>OY979669.1:20276433-21476433 GCA_963855955.1 Luperina nickerlii
ACCAGCACTTACTGACATGTCGGGAACTAACGTAAAACACGAAGACATGACATGAGCACTGCAAACTTTATATATAAAACTAGATTTTGGGCGTTGCGCGAGCTGCAAGCAGCTCGCGGGGTCGTGGTTTTGAGGAGTATTTCTTACCCTTGTAAAATTTTGAGAATTGGACAGTAATCCTTAGCACTTATTGGATTTTTTAATAAAATCTCTTAAATATTTTGTACGGATTTATGTATGGACTTTTAAGTAAATCAACTGAATGTTTTTTTTTATTCCTACAGTTGATTTACATAAAAGTCAGTACGAATAAACTATAAAATAATATTCCTTGTAAGTGACTATCCCCCGAATGCTGAAACGTCACTCAAAATTTAAGTAGCACTTAAATTTAACAGTTACTCAAAAGTGACGTATGGCCATACAAAATTTAATGTTTAAGTTTAACTGCTCAAATTTTAAGCAGCCCTTAAATGTTGAGTGACGATTCAGTATTCGGGGGTAAGTAAATAATGAAATAAGTTCCTACTTTTATGCTTTTCAAAACTACTCTACCCCAGGGTAACATTTATTTATTTAATTAGCATGTGTATGGGAGTATGCAATATTACCAAGGTCGCATTGATTTTTTATTTCCTGGTTCGATTCAATCACAAGATAGTAATTTCCGCGCTACCAGAAGATTTGGTTCCTGGTGCGTTTTATTTCAAGGTATCCCCATTATAAGCATAATCCACCTAAACTACTCGATTTACATAACACTAAATCATATCTATACTACATCTACATATATTAAGTAGGTATGTATATCAAAACTAAAAATATTAAAGGCCTAATCCACCTAAACTACTCGATTTACATAACACTAAAACAAATCTAAACTTCATTTATATTAAGTATGTATTTATCCAAAACTACAGATAACTAACTACAAACCTTTTTCCACACCACACGAAGAGGTAAGGTATTAGGAGCGTTTTTTTTTACGTGGTATCCCCAATAGGCCTAATCCACCTACATCTATGTATCTACATACATTATAGTACACTTCCCTAAAATCAAAGTAGCTAATCACATTAAAATATATTTACTTGATATTGATAAATAGGCCTAATCCACCTAAACTACGTCTATGTACCTACATACATTAATACATTATACTACAATTTTCTAAAATCAAAGTAGCCTAATTACGTTAAAATATATTTTCTTAATATTAATAAATAAACTGGATTAAATAAATATTATGTTAGTGTAGGTATGTTAGATTTTAATAGCAAATAATATATTTCCACTTAACCATCACTCTCTAATCATCTTATTTTCATTCAGTTTCGATCACGCAGTAGGTAGGTATACTTACATATATTATTACTATTAGGTAAGATAACAAATTATTGTAAATATTATTACGAAAAACTAAAAAACAAAAAAATAAATTAGAAAATAATTATTAAATAGAAAATAAAAAAATAAGTAATACCTAAAAATAAATACTCTGTAAGTCAGTGTCATTGACAAGTGTGATATAGTATGTTATATGATAAAAGTTATACAAATACGTTCAAATATATTCTTAAACTATTACAAGTTCACAAGATTCACAACATACTTCTACAACGTTCTCTTATTATCCTTCTTTTCACATATACACACACACATACTTTCCCTTGACTTCATTCATAATCCTTTCAATCAACATTTTACATACTGCTTGCTAGCAATTTCACATATACACACACATACTTCCCCTTGATTTCATTAATAACCCTTTCAATCAACATTTTATATACTAATTGCTAGCAATTTCATTTAAACACACACACTTACTTCCCCTTGACTTCATTCGTACATAACCCTTACAATCATCATTTTACGTACTAATTGCTAGCAATGGACATAATACGGACTATGTGCGTGCAAAGTGTATATGTACATGAAAAATAAATAAATATAAATCTATGATTACAACAAATTGTCATTGATAATCATGGCAAACAAACACTCCAACCCAAACTATTCGTCAATTATAAATAAATAAAACGGAACGTAAGGTAGTTCGAGATGAATACGTACCCAATGCGAGATCGTTATTGAACCATGTTACTGGTCAGTAGAAAATCTGACCGACTGTTGATCGGGAACGGTTGGTTGCCCGGTCAACCGAATGATCTGTAAGTAGTTAGGCTTTGGATTTTGATCAATCGGCTTACTGCCGAGAACATGCTCTGGTTGGTGATGAAGTCAATAGAACCAAGTGATTGCGAATTCGTCGTTGAGGTGAGTTGTCGTACCGGTGATGAGGGGTGAGTAAAGTGTGGTCGGTGTCGGTTGATTGCTATGATGTCTTGCATTGTTTGTGGCGCGAAAATCAGGATGAGATTCGATGTCAAGTTGTGGATGCTATCTGACTTGTGGTGGATCGGTCGGGACGGATATGTCCGTTAAAATGGGTAAAAGTTGTTGTCTTATCAGTAATGAGACGTAGTGTGCAAAGGTGTGGGTGGAGTCATTGTATTGGTTGAATGATTTATATGGCATGGAGTTATGAGTTATATGGCAGATACCGAATGTCTTGTTATTTTTTGCTAAAAAATAAAAAATAATAAGCCGTGGACAGCTGTAATGCATGAAGGTGTGTGTGCTGTAGTAACAAAACTGTTATTAGTAGGTATGTATATTTAGGTTAAGGTATTTTATCTATGCGTCTTTGTTACCTGAAATAAATTGTTTATTATTATTAAATAGGTACACCTAAAGTGTAAACTAAATAAAATATTAATCTTGCATGATATTCTTTTTAGTATACGGTTAAGTTGTGAAATAAATTAATAAGCAGACCAAAAAATGTATGAATCAAAATGTAACTATTTTCAGTGACACGCGAGAACAAGTGCTTCAATATGCAATTCTTTTTCTTCTTAAGTTAGTTCTTTAATAATATAAGTTTTGTAGGTTCCATTCAAAGATATAGGTAAAAAAATATAGGTAAATATAAAAAATCTGACCCGTCTCAATTCAAAAGGCCTTTACACTTTGACTCGGTTTGGAAAGTTTTCTTTATGAACCACATTTGCAATATGCTTTCTAGCGTTTTTCTTAGCTAACTACTGACATTTTAATATGTATTATAGTTAAAATTTATAAAGAGCAATTATAATAACTAAGTAAGTATAGTGTACATATTAGTTCGTTTTTTTTTTGTTTTTTTACACGCATGACTCTTTTTTTTGCATGCTGTTTTTTTAATACATGACCCATTTTTTTGCATGTTTTATTTTTTGTTTGTTTTGCATTTTTTTTTTTGCAATATCTATATTTTTTTCTACAATCTTGTGTCTTCTGTTCATGGTCAAAGGATGATACGAATTGAGCATCGTCGTCGAAATAGTAAAAGCGTATCCAAAGTTTATGTCTATGATTCGAAAGAATGTTCTGCGGATTCTGTTCTGTGATCCATGCAACTTGAATTTGGAGTGCGTTCTATCAGTGATCTTGAATGCGTCATGATGAAATTGCTATGCGTAGATTGTAACGACATGAATGTCACCGTGTAAATTTGCAGAATAAGTAAGTAGACTACTACGGCATCAATGGAGTTCCATCCAGATCTCATATTCTATGCTATACAAAAATCAAGGCTGATGACGCAACTAAAAATATGTTTGTTTGTGAAGTAATAATATAGTGGTCAGGTTTTGTGGATATTCTGCAGAAAGCGACGCCTGGAACACGTTTTTAGATTCTTGTTTTCAAAATTTTCAAAATTTAAATTCAAAGCTGGATTACGTTGTTACAATTTATTTTATGAAATGTTTTTTCAAATATGTTTCAAACAAGTTTTCGCATAGTTCCATCAAGATTCGGAAGTTTCATTTGAATTTGCCTTTATGCGACGACGGTTAATCAATTTTTTCTTTCTTTTTTCTTTCTTCCAAACAATTTGTGTATTTTTATATGCAATGTAATCTACATCAGGATATCATCAGAATGGAACGTAATAAATTATTTAATACACGACGACGGTTAATCAATTTTTTCTTTCTTTTTTCTTTCTTCCAAACAATTTGTGTATTTTTATATGCAATGTAATCTACATCAGGATATCATCAGAATGGAACGTAATAAATTATTTAATACATTAATAAATAATGTAAATCTTTTTTCACATTATTGTCGATATTGTCAAAAAAAAAATTATTGTCGATAGAAATTTCGCATACAAATAGTTGAAAAGCGTTATGATAATTCAGCATAATTCAAACTACTTAAGCTTCAAACTACTTGAGCTTAATATCATGCTCAAAATTAAATGTAATTAAAAAAAAAAACAGTTTAAAAAAATGGCGAAGAATAAACATTAGTTAAGACAGCAACGTTAGACATTGTATTTAAACTTATTTCATAAGAAGCAGAGACAGTTAAGTACTGAAAACTACGGTATTAATTATTTTAACACCTTATTACAGATTCAACATAATGAATGTACTTTGAAACAAACTAAGATAATTATGATAATAATTCATTATTATCTCAGTTCTTCGTTTACATTAAAATTTAAACGCTAATAGTTGGGGTTGAAACTGGAGTTTGTGAGAACCAGAATAAAAATCAGAATGAAAGTTGAAATAAGAGTCCAATGAAAGTGTTTAGGCTTCTTTCATGCGCAGCTTAAGAGTAAAAACAGTAAGAGACAGAGCGAAAAGATTAAGTGCGCCTTTTGAGGCTCCTTTCTTGCACGTGGTAAGAGAGAAAATCAAATTGAGAGTAAAAAACAGTGAGAGTAACGGAAAGAGTTAACGATGAAAAGATTGAGTGCGCCAATCAGAGTATAGTAGTGAAAGTAAAAGCCACAGAAAGTCATGTCCAATTTTCATTTTGACTGCCATTTTGATACTCCTTACTCTCTTTCTAATTTTCACATTTTTTTCCAAATTCGACCTTTTTGTTAACATGAACCTTTAAGCAATACATATTTTGTCCGTCTGTTCGAATTTAAATAATTTCATAAAAATCTATTTCTATTTACAACATATAGTTTCAAATAATACGGCATTCTTGAATAATTAAAATTTGTCTTTTATTAAATACTCAAAATATAAAAGGAATAATTAAATTAAAGAGTGTAGTTATTCTAAAAAGCTTTTAAACTGAGACGATGACGAATACATCACAAGAAACTGATTTTAAAAAACCTTATAAAAAGAATAAGATTTGCATATTGATGAACATAATTCTCGCATGGTAATTAAAACAAACAAACACGTCATAGGTAGTACATACATCGCTTTACATCCCATCATCTTTTTATTCCAGTACAAAGAAAATAACCAATTGAATGAACCAATGACTCTACCTACACCTTTGCCAGTGCAACTTGTTACTGATAAGACAACAAATCATATCTGCAAGAATGGTGAGCGGAGACCAATGTGAACTGCGCGATAGCGATTATCCTTACCGCGCAGTCACGGGGTCTCAAGTCAGCGCTCAACTTTCATGCCGCATACCCATGTTATGTTAACGGAAATAATTATCATCCGTCTCGACCGATCCACCACAAGTTAGACAGCATCCACAACTTGACATTTGGTATCTGCCATTTAAACCCACACCTTCGTGCAACACAGCAGTCCACGGCTTATTATTTTTTAGTAAACAGTAACTAAGACATTCGGTATCTGCCATATAACTCATAACTCCATGCCATATAACTCATTCAACCAATACAATGACTCTACCCACACCTTTGCACACTACGACTCATCATCATTATCATCATCACTACATAGTATAAAACAAAGTCGCTTTCTCTGTCCCTATGTCCCTTTGTATGCTTAAATCTTTGAAACTACGCAACGGATTTTGATGCGGTTTTTTTTAATAGATAGAATGATTCAAGAGGAAGGTTTATATGTATAATAACATCCATTAAATAGTGGAGAAGTACTGTTATTTTTGAGGTTTCTAATGTGATGTCGTAAATTCCATTAACATTTTTTCCGCTTACATTGCAAACGCAGGCTGCCCTACGAGTTTTATCAAAATAATGTACTAAGTATTGTACACATTGAAAAGGTCTACAGAAAAGTCCGTGATGGTATATGTCTATCTCTTATGGATAACCCACAATAACTTTTTTTTGTCATTTACTTTTTACGACAAATAATGGCTAAATTTCGAAGCGATTTTAACCAATACAGCATTAATCCTTAACCAATTAAATACCTTGAATACATTGTTCATTTAATATAGATCTATATGGCCCTTTACATCGTATGATTTAAGTGAATTGGTCGGGAGGTGCGTCATCCCACTCACACTTTGATAACCAAAGCTCTTTGATCAAGAGCTTGGCGTACAAAATTGTGGGAGCCACAAAACCCAGTATGTCCCATAGTCGAGCCACTGTGGACAGCATAGTGCGTTTGGTGCACTTATTATCAGGTGGTGCGACGTCAAATCGAAAACTATCACATGGTCGGGAGGTGCGTCATCCCACTCACACTTTGATAACCAAAGCTCTTTGATCAAGAGCTTGGCGTACAAAATTGTGGGAGCCACAAAACCCAGTATGTCCCATAGTCGAGCCACTGTGGACAGCATAGTGCGTTTGGTGCACTTATTATCAGGTGGTGCGACGTCAAATCGAAAACTATCACATGGTCGGGAGGTGCGTCATCCCACTCACACTTTGATAACCAAAGCTCTTTGATCAAGAGCTTGGCGTACAAAATTGTGGGAGCCACAAAACCCAGTATGTCCCATAGTCGAGCCACTGTGGACAGCATAGTGCGTTTGGTGCACTTATTATCAGGTGGTGCGACGTCAAATCTAAAACTATCACATGGTCGGGAGGTGCGTCATCCCACTCACACTTTGATAACCAAAGCTCTTTGATCAAGAGCTTGGCGTACAAAATTGTGGGAGCCACAAAACCCAGTATGTCCCATGGTCGAGCCACTGTGGACAGCATAGTGCGTTTGGTGCACTTATTATCAGGTGGTGCGACGTCAAATCGAAAACTATCACATGGTCGGGAGGTGCGTCATCCCACTCACACTTTGATAACCAAAGCTCTTTGATCAAGAGCTTGGCGTACAAAATTGTGGGAGCCACAAAACCCAGTATGTCCCATGGTCGAGCCACTGTGGACAGCATAGTGCGTTTGGTGCACTTATTATCAGGTGGTGCGACGTCAAATCGAAAACTATCACATGGTCGGGAGGTGCGTCATCCCACTCACACTTTGATAACCAAAGCTCTTTGATCAAGAGCTTGGCGTACAAAATTGTGGGAGCCACAAAACCCAGTATGTCCCATGGTCGAGCCACTGTGGACAGCATAGTGCGTTTGGTGCACTTATTATCAGGTGGTGCGACGTCAAATCGAAAACTATCACATGGTCGGGAGGTGCGTCATCCCACTCACACTTTGATAACCAAAGCTCTTTGATCAAGAGCTTGGCGTACAAAATTGTGGGAGCCACAAAACCCAGTATGTCCCATAGTCGAGCCACTGTGGACAGCATAGTGCGTTTGGTGCACTTATTATCAGGTGGTGCGACGTCAAATCGAAAACTATCACATGGTCGGGAGGTGCGTCATCCCACTCACACTTTGATAACCAAAGCTCTTTGATCAAGAGCTTGGCGTACAAAATTGTGGGAGCCACAAAACCCAGTATGTCCCATAGTCGAGCCACTGTGGACAGCATAGTGCGTTTGGTGCACTTATTATCAGGTGGTGCGACGTCAAATCGAAAACTATCACATGGTCGGGAGGTGCGTCATCCCACTCACACTTTGATAACCAAAGCTCTTTGATCAAGAGCTTGGCGTACAAAATTGTGGGAGCCACAAAACCCAGTATGTCCCATAGTCGAGCCACTGTGGACAGCATAGTGCGTTTGGTGCACTTATTATCAGGTGGTGCGACGTCAAATCGAAAACTATCACATGGTCGGGAGGTGCGTCATCCCACTCACACTTTGATAACCAAAGCTCTTTGATCAAGAGCTTGGCGTACAAAATTGTGGGAGCCACAAAACCCAGTATGTCCCATAGTCGAGCCACTGTGGACAGCATAGTGCGTTTGGTGCACTTATTATCAGGTGGTGCGACGTCAAATCGAAAACTATCACAGGATTTATCCCAGCGTAAACCGAGAACTTTATGCGGTACAGACCTCTCAAACTCAATGTCTGGAGAAGCCTTATGAGAATCAGGTAGGTGCGTGAGAACCTCTTTACAATTGCTTGTCCATTTGACAAGATCAAACTGGCCTCGTTTGAAGAGCTGAATAAGCTCTTCACAAAGCGAAATTGCTTGCGGAGCGGATGTGACACTACAAGCGATGTCATCCATATATAAAGCGGAGGTGGCAACAGCTGCTGCAGCATTATAGGCGCCGCGTAACTTGAGCGATGTATCAAGTTTGCGTTCTAAACAATAGAAGCGTCTAAGCGCGGCAGCGTATGAGTCGCCTAGAGAATACGGGTCACCACAGAAGGGTAACGCCACAATATATCTGCCACTGTCATCGCGAACAGTGGTGGCGCGGAAGTGTTCTTCACACTCGAGTTCCTTATGGCTCTGCGAGGGCGGTGCGGAAATCTCTTCAAGCTCCCAAAATCGCTTGAGAAGAGAATCAATATTATTTTCTTGAAGAACAGCACAACAAGACATGGTATAATTAGGAGTATGTGACGTAGGTACGGTACCCATAATCACATATCCCAATACCGTCTCAATAGCGGGAGGTATATTATGTTGTTTACTGCGTACCACATTATGTAAAAATATATGTGGTAATATGGAGGCCCCTAACAGGGCATCGATGTTTCCCGGCTGCGCAAAGTCAGAATTTGCCAGCGGTAACATCTCGAGATGCGTGAGTTGAGATACGTCCACTTGTGCATTTGGCAACGTGTCAGTAATACGTTCTACGATAAGTGACGAAATCTCAAAATTAATGTCTTTAATAATATCATACTGATAAGACAACAACTTTTACCCATTTTAACGGACATATACGTCCCGACCGATCCACCACAAGTCAGATAGCATCCACAACTTGACATCGAATCTCATCCTGACTTTCGCGCCACAAACAATGCAAGACATCCTAGCAATCAACCGACACCGACCACACTTTACTGACCCCCCATCACCGGTACGAAAACTCACCACAACGACGAATTCGCAATCACTCCGTTCTATTGACTTCATCACCAAACGGAGCATGTTCTCGGCAGTAAGCCGACTCTGATCAGAATCCAAAACCAACTACTTACAGATCGGACAGTTAACCCGGCAATTACCCGCTTCCGATCTACAATCGGAAAGATTCCCTACAGACCAACATGGTTCAACGGATCTCACACTGAGACGCATATCATCAAAAACTAACCTCTTTGATCCGTTAATTTATTTATAATTATAAACAGCTTAGACCAGAGTTATTATTCGACATAACGCTCAATGTACATCTGCTACAAACACAGGTTATAAAATATTTATTTTTCACAGTTAGTGTAATGTAAATAATATACATATATGCCAACAATATATAATGTGAATGATGACATTACATTACTTAATTTAAAAAAGCTAAAACAAATTAAATAAAAAACGCTCATTGAATAGCAATGTCAACATGATTTAATGATTAACTTAATTGATTTGCCTACGAAGATCAGAGGTAAACAGTTTTAGACTTATTCAGGAAGCTCTACATTAATTAATTTATAGGAGCTCCGGTATTATTACATTTTTCGCGTACGGTTTGCCATCTAAAACCCGATCTTTGTGAATTAAAATTTTGATGTATTCCTTTTTGGTTGCTCGACCTAGCGCGACGTACAATTGCCCGTGACTAAACATGTCCGACCTAAGATCTACTCCGACCCGGCTCAGGGTTTGGCCCTGACTTTTGTGAATAGTCATCGCGTAAGACAACTGTAAAGGAAATTGACGGCGGCACATTTCAAATGGACTTTTGGGATCAATAGGACCCTTAAAAATAATACGAGGAATTAAATATTCCTCTGTACCCGACGATTTTTGAACGGTAATTAAGCGTGGCGACGTACCTGTTACAATTACTTTAGTTCCGTTTACCAATCCGTCGTTAAAACTGAGATTACGCATGATCATACAAATACATCCTATTTTGAGCTTAAGATCGTGCTCTGGAAAACCTCTTGGTTGCATTCTGTTAAGCGCATCTGGCCCCAAAAATAATTCATCTGCATTTTCATTTTCGACTTTATCGATGGAGTAGAAATGCAGTGTTTCTCCATCTAACCGATCGAGTATTAAGTTATTTATTTCTCGAACGGCGTCGTTCCGTGTGCATAAAATTGCTCTATGTATGCTAGCACAGGATTCTATATTTAGAACGGGGAAAACAAAGTCAATCAAATCGTCTAATTCTGATACAATTTCAATACCACCTAAATCAACTAAATTTTGAATATTTTTGCCAATTACAAAAGGATGAGATGTTAATTTATTTGAGCCTAAATTTAATAAAAATTCTGCAAACTCTACGTCATCCCTGCATCTTTGCGAAGTAGCTAGGGAGAAAGATTTTATACTTTGCCAGATGCGCGATGTTTTTACTGATGCATTTAATATATCTGAATTAGTTTTTGCATTTGTAACTACAGGGGGAATTTGTCTAAAATCCCCTGCAAAGATAATAATTTTGCCACCAAAAATTTTATCATTACGCATGAGATCACGCAACGACCTATCCAGTAGATGAATCAAAAATTTGTGTGCCATAGGGGCTTCATCGTATATTATAACGTCCGCGTGTGATATTAATTCTGCTCTTTGCGTGCCGTTTGTGATATTCCAGAAGTCATTATCGTCTACCAGATCTATGGGGAATTTAAACATGCTATGCGCCGTGGTCCCTCCTTCGTAGTTTTGCGCCGCGATGGCAGAACTCGCAGTACAAAGAACTACTCCGTTTAAGTTACCGCGTACGTACGCAGAAATAACTTTTAACAATAACGTTTTACCGGTACCCGCGGGACCATCAACGAAAATCGCGGTATCATTAACGTCACGGAAGTCAGTATCGTTACAAAGTTTTACAACGTAATCAAAAATACAATTTTGCTCTCGAGACAAGCGAGGAATCCATTGATCTGTAAAATGTTCCAATGATTCGCGGTTGTGTTCTACGCGTTCCCTGCCTAACTCGGTAGTGGTATCTTCGATTTCTGGCAAACCGTGTTGTTGTAACGTCGATCCGTGTTTCCGAAGCAACCTATTTATTTGAATGAGACACAAAGTGTGTACTCTTTCCATGTCCGCATCCGCACCTAACCTATATGAGATGTCTTCGCTGAGTTGATTTTTAAAAGTGTCCCAGAAAGACGCGACTGGAACACCGTTTACAGCCAAACAAACGAAGAAGCTACGAAGGCGTGGTCCCGTTAAAAAGTTTGATGCTTCCAACATAGCTCTTTCGTATTCGACTTCGTCATCGGCAAGACCAACTATTTTAGCAGCTTCCTGAAAAGTTTTACAATCGGGACCACCAAGAGATTTAAGATCGGTGTAACTACGACACGAGAATTTTTTTAATAGAATTCTAAGATAAAACTGTTCACCTCTGTTAGGTGCGACCCAAAATAGACGCGCGACAAGCTCACCCTTTTGTCTTTTAGTAATGAATTTATGATTTGATGTTTCAAAAATTTCCGTATTTTTTGTTGAGGGACGCTTGGAATGAACAATGTACTGTTCGTAAAAGTCCAAGTAGGTCAATGAGTCAAATTCGTCTCTTACGGGGCGGTTAAAATAGGTAATAAGGTCCGAACCAGCTTGTTGCGCGGCTTCTACTTCAGTGCCTGGTTTAAAATAAACGGTTTGTTGATTTTCTAAATGCACTGACAGCTGTTTGACGTTGGGTTCGCGCGCGGTCACATCGAATTCTAACGTCCTCCAAGCGGCGTCGCTGGAGCCTATATAACGTTTTGTGACATACTGCTCTATTTCGTTATTTTCATGTTCTTCCGGTACGACAGCTACACGCGATTCGTCAGGACCCTTAGTGATATATTTAAACAAATACTTAACGACCGTGCGTTGCGAGGAGACCTCCAAGTTGATATGAGCATCGTATTTTAAAAGAAGACTTGCGTTATAAGGAACTACCCAAGTATCATTTACAATTACATCGTTACCGCGATATTTTATAGTTGCTTCGTTTTTACTGTCTCTACACAAGTTAATAAATCCTTTTTCATCAGAAAAAGTGGTGGCTGTCTCACGTTTTGGAAAAAATTTTGAACATTTACTTTTCTCACTATCCCAACAAGGTAAATTAGTTCTGTGCGAGGGACCGCAAGGACCGTGAATCATATGATTCAAAACAGCTTTTCGTAATCTTCCCTCTGCCTCTGATGCATCAGGAATGTCTGCTCTAACAAATTTATCAATTTCTATATTTTGGACAGGCCCGCCACCTTCAACCCTAAAACAAATGTGAGCGTGTGGTAAACCTCGCTTTTGAAACTCTATTACGTGCATCATATAAATACATTTGCCAAACCAATTACCACCTCGGATATCTCTTAATAATTCTGCTAGCTTTAAATTAAAAACTCTAGCACATACAGAAGGATTTACATAGCTGCTTTGAGTGGATTGTTGAATTTCTGGCCACTTGGGATTACAAGTAAACGTCAAGAAAAATGATGGGTTCCCCAATCTGCTTACTATTGCAATAGCATCACTATATTTTCCTTTCATGTATCGCGGCCCCCCCGTAAAAGTGCTAGGCAAATAAACGCGACCTGGTACGAATCCCTCTCCCTGAATGGTTTCATCTTGACGAATTTGACGCGCGACTTCAATGCTCATTTCAACTTCTTGAAGTGGAGCGGACCTCAGTGCACTACTCGAGTTATGTTTTTGTAGACTTGATATAAAACGTAAGCGTTCTTCTATGATTCGGCAATGCATGTCAACTAACCATTCTTCCGATAGCCTACCTATATCGGAAAATCGTGGCTCCGACAATAACAAGCAGCGAACGTATTTCGCTTGAGTTAATTTATTTTCGTTATTATCTACTTTGTTCGGGTACCAACCCGCATTACCCTCAGGATATAATAATGGATACTGAAAACTCTCATATAACGGATGCATTATATCTACAGTGTGCGGTTTCCTATCACCGATTTTCCAAACTGCTATGCAATGAGGTATAAAATTTTCGCGTTCTGTACTAATAATGGCCGCGACTTCTTTACCAACAGGTAAATCTCCTAAAATGTTACCGTGGATTGAGCGAGACGTTTGCTGAAATTTAATAAAGGCCTGATCGGATGGTTCCCTACTTAATCGTTTAAAACATTCGATAAACGGATTGACGTTATGTAAAAAGTTAGTTATGCAACTAATTACCTGCCTATCAAGTTTCATATTTGCGGCTATTTGCTCGCGTTCGCTTGTATCGTTAATGTATAGTCCTAAATTATTTACGCTACCAGTGTAAGCTAAATCAAAAACTCTATGATAGACTCGACCTTGAATTTTAAGAAAAGATATTCCCGTTGGTTGTTGGTACCCGTGAGAAACGCCCAAGGCACTGAAGGCAAATAAATTATTGTAAGCTCGCGGTCTACTCAGAAAAGATGGGTGAGAGTAAAACTCCTCGGTTAACGGAATTAAATTTTGTATGTTGTACGCGCCCGACCCACAACACCATTGTTTTCGAGATTTTTCTTCTTCAAACAGACGCGCATTACAAGATGGACACCTAAAAGTGTCTGAAAAAAGCAAGGACGTTTTTTTTAAAGAAAATAATTTTATTACGTCTAACTCAGCGTCCCTCTTCTGTGCTATTAGGTTTTTAGATTGACGTAGTGGTATGTCAATACGACGGCTGTTTTTATTATATTTGTCAGTGGCTATTTGATTTATTTCAGGGTTCTGCTTGGTATAACGGTGTACAGCATCGCGATTAATTTCTGGATTTTCCTTGGTATATTTTTTAACGGCATCGCGATTAATTTCTGGATTTTCCTTGGTATATTTTTTAACGGCATCGCGATTAATTTCTGGATTTTCCTTGGTATATTTTTTAACGGCATCGCGATGAATTTGCGGTTTTTTTTTATTATATTTTTTAACCGCATCCAAATGGGCGTTTACTGTACTACATTTCCTGCCACGTTTTTGTTTTTTGGGTCGACCTCTCTTTGTTGACGCCACATGGGTGTCAACTACTACCGGTTCAGGGGTTTTTTGAAAACCAAGCAATATAGATTGTGAATCCGAATCCGATTGACTATGATCTGTTGATGCCGGGCATTCGAAGTCTATTATAGACTCGACAGACGCTGGCAATGGCAATGCAGATCCTACAACAAAATTTTCAATTGTTTGATAATTGAGAACGCGTAGTCTGTGTATTGAATACTGACCAACACCTATATTTCGCAATAACAGCAATCTGGCTAATTCGCGAATCGAATAACATTTAAACAAACGTGCTACTCCGCATGTAGAATTTAATTTGTTATATTCATCTACTGCGTGACTGTTAAATAAATAGAATGCACTATCGAATCTCCAAAAAGAAACTGTATAGTCTTGCCCGGTAAATATCACGCTATCCGTCTCATCATTGTGGTTTGCGTCGAAAACATTGGATTCAATTATGTTTGCAAGAATTAAAATACCGTATTCATTTTCTGAAATTTGAGGATATAATCCATTTGTAATCCAATTGGCGGTCATATTTTCAATTTGAGCTCTATTGTTTCCGACGACAATCTCCGTAGGCAATTCCTCGGGGTTCAAAAATATGACACCCTTCGGTAGAATTGGTTTAAGCGACATATATAAAGTGTCTCCACTTTGGAGAATGACATCGATATCATGACAAGTCAGATTCCGATGTCTGCAAACTGACAATACTGACGCGCAAGCGGACATTGCCACGCATTGAGCGTTATTACCCTTATAATTGCTACTCCCTTGGTGTGTAGTTCCTAAAACATTAACAAAAATACAAGGTCAAGTGCAAGGTAGATATAATGTTACAAGAGGGAGAATATTTTGTAATGACAAAAATCATCTACACCACCCTTTGTAAGGCAAAGCGTCTTTTTTGTCCCCATTGATTGGATTAATGGGTTACAGACAGCTCGCTGACAGAGACGACAGTAAGCAAAAAACAACATATTTATTTTTATTTACTGGGGAACCTGCTTCCGATTTTTAACTTATTTTTATTATGTATAGCGGCAACCGAAATCCACATTCTTGATCATGAGCTGCAGCCCGCTAACAGACAGATGGACAGACGGACGAACAGCAGTCTTAGTACATAACAAGATTCTGTAGTTTTTACCCTTCAGGTACGGCACCCTAACAATTAATAATGTTTGTATGTTTTACCTCTAAACTGTCTTAAACAATTGATCAGGTTGTGAAGAAACTGGTAGGATTTTAGAACGCGAGGGTTTCTGGCACAAAGCAAAATTTATAATATATTTAAAAAAAAAATGTATTTCCCACTCATTTTTTGTGCAGTACATTTAGGAGCAGAACAAAGGAAAAAACCAAAAACATTATGTATGCATTAAATATTCGAAAAATATCTATTTCACATTGTAGCACAGGATGACATTGAACTGATTGCAAAATGAGCTCAAAAGTTTGCATGGCTAATAATATGGTGTCTCTTATAAGCATTATTTATAATGATCAATACCTAATTATGTCAATTTTCTAAATTATTTAAAAACAAAACAACAAAAAAAATATCTCTAAGTATATTAGCTGGCTGATGATGAAACTGCTTTTTAAGTACCTATAACTTATTAATTGATATGTACTTACCTACTTAAATTAATCAAACATTAATTTGTAATAGTATAGAATTATTTGATGAAGGAGCTATGAGATCATATATTTATACTTGAATACTATTTCAGCAGTCTCGACATTAGTAGGTAATGTCGCTGTCGCAAACTTGCGATCGTAATAATACCTAATAACGAAAAAATTCTGTTGCAATAACGACGCTCGTGAGAAACGCAAGTCTCTACATCCAAGTTAGCGAGCCAAGATGTACAATAACTTGACATATCGGTACCAATGATAATAAAAGTAAATCGGTACGGCAGCGAAAAACGAAAATAAAATCTCCTTGATTATGGGGAAAAATAGAAAACATGGTTCAATAAAAATAGACTATAATAAAAGCCTTATTTTGAAGGCACTATTTTACATGAAAACTCGAACGTGTAAAAAAAATAAAAAATATTAAATATTTAAGGAAATTAAAATTTGCCTCCTTGCAACATTGGTTTAGTGTCAAACTTGTCAAGTCATTGGTTTTGACGTTTTGTTTATTTTGTTTCTGTTCTATTAACAATGGACCTGTATAAAAATGTACTCTGTGCAATGGACAATGGTATTTTCTCAAGCATTTTTTATTGATAGCTAAGAGTACAGTACCTCTGCTTTGTGGCTGAAGCTGCTACCCCACTGGATATACTTCTACATTCACGGTCAGTGGGTCGTCTTTGGGGCGGATTTACAGACGTCTGAGTATCTACGAAATGATACTGGAATTCGACAAAAATGTGTTTGAAGAGATGGCTGTAGGAGCTGCATGAAACATTGGTATTCCGTCAGGATACAGAAATAAGCAGATTCAAGGGATTTTTCATTTTAATCATGCGGATTCCTTGTGTCGTACCATACCAAAGCTTTGGGAAGTAGTGTGTAGCGAGCTGTTCACACTAAAAAGAACCTCCGACCTCCACGGAGCTGGGGACTACCAGTAAAAGAATGACAAAGGACAAGCAGAAAATCAAACTGAGTGAAATAGTGTAGTGTATGTAATATTGATAAGATTCTTTCAATATAAATGTATGTAATCGCAGTGTTCCAATATTTAATATTACCGTACTATAGTTGTAAGGGATACACAGCAGAGTTATTACAAGTTTAAGTGACACAAAAGAAATGCTTGTGTGCAAAATAATTCCAAAATATTCAATAAGTATACAAAGCTCATCAACCAAGGTTTGAATAACTGAAACATGTTTGAAGGAGAATTACCCGTTTATTTTAAAGTTATTCCATTAATTTATAATGTTATATCGAAGAAAGTAGTTAACCAATCCTATATTTTTTTTGTACCAATGGCAAATTCAACCAAATTAAATCATTTAATTCAAGCAACAAGACTCGATAGTGTTATTAACAATATAATATGTACTTACAAAAAACTATGTTAGTAACACACTAACATAGTTACCATTATTCATCTCATTCTTCCTATATTAAAAATGCAGTGTGAAAGGTAATCAGCAGGATTCGTACAACATACTTTTTTTGTTGTTTTGTGATAGAATTTGTACCACTTATTAAGGCAACTAAACCATTCATTTTCATGAAACATTAGTATTTTTAGAAGCCGGATTAATTAATTATACCAATTAAAAGATTCAAGTAATTAAACGTAATATAATCTTAAACTAAACGCAACTAAACGTAGTTCTGTTTTTAGAAGTTGCCATTTGTAAAATATCACGAGGCTCGAAATGATAAATAATTATTTAAAAATAGAAATAACAGTAAATAATAAACCAATTACACATTATACCTTAAAATTAATAATTATTGCATACAATCTTAATTATTAACTATTTAATGATATGAATTGTTTGTATTGGCAATTATTTTATTGACAGGTTACGAAAATCTTTCCGAGTCTCTGTTTTCTTTGCTGTAGTTTTGGACCGTGGTTTGTAACTGCATCTGAGCAATTTAGCAAATTATCTGGCCATTTTTACGTTGAGTCGAGCAACTGCTCCGCCGTACTTTATCTGTTGATAGTACTTTTGCGAAAGGACGCTTTATTAGTTGTGCTGTGTGTGTACGTGCTTTAAAATGACGAGTTTGCAATGCATCAATTGCAACGTTCGCTTATCGCGAATAAGAAGGCACGCTTTATCCGATGAGAGTGAAGATATCGTCAATACTATTCGGCTGTGGACATATCCTAGAGATGTAAGTAGTTTCCAAATAACATTTTGCGTACGAGTATGCCAGTTACGAAGTGATAACTTTTACATGTTAAAAAGTAGACTTACCATATGTAACTAAAACTAATCTAAACATTAAGTATTTGAAAAAATAACAAACACTGTTGTGGTTCTAAAAATATTTACAATTTGTCCTGTAAAAGATCACTTATGTGTTTGTTAATTTACAAACACAAAAGTGATCATGTATTGTTTACTGCCTAACACTTGGTTGCCTAACTTGGTTTGCATAACATTGTTATAATAGTTATTTCTCTGTTAGTATGACTGTCAGTCATATAAAGCAATGTTGAACTGTACTCAAAATAACTTCATTATTTCCAGATGCTGACCATGTTTGCCATGCATGTTGGCTGCTAGCTACTCATCCACGTTCTTCTGATAATATGCCGAGGAGATGCATAGGCCATCAAAATGTTTGTGTTGTATGCGGACGATCCATACTAAGAATCAGTTGACACAGGATTTTGATTGAAGGTTCAAATAAAGAAGAACAAAGAATGGCTAACACACTTGCTACTTGGATCCAACCACGAGAGGTATAACAACATGTACCTATTATAACTTTTATATTATAAACATGTGTCATGCAAAGGGCAATTACTTTTACTTTGACAACACGTTTGGCGCAATGGCTGAGCAATTGCGTTGTGTGTTGCTGGTTCAACAATCCCCGCACGGAACAAATATTTGTATGATCTGCAAGTAGTTGTTCAGGGTCTGGATGTTTGTGTATGTGAGTTTCTATGTTTGTAAACACACTCACGACACAAGAGAAATTCCTAGTGTGGGGCAAAGTTTTTTTTTAAATTACTATTTTATGTTGATAAATCTGGGACAGGCATGATGTTGGCTTTACTAACAACAAAAGGATACTGGTTTTTCCAGTGTCACATAGCCCTTCTTCTCTACTCCAGTGAGCAATAAACCTATTCACTCATATTAACACAACATAGATATTTTTGGTAAAGGTTTTCTGAAAGGTAAAAACCAATCATTGTATGTCAAGAACTATTCTGTAGCTTGGTCATGATGGGCACAATTTATGTTTATCAAACGTCGTGTTTAATTTTTATTTCATCAATGTTATTTATATTTACAGAAGTCATCCATGAATGAAGTTTGTGGAGTTTGCTGGGGCCAAGCTCGAGATTTGAGCTTCAATGTTCCAGAAGGACCAGAAGAAAGACCCCAACATATTGTGTTGCCCAATATAAGAAGAGCGGCTGAAACACCAAGACATTGTATTTTCCAAGAGTGCATGGAACCGGAGAGAAATATTGTGCCTGAAGAAACCAGGCAAGATGTGTTGATTAGGTATCAATATTTTATACAAAAGAGGTGCTCGTATTTGCTCCTAACATAGACAGGAGGCTAATTATGAATATAATAAATAAATGTATGTTCCTACAAAAACAAAGTTGTTTTATTTACCCACACTCAAAACTCCATCAGCACTTCATCATTCATCATCATCAAACTATTGCAGACCGCTGCTGGACGTAGGTCTCTCCTAAAGCACCCTACTGAATAGGTACAATTCTCATATCAATTTGCCAAAGTAAGGATAAGTAAAACACTACAAAGATAGCACCAGCTATCTAGAATATATCCCTATTTCACCAAAATAATGTTTATGTGCCTGCACGTAATAATATGTATTGGGACATAACCTCAAAAATAAAACTGGTCCCAACTTCTAAAAATCTAAGTATTTTAAAAGGGCTTGCCTATCGTATTGACTACCAAAAGTATCCCAAAACACGATATTTTATTAGGTGTACGAAACTCCCGTACAACCCTGCCGATCGTCTTTAATTTTAACGTTGATTTTCATGTTAGTATTTCAATAATTGATAATTTTGCCTTGTTTGAAGAAAGTATTTGTGTATATTATTGTATTTATTGATACAGATGTTTGTACTTTAGTATTTTTTTGTATTAAGTATAATTAAATGATGTGTGTAAGTAGATATTATTTACATATTGTCTTGTTTACAATTTTTACATAGATAGTATAGCTATGATGTAGGTACTGTGATATGTAATATTCATTACTTGTGTGTTCTGCACTGAAATAACTGTAATGTCCTATTTCTTCACATTTTATGCAAATAAAGATACATAGGTACATGTATACGACCTTCATTTTGCCTTCATTACATGTTTGATACTTTACTTTTGAGCTAGATTTTAAAATATGTGAGTGGCTTTTTAGTTGCAACCAATTAATTTAACGATCATTATCTCTGTCTCTATGTCTGTTATCGTGGACCGAACCTGACTAAACCAACTTGTTCATGTGATTGGCAACTGTGAGATTGGTCAATCTTATATGTTAGTAAGTAAGTACCTTGGTTGGGTTGGATTTTAAAACGAGTCGCCTGAATTTGAGGGTATTGGTGGTGTAGGGGGCTTAAGGGAGTTAGTCTTAATCCCCCCAAAGTAATTTTGGCTGCCGGAGTTGCGTCTAAATATTTTTAAACAATTTCCAAAAATTCTTAAATACTATTGCAATTATGCAAAACGGAACGTAATTTTTATGCTTTAGTAGTTTTTCAAATGTAATTTTTAGGTTTTATGTGAAAAACGTGAAACGAAACGCAACCCGCCATCTTGGATGGATGATATTGACAGCTAATGTCAAATTTGTGCGTTATTCCTTTGGTAATTAATAGCAATGTATTACTCCGAGTTGGCACAATCCGACTTCATTGGGTTAGGTTAGATGGCTAAGGCGGGAGCGTAGCGCAGCGAAGCTCCCGCCTTAGCCATCGTGGTTATTTTTTTTTAAACCACCCAATAGTAGGAGCCCCGCGTAGCGGGGCTCCGTCGACTCATAATTGAAGCCAGTTTTTATATATATATTGAGGGCCATTGGGTTCTCGGTATGATTGAGGATGGATCTCAAGATCTGAGGTTGGAAGTGAGCCCAGACAATATTCGCTCTGCTGAGGTTTTGGTGCCACTTATATTAAAGAATGTAGAAGTTGGCACCACCATCCACACTGATTTTTGGAGAGCATATGATTGCTTGTCAGTACATGGCTACATACTACATACACAAAAAAGTCAACCACTCGGATCGTGACAACCCATTCATAGCTGAAAATGGGACTCATACTCAACGAATTGAGTCCCAGTGGAGAGCTGTTAAAAGATTTTTTAGGAAGGACAATTTTAATAACACAGAAAATTTTGCAGATGTTATTTTTGAATATTTATGGCGGCGAAATAACGTGAAATACGAGAAAGATCCATTCATGGAATTAATAAAAGCGATAAAACATGTTTATAAAGTGGAATAAACAATTTTTGTACAAATTTCTGTTTTTTATTTTTTCTAAGGGAACCAAGTACTTCCGGCGGGTGAAAATGGTGAGGGGGGGATCTGACCCCTCCCCTCCCCCTCCCCCAACCACTCACAACCCCTTAAAATGGCGACGTATTTCGAAATTTTTACCCCTTGGTTCCATAATCAATTAATCACACACTGGGGGGTGTGAGGATGAGATTCTAAGGAGATGTGCTAACACAACATCTGCCGTTGATAAGCTCAAAAGAGTCTGGGCCAATCATAATATCAGCAAAGCCACAAAAGACCGCCTGCCGAGAAGTTTGGTTTTTCCAATATATCTGTATGGCGCAAAAACATGTAGGTACGGTTAGCCTCAAAGACCGACGCAAAATAGATGCACTAAAACTTGTTGTCCATGAGCAAGTAAGGCTAAACGCTGCAACACAAACGTCCATGGTCCAAAGCTCCCGAGACGCCAGTACCTAGGTTTGGAAGCCTGCTAATAAGGTTACGTTATTCACTTAACAAAACTATTCAGAAACTCACCAGAAATAAGACATTCTGAATATTCCACAGCTGTGCCTCCGCGACGCGGAACAGTTGATAACTCTTCAGTACTTGCTCGTTTCATGTTGGAAATTGATTATTTTGATAATAATTATCAATCAATATCAACTTGCAACTTGCAACAAGAAACCTCGATTCACGACGCTTTATTTTGGCGCTCTTTTCAAGTTTTTTTTTAAATTCAATGTCAAGTTCAAAATTCAAATTGATGAACTCTATGGTCGATTGTTTGATTTTTGGAAATATGTTAATCGACTCTTTTTTTAAATAGGTCATATTTTTAAATGATTAATAATTTCTCGATTATCTCAAAAAAATATTACCATATTTTTTTGAGACCTAGAAAACAGGAAAACTTTATTTTAAAAGTTCGTTAATTATCCATAGTTTAATTTGCGCCTCGCGGTGTGCTTAAACGGGGTGTTTGACGTTTAGGGCGGAGTTCACCGACTTTTAAAACGGCTGTTTATCACTTGAACAACTGATTAAATCATTTTTACTGTTCACCACACGTTAACCAGTGTTTACAGCCCTTAACCCTAGAATCGTACCCTGGGGTACAAATGAAAAAATAAAATAAAGTTGTCTATAAAATTTATACTCTTTGATAGTTTGTTTTGCGCGTCCGTGTATTTACGCGGGGTGAAGGGACGCGCAGATACTTCAGTCGGACGGCGGTCCTGCTAATAAGTGGACGTGACACGCTGCTTGTGGGGTACACAAGCACCCCAGGGTAGGGTTACCAGATCCGAAAATAAGTTTTCCTGGAAAAATCCCTGCCTTTGCAATAAATTTCCTGACATTTTTCAATAATGGGTGCGCAGTGGACAAAGGAGAGATATAGACTGCTTTGCTTCTGTTAAGGCTCTACTGTTGACACAGTACTTCAATCTGAAGAACACATCATGTGAAGAGTTTCATAAAATTATTATGAAAGACCAGCAATTGCTGGAAGCTATACCCAGCATTGAAAGGCTTCGAGGTTCAGATGAATAATTAATAAATAATCAATTAATAGATTGTTTATTATTAGATTTTATTCTTTGATTATTATTTTATTTCTTATATTTTTGTCTTCTTTTTAGGGTTCCGTACCTCAAATGGAAAAAAACGGAACTCTTAAGAGGATCACTTTGTTGTCCGTCCGTCCGTCTGTCTGTCTGTCAAAACCCTTTATCTCGGGAACGCGTGTAGGTATCGAGTTGTAATTAAAACCATATACTCAGGTCTATAATCGAGCAGTCCCTTGAAACTGTGAAAAAATCAAAAACCTAAGTTAACTTAAAAAAAAGATACGACCGTTTATGCCGCAAAAAAACGTATATTTCGACACTCTCAAGGGAATTAAAATTTATAGGGTACTTCCCGTTGACCTAGAATTGAAATTTGGCAAGAAGCAAGATCATGTAGTACATGTACATGTAAAGAAAAAATCCGAAAACCGTAAATTTGTAGGTACATTAAAAAAATCCCGTGATAAACTATTTACATACCTACAAAGTACGGAACCCTCGGTGCACGAGTCCGACTCGCACTTAACTGTTCTTTTTTTATTCCTGACAATTGTCATACGTATAGTGTGTCATGCAAAACTCGCCGCTGGAGCCTATGTGTATTCTATGGAATATTAAATATTGTGGGGATCAATTCCATGATCACAGAGTACATTAATGTCCATGATATTGGTCAATTCATCAAACGCCACTAATAAGCAAGTTTTCAAGAATAGAAATTCCTATATGGGTACGGTTCTAGGGTTAAACAGCCGATCATTTTAACCGAGCTCAAAAGCATCGTTTAACCGTCCGTTATTTTGACATTTGCTGTGATTTTACAAGAGTTGCAACAATACGTTTAGGTTATTCCGATTTTTCGCAGTTTTTGAGAATAGATAAACATGCAGTCAGTGTTCAATGTATTAATTGATAACTATCAAGAATCAAGATCACTACATGAGCCTTTTAGAAAATCTAGAAGATATCGAGACCAGAACAATTTACAACAACCTAGACTATTTCAAGTGCGTCGTAATTATTACGAAGAATATAATGAGGAAGCATTTAAAATTAGATTCCGTTTGTCAAAACCTTCTGCACTGAACGTACTACAATTAATAGAGAATAAATTAGAATTCCCGAACGATAAGTAAGTACTTACCTACAAGCATTATTTATGATCAATGTTTATTAAAAATAGGTAAAACTGTGTTTGTATCTATGTTGGGGGAAAGATAGATCAGATCTAGTTTGAAAAGTTCTTTTAACTCAAAGCTACCCCTGCTGCCTGACAAACAGATTATTTATTGTAGGTACCAGTAATTCATAAAAAAGAAAAAGTGCCTGCTTAAGTTTGTGTGCAGTTACCAAATAGTTGACAATAAATGCAACTTTTTTAAATTTCTTCACAAACCTGTAATTTATGAAAATTTAGATTGTTTATGTATGCATTGTAACCTTTTACTTTATTGTAGGAATAATTCCCTGGCACCTATAAATCAGTTACTATTGACTTTACGGTACTACGCAACTGGATGTCATCAACTGACCATGGGTGATTTCTCTGGAGTGAGTCGACCAACAGCTAATCGTGTCATCCACCAAGTAACTGCAGCAATAGCTTCCCTGAGCCGGGATTACATCAAGTTCCCACAGACTGATACAGATATTAGAAAAACGCAAATAGACTTTTACAATATAGCCAGATTTCCAAAAGTTATAGGTGCATTGGATTGCACACATATAAAGACAATATCACCAGGAGGAAGCCATGCTGAAACCTTCAGGAATAGAAAAGGCTATATGTCAATAAATGTGCAAGCTATCTGTAATGCCCAATTGATAATAACTGACCTAGTAGTTAGGTGGCCAGGAAGTAACCATGATGAACGGATATTCAGTGCATCTAGAAGACATGCCATGTTTGAATTGGGAATGTATGATGATTCAGTACTTGTTGCAGACAGTGGCTACATGAATAGGAGTTACATGATGATGCCATTAGATCGAGTTGCTACACCAGCAGAATCATTATATAATGAATCCCAAATCAGGACTCTCAACCCAATTGAGAGGTTATTTGGGGTTTGGAAAAGGCGCTTCCCAGTGTTAGCCCTTGGGATTAGGGTGTATTTGAAAAATACACCACCTATTATAGTGGCTACGGGTGTATTACACAACATCCTACAAATGAGAGGAGATGAAATGCCTTTAGACGACCCAAATCTAGCCTTGCCAGCACCATGGGAAGAAATATTACACCAGGGAAGAGTACAGCGCTTTTTAGATAATAGTATAAGAGATGTAAATCTCAGCAGAAGATCACTAATATCAAATTATTATCAAAGTCTTGTTTGATAAATAAGTTATGTAGGTATATATGTATGTGTAAATGTGTAAATAAAACTATGTTTTACATCAACTGAATTTTTTTATTACTAA
The DNA here is from genome assembly GCA_963855955.1 of Luperina nickerlii. Classification (NCBI taxonomy): domain Eukaryota; kingdom Metazoa; phylum Arthropoda; class Insecta; order Lepidoptera; family Noctuidae; genus Luperina; species Luperina nickerlii. Next base: position 20,301,829 of record OY979669.1, read on the forward strand.
TACTTAAAAATTAAAAAATAACTAACTATCCTTAAGTTTTTGGGTCTTTATTTGTTCTTGGTGTAATTGCTGTTCCAGATATTAACCAATAAATAAAACTATGTTTTGCATAAACTGATTTTTTTATTACTAATACTTAAAAGCTAAAAAATAATTAACTATCGTTAAGTTTTTGGGTTTTTATTTTTTCTTGCTGTAATTGCTGTTCCAGAATGGCTAATCGAATACGGGATTCCTTCTCAGCATTTTCTTGTAAAATTTTTACCAAGCGAATTTTTTCTTTTACTAATTCGTCACCCAAGCAGTCAATTTTAGGTCTTCTTTTTAACCACCCTTCTTTGCATTCTTTGGTTACTTTCTGACCTGATACTGGTTTTTTTAAATTCTTCGGAGTCCATGAACTCCAGGTATCATTGTCCTGTTCACAAAAAATACCATAATAAAGCACTATGTCATGTAATAAAAAATATATTGTCATATATTTTAGGAGAATTATTAATTGGTATGATGTTTCATGTATATTCAACTTATAAACTGTGTTAACTTACATTCTTTTCTTTCAATAAACCAGTACTTGTGTGAGCATTCTGTTCATATTCATCAACCGTTGAAACAATAGTCTCAATGTTTTCCTGTAAAAAATAATAAGTTAAAATTGATAACAGGTAAGTAGGTGTGTAAATTATAACTTATACCTAAATATTATCAACTCACATTATCCTCTATGCCTGCATAAGCAGTATTGCCTTCTATTACATAGACTGTTTCATTTTGATCCAGTGTCTTGCATTCTATAATTTCCTGTTGAAACATTAATTATATCAGTCAAAATACAACAATTTTGGATGCAGAATCAGGAGGAATTAGGTTCTCTGTTGAGTGCACTATACCTATAGGTATAGTGGTCAATTATCAGATTTGAACTCACACTTTTGGATAACAGGAAGAAATAAAGTACTTACACTGAATGTGGGACTGTCGGTGTCGAAATCACTTGGGATTCCCTTTAGTGCTGGTCCTAATATGGCCTCCACTATTGTCGACTCGGTATTAGACGGTGGCGGTGTTGGCGGTTTTCCACCACCTGCAATACAAAAACACACAAGAAAAGCATTATTATGCAATATCCTAAAAGATACCTAATACACCACGTGAATTGTTATTGTACATACCAGTCATAAATAGCTTTTTCTTCCTGTCCGCTTGATCTTTTTTCGTCTGCCTTTTAATATTTTCCCAGCAACATTTTAGGACTGTGTGAGTTCAATGGCAAAACGTGCTGACAGTATTGAATTCTTCTACTATACGAATCCACCCTTTTAATTAGAGGCATTCGTAGTGGCATCGGTGCGCTTATTTTCGACAACATCTTGGTATTTTAACACCAACTCCGTTAAAATACGCTTCTCATCGCTTGAAAAATTATTTGTTCTCTTTTTCTGAGCTGCCATTTTACAAGTAGAAGGTAAATAGTAAGTCGTAGGATAGAATTAAACACTTTCACAACACAAACACAACTTATTAATATTCAACAGTCAACACGGAGAATAATATTAGCACGTGTGACATTTGACAGTGACAGCGCTGTGAAGTTATTACCCATCCAAATTAGACACTACAGGCTAGCATAATGATCCCAATGCGTTTTCGAACTTCTCAAGTTGAAAGCGTTTTATTTTATGCTACTAAATATAGATGTCACCAAAACTCGTGTTGACTAAATCTAACGACATGACTTCGCAAATGAGTACACTTATAGCATTCGTTCATTCACTCTGAGCGAATGCTGATTGCCCGATTTAATAATCACGGTTAAAATATTCGTGGTGAGCAGTGAATACTTACCGGCTGCATAAACGATGTTTAGGAATTCATCGGCCGATTACTCTAACATTGGTCAAATGACAGTCCGTGAACTCGGCCCTTAGGCAGTCAATTTTAAACTGAATAATTGACTTAAACGCACCCCAAACAAAAACGCTGTCCGCCATGTTAGTATTCCTGCCCCCTTCGCTCCACTCGGTCTCGCAGGTTCGCTCCACTCAGGACCTGCCTACCACCGGAAAGCTATTGTGACCTTATCCCTACGCTACGCTACGCTTCGCTTTACCGCTACCTAGTTTCCGAGATACGATGGGGGGAGGGGTGAAGGGGGAAGAGGGGGTGTTTTGAAAAAACTAATTTTGACCTACTCCACGGACATGAATCTGAAAAAGAAAATGTTCCAAGTCTTAACTTCCGAGATCCGCCTAAAGGGAAGGGGGAGAGAATGGGGGGAGTTTTGAAAAATGATTTTGACCAACTCTGGGCCCCTTGATATGAATCTGAAAAAAAAAAAATGTTCCAAGTCTCTTAACTTCCGAGATTTACCTAGAGGGGGGAGAAGGGGGGCAAGGGGGGCAACTTTGAAAAATGGATTTTACTTTTACGAGCCTCCTCTATACGAATCCGTAAAACAACAAAACACGGGACTCTTAGTTTCCGAGATACGATAGGGATGGGGGAGAGTGGGGTGGAATGGAAAAGGGGAGGTTTGAATTTTGAAAAATGGTTTTTACTTTTCCGAGCCTCCTCTATACGAATCCGTAAAAAAACAAAACCCAGGTTTCTTAATTTCCGAGATACGATGGGGAGAGGGGTGAAGGGGGGGAGAGGGGGGAGTTTTGAAAAATTATTTTGACCAACTCTGGGCCCCTTGATATGAATCTGATAAAGAAAATGTTCCAAGTCTTAACTTCCGAGATCCGCCTAAAGGGAAGGGGGAGAGAATGGGGGGAATTTTGAAAAATGATTTTGACCAACTCTGGGCCCCTTGATATGAATCTGAAAAAAAAAATGTTCCAAGTCTCTTAACTTCCGAGATCTACCTAGAGGGGGGGGGGGGGGAGAAGGGGGGCAAGGGGGCAACTTTGAAAAATGGATTTTACTTTTCCGAGCCTCCTCTATACGAATCCGTAAAACAACAAAACACGGGACTCTTAGTTTCCGAGATACGATAGGGATGGGGGAGAGTGGGGTGGAATGGAAAAGGGGAGGTTTGAATTTTGAAAAATGGTTTTTACTTTTCCGAGCCTTCTCTATACGAATCCGTAATAAAACAAAACCCAGGTTTCTTAATTTCCGAGATACGATGGGGGGAGGGGTGAAGGGGGGGAGTGGGGGGAGTTTTGAAAAATGATTTTGACCAACTCTGGGCCCCTTGATATGAATCTGAAAAAAAAAATGTTCCAAGTCTCTTAACTTCCGAGATCTACCTAGAAAGGGGGGGGGGGGAGAAGGGGGGCAAGGGGGCAACTTTGAAAAATGGATTTTACTTTTCCGAGCCTCCTCTATACGAATCCGTAAAACAACAAAACACGGGACTCTTAGTTTCCGAGATACGATAGGGATGGGGGAGAGTGGGGTGGAATGGAAAAGGGGAGGTTTGAATTTTGAAAAATGGTTTTTACTTTTTCGAGCCTTCTCTATACGAATCCGTAATAAAACAAAACCCAGGTTTCTTAATTTCCGAGATACGATGGGGGGAGGGGTGAAGGGGGGGAGAGGGGGGAGTTTTGAAAAATGATTTTGACCAACTCTGGGCCCCTTGATATGAATCTGAAAAAAAAAATGTTCCAAGTCTCTTAACTTCCGAGATCTACCTAGAGGGGGGGGAGAAGGGGGGCAAGGGGGCAACTTTGAAAAATGGATTTTACTTTTCCGAGCCTCCTCTATACGAATCCGTAAAACAACAAAACACGGGACTCTTAGTTTCCGAGATACGATAGGGAGGGGGGAGAGTGGGGTGGAAAAGGGGAGGTTTGGGATTTTTCCCATACTCGTGAGAGTTACTTGTATACGTATCTGTAAAAATATACCCACCTCCCCCTTCACCATCTGGGAGAACAATTATGTCAGTCAGTGAGTGAGTGAGTGGTAATCGAGCTTTATATAGTATAATATAATAAATAATAATAACGAGTAAGAGTACCATCGATACGAAAAGATTTTAGTCCTTCGAGGCCTTTCAGTACGTAGAAATGAAAGCTATAGTGGGTTCGCTTTTTTTTCTAATACCTGTCGAAAACACCGTCATAAAATGGTCAACACTATCGTGCCTCTTGAGAATAATAAAGCTTAAAACTTGCCCGAGACGCAGTTAATTAAAAAGGAAAACAGAAGAAAGTGTTGTTTGCGTGAAAAGAAAATTCTAATAGACTATTAAGTAAGCGAGTGGAATGAGAATATAAAACTGAGGGATTTTTATACAAGGGAAACAGTTAAAAGGGTTATGACCTCATTCCTTCATAGTGCTTCTTACTAAACCGGTTTTGTTATTTATTATGAACGCTGAGGCTGAAAGCATAAAGTCATGATAGACTCTGTAAAATTTATGGAAAGTTAATAATTATAAAGTACTGAATAATAATAGTACTAAAAATAAATAAAAGTCCCCTACACCGTATTTCGGCCATGGCAGCCAATCCCAACGGAGACTAGCCTTCGGCGCGGGAGATATTATAGTGCTCAAGTGTGCGCGCAGACACAGGTGCACTCCCTCTTCCCTCACTCTCATAGTCCGATAGGATGGCAATCGGACACGACCGGAGAGAGATCAGGCGCAGGACAAACGGTTTAAGAGCGTTTACGCCCTACGGTATTTCTTATAACTTTCAAGCCCTTGTATTTCGAAACAAATGAACCGATTTTAATGAAACTTCATACGCAGAAGCAGGATACAAAGGTCTAAAAAGTTAGTTAAGAACATTTTCGCACTGCCAAATTAGATCGATTTTTTTCCATAGAAACAGAGATTTCCAGTTACCTTTTTTAAAATTAATTTCGAAAATATTCGTAGCAGAACACAAAGGTCCAAAATGTTACTTAACTGTTTAGACCTTTGTATCCTGCTTATGCGTATGAAGTGTCATTAAAATCGGTACATTCATTTCGAAAAACAAGGGCTTGAAAGTTTGTATGAAATGCCGTACGGAGTGAACGCTCTTAACATGCTTTCCAAGGCACGGGGGTATCACACCACTAACTTCCAAACTCCGGCTGTTACAAAGAAACTCCTAATGGTAAACTCAATAAACACAATAAAAAAATATAATAATACTACTTAGTGTTGGAAGGCCTCCCACAAAGTGGACTGATGACCTTGTGAAAGCCACAGGAATCCGGGATATCCAGAATCCATGATACGGGAAGCACAGAACCGGGCGAATTAGTGGTGCTTGGGAGAGGCTTGAGTCCAGCAGTGGACATCTTTCGGTTGAAATGTTGATGATGAAGATGAATGTCCTGAGCATGAATTAGGAAACAAAGAAAACTTGTCTAAATGCGATTGATGAAGTCAAAGTCAAAGTTTTTTATTTATTAAAGATAGGTGTAAAATTGTAAAATAAGTGTTGTACATAAAATAGGTACAGATACGTATAATGTTCTGCTGTCAACGACGTACAAATATCAAATAAGTACCCTTACAAAATTACAATTAAGTAACGAATCGTAATAATTAAACAGAAATCCTATCATTAAAGATAAATGCGACCTTAACCACGACGCAATAATCCTTAAATTCAAAGGTACAGTGCGTGCCACGTAAAAAGAGACTTGACCCCGACTCCCCCGCCTCTTTCCGCCGCCCCTATGACGTCCGGTCCCGTCCCGCACTCAGACCGCTAAAGATACCTAAAATCGTGTTCTGCGCATGTCAGACCACGTGGTGTGTCAAGTCTCTTCTTACGTGGCATGCACTGTAACCTACATATGTGAAACTAGTATGTATCACTTACCAACTACATGTATGTATGCTGACCGCACTTGTGTGTGGAACGAGGGCGCGTCTGCGGACACCTCGCATCGGTACCTGCCGGCTAACGCGCGCGTCGCCTCGCGGAGTACCACTTGCTGGGACGTTGATCTCGACACCTAGGAACAATATTACTGTTATTAATAGTTCTAAAAAGACGTGCAAATATAGAGTACTGATTCGGTATATTGTTAATACTCAAGAGTGCTTACATACAGCTACGTCGTAGAACTAATAACCCATTTTCTAAATACCGCGCCGTTATCGTATGCCTAGCCTTTTTCCCAACTATGTTGAGGTCAGCTTCCAGTCTAACCTGATGCATCTGCATACCAGTAATTAACATGTAGCGCCTACCTATCCGACCTTCACAGCCCTGTTACTGGGTAATACGATACCTCTTGGTAAGACTGGTTGTCAAACTTTCTGGCTTCTGACGACTCGTAATGACCGAATCATCACACCGTGAAGTTTTATGTTCTACGCATGATTTCAGAAAGGCGCCTCAAACGACCGAAATCTGGGATCATAGGTCAACACCTATGAGCAAAGAAATTGGTTCCTAAATATTCGTATGAAGTGTACTCCTGAGACAACTCTCAGGAGTACACTTCATACGAATATTTAGGAACCAATTTCTTTGCTCGCAAATAGACTAGGGTACACCGAACAATATGTAGATTCTCTTTCTTTTACTACTTATCCACCTTGTTACCATCTACCCATGAAGGAAGACCTCAAAATCTCATCAATTTTCTCTCTAGCATTTTACCTCCCTCTGTGTTGTAAATACTGAATACATTTTGATCAATTTATTAAAATAAAATCGCAAACTAAAGCCCATTTGCATGATTTGAATCACCGAACTATAAACTTTAAATGTTGGGGTACATAAGCCTTTATGCATGTATTTGATATTTTGAGTGCTATTCATAAATTGGCTTGGCGTGAAACGAGACACGTGTATGGAATTTTAGAAATTTATTTTGTGATTCTAACTCAAATGAATGGTGTTGGATTCCAATTAAATTTTTCAATGGAATTGGGAATACCTACAATACGTTTACACAAAATAAAACAAATAGAGCCTAGTCTGAAATTAAATACTGCATGATGATTTCGCTGACTCGACATTTTTTAAGCCTGATATATACGGTGCAATTTAACTGTTGCATAATACCAAAAGTTGTAACAACAATAAGAGTTGTACCGCAAATTACTTGCATCGTCAAAACCGTGTTTAGACGATGCAAGTAATTTGTTGCTTCAATTTGATTGTATGCCACAGGCAAGAAACTTGCAACGTGCACCTAAATAAGGCTTAAAAATACCAGAGACTCAAGAAGCTCCAAGTCACTACAAAACAAAAGAAAAATCACTAAAACAAATGCAGCAGAATCTTTTAAAAAAACAGTGTTCAAACTGTTCAATAAACGCTTGAATAGCCACAATACATGTCCAACGTCTAGTGCGCTTCAAAGCGACGGGGGCGTAATTAAAACACTTTTTTTTCAATTTCAATGTCCAGTAATATCCTGTGTCCCACTTCTCCGTATTGATCCGATATTGGAAAATTAAATTGCCAGCCTCCACCTCCCCATGTTTACTGTCTAAGCGCCGAGCTCATTTTAATTTCTCACGACATTTTTCCCTTTATTATATCTGATGACAGGAAGAGTTGAACGGTCCATTGTTCGAACGATGCTCGCTTCATAATCTCCCCTTCCGAATGGCGGAATAAAAATTTCTATTGTATCGGAATCAGTGAGATTACTACGATTTCTGTCGCTTTTTATTTTGTCAGTTGTTCCGGCTAGGGCTGGGACCAAGACCTTCGTTTCTTGCATTGTCGATATTCGTACTAAACTCGAACACTCCATTTTTATTACACGATAAAATTTTACTACGCTAGTTCGGAATGCTGATTTTTATTGGGAAATATCCTTATTGGGATAATTGTCTATGTTGCCCTAAAAATAATAGGATTATTTTTTGGTCGAAAAAATACGAAATTCTTTGGACTTTTTCTTAAGAATATTAAAGAAAATTGTCGAGCCTTCTCATAAATTCACAAACAATTTGGAACTTAGTTCGATTAGAAAACCAATTTATCTTTAAGATAAAAGTTTTATACTATGTGAGGAAAAATTATCTACCGAAAAACATAAGTAAATAACTTACAGAGGCCTAAGCTAATACGCTTTAAGTAGTACCTACATTTTTCATTCATTCCCCCGATGACCCGAAACAAACATTATTAAATTCCCGAGCCCAACGTAGATAACTTCCTAAAAGTAACCTCAGGCTGTTTACTTTAATACGCCAGAAAATAACGTCATAGGTACCTACACAAAATTATACAAGAATATACCTATTATTATTACTTCTTGATGTATTTTTCAAGCTTTTCATTTGATTTTCACATTAAAATCGGAATAAACCGGTATTTTGTCGCGTTTAGAAAAAAAACATCCTTATATAATTATATATGTATAAACAACAACCCTGTATAAAGGCACCCTAAGACAGGCACGACGCGACAGCGCCACGCGGCTCTAGTAGAACAATTTCTATGAAAACTTCATGGAAATTGTTCTACCAGAATCGCATTGCACCCTTGCCTTGCGCCAGTCTGCTGGAGCCTTAACTAATCTACACGAACATCCAAAACTAATCAAACTGTATGCATACCAAAATATAAAACATTGGTGCAATAAATCCACAAAACATATTTTTTAGCAATTTCAAACTTTACGTTGGAAGTCTCACGACTCAATTCAGGTTGTTATTGAAACGGGGGTTGAGAGAAGTCCTTTATATCGCCGACACCCTACACTTCAGAACTCAGTAGGAAACTTTTAATACGCTTCAAGTGTAGGGTATTATTTTTAACTTTGTTTTACTTGACGTATTTGCGAAAACAAAACTATTGTCTCCGTAAAGAATAATAAACTTGAAATTCTTTGTCCAATTTTATATATTGTACTCTCGTTGTAGATAAGGTAAATGTATATAATACTAGCTGACCCGGCAAACTTTGCACCGCCTGAGTTTTTTTTTTTAATATTTTTTCCCATGTTTTAATAATTTCGGAACCCTCACGGGCGTCCCTAGAATACCCTACCAAAGTTTCATCACAATCTGACTAATAATTTCGGAACGCATAGAGGACAAACATACAAACATTGATTTTTATTTATATAGATAGACTAGCTTCACCCGCGTGTCGTTCCCGTGAGAATATCGGGATAAAAAGTAGCCTATATGTTAATCCACGCTGTCAGCTACCTCCATACAAAATTTTATCAAAATTGGCGAGCCGTTTGAGCGTGAAGAAGTAACAAACATATAAATACACACACACACTCACAAACTTTCGCCTTTATAATTATTAGTGTGATAAAAGTCGCTCGACGATTAAACCTACATAGTTTTTGTAAACATGGAAAGAAACATATTTTATTTGGGACAAAAAAGAACATTGAATCTAACAAAATCATGAAAAAAAAAGAACTTTTAAATTTGGGCAACATTGGCTAGGAGTTAAGTCAAATCCGCCGAAGGTTGAGAAAAAGACCTAAGTTCTTGATATGAGGTAGAAGTAACGAAAAACGAAAAAACGTGGATAATCGTATTTTCTTTCTTTTTGGGGTTCCGTACCCAAAGGGTAAAAACGGTACCTTATTGCTAAGACTCCACTGTCCGTCTGTCACCAGGCTGTATCTCATAAACCGTGATAGCTAGACAGTTGAAATTTTCACAGATGATGTATTTCTGTTGCCGCTATAACAAAAAATACTAAAAACAGAATAAAATAAATATTTAAGGGGGCTCCCATACGACAAACGTGTTTTTTTCGGCGTTTTTGCCTTGTGGTACGAAACCCTTCGTGTGCGCATCCGACTCGCACTTGGCCAGTTCGTTTTCTTTCTTAAAAAACAATACTATGGCAGCCATACCATTTATAAAATAAAACCTAGCATAATCAGCCTATGTTTCCACTACTGGGTCACTGGCCACCTCTGCGAGAGGGAGTGGGCCGTGAGCCACGCGGATCCAGTGCAGGTTGGTGGTAAAAATTTAAAGATATGTGATGTCACATATCTTTAAATTTTTACAAGATGTCGAATGTTTCCTCGCGATGTTTTCCTTCGCCTAATATGATAATATTAGAGTTAGTATAAGTTCAGAAGACTGGCAAGCTAAGTTTTCAAAGCATCCTCCCTCCTACTATTTTGCTGTGCCCGACAGAGTTCATAATGATCACACATAATTTCAAGTTACCACCAAAGTACACATTGTGGAATGCAAACAAAGTATTGAGTATGGGATTTCGGTCAGTAGAACTCCGTCCTTCAAAAATGAAAATACGACTAAATTTAAAAGAACCGACACTATCTTTTATACCACTTTAGAAATACATAAAGAATATATTCCCCTGCACTCCTCACATTTGTTATTCTGGTTATTTTTCTATTTGTATCTGAGCTTACATTTCACACTACACTTCGACCTAAAGTATACTGAATCGGATGCCATTGCACTGATATTAGGTGATTTGGCAAGCCACTGCCAGATGGGTTCCCATCCAAAGTCCATTCGCTGTTGTGAAATATGATGTGAAACATTGCACGAGAAAAATCGACGCTCATTTACATTTTTTGGTCCTAAGAGATTTTTTCGTTGAAGTAGTAAAAAAATCGTAGGAAAAAAATTCTGTTGTTATATAATGTAACAGCTCAACCGCAAATAATATCCTCCTCACCTTTTGCGGTTGAGCTGTCAGGGTAATTCAGCAATGCTGGTAAAGCATCTTGAGCAGATTCTAGCGACGCGCCGCTGCTTCGCACGGCTTTACGACCTAACAAAACACCGAGATATCTTTATAATATGTAAGGTAAATATTAAACCTTCCAGAAAAAGAAAACTAAATAATGGTGTAAACCACATCAACATCCTTTGCGTAAGGAAAAACACCGCGGAGACACAAAAACAAATCAACACACAGGTTGACAGAAAAACAACGTTATTAATAGCTCTAAGGATCTAGTTATATTCGAGAATGATACAAAGGTCAATTTCTAGTAATAGATAATAGTCTCTTTCATCCCGAGCGACGCAGAGACCATTATGGTATATGGGACTTTATTCATGTTATTATGAAAATAACTGAAAAATCTTTCACCAATGGGATTTCATACGATTTACTTAACAGTTAACTGTCCATTATGATTCATAAGGGTATTCTTTTATGATTCTGCGCTAATTTTCGTATTTAATAACAAATATAACATAATTTTTTATCCTTTTATGATCCTGACGCTAATTTTCGTATTTTATAACAGACACATAATAAGCCTATAATGTTCCCACTGCATTGCACTGCGGGGCATGCGCCTCCGACCTTCAAGAAGGAGTGAGCTGTAATCTACCAAACAGGCCCAGTGCGGGTTGGTAGATGTCACATGTCTTCAAATTTCTGGTTCACGGTCATGACGGTTGCCTAACGATGTTTTCCACCTCCGTTTTGAGAGCAGTGCTCATGAAATAATTTGCACAAAGTAAAGCGCCTATCTAGGTTCAAACCTACAACTTACAACTCGCAAGTCGCGGCCGTTACCACTGGGTCACTGCTCACGGCTCAAAAATATAACAGTGATATTTACGAGTAAATGTTCATAGCTGTGCCGATAGCTCCGCCTTGTTAAATTTCTTAAGTTTATTAAAATATCATAAGAGGAAATGCGGTCAAGAGACTTTTTGAAAAAGCCTAAGTAAAAAAGTCATCATTCTAAGTTTGGTTCTCGCCTATTTTCTCCTTTAATATTAGACCAATTTAAAAGATATTTCATAAACAGATTAAGAAGGATATATACTGGATCCCTATGTTTTCCTTTTTGATGATGCATTATTTTTTAAGCACTAGAACCCTCAAAAAATGCTCAAAATTGCCGCTGTCAATAGAAGCTTAGTGTACAAATTTGACAACTATTAATGAAAAAAGAAATATCTTTTAAATTGGTAATGGAGGAGAAAATAGGCGAAAGCTAAACCTCGAATTATGAATTTTTACTTAGGCTTTTTCAAAAAGTCTCTCCGACCGCATTTTCTCTGAAATACATAATTATGTAGGTACTACTTTTTTCCTTAATCTATATTGACCAACGGCTGTTCAAATGTCTCCCCCATATTTTTCCATTTTTCTTTGTCCTGTGCCTTCTCCGACCAATCGGTTAGAAACGAGTCCGAATCGTCTCGCCAGGGTTTCTAAGGCCTGCCTCTACTACTATCATGTCAAATACAGATTTAGAAAGAAAGGAAGAATAAAGAAAATACATTTATTTAGCACAGACTAAGAGACACACAATACACCAGATAGTTAGATAATAGTCACATCAGGTAAAAAATAAGATAAAAATAAAAAGTGCTAAGTTCGACGATTTAATCTCACCATTAAATTTATAATAGGAATAAGCTTGAAAAAGCAAAGCAGTACCAACTAACATAGCACAATTGACCTCAAAAACATATTACCCTTTATCTATTTGAATAAAGCCCTTCTAAAATCTCCTGCGTTACAAAAGAATTCTATGTCGCAGTCCTTTGGGTACAGTAACCAATTAAGGCATGTCTTAACACGCCACGTCTCTAGTCTGGCCAGTAAAATCTCGCGTAATCCCAAAGGGCAAGCGAACAAAGCCGTGAGAAAAAGCTAGTAAAGTAAGAAGATCGATGCGACTTGCGCGTGTCTTTTTGAGAATTGACTTGTTTTTGTAACGCCCTGGATTTCAGTAGAAGACCAGAAAAACATTCACGCCTTCTCTTAAAAAAAATTTTCTTAATTATGTACCTATGTTAAAGTCAAATCATTTATTTGAAATAGGTACATTATAGGCACTTTTGAACGTCAAAAATTACAGTAAAATTGAATTGATTCTAGTCGCCCCTTCCAAAAGGTAGTGTTCGTATGGAGAAGAATGGGCAAGAAACCTTTTAAAATGTTTTACAAGGTTTTGTAAACATAATATAATTATATGTGGAGACGATGAACCTAGATACCACAAAAGGTAAAGTGAGGTATGTACAGACGCCAGCTACCACAATCTGTCAAATTTCTTTAATAGATTTTCAACTTTATCGCTAAAGCATAAGGTTCAAAGTTGATTGGGAAAATTTGACAGTTTCGGGTAGCTTGATGTGCTGGCGTCTGCACGTCAACCAAGCAAAAAGAGTATGTAAGTATCGTAGCAGGTGGCGTTCTGTAGTTTCTGCGTACCACCATCCATGGGCAGAAGGTGTGAGCTTATGTATGTAGTCTATTCAAAATTATGTTTTAAATTGATATTATTTCAAGTTAAACAAATATCAACTTTATTTTAATGATAATTAAGTTGATTTCAATGTGACTAGCACTATTGAAGAGGTTATAAAAATGTTTGAAGTTGTAGCGTAAACTGAACTTTATTGTGTAGGAATTAAAGTAATTTTTCCATAAACTCATTTGTTTAAATTTTTGGTAAATAAATCGCGAACGCAGATTATGTAAGCTCACACACTCGTTAAAATATTAGGAAAATCATCTACTTTTACAATATTTGTAAATATGTCAGCACCGTCAGGTATCTATCACATAGTTAATTTACCTGTCATTGCTATATTTTAAATTCTTTTTACCTTTTGCGGTATAGTAACTTTATTGTAGGTGCATCGTCTTCACATATGATTATATATTTACTCCCTTACTAATAAACGTACCTATTATATCAGATGAATAGTTACACACCGATTTCTCTCTTTCAGTCGTCAGTAATTTGACATTCGAAAGAATAAGACAAAGCGTTGTGTAACTATATAGACGCTATACAACGTTTATTAGTAAGAGGAGTAAATGTGTGTATGCGTATACTAAATATTGAAAAACATTTTAAAAAGAGTAATGGTGAATTTTTTGCCCATTTTTATCCATACGAAACTACCTTTTGGAAGGGGCGACTAGAATTAATTCTATTTTATTGTAAACTATCTTCCGCCCACGGCTTCGCCCGCAAGGTATGTCGATAAAAACTATCATATGTCCTTCCCCGGGATGCAATCTATTTTTCTGCCAAATTTAATCGAAACCCGTTTAGTGGTTTAGGCGTGAAAAGGTAACATGCAGTCAAACAGACAGAGTTACTTTCAAATTTATAATATTATAGTATGGATGTTGACGTTCAAAGGTGCCTTTTATATGCCTATATGAAATTAATGCTTTGACTTGACAGCGTAAGTACAAATAAGAACATCAATAAGCATCCTGAGACATAGTTATTCTTTCACAGACAAGGGTCAGACCATTGTCTAAAACATACTTATACTGTGACGTGTAAAGCCCAGATCATTTTCACGATTCAAAAGTTTAAAAACGCACGACATTTCCGGTAATGCTACTGCATGCGTACTGCAAAAACCGGGCGTACTGTATCCAAAGAAAAAAGTAAATTGATCAGAAAGGCAGGCACAGTGATCTAATATTTGTAATCTCTGTCCACCTCGCTAGAATATACTCCAAGAGACATAAAATCCAGGAGGAATGAATGTCCATTGTCGGATATCTTTTACGATAGAAACGACAGTGGATATGCGAGTCGTTCATTAGATTGCTTTGTTTAGAAAGCGAAAATAGAGACTGCTTTGAGTTTGTTTTATCTGGTTTAATAGTATTGGATATACGATGTGAAATATACTGATTGGTCCTTATGTTCTATGACAGTTAGGTACACGTTTGCAGCATGCATTATCAATGGCAACTAGGCAATGTTCCCACTGCTGGGACACATACCTCTCTGTGAGACGTAGTGGGCCACCGATGATGATAATTGTGGAAGTACTTAGTGAAGATCCTTGTGAAAGAATACAGCCTGAAAGTTGCAAATCAAAAGCCATCCCGGAACAGCCGGTCGATTCTGAAAAATCTCACCCTGATAACTTAGGCGAAGTGAGTTTCTTTTTGCTAGGAATTGACACTATTGACAGCTCACTCCACGCTCACTTCACCTTAGTTTTCATGGTCACATTTTTACAGAATAGCAACGCAGGTAACAGAAACGTGATAGCGGTGGAAAGTGTCACAGCTGATCAGGGTCCTTTGTTTTCTCCTACGCATAGCATATTCAGCCCCTAATGGTTCCACTGCCAGGACACAGGTCTCCTCTCTGTGAGAGGGAGTGGGCCGTAAGCCACCACGCGGGCCCAGTGCGGCTTGGTAGTCGTCACATGTCTTCGAATTTTTGGTTCTAAGACATGCCGGTTGTCAGCGGGATTGTTCACACGGGTTACCGCTGGCCCGGAAAATAAAGGGCTAAGGAAGGAACACGGGCGGGTTTTAGTCAGTAAGAGTGTGACACTCCCTTCTGCTCCACCCAGAGCGGGAAGGGTCATTTGATGATTTCCCATCCTCAAAAAAAAAAGACATGCCGGTTTCCTCACATTGATTTCCTTCATCGCGTTTAAGAGCAGTGGTGATGAAATAATTTACACAAAGCGCTGTCTTGGTTTGAACCTACGACCTACACTCGTAAGTCGCGGCCGTTTCCACTGACAAAATAAATGAAATGAAAGCAAAATAAATGAAATGAAATGAAAGCAATGGTGGCCACCATGCTTTTATTTCATTTATTTTGTAGAAGTAGACCATTGTATGCTTAGGGCTACAATTGTATATGTTTGTATCCTTCATAAATTTTTAACTGTAAAAGTAGACAGTTTCATTTGATTTTTTTTCAATTGAGAGTTATATTTATTTTGTAGGTACTTCAGTCTTCCGATACGTTCAATATAACAGCGCGGCCGACGAGAGAATGTTTTCTTCACACCTGTCATTTTTATACAAACAAATAGGTGTTTTGCATGTTTGACATTAATTAGCTACTAGAATATTGTCGCAAGGCAATCTCTCAACGACCAGACTGTAGTCACAAATACCGAAACGATGCTGTATACACATCTTTTCTTAGGCAATACGAAACTGCAATAACTCCCTATTTGACTACAGAACCCAAAAGAGCATCCAATAGTGCGTCAAAAAGTTCTCAGAAACTTACATTTCAATAAAGTGACCGCAACCTTTACAGATTGCGTTTAGTTGAACCGTATACCGGGATACGGACCGTATTTAAATGTTTCAGATGTCTTCCCAGTAACGGCTATGGATAAGGCTGATACAATTTAGAAATTGAGCAAGGGATATACAATGATATAAAAAAATTAAAATGTTTAAAAAACCCACGACGGTTAAAGAATTTATGTAACGAGTCGAGTCGACTCGTCACATAAACTCTTTAAGTCGGGGGATTTTAAATTATTTTATCCTTTTCCAATTACATTTAACGATAGTGGGTTTTTTCAAAATTTTTAATTTTGCTTTTTATTTCAAACGTTTTAAAGAGCATTGGTTCATTATACACATAAAGAGAAAAAAAGATATGAAAGCCGCATCAAAATCGGACTAGTAGTTTTGGAGATAAATGACAACATTGATTTGTACAAACAAATGTTACTGCAGCACCCCTTGGTGAGTTGTCACCGTAACACCTATCTAAGAACATGCAACAATCAAATCCAAACCCATCACTGAAAACATCGGACTAGTAGTTTTGGAGACAAATGGCAACATTGGTTTGCACACACATCCTCTCACCCCAAACGCATATATACCGTCTTCCTACCGCCGGTGAGTAAAAAAGCTAAGATATTGGCGAGGCTTTAAATAAGTAGGAGTTTGATCGTCAAGCTATATTTAAATAATCTTTAAAATTTTAATTTATGTTTTGCATATTTATTCATATTTGCATTTATGTTTTTTTTAATACTAACCATTCTAATTTAGCAGACTGTTAACGACCTTGAAATAGATACTTACTACTATAATGGTATTTATCTGTGGTTTCATCGAAAATAGTTTTGCAAAATTTTAAGAGGACTACAGGACCTAAACGCAAGAAACGCAAGTTTTATAATGCCTAAAAGTATATTATGATCGACTACAGTAAACAAAATCAGAAAAATATATGATATTCTTCAGGATATATTCTAGTTAGATAGTGTGTTGAAAACATAATGCAACTAATTTCATACGATAGAAAAACAATCATGAATATACCTCTAAAAACTTTCTATTTACAATAAAAACCATACTTATATACATACATAAAATCATTCTGACTTTTTGTCAGATTATTCTACAAGCAACATACTAAAGCACTGTTTTAATCTTTAAGTCCAAACAATAGATTTTTTGTAAATAGATAATTGCTTCATATTTTGCAATAAATTACCAGAGTTGTGTCATCGCACTTCTTTTTGTTTTCTATGCAGTCCGACAGTGACCGCGCTTTAGTTCATGTAGTCCCCTTAACCAACATCTTGAAATCTATTTGTTGACAACTTCTGAGAAGATACCGTATAGCGTATTATTATCATTTAAAACAGGTATTCTTCAGCCTCAAATCGAAACTAAATCAAAACAAATCCACATCTTCCAAAGCAGGATTATTAATACGAACAGCTTTATCACCCAAAACCCTTACACCTTCAGATAAAGCCGTACCCAAACGGTTTCCAGGCAACCCTATGTATAATTAGGGCGTATATACATTGTTAATTTGGTTTAACGCCCGTGGTCAGGTGTAGTGAGCCATCCTGAGCCGATTATGGTCCATGGAATAGCATCCTTGGCGCTGAGTGCTCAGGTATCTACGAGAATGAGTGTTGTTAGTGACATTTACTTGGTTATGTTAGGTATGTCATATTTCTTGGGAAGTATATAGTGAGAATATTCATCATCATTTTCAATATTAACGGTAGTCATTCTCTGAGAAAAAATAACTGGTACGAAGGAAGAGAGAGTGAACTAAGGACATTAGCTACCATACCACAGATTCTGCAGAAACAGATGACGAAAAAGAAGAATTCTTCGACGTTTTAGGGTTTAGTCAAGGTTGCATCAGATAGGGTGTTGTGTTGGGCTTGATATGTTATTTACAAACTATTACTTTGTGCTATGTTGAAACAAAATTGTGTGGCATACTAAAAAAATGTAATGTTATTAAGTGTGAACGCAGCTATAGCTGCTATTGGTTACTATATGACACAACTGTCAGGATGATATAAGCCCCATCCTCTTGTCAATTTAAGTTTTAAACCACTTCTGTGTGTTTTTCTTTCCACCTACAAAATTAACAGGTATCTACGAGAGTGAGTGTTGTTAGTGACATTTACTTGTTTATGTAAGGTATGTCATATTTCTTGGGAAGTACTAGGTATATATGGTGAAAATAGAAAGTGTTTTCAATATAAACTTTTGGATCGGTAGCATTTTATGAGAAAAACAACTGGTCCTTTGAGTATTTTTAATTCGAAAGCTCAAATTTCTGAACAGCTATTGAAGGAAAAAACTGAATTTAGAAACGTTGTTTGAGCGTTCTGGCATCTAATTATTTTGGCTGTCCTCGTAAGAAAAGTTGGTCCTTTGAGTCTTTTAAAATCTTAAACAAACAAACTAAGGAGATGACCAATTAGTTTTTAGATTGTACGTCAAAACAAAATATTTTATTCCATTTACTTTAGAAAGCAAAGAAAAAATTGTTTTCTTTTAAATATTATTCGCCAAAGAGATACTGAGACTTTTGTCTCATACCAATACAGGCTAGGTTATATAATTTCCCTTCTTCCAAACAACTTCGCACGAAAACAGTATCATAATAACCTTTTCCAAATTAAGGCAACACGAAGGCATCTAATCTCATTCCACCACTTATCGACCGTGTCATACCGGAGGATACGACAACATTACGATAAAGACAACATCCACTACACCGGGTACCCATTAAAACCAGGCCTATTACCTCCGGACAAAAACCGACTCGAATCTAATAAACACACAATAACAACGACGGTGTTACAGTAATCGTTTCAGTTCGAATCGAATCCGATTTACAATCGGATACACATGCCTATTATCTTTACAATCGGGATTCGATATTATCGATATGATCATTCGATCATTCGGGTATGGTTGATGGAATGTTGATGCGTTTTGTTTGCGGCGTTTGTTTAGCGGCAATTTATGTTGATTCATGAATATTTTTCGATGCCATTTTTATGGCATCGAAATGTAAACGGTTGTATTGTTCCGTGATATTTATTGTTATTTCGACGTAGTTTTGATTCAGTAAAAGGTAGATGTGCCCATAAGCCGGTCAATTTACAATGTTAGTCGATTCATAGGGTTGCCCTATCGAGTAGGTACGTATTTATTTTAATATTTAAAGCACACAAAAGTACAGAGTTGGACTTATGCCATAGGCATTTTCTACTACACCTTTGGGTGATGCAGAGGCAAACAGTGGTAGGTGCAATAACGAAAATCCATACCACAGTTACCATATAAAATTTAAGGCTAATTTTACCAAAGTCAGATATATTTTATCCATGTAAAATTGTCGTCTGACAGTTCTAGTATGGAAAAACTGTCATAAATTAAAAGTTTATTCTCAGGATAAGATTTATTCTAGGTATAAAAGTTTGGCGGAATTCGCCCTTAGTCTGATACCTAGCACAAATGCAGATAATTATAATTAATTTTCGGTTCACGGTAAACCGTTTGTTTCCAACGCCTATCTGTTTACAGAACCAGGCGTATTTTCTATTTACCTCGGAGAACTCTGTAAAAATACAAAACAAGCCATTCTTTCACACCGTAAAAAATCTCCAATATCGATACAGCCATGTCCCTGGTATCCACTTAGGTAAAAAGTATTCTGCTTACCCATTTACTCGACCATAGCGTAAACCCTCGGCCTCTTTTTCGGGCCAATGAGTTTCGATATTAAATTTGCAAAGTTCTACGATAGTTGGCAACTTTATCGACTTATTAGACAAAAGTTATCTTACGAAGTGCTGCGCTATGCATGCCTTTATCTGCTAAATGGATATAAAACTTACTTCTCGTAATTAATGCGGAGTTGGCGTAGTCTAGAAGATAATGGTCATGTTAAGGTTTTTGAAAAACTATGTAATGCGATCATTTATTTATTTTTTTAATTTTGAAGTTTAATCTGGGCTAATTAATAACCGCATGCAAGCCACATGGGCCGATCAATCAGGTTAAGCTACGCTTGCCACGGTCAGTCTGTGGATGGGTGACCATCTTTACATACCGAGACCATTCTGTGTCTCGGAAAGCACGTTAAGCCGTTGGTCCCGGCTGTCATTCGTGGATCTTTGACAGTCGTTACGGGTCGTCAGAAGTCCGAAAGTCTGACAACCAGTCTTACCAAGAGGTATAGTGTTACCCAGTAACTGGTTTGTGGAGGTCAAGTTGCCAAGTTAGCGAGAGATATTATAGTGCACAAAAGTGTGCGCAAACACAGGTGCACTCTTTGTTCCTTTACTCTCATAGTCCGATGGGACGGCAATCCGACACGACCGAGGAGAGATCCGGCGCAGGACCAACGGCTTTACGTGCTATCCGAAACACGGAGGTTTCACACCACCAACTTCCATACTCCGGGCTACTACTGAGAAATTCCTAATGGAAATACCCAATAAAACTACCCCAGCCGTGAATCGAGCCTAGTACCCCACGCTCAGTAGTCGCACTTACGACCAGGAGCCCTACAGAGCAGTTGATTTACTATGGTAAAGAAAACCAAACATCATAACTCCGAAACATTTTGACAGTTGACCCAGACTGGTTTGGGAATAATAATTTAGTCCATGAGCCCCTTTATCTGAAAAAATAGTTTGACTTTCAGTTAGCCCTTTATAGAAAACTTGGACTGAAGATTATCCTGGGCTTGTTATGCTGGTAGGGGATGAGAAAACAGGCAAGGATGATGCATTATCCACTTATCTTGTCGTAAAACTTGATTGTGGGAAACTTTACTTGAAGGTCACGCTACGGCCGTGACTGGTTTTGCATGTTCGGGAGATATGATGACGTCATGGTATAAGTTCATAAGAACAATGGTATTTTGGGGATTTTTTACCCAAGATGAAACAGTGAAGGTTGGCGTCCCCCGGCGGATTTTCATTATGTTACGTACCTACTTAAATCCGAAAATCCGTCGACCACACATAATCACCTGAATAATAATATAGTGTAGTTCCTATATTTAATATTGCTGTGTCTCTCTCTACGAGAAATAAGTATGTACCTACATAAAGGTAGGAAGCACTAGGAAAACTCATTATTAAATGTATATTTGACCAGTCATAAATGCTTTTGTTACTTACTTCCTATTCATTGGAGGTTTTCCGAAATATTTACTCAATAATTTTTCGATTACAACGTTAACATTACTTTTGTTTTTTTTTTTCAAAAATGTTATTGTTTCTTTTTTAGGGTTCCGTACCCAAAGGGTAAAACGGGACCCTATTACTAAGACTCCGCTGTACGTCTGTCCATCTGTCACCGGGCTGTATCTCATGAACCGTGATAGACAGTTGAAATTTTCACAGATAATATTTTCTGTTGCCGCTATAACAAAAAATACTAAAAACAGAATAAAACAAATATTTAAGGAGGGCTCCCATACACCGTGTTTTTTTTCGGCGTTTTTGCCTTGTGGTACGGAACCCTTTGTGTGCGAGTTCAACTCGCACTTGACCGGTTTTTGTACCTTAGTGTGCTTATGTTTGGCCGGACACATTTTACGAATGCACCTGGAATGATGGGCAAAGATCGTCACTCACTGGAGGCCTGAGGTAGGATATCGCCGTCGAGGTAGACCACGGCGAAGGTAGTGCGACGATGTGAGCAGGGCCAACATGGCCAGAGATTGCACAAGACAGGGAGGGGTCAAAGAAACAAGGGAAGTCCTTTGCCCGGCACTGGGACCCAAGGTAGCCTAGCAAAAAAAAAAACGACGGGTTGCACTCCGGGAGTGCCGGCAGAAGTGAAAACTTGAATATTAAGGTTGTGCATTTTTGATATTTTGCAATGGTTAGGGTCTAATTTTGCACGAATTGCTTTAATTATCAGTATAAAAGTACTGTCACTTATGCGGTAGAATACAACATTTATTATCCATGGATGCGCGTGGCACGCTGTAACATACACACCGGCGAACATTCGCGCAAGCGCCCTGCGCTGCGCCGCCTAAACGAAACAGCAGGCGCAGGCATACATTTTCGCCGCGACGTAGATAGAGAGGGGGATACTTCTTCTCCTACGCCGCGCCGGCTGTCTACTCTCTATCCGTCTTACGAATTTTCGATCAGGTCACGTGTCCTGATGCGAGTTTAACATTTTTTACCCATTACAAAAAAAGTGTACAACGTCGCTAAAGAAGTTTTCACTTCGAAATAAAAAGTGCTTAGGTAGAGGCACTTGCAGCCGTCGACATGTCTTCGTGCCTCTCGTGTATTTGGGCACCGTTCTCAAAATACACGAGCGGCAAGCTACCGACGGCAGCCGCCGAGGCGTCGACGGCGGTAGTCACTTCTTATCGGCAGCTACAATGCGTGCCACGTAAGAAGAGACTTGACCCCGCCTCCCCCGCCTCTTTCCGCCGCCCCTATGACGTCCGGTCCCGTCCCGCACTCAGACCTCATACCGCTAAAGATACCTAAAATCGTGTACTGCGCATGTCAAACCACGTGGTGTGTCAAGTCTCTTCTTACGTGGTACGCATTGTACCTTCGACGCGTTTCGACGGCTGGCACGTGCCGCTCGTTTGTTTGAACACTTAGACCTTGATGAACTAAACCAATAACTGTTACAATTTTTCAATACCGTGGGTCAATTTTGGTAATTGTCAAAAGACAGTAAGTTGTATTTATTGACTCACATATGAAGTAAAGTGTTCCTAAATTGTGTCGTCCTAATATAAGTATCCACGCAATTAATTGAAAAGAAAAATTAAGTACAGACGCCAGCACATCAAGCTACTACAATCTGTCAAAATTCTTTAAAAGATTTTCAACTTTATCGCTAAAGCATAAGGTTCAAAGTTGATTGGGAAAATTTGACAGTTTCGGGTAGCTTGATGTGCTGGTGTCTGTACACTAAGTACTTATGAACGTAACTTTACCCAACATTTTGTTGTGTGAAATTTCTTATTTATCCTACCCACCCCGTCGCATTGCATCGCATGCCCGCGCTATTACTTCGTTTTCATTAAGGCGAAAGCGCCAGGGTAGCCCGCGAAATTCAATTTTTTTTAGGTTTTTTGGAATTTGCTGGTCAGTATTAAGTTGTACGTTGATTAATATATGAATCGCGGCCGTAAGAAATATGTGTTTACAGAATTATATTAATTAAAGTCATCAACACAACTCTCTAAGACCACGTAAGTCCCAAGTTTCATGAAATCATCATTCTTTGGACTTAAGTGGTCTTAGAGAGTTGTGTTGATGACTTTAATGATTAATTATAATTCTGTAAACACATATTTCTTACGGCCGCGATTCATATATTAATCAACGTACAACTTAATGCTGACCAGCAAATTGCAAAAAACGTAAGAAAATTTGAATTTCGCGGGCTACCTTAGCGCTTCCCCCTTAAGCGTTTTTTCTGATTTTTTTTTTCTTTTTGCTCCTACGGGTTTTAGCTTAATGTTTCTTCGAGATTTTAAATTCGATTGGTAGGTCCAGAGATAAGCGCGTTCAAACAAACAAAAAAGCAAACAAAGTCTTCAGCTTTATTATTTATTAGTATATATAAAATCATCATTCTATACTGTGATCCCTTTCCCTAATATAATTGACCTAACAATCTACGTTCCAACCAACATAAAAGTACCCGTTTATAAGTAAAATAATCTCTAAGAAACATTACAAATAACATTTAGATTAAGTATTACAAAACAAATTGAATTTGTTATATCTCAGTCCCTATTCACTCCTTGGACACAAAAAGCCGTATCTAACAGAGGATTTGAAATCAAATCACGGTTCACTTAGGAATACTTATCTCGAGAATAAAACCATGGGGTGTAAAATATAATAAAATCCTTTTATTGCTTCTGGGTTTTTGTTTTTTTTTTATTTGCGTTTGAGCAATTAAACTGAAAAGTTATCATTTGCACTTCAATTATGTTTATTTTTACAAAATGTATTTTATTTTTATGTTTTTTTTGTAAATTATCTAGCGTTTTCACCGGTATTTCTCTTTGTGCATACACACAAGCGACGCGCGTCAACAGCAAACGAAACTGCAACGCGTGTCGGCGGCAGCCGTCAACGCATCTGTGGGTGCCGTCGACGCATCGGTGGGTGCCGTCGACGCATCTGTGGGTGCCGTCGACGCATCTGTGGGTGCCGTCGACGCATCTGTGGGTGCCGTCGATGCATCTGTGGGTGCCGTCGACAACATGCCGCTCGCGTATTTGAGCACCGCATTCAAATACTGTTTTCGACTGCAGCCCACGCGTCGACGGCGAGCGTGCACTTAGCGTGTCGATGGAAATCCAAATAGAGTGAACCGACACTTTGGTTATGAGTTTGGCACCTTCAGTATCTGTTGTAAAATCTATTTGGAAGATACTTTTTGTTAGGTTTTATGTCATTTGTAATGTCGATAAAAAGGTATTCGAAATTTAATATGCTTGTAACTTGACGTTTGAATAGCAACCATCGTACAATGTTTTCTGAGTTTTTCTTTTCCTTTCTTATTTCCCTATTACCACGAACGTGATTCTTCATATCTATTATCATACCTATTACAATCACAACACGTTATCAGCACAAGGCTCTGTATATTTTATCTACGATCGAATTTAAAAGGAGATTGGTGGTGAAAATATGTCGTCTGCAGTTTCTGGTATGTCACTAAATGGTATTCCGATACTTTGTAATAGAGAAGGATACACTGTGTGGAAATTTAAAATGAGAATGCTATTAATCCATGAAGGATTGTGGGAAACCATAAGCGGAGTAGTTGTCGAAGGCAATAAGACGGCCGACGATGTACGGAAGGATGAAAAGGCTCTTTCTAAAATATGCCTTACTGTGGATGGCGCTGCTATTTCGGTTGTTCGACCAGCTAAGACCGCAAAGCAAGCGTGGGATGCTCTTATGAAATCCTACGAGGATCGAAGTTTGGGTCGTAAACTGTCGTTGGAACGTAAGTTGTACAGGTACACCTTATCTGACTTTTCTAATTTAGAAGCTTACATAAATGCAATAACTACAACAGCACTAGACCTGGCCGATATTGGCAAAACTATAGAAGATAGTTCTTTAGCAGCTATTATATTGGGAGGTCTAACGTCTCGCTACGAGCCTATGATAATGGCGCTTGAGAATGGAAGCGTTGAAGTCACAACAGATTTGGTGAGGACTAAGTTGTTGAGTGAAATGACGAAGGAGACTAAAGATGATGTGGCTGCGTTGAATGCTAACAGGCAGGTTATTTGCTATCGTTGTAAGAAGCCAGGGCACAAGAGTCCTAATTGTCCTCTCAAAAAGAAGGAGAAAAAGGCAAAGGCGAGTTGCTCTATAGAAAATTGTTCTAAAGATAAGGGAATGAATGTTTCTAGTTCAGGGAATATGGATGCATGTGTCACGGAATTGGCTTTGGATGGTGTCAAGGAATTGGCTTTGTCTGCACCAAGTATTCAGATGTCTGAGAAGTGGATTATCGACTCTGGTGCGTCTACTCACATGACTCCACATGCTGAATGGTTTAATAGTTACCGACCCTGTGATGGGAAGATAACTGTAGCAAATGGTAAAAGTTTGCCGGCTGTGGGTTTAGGAGATGTTGCTATTGACACAAAAACCGATTTCAAGAAGATTAAAAATGTTGTACATGTTCCTGGCCTAGATTGTAATTTACTCTCAGTCAAAAAGGCAGTAGAGAAAGGTTTCTCGATTGTTTTTGATACGAATGGCTGTAATTTTTATTATTCTAATGATGTTTCTTTTATAAATGATCCTGTTTTACATGGTTCTATTTGTGGTGGATTGTACACTTTAGATTGTACAGTAAAACCGCAAGGTGTTTCAGCTTATAATGTTCACACTAATTTGTCCCAGTTTCAGCTTTGGCATAAGCGTCTAGGACATCTCTGCCGTATTGGTATGGATCTACTCAAAAAAGGTCTAGCTGTTGGTGTTGAGTATACTGAGGTTGACAAAGAACCATGCGTACCTTGTGTAGAAGGTAAGCAGGCCCGGAAGCCTTTCAAAGGGATAAAGTATAAGAAGGCTTCGTCACCATTAGAATTGGTCCATACGGACGTTTGTGGTCCCCTGACCACTGAATCTTTTAAAGGTAATAAATACTTTATTATTTTTGTAGATGATTATACACGTTTTATATCCCTTTATTGTATGTCATCTAAGACAGAAGTTCAGAAGTATTTTTGTGCTTTCCAAGCACTTGTTGAGAGACAGACTGGCAGTAAGATTCAAACCCTTCGGTCAGACAATGGTACTGAGTATGTCAACAAGGAGCTGACAGATTATTTGCAGGCTCAAGGGATTCGACATGAAACCTCTGTACCATACAGCCCTCAACAAAATGGGGTAAGTGAACGTTGCAATCGTAGTATTGTGGAGAAGGCCCGTTCCTTGCTAGCACATAGCTCTCTGTCGAAAGCTTTTTGGCAGGATGCTGTTGAGACTAGTGTTTATTTAAAGAATAGGTCACCTCATCGTGCACTTGATGGTAAGACGCCATATGAAATGTGGTGTGGTAGTAAACCCGACCTGTCTCATTTAAAGGTGTTTGGTTGCCGAGCTTTAGTTCACGTGCCTTCATGTCAGAGAACTAAGCTTGACATGAAAACTTCTGAACATATCTTTGTTGGATATTCAGACGATCCAAGGAGTTATTATTTCCATAGCGCGGAAAACCCTCGGAGGTTGATTAAGTCACGGGATATTACGTTCTTTGAAAATAATTTTTCAGGATTGAAGGATAAATCTGTTCAGCCTGAAGTTGTTGTGAGCCCTAATGTCATTAATCTTTTTTCACAAACTTCTTCAGATACCACATCGCCACAGGAGATTTCTATCTCATCTGCTTCTATTTCTTCACCTACTTCAGAAAGTGTGGACATGGAGGTAGAGCAAATTGACGATTTTGTGGACGCGACTGATGAAGCTGGTGGGGTTGGCGACACAGAGTCTCTACATTCAGGTGAACAACGTGATCTGTCCTTGGTTCCTTCAGATGAACCCAACGATGTATGTCCTGAGAGAAGATATCCTAATAGAGTACGTAAACCTCCAGATTATTATTCATATGGCACTCACGGTGTTGATTTGTTGTGTGATGATCCGAAAAGTTATCGTGAAGCTATTAATAGCGATGATAAAGATAACTGGATTTCCGCAATGAAGGATGAGTACAATGCCTTATTGAAAAAGCAGACTTGGACATTAGTGGATAAACCAAATAAAAAGGTTATACCATGTAAATGGGTATTCAAGGTAAAGAGGGACGCGAACGGTGCAATAGTTAAGCATAAGGCGCGACTAGTTGCGAAAGGTTTTAGTCAAGTTTGGGGGACTGACTATAACGAGACTTTTGCCCCTGTAGTTCGAAATTCATCTCTACGTACGCTTATAGCGTTGGCGGCAGAAATGGATTTAAAGATCCAACACATGGATGTGGATACCGCATTCCTCAATGGGGACTTAGAGGAGGAGGTGTACATGCAACAGCCTGAGGGATTTGCTGAGCGCGGGGCAGAAGGTAAAGTCTGTTTGCTCAGAAAATCAATTTATGGTTTGAAGCAGGCAGCTCGAGCCTGGAATATCAAATTGCATCAAGTTCTATCGAAAATTGGCTTTGCACGAACATCTGCGGAATCATGTGTTTACTTGAAAAAGTTTGGTAATGAAATCATAATACTTGCAGTCTATGTTGACGATCTAATTGTCTTTTACAAAGAAAAATGTTTGTTTGACGCTGTCAAAAATGACTTAGAAAAATTTTTCTCGCTAAAAGATTTAGGTGCATTATCATATTGTTTAGGCATAAATATTAACCGTGTTGACGATAAAATCATGGTCAGTCAGAAGACCTTTATTCAGGCAGTGTTGGAGCGGTTTAATATGAGAGATTGTAAGGAGATGTCTACACCTTTGGAGAATAACAAGTTGGAGAAAGGTAATCCATCATCTCTTGGTGAATATCCTTACCAAAACTTGATAGGATGTCTCATGTACCTAGCTGTGAATACGAGACCCGATATAGCTTATGCCACAAGCTATTTAAGTCAGTTTAATAACTGTTACGATAAGAGGCATTGGTTGGCCGCTAAAAGAGTGTTACAGTATTTGAAGGGTACTATGGATTACTGTATTACTTACAGGAAAGTCGGTAGACGTTTGTGTGGATTCACGGATGCTGACTGGGCGAACTGTGTACATGACCGTCGGTCGTACACTGGTTTCTACTTCACGCTAGCGGGCGGACCTATTAGCTGGGAGTGTAAGAAGCAGCCGACGGTAGCCTTATCGTCTACAGAAGCTGAGTATATGTCCTTAACCAGTTCTGCAAAGGAGGCTATTTTTCTCAGACGGTTAGTGTGTGACATTACTGGTTTTTCTGATAGGGTGTTGCTATACAACGACAGTCAAAGTGCACAGAAACTTGTGCTAAATCCAATCCACCACAATAGAACCAAACACATTGATACGAGATATCATTTTATTCGTGAAAAGGTTACTGAGGGTGTTATAAATATAAAGTTTATACCTACGGATAAAATGACAGCCGATGTTTTAACCAAGCCCTTAAGGCGCATAGCTCATCTTAGGTGCGTTGTTAATATGGGTTTAGTGATAAACAAGTAGAATAATCTTCTATTTATTTATTTTTCGTCGGTTTATATTTTGTATTTGTGTTTAGTCTGGTAGTAATGTTTTATTATTTTCTATTGTGTTTAGCATTACTACTTTATCTTTTTATTTCCATTAAGGGCGGATGTTGTAAAATCTATTTGGAAGATACTTTTTGTTAGGTTTTATGTCATTTGTAATGTCGATAAAAAGGTATTCGAAATTTAATATGCTTGTAACTTGACGTTTGAATAGCAACCATCGTACAATGTTTTCTGAGTTTTTCTTTTCCTTTCTTATTTCCCTATTACCACGAACGTGATTCTTCATATCTATTATCATACCTATTACAATCACAACAGTATCATCCATCAGTTCCTGTAACGCGTTCCTGCAGGCAACTGGACACGATAATTATTTAGTGTCCCATTGTTTGTGGAACAGCACCACATTTACATTCCAACGAGTAGTGAACTGTGAATCTACACCTGAGCAGGTTTTATTTGCTTCTGTCTACCTGGACTAACAAAGAGGATAAGGTTCGCGTTCGTTTATACGTAAAAAACGTGAATAAAATGCGAACGATTTGTTGTTACCCCAGGAAAATTACTTAAAAGGAAAAAAAAGCATTATTTTCAGAAATCAAATAGCAAAAAAATAACACCTGCACAAGAAAGCAATCAATCATCTAATTTGAATTTCACGAAAAATTTCCCTCCTATTGACACCGATAAAATTCAATTTCGCAAAGATCGTACGTAAAAATAATGTCGTAAAACGGAACGGGATTATCTGATTGGATACGATAATATCTGGCAATTACGTTAACATTGCTTTTTATTAGCGATGTCTTTATTTGAAATGAGCTATTAATGCCGCAATGGACGCGGGTCTCCTCGTTAAAATCATAAGAACTGATTGCGTTTGATTGCGGGGTAGGTGGGTAGATAATTGAATGGCTCGTGTAGACTCGTGTTACACAGGTACTCGTCGGTGTGTGCGTCTGGTAGTCCGGTAGTGTAAGGGTACAGTATTATTGATACAGTATCCTAACTATATTTTTAATATTGTAAATGCGAAAGTAAGTTTGTTTGTTTGTTACCTTTTCATGCCTAAACCACTGAACCGATCATCCTGAATTTTTGCATATACGATGTCAGGTGTACAGAAACGGACATAGGGTACCTTTCGTCCCGAAAAAGTGATAACGACAATAACGTTATTATGATAATAGATGGCGCCACGTGTCTTTCGATCGGGACACTTGTGCGGGTGAAACCGCGGGGCACTGCTAGTTATTTTATAAACTCTAAGTGAGTGAGTGAAAATTCTGTGATATTCACAACAGGATTTTACTCCCGGTTGATTACTCTACGATTTTCACTCATTGTTGCCCAAATACTAGTTTATACGTGGGACACTCAGAAAGTTTCGCGAAAATAAAAAAAAATGTTCTATAGGTAAATATTTTCTTATTAAATCTTTTCAAAGTACTCTCCGCTAGACTCTTTACAAAGTTTCATGCGTATGAACAAGTTTTCGAAACACTTTTTCCAGTCCGCCGCAGACACCTCGCTTACAGCCTGCTCGAACGCTAACAGCGCGTCTTCCAGCGATGAAAATTGTATCCGTTTGAGCTGATTTTATATTTTCAGGAATAAAAAGAAGTCACACGGTGCTAAGTCAGGGCTGTAAGGTGCGTAACCCAGGAGATTGACCGGCATGCTGTCCAGGAAGTCCCACGTTTTGAGCGCGGTGTGCGAAGGCGCGTTGTCATGGTGGAGCAGTAGCCTGCGGAGCCCTGTTTGGTCACTTGTTACTCACAACAGAGAAAACTTCTGCCAAGCATTTGGTAGTATACCATTCAGCGTTGATGCTACTTTGGTTCCGTAAAGGAATTGACACCATTGAATTGTAGCCAGACAAATTGAAAAAGCTCGCGATCAAAATATTCCCCCCGCTTCTAGATCGTTTCACTTTGATAGGCGTTGATTAGTTTTTAAACACTACTTTGGTTCCGTAAAGGAATTGACACCAAGTAGTCAGTCAAATTGAAAAAGCTCGCGATCAAAACCTTCCCCCCGCTTCTAGATCGTTTCACTTTGGTAGGCGTTGATTAGTTTTGAAACACTACTTTGGTTCCGTAAAGGAATTGACACCAAGTAGTCAGTCAAATTGAAAAAGCTTGCGATCAAAATCTTCCCACTGCTTCTACATTGTTTCACTTTGGTAGGCGTTGATTAGTTTTGAAACACCCAAACCGTCGACTGGCGCTTCATTTCTGGGTCGTATTGATAAATCCAAAACTCGTCGCCTGTAATGATGTTGTAAACACGCCGAGACGAGCCTGCTTCAAATTTGTTATTATCACGGCACCATTCCACCCGGGCCTGCTTCTGAGCATCAGTGAGGTTGCGCGGCACCCAGATGAAACTATCCTCCTCACGCGAAGATGCACGAGTAGAATTTCGTGAAAGCTTCCCGATCCAACCTGCAGTATGTGCTGAATCTCTTGATACGTAACTCGCCTATTGTCTTGGATTAATTTTTTCACTGCTAGCACGTTTTCCTCCGTAACAGCTGTCAAAGGGCGACCACTCCTTTCTTCATCTGCCAAAGTTAGTCGAACGCGCTTAAATTCGGTAAACCAACGATACACGGTTGCCTTAGAAGGGCCTTCATCCATTAATGCCATTTGAAGTCTATCGTATGATTCGTCCGGTTTTAGGCGACTCTTGAAATCGTAAAAAATCATAGCGTGAAAATGTTCCCGGTGCAGATCCATTTTTTAATGAGACACGATAATTTAAATTAGCTCGCAAACAATGTGGAGGGAAATTTTGGAATTGGGACGTACCTATTTTTACTAACAAATAATCATATTTTCAAAATAGATTATAACTGGCTAGTATCTCATACATAAAAACATTTTTCGCAATAGTTTCTGAATGACCTGGTGCTATATTCCTGTGCTACGGTTTCATTCTTGTGGCAAATAGGCTAGAAACAAATAAGATAATAAAAAAAGTTGTAAGAATGCCTAAAGATCTAACCATAAAGGTTATCCACAAGACATTAAAGGAATGGTTTAAAAGGCCTTTCTACTCGCATTTAAACTTAAGGTACATACAGAAATACATACATAATCAGTCTCTCTTCTCCGTGAGAGGGTGTGGGCCATAATCCAACACGCGGGCCCAGTGCGGCATGGTGGATATCACGTCTTTGAATTTTTGGTTCTAGGACATGCCAGTTTCCTCACGATGTTTTCCTTCACCCTTTTGAAAGCAGTGGCGATGACATTAAATACACAAACTAAAGTGCCTGCTTCGGTTCGAACTCACGACCTACAACTCGTAAGTCGGGGCCGATTCCACTGGGCCACCACTACTTTCAACCTTAGGTAAAGAAACCAGCACATCAAGCTACCCAAAACTGTAAAATTTTCCTAATAAATTTTGAACCTTATGCTTTAGCGAAAAAGTTGAAAATCTATTGAAGAAATTTGACAGATTATAGTAGCTTGATGTGCTGGCGTCTGTACAATCTTCATTAACCGTTTAAATGATCGTGCAAAATCGTGCCTCACAATCATGTGAACCCAGCCTTAGTATAAAGAGCAAAGCGCCCTTTATTCCCAACAACCAGTAACATTTATATTCCAAACACGAAACACAATACATGCACATGCATAAAATATTTTATACCATTCTAAATGGGGCTTAATCACGCTCGTCGCTTAAGACCTTTGAACTCATACTTCTGCTTACTAATGAATGAAAGAGCAGCATAAAAAGGGCGTAAAGACCAGATGTCCTAAAGGTCCATTTTCCAAGAATCGTGTAGTAAAATCTTCGTAAAAATACAACTAATAAATAAATATATGTTAGATCAGCAGTTACTTATTTATTTGAAACGGTAAGGTTTTTAGTGACGGTCGTAAAGCGATGTTCTTAACAATGGTTGACAATAAAACATGAAAAGTGCGTTAACGGCCTATAAAGTCTGTTTATTGGTCGTACTTAAACAAAATCGGACTGCGAATAGGTCAGGCAATGGTATTGGAGGAATTTGATCACCTTTGTGGAACAATAAAAGTGACTATTGTTTTTTTTTTGGTTGTTTTGTCATAAATACAAACAGAAAATTTCTTTTTGAAATTCTAGAAACTTTTTCTAAGGAACAAAAGATTCTTACAAACAGATGTAAGTAATGACATGACCTACTCCCTCTCACCGAAAGTAGGCCTGTGTCCCAGTAGTGGGAATACTATAGGCGGATTATGCTATAACAAAGTACTAAACTTTAACAAACAACACAAAACCAAACATAATTTAAAACAACACAAAACCAAACATAATTTTTATTACAAGCTTTTTCCCTCTGATTTTGCATCACTATCACAGTGATATTTATTTTCATTGTAATAAGGTTGCTAATGGGTTGCTGCCACTGACAAGTCTGTCAAAATCATTTTGATCCTTATTCTTGTTACAATAAAGTTGTTGCTGTCAGAGGAAAAATAACTGTGAATGAACTATACTGAATATTAACATAATTGAAACGCAAAAAAAAAATAAACGATGAACGCCACCAAGAGGATGGACTGACCCTCTTGAGAAATCCTTTTGTTTTGTAGATTTCGAAATAAGCAAAAAATTGCGTGAGAGTTTTTGGGACACATGGATTCGTTTTTAGGATTTAGCAGTTTTTTTTCACGAACATTGGTAGATACCCAATATAATATGCAATGGATTGAAAGAGATATTGAAATCTGATGGGTTATACAAATTTTAAAGTTTTTTCGTGTGAATCCAATTTATTTTAACAAACAATATAAATAAACAGCTTCTGAATTAAGGGTTCTAGTCTTATCTAAAATGTATCATTACTAGATGAACCTTGTTAATGGCCAGCATAATTCAATATGAAATTACTGTTTCCTTATAATGAAAACTATTCAAACAACACTTTTCTCAAACTAGGATACAACTAAGCTTCAAAGTACACAGTCGCCCTTCCAACCACTACACCAACGGCGCTAAATTATTTACAAAGTATTTAATTAACATTCTTGGCAAGTTCGTGAAACAATCTACGCTCCACATGCTTTTATAAGAATCTGTGTGCTACACACGTCGTAGCTGCTACGAAAATCTGTAGAAGAGCGTAGCAGTGCTACGAGTGCTACGGGCCAGCTTGGACAGTGCTACGAACTTGAAAGTGCGGTCGAATGCAACCGCGCGCATCAACCGCCACATATACAGGCTCCAGGCTGCTACTGACAAATGCCTGAAGGGAAACCCAATAACAGTTTGTCATTAAAAAAATCTGCTGTTTCATTGAATAGCGCTACACCTTCAGGGTCAAAATGTACTGCAGAGCTAAGTTTTTTTTTTAATAACCGTCGAAAATTTTCAACGCAGGGAGAATTCAGAATCGTATACTGAAGGGGCTCGTGGCTAAATTATAACAGCCGCACAGGTCTATCGATCAGGTTAAGCTACTCTGGCCGCGGTTGGTCTATAGATGGGTGATCATTTTTACATACCAAAACCCTTCCATCTCTCGGAAAGCACGTTAAGTAGTTAGTCCCGGCTGTTATTCGTGGATCTTTGAAAGTCGTTACGGGTAGTTAGAAGCCCGAAAATCTGACAACCAGTCTTACCAAGGGGTATCGTATTACGGGTGTACGAGTATACCTTAAATAACTGATTTTATTTGATTACCTAGTAACTAAGCTGTGGAGGCAAAATAAGCTCCATGTAAAATGCTGGTATTCAGCTGCATCTGGTTAGACTGGAAGCTGACCCCAACATGGTTGGGAAAAGGCTAGGCAGATGATGAGGTTGTACGTCGACGTCCCTGCCACCCTGTATTGTGTGCCTTAGTCCAGACCGAACTAATTATAAAGAAAGAAAAGAAAGAAAGAAAATTTGTTTGTTTTGATTTTTGTTTTATTTTTGTTTTTTTTTTTTGTTTTGTTTATTATATTCCTTTCTAATAAATGCCACAGATCAGGACCAAATGACTTTATTCCAAAAAAGACCAAATAAAATAGGACCAAATCGCAAACAAAAAAACACAATCCTATTTTGTTTCAGTAAACATGTATTTTAGCAAACGTTGATCTAATACATCGCATCGCTTACCCCGCTACTCTCTCGAGGTATTCTTAACCTTACTTGTTTACATTCGCTCACTAAGTTTCCTCTACAAGGTAAGTTCGGTGGTACCGCTCAACCAAGTAAACGGACCAAGATTGCATAATAAATTGGCCTGCGAGAGAAAAACTACGGCGTGGTTAGAGGGTTATAATCTTTCGTGAATAGCAGTTTGTGGGAAGAGTTTGTTTAGTTACCATTAAAAGTGTGTTGGCGAATTTTCCTAGTGCAAATCTTTGGGGTTAAATGGTAAAATGAGCGACTATGAAGTGAATTTCAACAGTGAATTTCAACACACACAAACACACACACACACACACACATTCACACACACACACACACATTTTGTTTCTGTAAACATGTTTTATTTCTTTTTTTTAATTGATGAAGACGTTTGAGTTAAATCATTAAACAATATTTTAAAAATCGCTCGTACACAATCATTTACTCACTGAAAAGCTTCAAACTAATTAAATTTTTTTGATTGAAAATAGAACAGCTGTACTTTATCTTTTCTGCGGGGAAATTGCGTATGACACAAACGGTAGCAACGGCTTTTATTTTGACAGTTCAACAACATTCATTGCTTTGTTTACATTGTTGAGCACATTTTTCGAATATACATATGAAGCAATGGATTTGCAATATCCTTTAAAATGATTCCGATTGAGATTGATAATGTGTTACTCAATTACGGTGTTGTTAGCAATCAATTTAGCAGTTTTTTTAATGAATAAGGAGACGCGAGGTAACACACACACTAACACACACTAACACACACAACACACACTAACACACACACACACACACGCGCGCGTAACACACTATCAGTATCCCTTTTTTTATTTCATTATTTAAATTGATTTACATTCTGTAACTACTTAACGTACACTCTGACTTATTACTTGTAATTTTTTATTTTTATATAAAAGTAAATCGTTTACTTTTACCATATTTGTAAATATGTGAGCACCATGTATCTATCAGATAATTAATTTATGTCATGGTTTCATTTTTAATTCTTTTACCTATTGTTAGTATAGTAATTTAATTTATAGTAATTTTATTTTAGGTGCATCGTCTTCACATATTATGATTATATAAAATGTATGCAAAATATTGAAAGAATTTTAAAAGAGTAACGGTGGAGTTTATTGCCCGTTCTTCTCCATACGCAAACTACCTTTTGGAATGGGCGACTAGAATCAATTCTATTCGTTGTAATTTTTGACGTTCAAAAGTGCCTTTTATGTGCCTATTTGAAATAAATGCTTTGACTTTGACTTTGAGTAGCAATAGGTTTCATTTTGACAGTCCAACAAAATTCATTGCTTTGTTTACGTTGGTGAGCAGACACATTTTTTGAACAAATGAAGCAATGGATTAGCTATATCCTTCAAAATGATTCAGTTTGAGATGAATAGTATATTACGCAAATAGGGTGTCGATCATGGTATCTTAATAATGCATTATCTACTTCCACGTTTATTGTTTCTAAGCCCTAAAGACAACAAGAAACCCCTTTTCTTTTTACAAGTGTGGTTAATTGAAAATACACGTATAAAACCAGACACTTACCATCATCTTTATTATTTCATATCTTTTCATTTGATGAAATTTAACCAAAATTGTTTTATATTTTTTGTCTTACGACCGATATGGTTTCTTTAATAAGATTTTTATTTTTTACATAGCTAAAACGTTTTCTTAATGATGTAATCCAACCTTAGTTCACCCGAAAAGCCAAGGAATTTAATTAGGTTATATATTTTTATATAACAAGCCACGACCAGCCATATTGAATCGCCCTCCTAATTTATTCTTTGTGTCGAATAAATCAACATTTTATAAATAAATTGTTTCGACATGTTGTATTGTTTTTGGAATCATTTTCCTGTTATTTCATTTTGTGTTTGTGTAACTTGTGAAGGCCGCAAAAATCCCTTGAATGCGGGAAGGACAGCACCAATCGAAGTGGCGGTGCTTGGGAGAGGTATAGGTACAGCATTGGACGTCTTTCGGATGAAATAATGATTTGCGTAACTTCAAACTCAAAGCATTTATTTCAATTAAACCATTTACAGGCACTTTTGAATTGTCAAGAAGTCGGTCAGTCAGAAAATATGAAGCTAGTTGCCCATTCCAAAGCGTAGGTACCTATGGAGAAGAACGGGCAAGAAACTACATAGACACTCTTTTTAAATTATATTTTACAAAAATATTAGTTACATCATTACTTTTGATTTTAAAATTATATAATGTGAGAACGATGTTAAAAAAATAAGAAAGACGTACGCGTTAAAAGCGTCCAGAGTACAACAAATAGTACTTAACAAACAACAATCCAATAATAAAATAATTAAAAATACTTCACTTCAGAGAGGAGGAGAGGCACTCATGGCCCAGTGCTAACGGCCGCGAATTATTTTATTTTGTAATAAAAATAATTGTAGGTGGTAAGTTTGATCCCAGACAGACTTTACTATGTGTAAATTATTACAACACACAACGGTGAAAGAGAACATCGTGAGGAAACCGGCATGTCCAAGAACCAAAAATTCGAAGACATGTGACATCAACCAACCCGCACTGTGCCCGCGTGGTGGATTACGGCCCACTCTCTCTCACGGAGACCTGTGTCCCGGCAGTAGGAACATTGTACGCTGATCATGCTATGCGTAGAAGAACACATAAGGTACCCAGATTAGTTGCGATACTTTCCTTTCTCTGACCTGTACCGGGCCCGCTTTTGATTTGCAACTTTCAAGACCGTATTCTTTCACAAGGATCTTTACTAAATACTTTCATCATCATCGTCATAATTTCAGCCAAAAGACGTCCACTGCTGAACATAGGCCTCCCACAAGCACGCCACTTCGACCAACACCCTAATGAGGGTTTTCGTGAAAATTTACGACACCACCACCACTGTGACAAGAGGTCTTCCAATATAAAATATATGATGACGTTCATCATTCGATTCATTCATTCGTTCATCATTCAGTCATGACTAAAGAAAATATAGGCTCTTTGACAGATATCTGGACCTGACGTGTCAGTGCTGCCACCTAGCGAACGTCATTCCAGAAAACCCTCATTACGTGACACACTGTTACTCTCAATTTGAATCATTTTGAAGCATATTGCCAGTCCATTGCTCCTTATGTAGGAAAAGTGTGTCTGCTCAACAACGTAAATGCCGCAATGAATGTTGTTGAACTGTCAAAATGAAACCCATTGCTACTGATAGTGTGTTACACAATTACCCCGCAGTTCTTGCTAAAGACTTTATGTTATCCATATACCTACAACTAATTAGGTATAACTATTGATACTATGTACAGACGCCAGCACATCAAGCTACCCGAAACTGTAAAATTTTGCCAATCAACTTTGAACCTTATGCTTTAGTGATAAAGTTGAAAGCCTATTAAAGAAATTTGACAGATTGTAGTAGCTTGATGTGCTGGCGTCTGTACTTAAATTATTCAAAATCAAAATATTTTATTTCACATAAACCTACATGGGCACTTATAAAAACTAGCGTCAGGCACTAGTTGTCTGGCATTTTTGCTGAACTGGGCCTTTTTGGCGCAGCCGTGAGGCACACATTCCTGCTAATTTCTTACATCGGAATTTGCACTTTTTATTTTCATCTTTTTGTTTTTGGTGGTCTCTAATGTACATAGGTACGACTACTATCTGGTGTATTGTGTGTATTTTAGTCTGTGCTAAATAAATGTATTTTCTTTCTTTCAAACTTCAGAAGCTAGGTACACGGTTTCAATGGGTCGTTTCCTATGAAGAAGAGCCGGCAAGAAATTCCGCACTATTGTACCTAAAAACGAAGTGCATTATTCTCCCTTTTTTCAACGAATGATAGTACGTTGATTATAATTTTATCATTAAATTAAAAAAATATATAAGACTTCCTATTTGTTCATCCTTTTCCCCTCTGACAATTAAACAGAACACGAGAGAACGACCATAAATACAGACGAACCACTTAAAATAATTCACAAACTTCCAAGTTTTTCAGCAGACCCATAAAAATCCGGGCGGGTTATTCATTAAAATAACTGGACGCGGACTCAGCGAAATAACACAATTTTAAAAATTATTATACCCAACCGCCATTGCTTAACTCGTTGAAGTCGGAATTTAACTTTAAGTTAAAAGTTGGTCGGTCGCAGATAACGTAACGCCATCGAATTATGGTTCGTATGTAGCTTAACTCAGATGAGTTAAGTGTTTTTGCCTGTTTGCGGATTAAAGGACGCGGCATCGGAGATTTATGATCCGAAAGTTCCTAGTACCTATGATTTTTGCACTTCGTGTTACCTAGAAATTTTTTACACTGTGGTAAGTATAAGTTTTTTTTTTTTTTAACTTTGCACCACACTAGGAATTTCTCCTGTATCGTGGGTGCGTTTACAAACATTTAAACTCACATACACAAACAGCCAGACCCGTAACAAATACTTGTAAGTCATACAAATATTTGTTCCGTGCGGGAATCGAACCCGCGACACGCAGCGCAGCAGTCGATCGCTCAGACACTGCGCCAATCGTGTCGTCAGTTTGTGTGGTTGCTCGGATTTTCCTGTACAGTTTTCCTTGTGGTGTTGGTAAACATTGTAAGAACTGAGCAACTGAACGGAGTTGTATTACTGATTCTAATGATTTATTATTCTATAGAGCCATATTTGTTACGGTCGTGAATCATATTGTAATCAACATACAACCTGACACTGACCAGAAAATTGCAAAAAACGTAAGTAAATTTTAATTTCAAGGGGCTACCTTAGCACCAATACCCATCTGCCGACTATGCACGCTAGGTTATGCATTATAGTTTAATCAAACCGCTCATACAAACCTGTGTATGGGAGAAAAAAATCCAGAACTGCTATAGGCTGACCGCTTAACTGAGACGTTTCCTTAGGTAGCAACGCGGTGCGGGAGGGGTGTGAGTTGTGACGTGATGCGAGAGCTCAGTGATTCGTCAACTTGTGACAACTATCACCCCTCCCGCACCGCTCAGCTACCACAGACAACGTCTCAATTAAGCGGTCAGTCTACAGCAGTGGAAACAGTCATGCATAAACCAATGTGTGTGCGTTTGCCTGTATGTGTGTGTGCGTTTGCCTGTATGTGTGTGTGCATGGCTTTAGAGGAGTTCATAGAAAACTATTACCCCTTAAAGGGACTACATGACCTAAAGCGCGGTCACTGTCGGACTGCATAGAAAAACAATGCTGGTAATTTATTGCAAAATATAAAGTAATTATCTATTTACAAAATCTATTGTTTGGACTAAAAAATTAAAACACTAGTGCTTTAATAATGTTGCTTGTAGAATAATCTGACAAAAAATTAGAATGATTATATGTATATTAGTATGGTTTTTATTGTAAAAAGAAAGTTTTTAGAGGTATCTTCATGATTTTTTTCTATCGTATCATATTAGTAGTAATTATGTTTTCAACACACTATCTAACTAGCATATATCCTGAATAATATAATATATTTTTCTGATTTTGTTTACTGCAGTCGATCACCTACTTTTAGGCATTATAAAACTTGCGTTTTTTTTTGCGTTTAGGTCCTGTACTCAAGTATAATAAAATCAAAAGCTACTCACATCAACATCAATCCCTGGCTGCGCGAAGATCCTCGTAAAAGGATACTCCTTAGGCAGATAACTGAAGAACTCCTGCCTCCCTCGGTACCACTTTACACTGTACAACGTTTCGTTTCCTTCTAGAGTCCATTTACAGCCTAGTAGCACTGTGTCACCGAGTTTGACGGCCGATGGTGCTATCAGTTGGACATCGCGGAGAGCAATGGCGTCTGAAACAAGGAGAAAAGGATATTAATACAAGTCCGCTAAAACAGGAGCGCTTGGTTTTCGTCAATAATAATAATTATTCATTATTTCAGCAAGTCTTTCTTTTAGAAATTCCTTATTAGGTACTCTAAATATAATAATATTAGTTTATGAAACAGTTATTAAAACACGAGTGTGAGTTTATAAGCCTTAAGCAATTTCATGAAAATCTCAATCAATAATATCGTAATTATGGCGCCCTAATCCAACATTCCAACGCGTGGGTACACGCTACAGCAGCCGATCAGCTGTTACGACGTCCCGCCGCCATTTTACTCCACAGATACTTGTAATATGCGCGTATTCACCAATTTTGGACTACGAAACGAAAAAAACATTGTTGTAATCATTTTTGTTTTCACATTTCAACGTCCCGACATCAACCTTAGGAATTATCATCTGCCTAGTCTTTTCCCAAATATATTGGAGTCGGCTTTCAGTCTAACCGGATGCAGCTGGATACCAGTACTTTACATGGAGCGACTGCGTATCTGACCTCCACAATCCAGTTACTGGGTAATACGATACCTCTTGGTTAGACTGGTTGTCGGACTTACGGGCTTCTGACTTCGGGTAACGACCGTCAAAAATCCACGAATGACAGCCGCTAGCCGGGACCAACGGCTCAACGTGCTTTCCGAGGCACGGATGGGTCTTCGTATACGTAGAAATGGTTACCCATCCAAAGACCAACCGCGGCAAGCGTGGATTAACGTCTAGCTGATCGATTGCGGCTGTTTTTATTTAGCCACAGACCTCTGATCATGTTCCTGTGAATTAGTGACCTCAGTAAAACTAACAACAAGGGAAATTTAATACGTGGTTGTCTTAAAACGAGACAGCTTTTTACAGGGTGACGGAAGAAATCAAGAATAATAAATTATTGGTCAAGCGGTGCCGCATAAACTGCCAAACACACACAAGATTACCCACGTAATTGTAAAAAGAACGATAAAATAAAAAAATAGCTAGAGGTGGCTCCCCTAACTTTGTATTATTTTATTCTATTCGGTATAGCTAATTTACACAGTGTTCTTAAACAATATGAAATTGAAAGCCATTTACAAGTTCCCATTGATAAACACTAAAAAGAAAAACGAAAAGAAAAAGGTCGGTACAAAATACCGATGACATAAATTAGGAAATAATTAGTACATGATCGAATTATACAAACTTAAAATATTTTTTTGCACTATGCATAATCCGTTTAGAACGTTCGTACTGCTAGGACACAGGTATGTGAGAGGCTCTGTAAGAGGGCGGCGGCGACCTCTCGCGTCCGGGCCTGGTTCGAGCCATGGTCCGGGGCGAGAGGGAGTGGGGGGCAGTCGCCTCCTTCTGCGAAGCAGTCATGCTAGCGAAGGAGGCGGCGGGACGGATGAGGGAGAGAGCCTCCCGTCCCAGCCGCCGCGGGAGACGCTCCGGGCGTCGGGAGCCGCGCGACGACTCCCGGCCACCGTAGGCGTGGGCCTGCGGGCGGAGAGTAATGGGTAGCTCACCGTCCGATCAGGACCAGGACCGTGCCGGACGGCGCGTACGTGTTCCACGCGCGCCTCAAAGAGATGTCAGCATCAACTGAAGGGGCCTGTTAGGGCCGAAGCCTGCCGGGTCAGCGGGATTGTCCGAAAGGGTTACGGCTGGCCCGGAACATAAAGGGCGAAGGAAGGAACACGGGTGGGTTTTAGTCAGTAAGAGTCTGACACTCCCTTCCGCTCCACCCAGAGCGGGAGGAGTCATTTGATGACATCCCATCCTGAAAAAAAAAAAGCCATAATCCATTCACCACGCGGGCCCAGTGCGGGTTGGTAGATGACACATGACTTCGAGTTTTTGGTTCTAGGACATGCGGATTTCCTCATGATATTTTCCTTCACCATTTTGAGAGCATTGATGATGAAATTAAAAATACATAGTAAAGTGCCTGGCTGGGTTCAAACTCACGACCTTACAACTCGTAAGACCAGGCCGTTACCTGTGGACCACCATAGCGTTTTGACTATGAAGGATGGTTGATAACATTCTTAAACCTAACACAAATAAGTGAATTCTAATTTATACTTGAGTAATTCTATAATTGTATTACAATTTATACGTTATAATTTTATAAATGCCTACGCATTTACATTCCTTCAAAGTTCTGTTGTTTATTTGATCGTGAAATGTACATAATGAAATGTTTTTCTTACCAAAATAAGTTTAATTGAAATATAAAGCCTTTATCAGAATCTGAAGTTCAATCTGAAATTCAGAAGCAATTTATTTCATTGAATTTCAAGTTACTATTTAAATTTGATTATTTTGAGAATTAACTTATTTAATTAAATGCTTATACTTTACGCAGACTTTTTGTGTATAGGAAAGTATGTTATTGTACATACGCCAGCACATCAAGCTACCCGAAACTGTCAAATATACCCAATAAACTTAGAACCTTATGCTTTAGCGATAAAGTTGAAAATCGATTAAAGAAATTTGACAGATTGTAGTAGCTTGATATGCTGGCTTCTGTATTTAATCATTGAGAAATTTTAGACGCATAGAACTTTCACAACCTGAAAACGACAACCGAAATACCATAGTCACTTATTCAAATATAAAAAAGCTGCTAAAGCGGGTTCTACGAGTACTATTACTGGGCACCTCCTTTAACTTTATTTTAGTTTTATTAATTGTTCTTATAGCGACCTTAGCAGTACATACTCTG
The DNA here is from genome assembly GCA_963855955.1 of Luperina nickerlii. Lineage (NCBI taxonomy): Eukaryota > Metazoa > Arthropoda > Insecta > Lepidoptera > Noctuidae > Luperina > Luperina nickerlii. Next base: position 20,345,163 of record OY979669.1, read on the forward strand.
AAAATGTCAATTGTCTACCTATTACGGTTCAAAAGATCCAGCCCTGTGACAACCGGAGGGACAGCGGAGCCATAGTCCTGTTGGCACTCTTTGGGTACGCAACCCTAAAAACGCCACAAACAACAAAATTATATGTAGCCAACTTACACACTTTCATAAAAGATCAGCAAAAAAGGTACATTTTCCCTCATTTTTCTGTAAATAACCTTGATTCCGTATGTAGGTACTCGGTCCCAATCTAGCAACTGATACCGGTAAATCAATTTAGCCAAGTAATGTACAGAAACATTTGTTCCAATGACGTATATTCTTCTTTTTCTATAGCCGCCATCTTGCGGTGTGTATCGAGATGTGTGGTACGAGATAAAGTGGGTAGCGGTTTTTAAGCGAAGTAGGTTTTCCAGTTTTTATAGTTATTTTTGAGACATTACTCTTGTATAAAATAAATGAATTATTGAATTCGTCGACAAATTACCGATTCCCAGTGTTTATTTTCGAAGAGTCTAAAAAAAGGGAACATTTATCTCCTATATCTTCTTATTGGAAAGAACATTAAGATATTTCCTTATATTTCCTAAGTTTGAGATGTATCAATGAACACAATTTGACGAATGAATTTTCTTGAGTTAGGCAAATGAGTTTTTCTTAGAAAATAATTTCAGTTTTTTTTTCTAGAGAAAGTTTACCTACTTTATTGTTGTCGAAAAATATTCCACGAAATTATAATAACGGTCACGGTATAAGAATATTAATATTGTTATGACTTTCGGTAAGATTTTTGCCGTCTTCACTACACAGAATCGGTGTTCAACCCTCTACACGCTTCCACCTTAACCCAACCGCGCCAGTGGGTCGCTCTGACCGCAAACAATTACATTACATCAAGCGACGCCTGCGCTTAACGCAATTACAAGACACACGCCCGATTTATTTATCGTTACACCCACTTGCAGTAACCGGGTGTAGGGCTAATGTATCTGATTAGCTAGGACAAGCAGTTAATTAATTAGTGGTATGAATAAAATATTGTTAATAGAGTTAAACTGTCCCTACATGGTACACTTCGTAAATAAATAAAGAGTAGCGGCTCCTCCAAATTATGAGAAGGTATATTATTCATGTTATTTCGAAAGACCTTGCAATCAGTAAATTATAACTAAAAATTTGCATATTTGTCGTCATGCACCCATGATTATTGTGTGTAAAGTGTATGTTGTAAGCAGTTAAAACTACATATCTGTCATAAGCTTTGAAATACGAATCACTAGCCTCATAAAGTGCCAATAATATAATTAGTTAATGTAGCTTAGGATAAGTGCATTTTGTTTATTATTCCATTGGTAAATAGAGATTTATTTGAAAAAGAAAATTATTTCGATAGACATCTGAATTTGTTATTTCTTTTGATGATTACACAACACCCTAATGCGTAACATACTACTCGTATCAGTCATCAATCTAAATGATTTTGAAGGATATTCCAATTGCTAATCCATTGCTTTACAATCATCAATCGGAATGATTTTGAAGGATATTCCAATTAAAATCCATCACACTAATATTATAAAAGCCGAAAGTTTGTGAGTGAGTGTGTGTGTTTACATGTTTGTTACTTCTTCATACTCAAACGGCTAGACCAATTCTGATAAGATGTTGTATGGAGGTAGCTGACATCCTGGATTAACATACCTATAGGCTACATTTATGTCGATATTTCCACGGGACCGACATTTACGCGGGTGAAACCGCGAGGCGCAGCTAGTTGCTTTATAATGTTCGAAAAATTTGTCTACTCAATAACGTAAATAACGCAATGAATGTTGTTGAACTGTCAAAATGAAAGTACAGTGCGTGCCACGAAAGAAGAGACTTGACCCCGCCTCCCCCGCTCTTTCCGCCGCCCCTATGACGTCCGGTCCCGTCCCGCACTCAGACCTCATACCGCTAAAGATACCTAAAATCGTGTACTGCGCATGTCAAACCACGTGGTGTGTCAAGTCTCTTCTTTCGTGGCACGCATTGTACTACTGTTAGAGTCTTACGCAATTTCTCCGCAGATAAGATAAAGTACAGCTGTTCTACTCACAATAAAAAAATAATTACTTTGAAGTCTTTCAGTGGGTAAATGTGTATGAATGAATAAATCTATATAAATAAAACAAATTCGGGTTAGTTATACCATTTATAACTCAAGAACGGCTTGACCAATTTTTATGATCTTCGATTCGTTGGATTTGTCTCCGCCCTGAATAGCAGAATAACTATTAAAAACATGGGAAAAATTCATAAAAAAATAATAATAATAAGATAATTCATATTATGGAGCGGTACGAAGTTCGCCGTGTCAACTAGTAAATAATAAATAACGACAACATTATACCATCAAACAATTCGACATTAAATAAATTTTCCTCCAGAGACTGGCTTCTATTTCAGTAATATATTAACACCGAAAAAAACCAATATACAGCAACACTAGCACCGGGGGAACATAAAAAGAAACATTTGACAGAAGGTATGAGTGATCGTATGCGCGTGTCGGGGTGCAATTCATCAAAACACGCAACTTACTGTCGGAGAAACTTTAGCAAAAAAATCGGTCAAGAACCTACCACTAAGATATTGGTTTTCTGGGTAATTTTGTAAGACTATAAATCGTGGGTGTTAAGATATGTGATATTATAGAACGAAAGAAAGAAAATACATTTATTTAGCACAGACTAAAAGACACAAAACACCAGATAGTCAGATAATAGTCGTACATCAGATAAAAACAAAAATAAAGATAAAAATAAAACGTGTGCCTCACGGCTACGCCAAAAAGGTATTTATTTTTATATAGGGCGTGTGATTCGAGAAAATGTAGACAGACGGTATCACAGTACAGTAGGCCGGACGTCAGTGGTAAGTAGCTAGCCTCTTAGTCTATTGAAGCTACGCTACGCATAGATGCTGGATGTTCCATGAGAGGCGGCCTACGGGCGGCGGACTAGGGGCGTCCTTCATCCGACCAGACAGGCCCGAGTTGGCGCCGCAGTGTTCCACGCGCGCCACTCGAAAGTGGGTGCGGCCATTAGGGAAATGGCCGCACGGAGAGGTGGGACCCGCTGAGGAACAGCGGGTCGAGGCCTGGGGAAGCGGTGAATGCTTACTCAAATCCCGCACCCCCGGCCATAGGCAGAGGTGGAACACCGCGGTGGTTTTAGCCTGTAAAAGTCCGGCATGCATGTCATCCCCACGATGGAGGAAGTCCATGAGGATTTCCACTGCGCAAAAAAAGGCCTGCTGGATGTAAAACGGCCACGGACTTACTGTCGACCGTACAACCGTCTTTACGGCGTGGTTGGTATTATCAGATCGAGTTCACTATTCATAATCATGAAACAATGTTTAAAAAGTTTGATATCTTTCGATTTGTCTTGTCTTTTCATTAGTTTTTGGATCTAACGAGGACTTGAAACTTCAAAAAACTTAGTTTGGATTGGCCATAGTCATACGGAAAGTTGCCATAAAATGTGATAGATACAATCAACTCCGACTGTCGCAGTCCACTGCTGGACATAAGCCTCTCCCAGGGTCCACCACAACACCCTGTTCTCCACCTTCCGTATCAACCACCTTCTTTAGGTCATCGGCCTATCTAGCTGGGGAGCGTCCCACACTACGCTCGCCGATACGATATGCTTAATAGATAGATCATCCGATATACACCCTCAAAATCATGCTTGCAAACCATTTACAGAGCATAAAGATCAAATATCATTTCCACATAAAATAAGAATCATCCTAACAACCACCAAACATTAATCAATAGTCGGAAACAGTAGCAGCTAATAAGTCATAACAGGAAAAAGTTAATTTGTGATGTAACGGTACGCCGTAGTACGGAAACCCGGAATCCTCGCGATAAACTAAGTAAGAGACTTGTTCCGTCGTCGAAGGGAAACTTCGAGAAATATCCGTGCCTTTTCTTATCTTTCGTAAGGACAGTCAGAATTTGTAAACTGTGTTGAATATCGGAGAAATTGGTGCTTAGAATTATCATGGATTTTTCCCTTGTGGATCGCGAGAGAAAGGCGAACATTGTGCGATGGCTTGTAGGTTTTAAGGGAAGGGTTTGTCGAGGAGAAAGATGCAGTTTTGACACTGTCCTTGAAAAACCTGAACTTGAAAACCAGTGGCCAAAAGGGTACTTCTTCTGTATGAGAAGAAGTTTTTTGCTTGCGATTGGGAAGGAAAACTAGCATAATGAGCCTATTATGTTTCCACCACTGAAATACACTACGCAGGCCCAGTGCGGGTTAGTAGACGTCACATGTCTTCAAATTTTTGGTTCGGATTACTAGCATGTCGTCAGAAACTCAAGTGGTCAAATACGCATTTCGTCATGTCTTAGGATAGACTCGCAATGTGTCAGAAACGAAACTCGACAGATGCGCATTTCGTCAGATATTTGAAACTATCCACCAAGATCACGATGTTTTCTTTCACTATTTTGTGTGCAATGCTAATTAAATAATTTACACAAAGTTAAGCGCTTGTAATGTTTTGATTCGAACTTACGACCTACAACTCGTAAATCGCGGTCGTTACCATTAGGCCACCAATGCTCTCGGGGGAAGCAAAAGGCCGGTAATAATATTAGTCCCTTGTGCGTTGTGGTGAATAGTCTCACAGGCATTTCTGGATACGAGTATGGTGTTACGTGATAGTAAATGAGCATCGGCATGAAACCGAATAGTAATTAGTTAGTGGTCATGACTTAATATAATACTATTAAATTAATTTAATTGTGCACATTGGGAGTTTAGACCGGTTATGGTAGCCTGTTGTATTTATATTTAATTCAACCGTTTGGCCTTGACGGCGAGCTGTGCTGGGGCGGCTGCTGCAGCTGCGGAAAACCTCAAACGGCGCAAATATTCGAATCTTATTGGAACTTAGTTGTTTGGGGTAGAAAAACTAGGGTTATGGGGTCCGAGTAACCCAGTTAGTTTTGCGAGACATCGCCATGCGGTTAGTCGACTCTTTACGTAACCAGAGGGCTGGCCAATTTTTTCGCGTGTTACATAACGTGGGAATGTTACTAGCCTTTTGGGCATTTTTGCTGTTGACAGCGATGAATTTTTTGATGCCTTATGATTCTTTTCCTTCCCTTTTTTATACAGTACATTTTATTATTATTATTCTAAGACTGTTAGATTTCAAATTATGCAAATATTATACTATAACATATAGATATTAATATAGAAAAGAATAATATAAATTACATAATATGTACAAGTTAATTGACAGAATCGGCGCGAGCGAAATTCGTCCGGCATCCCGCTCGAGTTCCACTTCAGTTTGACCAGACCTATTTGAAGTAGCAGAATGTTCGTCTTGATAGAAGTTCCCTGGATTGTTGGAGAAAAACTTGCGATAAACAAACTTTCTTTCTTGTCTTTAAACAAAACATGACGAGAATAAAAGTTTAAGCGTAGTTGTAGATTATACAATTCTTGAAAAGGAAAAAAAATATGTCTAAGTTTATGGATCTGCAAATTTTAATATTTCGAAAGAGACCTTTGTGACAGGATGGTTATTTGAAAACGTCAAATGACTTCGCGGAACACCCAGGCGAAGCTGGCGGGACGAAGTTGACGCTTAAATATGAGCGATTGGTCCATATAGACTCAGGATCGAGATGACTGCAAAAAGGAAAGGATCGCTTTTACACTGCAGATGACAATACAGGCTGATTATTGTTTATGAAATAAAGAAATATATAAATATAAACATATATAAATTAAATATATAAAATGATTTATATATTATATTATATACTAAGTTTATAAAGCTGAAGAGTTTGTTTGTTTGGTTGAACGCGCTAATCTCTGGAACTACCAGTCGGATTTGAAAAATTCTTTTTGCATTTGATAGCCCAATTCTTGAGGAAGGCTATAGGCTATTTAACATCACGCTATGACCTTTAGGAGCCGAACAAAAAGAAAAAAGGCAGAAAGAACGCTAAGCAAAAACGAAGTAATAACGCGGGCAGGGAATGGTCCGGGAGCCACCAATCCTGAAAGCTCCGTGATCACGGATTCTAATATTTTTAATAAAAAATAAAAGTTAACGTTTAGACGAACAAGATTTGCTTGGTCGGCGTGGATTTGATTGGCCGGAAATATTTTAATTAAATTATTTATTATTAAATTTCCATAATTTTTTTTCCGTCATCACGGATTTTGATCAATCTTATATAGAACTTTGTGTGAAATTATGTTCAACAAGAAAAAATCCGGCCGACCAATGATTTTTAGCCGGAAAGGTCACGCATACCTATTTGAATGGTGTGATAAGGGGTAAAATTTATCCATTATCACGGAAACCTTTTTTATTTTTTTTAATTCATGCGTTTTAATGTCACATTTATGATTATCTTGGTATGCGTGCTTACAAACTGCCGAAAGTATCGCGCATACCAAATTTTAACCCTTCGCTTTTTAACGATTTCTATATTTCTGTAAAGAGTGAGTGAGGCAGATTTTTCTTTCTAGTCCTTACGAATTTAACATTTACCTGCCTCAAAGATACGTTATCCACTCAAACGTCCGAGTCTGACAGCTGCCACCGCTTAGTAAGTCCGCGCGCGCGCGGACTTACGGGGCCTGCGGGCGGAGGGTAAAGGCTCCTGTAAACAGGCGCGACGTGCGACGCGAATCGCACGCGACACAAAGGCACCGCTCGTTGCGCGACTTGCGGTGCCTTTGTGTCGCGTGTCGCGTCGCGCCTGTGTGTACGAGCCTTAATGGGTAACTCACCGTCCGATCAGGACCAGGCCCGTGCCGGACGTCGCGTACGTGTTCCACGCGCGCCTCAAAGAGATGTCAGCATCAAGGGAAGGGGCCTGTCAGGGCCGAAGCCTGCCGGGTCAGCGGGATTGTCCGAAAGGGTTACCGCTGGCCCGGAACATAAAGGGCTAAGGAAGGAACACGGGTGGGTTTTAGTCAGTAAGAGTCTGACACTCCCTTCCGCTTCACCCAGAGCGATTTCTCATTTGATGATTTCCCATCCTGAAAAAAAAAAGAAAACATATCTTGCTGTGACCCGACTTTCTGTTTTATCGACGCTTAGACCCGTTATTTAATATAGTGTCATCTAGTGGCAAACTCATGAAGCTCGAAAAGTTTCACAGTGTACAAGACAGTGAGGCTGCCATAGTCGCCCTAACGCTCAACGCTAAAAATTTTTGGGTTAATAATTTAAAGCACTAGATCCAATCTCAGCGTTTCATCATAACAATTTCAATATGAAGTATTTTATTTCTAATAGGTACATCAACTAAAGAGAAAATTAATCCGTTTTCTGGAAGGGAAGACGCTTTTTAAAAATGGTGATGGTACCACAATGGTACTCGAACCATTGTAGTACATTGGCCCATCGGCACCGTTAAAGGTTGAGGAAATATTAAGTTGCCAACAGAATGAGGAAGAAATCGAAGAATCAGAAGAAGAGAGAAATGATAATTTTGATGATAATGATGTAGATGATTATTGATTAATAAACTTGAATTGAACATATTTTTTATATCAACCTTCATTTATTATATAATCAACCCAAATAAAATTTTTCCTGTATTTCCTCTTTTCCATATTAATTAGTATTAATAAATAGTTAAAAACTTAAGGAAGAGACCAGAGGTAGAAGAAAGACTCTAAAAGAAATGTCATCAAGTAAGTGAAATCTATAACAGTATAATCCTCACTCACACAATAAAATTTGGTATGCGCGATACTTTCGGCAGTTTGTAAGCACGCATACCAAGATAATCATAAATGTGACATTAAAACGCATGAATTAAAAAAAATAAAAAAGATTTCCGTGATAATGGATAAATTTTACCCCTTATCACACCATTCAAATAGGTATGCGTGACCTTTCCGGCTAAAAATCATTGGTCGGCCGGATTTTTTCTTGTTGAACATAATTTCACACAAAATTCTATATAAGATTGATCAAAATCCGTAATGACGGAAAAAAATTATGGAAATTTAATAATAAATAATTTAATTAAAATATTTCCGGCCAATTAAATCCACGCCGACCAAGCAAATCTTGTTCGTCTAAACGTTAACTTTTATTTTTTATTAAAAATATTAGAATCCGTGATCACGGAGCTTTCAGGATTGGTGGCTCCCCGCCTAGAATGCGATGCGACGGGGTGGGTCGGAGTAACAAGAAATTTCACGCGGACGAAGTCGCGGACAGAAGCTAAAATTTATATATATAATATATACATTTTAAACGCTTGAGGCACTATTATTGTGTAGTAGGTACACCTGTATAACGGATATCGTACATCAGTGCCCCAAGCTATTAAAATTTATATATATTTTAAAATTACAATGTCACTTAAATTTATTTTTTCTTTTTAGTTCGCGTTATTGTTTCTTTTTTAGGTTACGTTTTTATTTAAATAAAAGCTTGTTTTTAAAAACTTTTTCATTTTCATTTTTTTTTACTGCTGAATGTGCCCGCTCTTGACCTCGATCACGCCTAATGGAAAGCGATAGATGAAGTCTATGATGGAACGAGCGTGCCCAGAAGATGCTACTGGAACTCTCACGCATCGACGAAACACAGCAGGCTGCTTGACGCCGGACTCCGGTGGGGGGGTGGACGCAAACCAGGCGGGCGTAATTAAATTGATTTCAGAGTCACTATCACTAATGAAAAAGTTATAAAAATGTTTGAAGTTGTAGCGTAAACTGAACTTTATACTTGTAGGATTTAAAGTTATTTTTCCATAAACTCATATTTGTTTACATTTTTGGAAAACAAATCGCGAATGCAGATTAGATGACAATGCTATCTGTGACAGCAGAATGATTTTAAATTTCAAAATAAATCGGGACGCGTTCATAAAAGCTACCCTATATTTTGGTAGGTGAGCAGTGGTAGCCCAGTGGTGGCCATCCCCGACTTACGAGTTATAGGTCCTGGATTAGAATCCAGGCAGACGCTTTAATTTTTGTAAATAATTTCATCACCACTGCTCTCAAAACGATGAAGGAATGAATTCGAAGACATGTGACATCTACCAACCTGTACTGGGCCCGCGTGGTATATTACAGCCCACTCCCTCTCGAAAAGAGGAGGCCTGTTGTCCACTAGTGGGAACATTACAGGTTGATTATACTTTGACCTAGCAGAAGACGTAAGTACTTGCATTGGTTACATACGCCACGAAACAAAAAGGTTCAAGCAATTTTTAAGTACAGACGCCAGCACATCAGGCACCGAAACTGTCAAATTTTCCCAATAAACTTTGAACCTTATGCTTTAGCGATAAAGTTGAAAACCTATGAAAGAAACCGCCCCTAAGACGACCCACTGACCAAAATTTGACAGATTGTAGTAAGCTTAATGATCTGGCGTCTCAGCGTCTGTATCTAGAGTCCCACACAAATCATTTATTTAAGAATTCAATAAATAAATATCCATCAACGAAAAGAGACCGTACAACGAAATCCTTTGGAAACATTTTCTGAACAATTCAATCGAATGTATGTACTGTAAAGATTTATATAAAACATAATTGGTTTCGTATCGGGCCGAGCAGGCTATTTAAGTAATGGACGGATCTCGACAGTAACCAGTACAACTTGACCTTCGTTCACTTACAATTTGTTGGGTTATCCGGGTCAATTGTGTTTCCTTCACAAAGTGATTTCGGATTAAGAAAGGTATATAGACTACGAGTGCCTTATTAAAGAGAAATGGTCTTTTTTCGTATTTGATTCTTTGTTTTTCAAGATGGGTTTGAGAGTTATTGGTTTCGATGGAGAGTTACTGGTTAAAAATATGAGGGATTCAATGAGAGGTATTCATAAGTATCAATATTTATTTTCAGCAGTTTATGTTCAATAGCAGACCAGAGTCGTTCAATGGCAATGAGTCCACCCCTATTTACATGGGACGTTTAACATAACTTGCAAAATCTCTTCCTATTTTTTATTATCTACTGTGTATCGATTTATCAATATTTAGCAACCGAACCAAGTATATTCTCATATTATTTTTTGTTTGTGAATTGTTTTTGATTGCATGTATTTTATTTTCTGTATTACACACGCTACAATAATAATTATTATTTACAAATTTCTTTTTTTTTTCTTTTTTTTACCTCTATGTTATTTGGATCTCAAAATATGACCATTTTGAAAGGCAACAAAATGTAAACAATCACGAATAGAATAATGTAGTTGTCCTAACTCAAATACGCTAAAAAATGAGATAAGACTTTCAGTCATCCGTGTACATAAATTACTAAATAAATAAAACCTCAGTTTCCCATTAACAACTTTATTAATAAAATTACTTGAAAAGCACCTTATTCAAGGCATAGTTCATTGCTGAACATGGGTCTCCCAACAAAAAAAACAACAACTACGCCTTGCAGATGGAATGGTGATCGCAGTAGTTATTAACAGACAGGAGAAAATACCTGCCCATCTTAGAGAACTACTACATAAAAGAAAACATCGTTTCAGAGATCCAGCGAACTCTTAAAACATAATAATTCTAAAACTTCCCCCTTAACACAACCGCAACGCTAACAAAATATTTTATTTAATAAAATACCTAGGAAATAAAAATGCTCCCACAAATTTTATGAATGCTTTTACGTAAGTTACATGCGCTTTTATAAAAAGCTTTAAAATTAGTGATGCATAACAAAGTTTTCTCGTTAGCCGGGAACTAAGTTAAATATGCTCAAAGTGAAGCAATATTTTGTGCTGAATTCGAACTCTGGACCTTACAGTAACAATTTTGCCGCTAAACAAACTAAAATTAAGACTGTATTGGTGGACTGGACTGGTTTTTGTGTCATCAAATTGATCTTTTTCTTAGCGTGTGTGATAGCAATCTAAATGGACTCGGCCCAGAATTCGGCTTGTTTGGCGCCATAACTAGCGTCCATCAGTTCCTGTAACGTGCAGCTGACAGGACACGCAGGAGCAGGACACGACATTAAGTGTCTCATCTGTGTGTTTGTGAAACAGCACCACATTTACACTCCAAAGCTAAATCGTCTATGAATCTCCAACTGAATAGGTTTTCGGCCAACCTGGATCCGAATCAATTTGATTATAAAATTAAAATATTAAAATCATCACAGTCAATATCTAACATAACTAGATAAGGGTATATAAAGCCCATCACAAATGTAATATAAATCATAGATAGGCACATTAAGATATATTTTCAATACTATCCTTAAGTGACCGCACACATAGTTATAATATATTATGTTTTCATGATGTTACCAACCAGTATACTGTAATTTGTATTTATAGCTAGGCCGACCATCAATGAAATGAAGGCAAAATAAATATATTATATCATCGTATCCGTGTATGGTAGCTTGCTATAATATAGCATAACACATTAATATAATATATTATAGTTGCGTCTGTGATGGGTTTAATTTTAGGTATACTCATTTATTTTTCCATTCACTTAAAGTGTAAGATGGCTAATCGCAATTAACGATTTTTGACATAATACATTATCTACGTAACATCGGCCCATTTGCCTTCAGCTCTCTATAGATAGTAGCAATCAAAATATTAATAGGATTATTAGTTAGCCATGCAATTATTATCATGGTAGATTATTATTAGCCAAAATATCAGCGACCGAACCGCGCTGTGGTTGAGTTTGTTTTAACGGAAACCGAGATACGTTGCGTTTTATAACCGCACGTTCTATTATTCGCTTATTTACTATCAATGGTCAATGGATATAGTGTTATTTTATAATTTATATTGGAGTGAGGATCTCCACACAGGGCGCGGTGCGAAATGGCGCAGCAATTGTTCGTTACCATCGATAAAAAATAAATTAAACAAAACAAATGAACATCATTTGTGTTATTGTTTTTGTAAAAATATAATTTAAAAGAGTGTCCATGGAGTTTCTTGCCTGTTCTTCTCCATAGGTACCTACACTTTGAATGGGCAACTAGCTTCATATTTTCTGACTGACCGACTTTTTGACAATTCAAAAGTGCCTGTAAATGGTTTAATTGAAATAAATGCTTTGAGTTTGAGTTTGTTGTTTTCCTCGGGAACAGCACTTTTTTTCGAGATGAAAGGTTCCGTTTCTGTACACCTGACAACGTTATGTATATTTTAGGATGATCAGTTCAGTGGATTAGCGTGAAAACCAACAAACTTACTTTTGCATTTATAATATTAGTTAGGATTAGGATTATAAGTAACTAGCTTCCGCCCGCGGCTTTGCTCGCAAGGTATGTCGATAAAAGCTATCCTATGTCCTTCCCCGGGATGCAATCTATCTCTCTGTCAACTTTTATCGAAATTCGTTCAATGGTTTAGGCGTGAAAAGGTAACATACAGAAAGACAGAGTTACTTTCGAATTTATAATATTAAGTATATAGTATAGTATATTATAGTATGGATTAATGAATAAAATATATTGTAAAATATTTTAAAAGAGAGTAATAGTCTCCACCATTCCTTGCCCATTCTTCTCCATACGAAACTACCTTTTGGAAGGGGCGACTAGAATCAATTCTATTTTATTGTAAATTTAGACGTTCAAAGTGTCTTTTGTGTGCTTATTTGAAATAAATGCTTCGACTGTAATACAAATATTTTTGCATATTAAGGTTACACGTGTAAACTTTTTCCCTAAAGGTACCAAACAAACTCAATATCCGGAGTTTACCTCGCAGTCTTGTAGTCAGTACAAATAATACATGACCACGAAACAAAAAAAAAATACAATATGTTATTTGCTGGCACAACGGCAGATCCAATACGGTTCCTTTTATGTTTTCCCTGATTTCAATTAAGCTATGGTTGTAAGGCTGCCTGGCCACTGGAGCGGAGATGCGCTAGGAAAACATTAAACAAAAGAATACCTCAAAAACGTCTCTGTTGCATTTCACTTTGGTGGACAGGGCTATAGCCTCTACGCGTTTATCCACAGCGTTTATCACTCTACGCGGCCTTTGCGCTTTTCCTTAAGGCTGAAACTCCATTAAGGCGGAGCGGCGCGAAGCGTTACGGTACACTTCCGAAGGTGAGGACCACAGACCGCAGACTGCAGACGGCACCCGCGTTGCTGTTGACAATAACCGCAAGCAACAGTGCCGCTGCGGTTTCAATTCGGAACGCGACATCACAGCTTCAGATTTTTAACTTTATCGCTAAAGCATAAGGTTCAAAGTTGATTGGGAAAATTTTACAGTTTCGGGTAGGTTGATGTGCTGGCGTTTGTACTTTACTTGCCTAGTAGGTGGACAAATTAATAGCATACTAGCGGACACCAAAAAATGGACCCGAAAAATGCAGCCTGTAATATTATGTATTTATTATAGTCTATTAAAATAGTATATTATATCTATATACTTATTATTTTGCAGGTCAATGATAAACCCATTTTTATGTCCACGCAATCACTGTCCATTCCAAGGTTGCCTGGAAGGGATTGTAGAAACCGATAAGGCCGCCCATTGTGTGTTTGGCGTTATTAAATGTATTTTTTTTGTTACGTATTTCTGGTGTACAATAAAATATATATAAATAAATATCTCTTCGTTGAGCTTTCTAACTCTTATTAAAACAATGACTATTTGTTTCCCATTCGCTACGTCTCATTTCGTCTACAACCCTCAAGACAATTACCTCCACAGAGCCGCATGCCATGTATTCTATCAATTAAAACAAGCTCAAAGCTTTGCGCTGCACATCTTCCTACAAATTAATATAATTTAAAAGTTAAACGGAACGTCTTGAAGTTCGTTAGTCAAGTTAGAAGAAGGTATGCTTTAATTAACATTTTAAAATTATTTTAATTTGTAACAAAATGCGTTATTTTTTTTCTATCTCAGAATTGATTACCACCAACTGCTTCATACTGCTTGAAAAGTAAACTTTTTTGACTTTTATAGTCAGTCGGATTTCTTAATGTTTTATTTTTGTTTTCAACCTTTTCATAGCCAAGAGACCATGTCAGGTACCAAAATAAAGAGTTTGGTATCCCACATGGCCAAGGCAATTTTTATTTCTCAGAACCTTACTGACTTCTATAATGTGCTATGTTCAATACATAACTATTAAATCTAGCCTCTAAGGACCCCACGACCTAAAAAAGTCGATAGACAGCACATGTATTAAAATCCATCAAGCCGTTACGATGCTTCGAGGGAATAAAAAATCCCACTTATGTAGAAACATATATTTATAGAGCATCTCTAACCTTATTATCGTGGAGTTTTACGTCTACGTCACGGCATCACGATAAAACAACGAAGTAAAATCTATGGAAATATTTTTAGCTTTTTTCCGGCTACGATAACGTGCACGTATTTCCACAAATTTTATGGACGTGGACGACCATATCGTCACGTTACAAATTGTAAAAGCGCAAACATCTACACGCATAAAACATAACCCTGTATTCATGTCGTAGCCGAGTAAAGAGAGAAACGGAACGTCTGGCTCAAATTGGAGGAAGGTACGCTCTAATTACCATTTCTGTTTCAAGTTTATGTGACAATAAAGCTTTATAATTTCCACGTCAGTTAATTGAACCACGGGGTTTATAATCAAATTAATGTTTTGTCTAATTGTTTGAAGTATTTCGTATTATTATTATTTGGCTGGCTTTGAATTCATTATTAAAAAAAGTAACTTTACGAGTAATTGTTTAAAAATGACAAAAACAGTAACCAAATCTACCAGTAACTACATTAAACATGTTTCTTTTCTATTTTCAGTGACTGATACTTAGATACTTAACAACTTAACTGTCCATAAAATAAAAACACAATAGTTAAACAATCAACATGAATCATATATGATTCATGGAACAGGGAAACTGTTAACTATGTAGAACACACTTCTTTTTTCAGGATGGGAAATCATCAAATGACCCCTCCCGCTCTGGGTGGAGCGGAAGGAAGTGTCAGACTCTTACTGACTAAAACCCACCCGTGTTCCTTCCTTAGCCCTTTATGTTCCGGGCCAGCGGTAACCCTTTCGGACAATCCCGCTGACCCGGCAGGCTTCGGCCCCGACGCGGGCCCCTTCTGTTGACGCTGACATCTCTTTGAGGCGCGCGTGTAACACGTACGCGCCGTCCGGCACGGGCCTGGTCCTGATCGAACAGTGAGCTACCCATTACCCTCCGCCCACAGGCCCGCGCCTACGGTGGCTGGGAGTCGTCGCGCGGCTCCCGACGCCCGGAGCGTCTCCCGCGGCGGCTGGGACGGGAGGCTCTCTCACTGAGCCATCCCGCCACCTCCTTCGCTAGCATGACTGCTTCTCAGAATCATTAAAGTCATCAACACAACTCTCTAAGACCACGTAAGTCCAAAGAATGATGATTTCATGAAACAGTTATTCTTGAGACTTACGTGGTCTTAGAGAGTTGTGTTGATGACTTTAATGATTATAATTCTATAAACACATACTTCTTACGGCCGCGATTCATATATTAATCAACGTACAACTTAATACTGACCAGCAAATTCCAAATAACCTAAAAAAAATTGAATTTCGCGGGCTACCCTGGCGCTTTCGCCTTAAGTAAGAGCCCATATCAGCTAAAATTCACTCTTTATCTCGCTCGCACGATACTGCTCGCAGACTGAGTGAGAGCGAGACAGAGTGCGGTGCTGGGCGGCAGGCAGCGCCAATAGTTTAGGTATATGCATTTTACAATGAAAAAAATGGTAATTTAAAAAAAAAAGAAACATAATAGGTGAACATAATAACATAATAGAAACATATTACCTGCTTTATATTTAGTTCAGTAGCTATGCAAAGTTTCATGATCTGATTTTGGAGTATTTTTGAATACTTGCGGTTTATTATTCGATTTGGAGGTAACTTTGTAATTTTTTTCTATCGAGAAAATTTTATGGAATCGTGTTTTCGCGAAACATCTTTTACTTTACCATTTTATTTTAAAATGAATGCTGCAATACTTTCGACATTACGGAGAACTATGCTAAGCTATTTGTGATAGTATAGGTCCTTAATATAAATCAGCTAACAGCTTACAACCTTCTTGTATTACCCCCATCTTCCCATGCCGTCACGCATGCAATTCCCTGGAGGATCTCTTTGGATACCGATATCCTTGCAAATGACGGTATCAGATCACAGTATCGTTAGGGACGAGTGATATTTCAATATGAAGCAATTTATTTTAAAAAAACATCTTACTAGTAAAGCTCTGGGCAAACTTACGCGAATCCCGCGCGGGATGCGGGACAAAATTCGTTCATGCCATTTGTGTCAACTAAGTGCTCAAACATACGAGTAACACACGTTGATGACAGAGGCGACTGCATCCGTCAACACACGTCGACGGCAGCCGTTGACACCCGTTGATGCCCGCCGTCGAAAACGTTTCGCTCGTGTTTTTAAGTATGGTACTCAAATACACGAGCGGCATGTTGTCGACGGCTGCAGTTGCCTCTGTCATCGCTACGTGTCGCTCGTGTGTATGCACACTAACTTATACGGAGGTGTTCAAACTGACGCGAATAGTTGAGTGACCTCCTGATCATTAACACCGTGGTCACAAGCTACACGGTCATACGCTTGCGACAGTGACTGTGGTGGAAACAAATGAAAGAAATTGTTTAGACCATGCCACGAGTCACTGCAACGCGACACGCGCTCCGTTCACAGTTATTTTACCTGGGACAGCAATAACCTAACAGCAACCATACTGTGACGAGAATAAAGATCACAATGATCTTGACAGACTTGTCAATGGCAGCAACCTTATTATGATGTGAATAAAGATCATTGTGATTTGGACAGTGATGCAAAATCAGAGACAAAATAACTGTGAAAGGACTGCAGACGCATCGCTCCAGGTCATGATCGGGGCCTAAAACGATCGGGCATGGCGTCCCGCATCCCACGCGGCATTCGCCCCAGTATGGCCAGAGCATAAATACTAAGGGGACGAAGGAACTGCTAAAAAAAACAAGAAAAATTGCCAAGAATTTTAATCTGAAGGAAAAACTGAAAGGGTTAAGAAAAACTATTTTTAATTTTGAAAGTAGTGATAGTCTTTGGCATTTAATATTCCTGAAATGAAATTTATTTTGCGAGGAGAGCGTTTTATTTGCATAGACATTGCTGCAGAGATTTTTTGATGAACCTCGCAGATCTGGTTATACATCTCTAGTAGAATGATATTAATTCGACGAAAATAATGCGATACTACGCCTTAGAAGAACATAATGTTTTTCTAGGGCGTCCCCTCCCGGCGTCTCACATCTGTAAACCTTTTGTTACTTACCTTTCATGAGTGAAAAGAGACAAAGCACTGATTTTTCCATCGTCAGATAGCTTTTATTTAAGGAATAAAATTGACGTTTGACAGCTTTTGTATGTTATAACTGTCAAAATGTCAAAATTATTTGTCGAATGAAGTTATCAGACGATTGAAAATTCAGCCCTTGGGCGACTTAGATGGTTTGGTCATGTTGCAGTACTAAGCCTTATTTTCTTGATTCGATGACCAAGTCTTCATATTTCGTGAAAGGCAACTCTAAGACCAAAGGCTTTCAAACTTCCCAGAGTGGTTTGTTGGGATGTTTTGTTGGATCTTCTGTCCCTTTGTACAGACGCCAGCACATCAAGCTACCCGAAACTGTCAAATTTTCCCAATCAACTTTGAACCTTATGCTTTGGCGATAAATTTGAAAATATATAAATTAAAGAAATTTGACAGATTGTAGCAGCTTGATGTGCTGGCGTCTGTACCACAATGGAGATTTTGTAATATGTCACGGAGTTACTGCAATAACTACTCACATAATTTGCCATTACAAGCCACAATCATAATTTTATTCCGAATCCAAAAAAGAACTTAGCTTTGGCAGATTTTGAATTGTGAAAACTCATAATAGAGTTAGGTATATATTATGTGACATTTACTAACCCACACGAAGCCCGCGTGGTGAATTATGGCCCGCATCCTCTCACAGAGGAGGCCAGTGCAAGCAGTGGGAACGTGGTATACTGATTATGCTTGCCCTCATATTTATACTATAACTAGCTTCTGCCCGCGACTTCGTCCGCGTGAAATTTCACCCTACCCCCATTTAGCAGCTTAGGGGTGGAATTTAAAAAAACCCTTAATGGATACCTACTCTTCACAAATAACACACCTTCCAAATTTCATGTCTCTAGGAGCAGCGGTTTAGGCTGTTCATTGATAGATCAGTCAGTCAGGACTTTGAATTTTATATAATACTAGCTTCTGCCCGCGACTTCGTCCGTGTGAAATTTCACCCTCCCCCATTCACCCTTTTAGGGGTAGTATTTCGAAAAACCCTTTCTTAGTGGATACCTACTCTTCACAAAGAACACACCCTCCAAATTTCATGTCTCTAGGACCGGTAGTTTAGGCTGTGCGTTGATATATCAGTCACTCAGGACTTTAAGACTAAAAAAAGAGACTAAGAAAAATACTGGACAGGACCACCCTTATCACCTAGGGGTATAAAAAATTGCCTACGACCTATCCTCAGACCTACCAAATATACAAACAAAAAAAAACATAAAAATCGGTCAAGCCGTTTAGGAGGAATTCGATAACAAACACTGTGATACGAGATTTTTATATATAAGATATATATAGAAGATGCCCTTGCTCTTCCTTTAAAAAGCCTATTAATCACTATATTAACCTTCCTAATCTTCTATTGCAGCACTGTTTTTGGAAATAAGAACAAAATAATAAAATCACACTTATATTATAAAGGCGAAAGTTTGTGAGTGTGTGTGTTTATATGTTTGTTACTTCTTCACGCTCAAACAGCTGGACCAATTTTAATAAAATTTTGTATGAAGGTAGCTGACACCCTGGATTAATATATAGGCTACTTTTTATCCCAATATTCCCTCGACATTTACGCAGGTAAAACCGCGGGGCGCAGCTAGTAAGTAAATAAAAACATCGAAAGCCTTACATGACTCATTTAAAACCACTCAAAACTAAACCAAAGTACACAATAAAACCTAACTCCTATTTATTTCCACTTAAACTTAACGTCCTGGTTTGAGTACTTCCCCCCAAAGACCCTTAAAGACTCGACGTTGGACAACCTACAGGCAATCAAGTGGAAGGACTTAATTAGTTATTCACGTGAAAAAAGGAAAACAAAGTAACAGGGATTGGAGTCGAGTTGAATTGGATTCTTAAGATGAATAGAGGAAAGATAATGATTTGGTTATTATTGGATTTTGATAGTCTATTTGAATATTGAGAGCCGCTTTTGCCCGCGACTTTGTCAACGATCCAGGAAGAAAGATAGCCTATGTCGTTTTCCAGGTTTCATGCTATCTATATTTCAAACTTCGTGACGATCGGTGCAATGGTTAAGGCGTGAAATTTATAAAATGGAAGTATGTTGTATGGGTGCTAGTGGAAATAGAAAACCTGGGTAAGAACGAGTATATAGAAGCCAAAGTGACCCGTGAAAAATTCCGCTACAGTTAAAAAGATAAAGTTCTGTGACAGACGAACCTACACCGGCCCCACGTGGTTGATTATTGCCCACTCTGCCTCAAAAAGAGGAGGCCTGTGTCCCAACAGTGGGAATATTATAGGTTGAGTTACTGTAACAGTCAGACAGATAGTTCACGACACGACACGATAGTTCAACGACGATAGACGATAGGTAGCAGTAGTTCGTGACGACACGGTTGGCGCAGTGGCTGAGCGATCGACTGCTGCGCTGCGTGTCGCGGGTTCGATTCCCGCACGGAACAAATATTTGTATTGCCTACAGGTTGTTCCGGGTCTGGCTGTTTGTGTATGTGAATTTAAATGTTTGTAAATGCACCCGCGAAACAGAAGTAATTCCTAGTGTGGGGCAACGTTTTTAAATAAAAAAGAAAAAGAAAGAAAGAAAGTTCGCTTTCCATCAAGACGGAACTCAACAGCTCGCGGATATCAAAAATTTAATTGAAAAAAATACTTTCTTTTACTGTTCCTAAAGAAAATAAATAAAGAAAGAAAGAAAATTTATTAATTGTGACTCGTACTGTAAGATCACATACTAAACTAAACACAGTAAAATAAAAATCAAAGTTATATTAAAAAAAAAGTAACAAAAACAAAATCTATCTACGTCAAGTGATTATGCCTAGACGGTGAATAGTTTTCATCAAAAAGATCATGGACTTGTTTGCTAAAATCAATCCATATCGCCTATACGAGTATTAAGGGGCTTACATGACCTAAAACGCGGTCACTATCGGATTGCAGAGAAAAGAAAGAGAAGCGCGATGACACAACGCTGGTAATTTATTGCAAAATATGAACCAATTATTTAGTTGCAAAAATCTATTGTTTGGACTAAAAAATTAAAACAGTTTTAGTATGTTGCTTGTAGAATAATCTGACAAAAAATCGGAATGATTGTATGTATATTAGTATGGTTTTTATTGTAAAAAGAAAGTTTGAAGAGGTATCTCCATGATTTTTTTCTATCGTATCAAATTAGTTGTATTATATTTTTAACACACTACCTACCTTGCATATATCCTGAAGAATATCATATATTTTTCTGATTTTGGTTACTGTAGTCGATCATACACTTTTATTATTTCTAAAATTTGTGTTTTTTTGCGTTTAGGTTCCTTTAAGCCCGTTAAGTACTAGCTGATGCCCGCGATTTCGTCTGCGATCCAGAATGAAAAACCTATGTTCCTCTCCAAGTCATAAATCTACCCATATGCCAAATTTCATCCAAATCCGTTTTAACGTGAAAGTGTAACGAACAAATATACAAAAACTGTTTTGAAAAAGAATTTTGCAAATCGCTCTATATATGACGGAGTTACGCTCGAACATACATAATATATATATAAGCATCCGAATTGAGAACCTCCTCCTTTTTAGAAGTTGGTTAACAACAAACCAAAGTCAATTTCAGAAAATATTTATAAAAGAAATTGCTATATTGCAAAACAAAGACCTAACATGAAACGGAGTTTTCTAAAACAACCTGTCAATATCACACACACACCGGTTTATTTTTGTGTATTTGATGTATTCAGAATATCAAATGAAAGTGGTCAAGTGCGAGCTATTGGTGGTTCTGTAGGAAGCTGCTATGTCCGGATCAATGTGACCTTTCAGCAGCGTAATCAGCTGCCACCACCCACTGCTGGGACACAGGCCTCCTCTCTGTGAGAGGGAGTGGGCCGTAATCCACCACGCGGGCCCAGTGTGGGTTGGTTGATGTCACATGTCTTAGAATGTATGGTTCTAGGACATGCCGGTTTCCTCACAATGTTTTCCTTCACCATTTTGAGAGCAGTGGTGATGAAATAATTTACACAAAGTGAAGCGACTTTCTGGGTTCAAACCTACGAACTACAACTCGTTAGTCGCGGCCGTTCCCACTGGGCCTCCATTCCCCAACCTTTGAATTTGATGAAGTCATAAAAGTGGGTAATACTTTGTTCTTGTACTCGTTTATTTTAAGAACTTACATTGTTTGGAGGCAGTAACTTCTGGGTTTAATAATTGAAATTCATCGTACTTACTACTTATAAAATAGAATACTACGATACGACGATACTACGATTTTAAATTACAAAAGAATATATAAAGCCCTTGAAAGACGTCCCTACGCATACAGAACTGGACGAAATAGGGAACCTCGTTCAAGGTATTCAAAGTCAGTTTATATTTAAAAACTAGATACTTCCATCATAACAATGCGAATAAAATCCCATCAGCCCATGGGCGCGAATCCCTAAAAATGAACGTTCAATATGAAATCCATCCCACATATGTCTCTGATCTATCTGCGTATATCTAGATAAACGTCCGGAAAGTGCCTAAACTACATCCAGGATAAACAAACCTTCCCTTCCCCCCTCCATCCCTGTAACGCAGAACTTAAAGGGAGACGGAATGGTCAATGTAAGGCTCAAGGTATACTGGCCGGTTTTGGAAGTGGACTCATACTGTCATCGTTCTCTAGTTTGGTTTTTAAAATGCAAATTGAATCCTAGTTTAGATCCGCAGCATGTGTGCCTAACAACAAATTTTTGAACGAATCTTGATCAACTTTTATGGAAAAACAATATTTACAAGGCCACCTGGTAGAATCGAGTTCAAACGCATCATAGAATACGTGGTCTCATTAAACGTCGTCGTATCCTCAGCGCCATCACAAGCAAAAGCTATTGAAGCTATTCTTACTCTCAAAGGTGAAAAACTTCTCAATGAGAGCGCTTTGCATTCATAACACCCACGGCAGGATTATCTACAGCGTCGGTGCTTTTATCCGAACTAATACGTACGGAGAATAATGTGGGTGTGGACTGTACAAATATTCTCCTGTTGTGAAACCTTACCTTAACGAGAACCGCCAATCGGATCAACTTCATATTTCGACGTAGGTTATGTTATTATGACATTCGAAATGTCATGTCAATTTACTTGAATATCAAAGGTTAAAGACAAGAAAGTATTGAATTTAATGTTAGACTTCCAATATCGGATAGAATACGTTTATCAGATGTTTGATATGTGTTCAACTCACGAAAATATTCCAGAGACACCCGACTGGTTTTGAATTTGATCGAGTTGATTTGAGCACAAGAAAAGTGAGGGCCTCGGGATGGGTTACCCTTTCAGAAGACCCAGGCTTAGCAATGACCACTTATGTGCTAAAAGCCATACTCTAAATCTGTCTAGAGACCATTTATTGTCGAATATGACGCATTGGCTACAGACGCTCTCAAAAATTCACAAAACCTGAGAGACAAAAACTAGAAAATTCAAAAGAAAAATCCTTTTAGTACCAACTTACCAGGAGCACATAAGCTAATCCGGTCTGTAGTGGTCGGTGCCGCTCCAACGGGCATCAACTAGAATATTTTACTCAGCCCGGGTTTGGGGTGACGCAAAATAAATTGGAGAATTTGGGGGCTCTTATTTATACACGTTAGCGTCGGTTTCGGGTTGTTACGCCGGCTGGGTTGCTTTCGTCGTGAATGGAAGTAGAATGTATGGGTAGTTATTTTATTGGGTATCCCTTTTTCTTGGGTATCAACTGGTAGTGATGAAGGTGGGATTGATTTAAGGGTCTTTTTTGTTGTACAAAAAATGGGCTTGGGACTAGGCAATGATTTTTTAGGATCTCGAATGAAGGCGTGCCGAAAGTAAAAATAATGTAAACGAAGCAAAAAGAGTATGTAATGTCGCGTGGTGACGGTGGGTAGGTGGCGTTCTGTAGTTTCTGCCTACCACCATGGAAATAAGGCGTGATTACAAATACTTATGCTATGTAAAAAGAACCGAACTAAACCTGTTTAATCCAGTCAAATCTTAACTCCAAAAACACCTGCAAACATAATAAAAATAATCCAAAAGCATAACTGACTTTGTTAACCCTACCTCCACTTCTTGGCAACATTCAACAAATTCAACTTTGAAACTTACTCCTTGTTAGTGACATTTGTACAAATTGCAAGTGAGATTCTGAGTAAACCAAATAATTCTGTGTCGCGTTTATCGTCTAGCTAGGTGGAACAAGAGCTCGCGCGTTAGTTCTTTCTTCGTTATTTTGACGCTCATAAAATTTTTTAGAATGTTTTGAGAAGAGGAATTGTTATTTTGTTGTCTGTATAGTAACGCTTGGGGAGGCCTTGCCAAACCTATTGACTTCTAGTCTAACCAGATCCAGCTAGATACCAGCATTTTACATGGAGCGTTTACTTATCTGACCTCCACAAGCCACTGGGTAACACCACTGACCATACCCCTTGGCAAGACTGGTTGTCAGACTTTCGGGCTTCTAACCTAACGACTGTCAAAGATCTACGAATGACAACCGAGACCAGCAGCTAAACGTGCTTTCGGAGGCACGGAGGGGTCTCAGTATGTTATAGATAGTCGCCCAACCACGGACCAACTTCGGCAAGATTTGCTTGACCTTGAAAATCGACCCGTTTGGCAGTTATAAGTCATGAGTCCCTTCAATGATAACGATGACGATAATGCCAATACGAATTTCTATGGGAAATAGTAAAAACCAGCAAAATATACATTATAATTAATTATCATGACCCAGAAGTTAATTAAGCAATGTTGTAGATTAGTTGTCATCCTAAAACATTTTCATTCATAACAATGTAATTTTTCTAGTCCCCACTTTATTCTTCATGAGAAATTTGACCGTATTAAGTAACCCTATTTTTTCAACCTTGTCAGATAACGAGGTCAGTAGAGGTTTTAGGCACGAGGAGTAGACCACTTTATGATATCTGCACCCTAATTGCGTGGTTGGTTGCGTTGGTGTGTTACGCCATCAGGGTGCAAATCTCAATCTGAATCATTTTGAAGGATATTGCCAATCCATTGCTTCATATGTTCTAAATATTTGTATGCTCAACAACGTAAAAAACGTAATGAATGTTGTTGAATAGTCACAATGAATGCCACTGTTATTGTGTTACGCAATTTCCCCGATGGTTTGAAGGCCGAATCGGTTTTTTAAAGACTATTTGTTCTTTAGAGCAAGTTTTCTATTAAGTTCCAGTAGGTACTGGACTTGGACCTTTAAAGAAACTGTGTCCTCTGAGTATGTTTCGGCCTTTCTTCTCAAAGTAGGAAAGTAGATAGGAAACGCCCGCGAACTCATCTAGTTTTAAAAATATTATTGGCGTGTAAAAGTGTTTATGTACAGACGCCAGTACATCAAGCTACTACAATCTGTCAAATTTCTTTAATAGATTTTCATTTTTATCGCTAAAGCATAAGGTTCAAAGTCGATTGGGAAAATTTGACAGTTTCGGGTAGCTTAATGTGCTGGCGTCTGTACAAACCTACATAAAGAAATAAAATCTTTTATCGTTAAGTATTGGCAAAGTCAAGCAAATCTTCATCCAGCTAATCGTTAACGCTATGACAGTTAACTTATTTTTTCTCGACCCAAAAAACTGCCCCGATTCTTAGCATATTACCACCGCTGTACTGCAGGGTTAACAAGGGTTTATTCCTGCTATGTTCTCTCATATTTCCTCTGGTTAATCCATATTTATATGGCTGACCCTGCCTCAAACGGCTGCTTCGTGCCGATAAGACCTCAGCCTTTTTATATGAACACCGTTAATATATTTTGCGAGCAACGTGATCGAGTGCTGTCGATTTTATTGGTATGAAACGCTTACTTCATAGTTTGGGTTATTGCGTTTTCTGCGTTGATGACTTGAAGACTTGAGGTTGTAAAGTACTGTATAGATTTATCTAGAAAAATTTAAACTTGTGTGTTTAATTTGTTTGTGTGTATTCGACTATTTCAGAAGAGAATTATTATTAATAATTATTATAATTACAGGTATATCATTCAATTGTATTTAAGGATATAAAATCACAATCATCATACACAAAAATATACGAGTAAAAGTTTTTGATCATGAATAAATAATGCAATACACATAAGCAAAACAAATAATAAAAAAAATTATGAAATTAAACCATTATTTTAGGTCATATAAAGCTTTGTCTGGCCTACTGATTATAGGTCGACCGCTTAACTGAGACGTTACCTGAGGTAGCCGCGCGGTGCGGGAGGGGTGATAGTTGTCACAAATTGACGAATCACTGAGCTCTCGCACCACGCACCACACCCCTCCCGCACCGCGCTGCTACCTCAGGCTACGTCTCAGTTAAGCGGTCGGCCTATAGTAAGTGGTCCTTACTGCAGCCATATCAATAGAAAAAGTGTTATACAGTTTTACCTTAATGTCTTGAATTTTCCGAATAGGTACTAGGTTTTCAAGATTACTGTAGGTAATACGACACTTTTTTTTCATTACTGGTGTCAGCCAAAATTGAACAATAACCAGAATCGCGTTTCACAGCGTCATTCCATTGGTTGTCACAAAAAAAGCATAAATCAACGTTGCTCCATTAGCTTTGGCACGTCTAATTAACCAGGTCAACATCAACATGCTTCAATAGATAGCACGTAAACGCTTCATTTTTCCACACCCCCTCCTCTCTATGTGCACTTGAACTAAAACTGCCAACACATCTTGCTGGCTAATTAGTATTTCCACACAAGCGGCTGTCCCAGTTATCATCACAAACTAGATGAGCTAGACGTTAACCTTCGAAAACAATAGCCTCACATTACTTGGGAAATAGGTTAGTACCTACTACACATTTAATTATATAAGTAGGTACCTACCTACTCTGTTTCACTGTGGTGATGGATGTGACCCAAATGTTTAAGCTGAATGATTTATTTTATAGCTGTATTACTTAAATCGAAAGTCGATAATTTGATTACTGTTGGAATAAGTTTAATATTAACATGAATATTATATTCGAAAAAGGCATCCCTCCTTCTAGGGCAGAACAGTAAAAATACAAGTGAAGACATAAATTACAGAGAAATTGAAATGGTCGAGTTACAACTTTGTGGATATGATTTATGTATTTTCGAGAAGTGAAGTGAATTGTGAGGGCGGGATAAGTCAGGTGTTTTCGCTGTTATAGAAATTTCGTCTATATGTGGTTTTTTAATGGAGAGGATATTTTTGTGGTAACGGCAATGACTACGAGTCGTAGGTCATGGTCCTGGCAGGTGCTTTACTTTGTGCAAATTATTTCATCACCACTGCTCTCAAAACGGTGAAGGAAAACTTCGTGAGGAAACCGGCATGTTCTAGAACCAAACATTCGAAGACATTGACAATTTACCAACCCGCACTGGGCCCGCGTGGAAGTTTACATCAGCCCACTCCCTCTCGAAGAGAGGAAGCCTGTGACCCAGCAGTGGGAGCTGATTATGTGATATTCTTGTTGATAAGAACACTGTTCATTAATCCAAAAAACTTTATTCTCTTCTCTTTCGTTCTTAATTTGGAAATAATGAAAAATAAATCCTAAAATCTTAAATAATATGTATGTAGGTATACAGGAAGTATTTTTATCACCATCAAAATTTTCACATGTTGTTCTATCCATGAATATGAACAACTTTCACTATGGGACTAACTCTGAAAGCACAAAAAAAAATCTGCTGTTTCATACATTTTGGCCATTTAGGTTTTGAACTTTTGTATTAAAAGCTGATTTTTTTTTCGTGATTTCAATGCAATGTAAAAATTTGGATGGTGATAAAAAAGTCTTCCTGTCTATGACATAAAATTTATAACTCATTTTCAACTAAAATGTATTTAGGTTATCCATAAAGTCGTATTTCATAACTCTGAAATAAAATTTGAATACGCTTTAACCTAACTCTGTGTAATCCACCTGTTTCAGTAATATGTATATGGTTGGACATTACCTAATTAAAAGGATATTATAGAGATTATGACAATTTGACGCAAATAGTTAGAAGCTCTGCGTGTATCTATATCATATTAGGACGCAAATGCTCACTAAATGGCTAATAAATATTGATATGATTCAGTAGTTTTGAGCTGCCTCAATTAGTCAATCTGCCAAGTCTTTTTATAACGATGTTAAGGTCGGCTTCCAGTCTAATCCAGTGCAGCTGAATACCAGTATTTTACATGGAGTACTGTCTGTATTACCCAGTTACTGGGTACGATATCCCTTAGTGAGACTGGTTGTCAGAGTTTCGGGCTTCTGACGACTCGTAACGACTGTCAAAGATCCAAGAACAAGGGCACATTGGTCGCAGAACAGACGGCCGATGAGGCCGAAAGTTTCTGGAATAGCGACCGCGTACCGGAAAACGTAGCGTTGGAAGGCCTCCCGCAAGGTGGTCCGACGAGCTTTTGAAGACCACAGGAACCCGTTGGATGCGAGAATCACAGAACCGGTCGCAGTGGAGGTGCTTTGGGGAGGCCTATGTCCAGCAGTGGACGCCTTTTGGCTGAAATAATGATGATGATGATGAAGCTTGTTGCCCTTTCCAAAGCGTAGTAGCATTTTATGGAGAAAAACGGACAAGAAACTACTTTGACACTGATCATCCTCCTTTAAACCAATAAAATGTTTAGTTAATATAAAATTGTCTATGAAGCTAAATTTCCAGTTATAACAACGTTAATATACTATGAAGATACTTCACGATACCCTCAGGAAACACAGCCTATTCTGAGATACAACAACTTGCTAAGGCCTCCACACATTAACGATAAATTGTGCGCGTAGTGGCGGAGGGGCGACAGTTAGCGGCACCTGCGACATTGGACACTGGAGACATACGGTACTGCTTTCTGTATCGAACAACACTGTTGCTAGGGTAAGGCTTGAGAATTATCTACTAAGGTATGAAGTGTTTTGAAGATACCTAGGTCAGTTGTTGACTTTTTATGAAGATGCGTCGTCAAGAAAAGTATGTAAATTATAGAGAGTATGTAGACTGACAAAAGTGTGAATTTTTGGTGTATTTCCAAGGCTAAACTTTCAACTATCGTAAATGTGCTTGGTTCTCGAAAAAAGAATGTAGTTTTTTTAAATATCCGAAATCATTCAAATAGTAACATCTACATGTGAGTAGAGCAGTAGTAACGGCCCTGACTTACAGGTCGTGGGTCGTGGGTTCGATCGCAAGCTGGCGCTTTACTTTGTGTAAATAATTTCATCATCACTGCTCTCAAAACGGTAAAGGAAAACATCGCGAGGAAACCGGCATGTTCTTGAACCAAACAATCCTCAGTCAGTGGGTCACGTGCACTATAACACAACCAAGAATACATCTCCCTATTTTAGTTAAACACATTGCATCAATGACGCCATTTTGTTTAGACAATATCGTTTATTTGGTCTGGTATGCTTTCAAATGGTGATGAAAAACATCGTGACAAAACGGGCTTGTCCTAGAACCAAAAATTCGAAGACTTGTGACATCTACCAACCCGCACTGGGCCCGCGTGGTGGATTAGATCAGCCCACTCTGTCTCGAAGAGATGAGGCCTGTGTCCCAGCAGTGGGAACATTCAAAGATTATTGTGCTATGCAAGTTGAGTCAAGTGTGTTGATAGCATCGATTTGAGGATATTCAATGAGTAATTCTCAAGACGCTAGCACCAAGTAAAAAGTCATCATCTTTTATTCTGCACAAACAAAAACGCACATTGCAAATAAAAATTAAAAAAGACATAAAATATACACACACAACGTGGTCAAAAGCCTCGTACTCAAGCTTAGAAAATGTTGACAATCTTGTCCATTGCTTGATGTCAGGGCCAGGCACCAAAGAACTAACAATAAAACTAAAAAAAAAACTAAACCAACTTCCACTTCCACAACTAACACACCAACTGTGTGTTAGTTGTGGAATTAGGTCAGTTACAGTATGCACCAATATTACAAGACCTTTAACGCACTTTGTGCTATTTACACTGAAACCTGCACAGTGCAAAGTCATACAGAAAAATCCATTGCGTTTATATCGAAGCTGGCGCGGCCATTCAATCGAATCCCTTCGAGCTACGTTTCTTTTTAATCAATTTTGTGGTGCAACTACATCGATGGAAACATGCAACGGTATCCTGGTAAACTGTCGACTGGTCTGAAACGCTTTTAATGGCGACAGGGTCACTACGTTGGGCTATATTGTAGGTTGCTTCGTTGACTCTCGGTTCGGTATGAGTTGCGTATACGAAACATACCTATATAAGAGTGGTCAGACAGCAAGGTTTGTGACAGGAATTTTAAGCCTTTGGTGCGTGGGACGTATTCATAGTGACAGAAAGTCGCATAATGCATTTTAGTATAAACTGTGCTAAATGCGGAGACGAAACTTAGCGTGAACTTACAGGCTGGCAAAATCAATACATGATGGCGTACTTGTTAAGCCTTATTACTTGGAAGTCGGTTGTTTTTTTTTTGTAAAAAAGTTTTTATAATATCCCGACTCTTCCTTCCATTCTCTTAATACCATTCATATTTAGGAAAAGGGTCCCTGAATATCGTATAGTGTAATAGCGTTTTTAGAAAATATTTAAGTCGTAGTTTTTTGTAAACGTTAGTTTTTAGATCGAACAAAAAAGTGAAGGTCACTTGATGCCATGTAGAGTAGAGTACTCTCAACTCTAAGACATTAATTTCACTTATAATGATTTTTTTAAACAACTACTCGTATTTTTATTAATAACAGGCTTACATTAAACTGTAACTGGGGGCCTAAAAAACGGCCACTTTGGCAGAATCATAAAAGGATGACGTGTGAAAAATATTTTCTGTAAGTACCTTTTGTTTTAAAATCCAGTGTAAGTTAATAGTTATTTTAGAATATAGAGAAAAAATATTTAATTTTAAAATTAATTAATTTGATTAAAGTGAAGTTTGTCGAGTGTGTTAAAGTTTGGTTTAGTCAAGATATTGGTTGTATTAAGTCAAATTCAAAGCATTTATTTCAAATAGGCACATAAAAAGCACTTTTGAACGTCAAAAATTACAACAAAATAGAATTGATTCTAGTTGCCCAATGGGCAAGAAACTCCACCATTACTTTTTTTAAATGTTTTACAATATTTTGTATACATTAATTATATAATAATAATATGTGAAGACGATGCACCTAAAATAAAATTACTATACCACAATAGGTAAAAGAATTAAAAATGAAACCATGACATATAAATTAATTATATGATAGATACATGGTGCTCGCTCACATATTTACAAACATGGTAAAAGTAAACGATTTTCATTTAAATAAAAAAAAATTACAAGTGAAGAATGTAAATCAATGTAAAAAAAGAATAAATTTTACAATTAAATTAGCAACCGGTTTGATTCTGTCTAGACTCTAGATTGTCCTATGGAGCAGGGCCAGCATGTTTCCAAGCGGTCTTATCTTGGATATAATCTTCTAATTTATAGTATGCTTGTTTACAAAGTGGACGTTTAATGTGAGTTTTGAATTTTCTTTCATTTAATTGTAATATATCACAAGGTACTTTATTGTAACATTTAACACAGTACCCCATAAAAGATGTATGTACCTTGGCTAATCTGAAAAATGGTTGATGTATTTTGTTTTTATTTCTAGTATTAAAATTATGTCTATCGCGTATTTTATTAAAAAGATGTAGATTTTTACTTACATACATAATATCTTCTTAAATGAATTGGCAAGGTACCGTCGTAACATTAATCCTTTTAAAAAGTTCCCTGAGAGAGTCGCGGCGACGTAGATTATAAATGGCTCTGACAGCTTTTTTTCTAAGAGAATCAGGACACGCCTTGGCTTTGCAAAAGTATAGTGGGAAATTTTAATAATAATATGCAAGATTGATTTCACCACGACAGACCACACAGGTACTACAGGGCTTCGCACGGGTAGATATTGGCATTTAACAACAATTAAGACATAAATATTTTTCGGCGTTACTATTGCATATTTTAACGAGGAAAAGTAGTTACTATGACATAACTTTAATAGTTAGATATATATATATATATGTCCTCTATAAAACTGTAGTACATCACTTTGCTCTTTTGTCAATAGTTTCCGCAGCGTACGCGATATAAGGATTTTTTCTGGTATTTTTTTCACACCTTGGGTTACATTATCGGAGTTTTTATTCGGATTCCTAACTTTTTGAAAATTTTCTATCACCTATGTTCATCAGGGATAATGTAGGATTCTAATGGTGAATGAATTTTTCAAATCAGTCCAGTAGTCTCGGAGCCTATTCAATTAAAACAAACAAATATTTCCTCTTTATAATATTAGTGTAGATTAAATAAGGCCAGACTTCGTCTTTTTCATCAAATAAGGCCTGACTTCCTCTTTTTCATCAATAGCCTAGAATTGTAGAATACGTTGTTTCTCTCTTTTGTCTTTACCAATATCTTCATCATCTTCCGTACTCTTTTCTAGTGGTCTGGGTATTTTCTGGTGAGCCTGGTGGGGTCAAGCATTTGAAACAAATAACTATTATTCATTCATCACAAGAGATACTTATGATGAATAAATTATTATTTGTTTTATAACCAATAAGCTTATTAATTGTAATCTTACAATCAATAAGAACAAAACAAAACCAATTATCAAGAGAACAACTGGCATAATACTGAACGTCCTTATTCCATAGCATATTTCATAAACGAACACGTTCTAATATCACTCTTAATCCCAAATCTTAATTACGCGCGGCGTCCGTAAATCCAATTTAGCTCGGACCTAAGTTTAAGACCGGGTTCGCACTGGGGACTAAGGCTAGGTTTACACGTCCGGCCGCATTACTTCCTTTGTTATAACCGTTTGTCACTGGGGCTAATCTCAAACACCGCGCCTTGGTCACAGATCGGTACGTTTGCCAGCAGTTGTTTCGTAATACGTGGTGGTTGGGTACACAAGTTTGTTGTTTCGGTTTTGAATGTAATCGGCCAATGCTGTATTGAATTTACTCAAGAATATGGAGAAGTTATACTAAGAAACTTTAAAAATGGCAAAAAAGAATTCCCATCTGTTTCATATATAAATACTTTGATTGAGAATTTTTTTCGACCTTTCAAAGTTGGTATGGGACCAACTTTGAAAGAAAATCTCGGTCGAAAAAAAATCTCCATAAAAGTTTTTTTTTTGTAAACTCTTACATAAAACTTTACCATGGGACCAACTTTCCTTTTGATACAGTTGCTAGCACAAATAACAAATCTTAAACTAAGTGTATCGGTGTGCGTTTATTTATTTTACTATCTGAGTAAGTATACATCCCATAAAATGTGACCGGTTTTTCTAATTACCATTCTGAGTAAATATTTTGCATTTTAAAGTTTCGAAAACCACCTCAACACTTCTATAAAAAAGTAACGAAACCAACGTCCCAACTTTCATAATATCGTCCGAAACAAACCCAACCTCAGCCAATATTTTAAATGGCCATCCCATGTCTGCACAATTTTATACTAGAAAACAAACAAAGTTAAACAGGGAACAAATAAAATGACAGTTGGAAAGCGGTGCGCACATCAAAGCGGCGTATCGGAATCATTCGGGAGTATTCGGGGGCAGTCGGAGGCACTCCAATTTATTGGAAATCAAACTGTCAGTGCCTTTGACACAGTCACGCAGGCGATGATTGTTCGGGCTGTCAATAGTTCGAATGAACTCAATGGTGCTAATACAATGGTTTCGATATTGTCTCTTGCAAGCTACACCTGTGGTTGGTTAAGTGCTGATATTTTGGAGTTCCATTTTATAATAGCTATGCTAAACGTTTTGATATTTTAGGTGGTTTTGTTTCTATCTTTGCAGTGTCAACATGGCCAGAGTTCGCACAAGATATATGGTTTGGAAGGGGAAAGGAAATGCCTTTGCTCGACAGTAGAACAAAATATAGGCAAAAAAAATGGTTTTGTGTCATTTTATTACGAACATGAACGATGAGGACGCCCACAATATTAAACTAGTTAATATAAGTATTCACTTATAAAGTGAATACTATTTATTTATAAGTATTCAATTATAAAGTGAATACTTATTTTCTTGCTATTGATATTGAATTTTCTGATCGATTGATATATTCGATCTATCATAGACTAATATAATTATATAATATACATATCTTTTAATCTTTTTACTCCCCAGTGTAATCCCTAATTAATCATCATCTGCCTAGCCTTTTCAACTATGTTGGGGTCGGCTTCCAGTCTAACCGGAAGCAGCTGAATACCAGTATTTTACACGGAGCGACTACCAAGCTAATCCAAAACGAATCCCAAATTAATTTTAAACTGTAATAGATAGCATCAAAAGCTCACGATACGCCCCATGTTTCCGATCTATCAGTAAGCACAAAATGAATATCAATCTCAAAATGAATATTGAATTCAAAGTAACAAATTCTCTTCCTTCTGGCCAGTGACAAGATGTAGCCAATAGCTGCAGAGCCCATAACAATCAATTTCCATTAGTTGACGGTTACAACTCACTGGGGAAGATAAGTAACTCTTTGTTTTTGTTCCTCCCCTCTCCCCCTTACCCCTAATCTTGGAACAAATACACCGTTCCCCGGGATCTGTTTTGTGGTTCCTTTGATCTGATGCAGATTGTTTTGAAAGACTCCTTTTTTACCGACTTTCCTTCTTAACCGAATTAGAACATGGCATTTTGAAGAAAAGATGTAATATGGTTATGACAGGAGATATAAAAAAAAGAAAAAATAAATATAGTACTTGAAAGGTCGGTGAACGCCTAACTTTATTTCCAGGCAACCATTTTGCGTAGGTACCATTATCTGCCGTTTATTAAAGAGTGTAACGGACGCAAATTGTGGCCACAGACAGATATACCAGATAGTACGTTCAAAAACCCATTAAAAATATATTGCCGCATCTGTCCGTCATTGTGGCGAAGACTTGACATTCGAAATACCCAACTTTTAATTTAAAACATCACCAATCAACATTGGGTACTAGAGGCAGGAAATGTTTATCATTTTTCATTTCATCAGATTCCCCTTGGCAGCACGAATAAATATTTGAAGCGTCAAAGAAGTGTCGACCTTATCAGAAAAAAATGGGCTAAAATAGCATTTGAAATGAAATTCCAGCACCCAGTGTTCGCGCAAGATAATTTTTGTAGTCAAAATTGTAAGGATATTATGGATATAAATTATATTTTTAATAATAACGAATTTTCAATCTTGAGGTTTACTCTTTAAGGTGCAATTTGAAGAGCAGGAAATTGTAAGAGTATAAATAAACTACGTGGGTTGACCATTAGACACGTTCAGAGATTTATTGAAAGCATAATTGGTTTTGTTTGGGTCAAGGGCGGGATTAACGATAGTTTTATACGTCTAATGGGTGCAGTAAGCAAGAACAACGTTTTCTTAATGGTTCTGTGTTATTCTAAGGGCTGTTTGGAAACTATGTATAACTGTATCCTTTGTTTATTCTTGTTTGACTTTAAATACACATAAGATTACCGTAAAGTTAGCTTGGAAATTAGGTTTGGTTCTAGTTGCTAGGAAGTGTAACTTGCATAACTTTCATTGTTAGATAGTTGTTACGCATGTGTAATAATGTTGTGCCACTGGATTCCCTTTCTGAGTTAGCGGAATTGCCAAGGACACTGTTGAACAGTCTTCTGATACATAGCGTAACTTCAAACAACCTGAAGATATATATTTGTAAAATATTTACTGCTTTTTCTGTAAACGAACTTAAAAAAACCTCTGAATGTTTTTTACAAAAAAGTAAAAAAAACTTATATTTATATGATGGCCAACATAGTTTTTTTATCTTACTGCATCATGTGACACAAGCGACTTCATTAAAAAACAAAACAACTACGCACCACAGGAAAAGCGCACGAAATTTTTAATTTATCTACCAACATTTTTCGAAACTCGCTTCCGTGTCGCATTTTGTCCCGGAGAATTTTCCTAAACCACTGTGTGGTATCTGTTGATATTTATGGCGTCGTTTCAAAAATCTTTTTTGTTCAAAATACTCGACAACTTCATTTCAATGCACAGTGGGGTAACGAGGGGCCTAAGGGTGTGGTTATAAACAGTTTCGAATACACTACAGCGACTTTCATGACACAGTGCTGTGTAGTTGAAATACGTCATTACGGATTCTGAAGAGTATTTTTAACGAATGTTGCTCATTTTTGACAAACAGATAAAAGAGGTTGTTGATGTATATTTTAGTAGGTTTTCGCGGACGTAATACAATTATATTTTGAGTTGGAATGGACGTCGCTTTTGTGAAATTGTTGTTTATTTTTACTGGTAGGGTAGAAGGAAGGTAACTGTAAAGCTTCATCTTGAATAGTGCCAAATGTAGGTTCGTAGCTTTTAGTATAGAGGTTCTACAGAAGCTTTAAATTTAAAGCCAAGAGCTTACAATGCGTGGAGCTTATGCAATATATAATTTACCGAAACTGGAAACATATAGTATACCGAACTTTGCAGATAGCATGATTAGTTACATTCAAAAAAAATATTTTATAAGCAAATTGACATACTACGTCAATTTTTATCATGTTGCAACCATTCATACAACTGTCAAAGAATGGCAGTTGTAATTTGAATATACAGAAAATTTTAAATGATAAATGATTTTATTTTCTGTAAGTAGGTTTGCACAAACACTTTTACACGTCAATCATATTTTTTTTAAACTAGATGAGGTCGGCGTTTCCTATCTGACTACTCTGAGAAGAAAGGCCGAAACAAACTCAGAGGTCATAGTCTCTTTTAAAGTCCAGACATAATCTTGGTCAAGTTATATGAAGACCATGTAGGTCGATGTCTGGGATGGTCTTTTGAGGAAAGAACCACACAGATTGAGAGGACCTGTCCAGTCAGTGCACGCATTTGTCAGAAATCATGCAGCTCAACTCAAGACTTAAGGAGCTCAACGATTCGACGAACAATACCAAAGAAAGGACATTTGGGTAGGCCACATAAATTACTCAAACTGCCAGACCATAGAGAGAATAATAAAAAATATAAAATGACTAAAATAAATGACCCACATCGTCTTCACATTCACAATAATTAAAATAATGTAATACTTTAAAAAATGCTAGTTACTTTGCCTTACACTTAATTTTTCTGACTTTACAAATTACATGGGACTTGCAATATAATTGTCAAAATGTGGGTATTACTGTAGGTACACAACTGCCTAACCCTTCAGATGATGACGTCATGTTATGTTTACAACTCGGTGATGAAGTTAAATCAAGTTATAGAAAATACACGAATGAACGATAGTTTCCTCACGATGAACTCGTGAGGAAACCGGCATGTGAATGTGACATCTACCAACCCGCAGAGAGGAGGCCTGTGTCCCAGCAGTAGGACTATTAGGTGCTAGGTATTAGGTACTAGGTATTAGGTACTAGGTATTAGGTACTAGGTTTTAGGTACTAGGTATTAGGTACGAGGTATTAGGTTCTAGGTATTAGGTACTAGGCATTAGGTATTAGGTATTAGGTACCCCTATAGGCTGATTATGTTCGTACACGAATGAGCAAGTGAGATACTATACACATAAAAAGGTTACGGATTACAAAAGGTACAGAATGTAAACAGAATTCTAATAATACATAATCCAATCTTAAACAGGAAAAGAAACAATAAAAGCTTGCGAAACATTTTAGCCCCACACGGCCGTGATTATCCAACAAAATTGGAAGTCATACATTCCCTTCGGGCTTTTAAGAACTCAATTTACTTTCTAAATCGTTTGACTTATACTCAACTTGCTTATTTGAAAACGGTCGGGTGTCAGAATAAACCAACTGAATGATATATTAAATACTTCAGTGCTTGGTACTAATTAAAATGTGACTGGATTAATTGGACTGTGATTGTAATTGCTGTCTGTGTAGTGAAATTTTAGGTAAATTGTTTTAATTTATTGTATTTCAGCTTTGGACGACTTATTTTGGTCTAACACAATTACGCTTCACATAAAACAGATTTTAAATTAGGACATTTTAGGTAAGTATATTTTTATGTCATAGTGTGTGAATAATATCACTAGAATTTACAATCTTTTTTTTTAATTCAGAATTTTCTTTAAGCATTTGTTTTTCTTATATCGAAACAATATTCGAAGACAAGTGACATTTACCAACCCGCACTGCGCTCGCGTGATAGATTACAGCCCACTCCCTGTCGTAGAAAGGAGACCTGTGTCCCAACAGTGGGAACATTATAGGCTAATTAATTAATTATACATACTTAAACTTATACTATAGGTTAAATCGCTATAATATCTATCAGATTTGACAGCACCTTAAAAAAGACTTTACTGCTTGACTTTAAAGCTTTAAGAGAACGCAAGTAACAATAAAAAATTATAATAATTACCTACTCTGACAAAGCTTTTTTTTTTCAGGCTGAGAAATCATCAAATGACCCCTCCCGCTCTGGGTGGAGCGGAGGGGAGTGTCAGACTCTTACTGACTAAAACCCACCTGTGCCCTTAACCCTTTTTGTTCCGGGCCAGCGGTAACCCTTTCGGACAACCCCGCTGAACTCTGACAAAGCTTTACAAAAAGTTAAAAATCAAATTAAATATGGAAGCCTTGCATCATTCCATTATCAGTAGATACAGTAGGTACACTCGACGACACATCCAGCTATAGGTACAATTCCAGTTTTATCTGACTCGCAACATATACTGGAAATGTATAGCTCGATATGTCACCGTGGTCCGCGCGTACAGTACAGCGACAGTACGCGCGGACCACGACCAAAACACTAACGACCCAATAAACGCTATAACTTCCCAGCTCACCCCACTACTGCTACTATAAAACGCGTAACCAAACAATCTACCAGTCTATCAATCAAAAACGAACTATCAGCCTTATTTGCCAGACATAGATTGGAAGAAAAACAGTTCCCAAATCCGCGTACATCAAGAGAATGGTATGAGTCCTATTTGACGACAGAAACGGTAGAAAAAGGGTCACAGAGCTAGTTTCCCATAAAGAGACGCTTACGTAATATTACGAAGGAACGCGTAAAAATATACGGTTTACACACACATAGATATCATTGTCACCTATATGGTTTTTAGGGTTGGCGCGGGGCTGAGAATGTTTTAAAGATACCTTACGTAAAGGCGTTCTTAGCGTGTCGATGGCAAAAATAACACGAAAAAATATAATAGTTTTTAAATTTCATTTGGCCCAAAATTCAGCAACGCGAATACCGTTCGCTGACAAAGACATTAGGTCCTCACGTGTGCAGGTGACAGGGCATACCCTTTTTTATTCAGGATGGGAAATCATCAAATGACCCCTCCCGCTCTGGGTGGAGCGAAAGGGAGTGTCAGACTCTTACTGACTAAAACCCACCCGTGTTCCTTCCTTAGCCCTTTATGTTCCGGGCCAGCGGTAACCCTTTCGTACAATCCCGCTGACCCTCATAGAAACTCTTACCTTCTCCTAAGCTTATTTGTAGCATACCCTAACAACCTTACCTTGCCTAAGGACTTTTTTGTCTGAAATAAATGATTTTTATTTTATTATTAACGCGCATCTTGTTACATAAAAGGCTCGTTAACACACAGGCGCGACGCGACACGCGACACAAAGGCACCGCAAGTCGCGCAACGAGCGGTGCCTTTGTGTCGCGTGTTGCGTCGCGCCTGTGTTAACGAGCCTAAATTCAGTACATGATTCTGAACCCTCAAGCGCTGAAAGTTTTCGTCGGTTAGTAAAAGTTTATTTTTTATTTTGACAGTTCTACATTTTTTTTTTTAAACGTTGCCTCACACTAGGAATTACTCCTGTATCGTGGGTGCGTTTACAAACATTTAAATTCACATACACAAACAGCCAGACCCGGAACAACTACCTGTAGGTAATACAATTCATTGCGTTATTTACGTTGTTGAGCAGACAATTTTTTCAAATACATGAAGTAGTGGATTAGCAATATCCTTCAAAATGATTCTGATCGTGGTTGATAATGTGTTACGCAAATAGGGTACTGATTCATTTTTGATCATATTTTATCTCCAACATTCCAGCATTTAGCATTATTATTTCGTATAAAAACTTACCCGCAAATATTTACGACTCACCTACACTCCCGCTACGAACATAATTCCTTTTGCTAATTTACAAGTGTGACATCCCTAAATTCCCTCGCGTTCACTGAGACAACACGCACGCGGTTTATAAAATCACTCTTTCTATGTTAATGTTGTTTTGCGGTGTTTTTGTTTTTGCTAACAGTGTGCCACAGCCCTTAACCGTACCCCGTGGATAGATTAACGGACTTGATTTAACATAAGGGATTAGTTGTAAGACTTGTGAAACTAGAAGGAGTAGGTACAAGTAATGACCACGTTATTATATTGGATAAGACAGAGATTAAAACAGAAGACGAACAAACAGGGGTTCGAGGAGGGGGGTGGAGGGGGGATCAGACCGGAATAACTCGTTAGTAAACCTGGAACAAGATTGGGATTTAAAAAAATATTAGCATTGGTTCTTATTTACTACTTGCTGTGCTGATGACTTCGTTCGCGGGCATGTCGGAAAACAAATTGGTTTTAATGGTTATTTTTTACTTGGTATTTATACTGCGGGGTAATTGCGATACACAAACTAACACACACACTACACACACTCTCATACACACACACACACACACTATTAAACATTAGCAATGGCTTTCATTTTGGCAATTCAACAACATTTATTGCTTTATTAACGTTATTGAGTAGACAAATTTTTCGAACATAATTATGAAACAATGAATAAAAATTATCCTTCAGAATG
Source organism: Luperina nickerlii (assembly GCA_963855955.1). NCBI lineage: Eukaryota > Metazoa > Arthropoda > Insecta > Lepidoptera > Noctuidae > Luperina > Luperina nickerlii. The sequence continues at coordinate 20,385,446 of OY979669.1, forward strand.
ATTAACAGTCGAGGTGCTAGTGTGATACTTGGAATGCCTTTCTAAATTAATTTAAGACACCACCAACTTAAGTGTAGAATATAGGTGGTCAGCGGGATTGCCCGAAAGGGTTACCGCTGGCCCGGAACATAAAGGGCTAAGGAAGGAACACGGGTGTATTTTAGTCAGTAAGAGTCTGACACTCCCTTCCGCTCCACCCAGAGCGGGAGGGGTCATTTGATGATATCCCATTCTGAAGAAAAAAAAAAAGGATAGAATATAGGTCCTAACTACTTACCACAAGGAAAACCCATGGTTATTTTGTCATGTGTCACTTGTGACGATCGATGCTCGTTCGTTTTACCAATAATCAGGTAAGTACCTACTTGCAGACTTCGTATATTTTATAACTGAAAATTTTAACAAAACATTACTTTTTCCTCGGAACACAGAAAAACATGGCCGACACACGTACATTTAACACACGAAAAACTCGACATCGTTTCCACTCGAGCAGGCTTCCATTCTTTCGTTTAAATCAGCATTTACCGTGTGATTTTTATGTTAATTTGCTGCGGAACCGGCGGTTGCATGCTCGCCTCCTGCGTTCACCGTGAAAACCGCGGGAACGCCGATTGGCTTTCGTTCATTTGTTTAATTTGAGTTGTGCACGATTTTCGGGTTTTGTTCAATGAAACGTTGATCTTCCGTTTGAATGAATATTTTTTTTTTCAAATTCTGTTTTTATAAATACGCATCCATCTCTTCGTCTATCAACTCTTTCTATCGCAGTCCACTGTTGGAAATAAGCATTTCCCAGGCTACCCCACAACACCCTGTGCTCCGCTTTCCGCATCTAATCTGTGCCAGCCATCTTCTTTACCACCACTACGCTTGCTGATGCGGTCTCTACTCAAGTACACATCTGCTCTACCGGCCATCGGTCCTTCGACAAATATAGCCAGCCCACTGCCACTTCGGTTTATTTACTCTGCCAGGTATGTCGGTTACTTTGGTGCTTTTCCAGATAATTTCATTCCTGATTTTATCCCTCAGAGAAACTCCTCTCTAAAGGAACTCTTCATCTATGAGACCATAATTTCATAGCGACTTTTTAATATTGATCTATTTAATGCTATTTAGTGCATCGTGAGGAAAACGGCATGTCCTAGAACCAACAATTCGAAGACATGTGACATCTACCAACCCGTACTGGGCCCGCGTGGTGGATTACGGCCCACCCCCTCTCACAGAGAGGGGGCCCGTGTCCCAGCAGTGGGAACATTATAGGCTGATTATATATTTATGTATTTAGTGCTAAAAGAGCAAGATTATTCAATCTCGTGTATTGTTATCCATATTTCTTTATTGTAGACAAGGCGCTTGAAAGTCTTGATGGTAAAATTTCCAATCTTCTGTTACACTTTCCAGTCTTCTTCTCAGTGGGCATTTTGTAATTTACAAAGAAAATCTTTGGTATGGATTTAATCAACAATGGTCCCGAACCCAGTCTTTTCTCAAAGGTGTCTTCCAAAGGCTAACTACAGACAAAAACCAAATACCTAAAGACCATTTGCTGGTGATTGCTTCAGCACTAGGTGACAGTTCCGTTTCAATTACTTGCAAGCTATCACTAAACCATAAACCTTCAACCCAATGCAATTCGACAGCAAAAATTCGGAACGTCTAAACAATTCAGGCACCGCGAAGTTTTCACCCGCACTCAATGTTATGCGGTCACACGTCATCCACACCTCGAATGCCGCGCGACTATCGCGTTTGTTGTGTGCCAGCCATATTTTTATCTGTTATCTGTTATTTTTAAAAGTAATATATTTGTACTTTTAATAGTGAAGGTTTCGAAATGTTTGTACAGCATGTGGAGTGTCTCGTTAACAACTGCGTGGGCCAGTGCGGGTTGGATGGCTGTCTCACATTTTTTTGGCTTTCGGATATGCAGGTTTCCTCTCAAGGTTTTCCTTTAAAACGTCGTATTCATCCGTAGTTTTCACCCGTACTCAATATTATGCGGTCACACGTCATCCACACCTCGAACGCCGCGCGACTATCAGATAGATTGAACGCGTTTGTTTTATGCCAGTCATATTTTTCGATTCTATTTTTAAAATACAAGCTTTTTTTAATGTTTTGTAGAGATTGTGAGCAGTTAGTTTGTTTTGGTGTATTTGCTTTACTCATAACCAACCTGTAATTTCACCACTGCTGGAGCTGACTGTGCGTACGTGACTGTGTGTGCTCTGTGGGACGGAGTGTGCTGTAATGTGGCTGTATTCAACCATGCGGGCCCAGTGCGGGTTTATGGACGTCTAGTCTCAAAATTTTGAGTTCTTCGATATGCTAGTTCCATCTCAATGTTTTCCTTGGTTTTTCCATAACTTGTAGAGTGTAGTTTTCACCTGCACTCAATATGCGGTTACCCGCCATCCACACCTCGGATGCCGCGCGACTATCTAGATTGAACGCCCGTTTGTTTTGTGCTCGTCATATCTCTCTGTTTTCCTGTTTTATTTTCTATTCTTTTTTATTAAAACAACAACAACCTCTTTTAATTGTTCTACAGTTGTGTGAAGTTGTTCAAATAGGCAGCAATTACCTACATTCTTACCGCCTTATTGTTTGTGTTTAAATCACCGAAATCAAAAAATTAACATCCACCCATAACACTCATTTATGAGAAAAGTGATTTAATCGCGCAACTAATGAATGAAACCCAAAAAACACCAGATTAAATCATTAATAAACTTGAATGTTTCGTTTTCAGATTAAAAATGTAAAATAAGAGGAAAAAACCTAACCTGACACAATTTTACCACTAAATACAACCTATCGTGAACCACAGTCTACATAAGCATCTTATTTATCACAATAACACGAAAAAATAAGACATTTTCACGCAATTTACACATTAATAAAAAAAGACAAAAGCTGAAAAGAATGAGTTAAAATTCCTTAACGGCAATTTGTAAGAAATGCTCGAAAGAGGAACGAGCGACATTGTTCAGTATTATTTCCTGCAATGCAGAGCACAATTACCTCTAAAGCGTCAATTTCATAATGTTACATTGTATAGCGTCGCAATGGTGTGAAAATGTACGTGTTTTACTTGTCGAGACTGTGTACCTGTCTTTCTGTGGCGGTGTTAAGATTGTATCGTTGTTAATGCGGTTTGTAAGGCGTCATCTTGGCGTGAATTTTCACCATCAAAATCTCCATAACTGTGTTGTCTGATGAAGATTTTGATGTGGAAAAATTATTTGTTTTTTTTTTCTTTAAATAATCTTTAAAACTATCGACCAAAAGAAATTTTAACGGCAAAAAAATTATTGATGATTATGCCTTCTAGCCGATTTCAGCCACAAAGACATCATGCGATGACTTTACAGGCCGCTTTGAGCTTAAATGTGCAGCTCTTTCAATCTATAGGTACACACAAATTATATGAAATTGAAAAAAAAAAAAAAAGTGTCTATTCGTAATGTCAAAATAACAGTTTTTTACTAAATACGTATGAAAGTACACTGCTCAAGAAAGTCTAGGGAATAAGCTAACTTACTTAAGTAAAATCGTTTATTTTTTCTTGTGAAAACCATTTTCGCTGCTTTCTTGTAACTTTTGTGACTCTGGAGCTCTATGTGATGTCGTCATTGAATGCGGGTAAGAGATGCTGAAGCCTGTGAGTATGCTGGAAGCAGGGCGTGGTCAACGTGAAACTGCGGGTGGTCAACGTGAACTGGTCAACGTGAAACCTCAGGCACCCAAGCGTAATTGCCGATTATATGCACGCTTCTTTTGAGTATGATACACAAAAATTGTTCAAATTAAAATAATTACCTACTATGTGATAATAATTACCTATTACCCATTACCCCTCTTGTTCCCTAGACTTTGTTGAGTAATGTATATACGGTACATATAACCAATACAATTTTTTACATTTTGACTGTCTGTTTGTTCCGGCTAATCTCCGAAATGGCTTGACCGATTTTATCGGGACTTTCACTGCCAGATAGCTGATGCTATAAGGAGTAACTTAGGCATTTTTTTTTTATTTTAGAAAAAGAATGATTAAAGAGACACATTGTTGTTTACCGACACCCACGCGAACGAAGTCGCGAGTACAGCTAATAAAAATATAAAAAAAGACTAAACAAACTGTGTACAAAGTTGCCGAGGCCGCGAGGCTTCCACTAACTTTTTTTCTTTATAGGTCCGGGAAGTATAAGAGGAAAATCTTCTACATGAAACCATTTCAATTCACTAACTTACATTACAAAGCTTAGCAAAAAGGGAATAAACATCATTATATCTATACAGATTTAATAGGTACCTACGTATATTTGGTTGGACAGAAGGATAGTAGATTACCTACTTAATTTTTTGGTGGGAAATTATCAAATAACTTCTCCCGATCTGGGCGGAGCTCGGCGTGTCAGACTTTTACTGACTAAAACCCACCCGCGTTCCTTCAGTTGCCTGTGCCAGGGGCCACGGTATCTCTTTCGAACAACCCGCGACACTGGCAGGCATCGGCCCTAGCGGACCCTGTCAATTAATGCTGACATCTCTTTGAGGTGCGCGTGGAACACAACGCGCCGTCGACACGGGCCTGGTCCTTACCGGACGGCTAGCTGCCCATTGCTCGCTGTCCACAAGCCCGCGCCTATGGTAGTGGTAGATTACCTACCTGAGGGCTTAGACAGAGTAATGATGGAAAAGTCGAAAATGTATCAGATTGTCATAAGCAACCGAAAAGCTTATAATAATCTGGTTGAAAGTCGTTGCAGACATACGAAATGCTTTAAAAACGATTACCATTTTTCTAGGCCTCCTGGCAGATAATTTATGGTGCATCGAGTTTGAGAAAGTTTGACGTTAGGCCGTTTGTCCACCGGCACCATCAACGGTACGTCAACGAAAACGAGATGACAGTGCCAAAGTAGCGGTATTTATGTCACCATATGATTATGAATACCGTTACTTTATAATCTTTCTCGCGAAATTGCAAACTGTTAATAAATGTTCGGCCAATGACAGCCAAAGATAGCGGCGCGTACAACCAATGAGCGCGCAAGGTACGTTCCGTCGCATTCAAGTTTGATGCCAGTTTACAATTTGACGGTTTGACATAGATCCATCCAATAATATTATAAATTCGAAAATAACTCTGCCTGTATGTTACCTTTACACGCCCAAACCACTGAACGGATTTCAATAAAATTTAGCAGAAAGATAGATTGGATCCCGGGAAAGGACATAGGATAGTTTTTATCCCGATATTCCCACGGGATCGACACTTATGCGGGTGAAACCGCGGGGCGTTGCTAGTAGATTATAAACTATCGAGAATTAATACAATATATAAATAAATAGTACCTACGATACAGTTCACAATTTATCTACAGTTTGCTTACAATCTCACGAGATATATTACAAATTAACGGTGTTCACAATTATACCGGTGACACATTGTATACATTTAATATGGCCGCGTGTTCACCGCACGCCACCATCGCGCACCGGCACCGCCGCGGGACGTCACGTTTGGTTCTATTAATCTCATTTCCCATTGACGGTGGCGATGGACAAACAGCGTTACAGATTATCAAAGTCAAAGTCAAAGTCAAAGCATTTATTTCAAATAGGCACATTAAAGGCACTTTTGAACGTCAAAAATTACAACAAATAGAATTGATTCTAGTCGCCCATTCCAAAGGGTAGTTTTCGTATGGAGAAGAATGGGCAAGAAACTCCACCGTTACTCTTTTAAAATGTTTTACAATATTTTGTATACATTAATTATATCATAATAATATGTGAAGACGATGCACCTAAAATAAAATTACTATACCACAATAGGTAAAAGAATTAAAAATGAAACCATGACATATAAATTAATTATCTCATAGATGCATGGTGCTCACATATTTACAAACATGGTAAAAGTAAACGATTTTCATTTAAATAAAATAAAATAAAAATTACAAGTAATAAGTCAGGGTGTAAGTTAAAGTTATTACAGAATGTAAATCAATATCAAAAAAAGAATATATTTTACAATTAAATTAGCAACCAGTTTGATTTTGTCTAGACTCTAGATTGTCCTATGGAGCAGGACCAGCATGTTTCCAAGCGTTCTTATCTTGGATATAATCTTCTAATTTATAGTATGCTTGTTTACAAAGTGTACGTTTAATGTGAGTTTTAAATTTTCTTTCATTTAATTGCAATATATCACAAGGTATTTTATTGTAACATTTAACACAGTACCCCATAAAAGATGTGTGTACCTTGGCTAATCTGAAAAATGGTTGATGTATTTTATCTTTATTTCTAGTATTAAAATTATGTCTATCGCTTATTTTATTAAAAAGATGTAGATTTTTTCTTACATACATAATATTTTCATAAATAAATTGGCAAGGTACCGTCATAATATTAATCCTTTTAAAAAGTTCCCTGAGAGATTCGCGGCGACGTAGATTATAAATGGCTCTGACAGCTCTTTTTTGCAAAATAAAGATGGATTCAATGTCAGCAGCTCGACCCCATAGTAAAATGCCGTACGACATAATGCTGTGAAAGTAGCTGAAATAGACTAAACGTGCGGTTTCTACATCAGTTAACTGTCTTATCTTTCTAACAGCATAAGCGGCCGAGCTAAGCCGCCCCACAAGAGATGTTATGTGAGGTCCCCATTGCAATTTGTCGTCTACCGTGATTCCCAGAAAAACAGTTTGATCAACAAATTCCAGTTTTTCTCCATTCAATATGATGTCACATTCACTACTTCTAACATTAGGTAATTTAAATCTAATGCATTTGGTTTTCTTTTCATTTAGTACCAAATTATTTACCGTAAACCAATCTTGGACCTGAAGAATAGAGTTATTCACGTCGTCAAGATTTTGTGCCCGTCTGTCTATCTTAAAGATCAATGAGGTGTCATCTGCAAATAACACCATCTTCGGTTGATTTTGAAGTAATTGGGGTAAATCATTAATGTAAACTAAAAAGAGGAATGGACCCAATATCGAACCTTGAGGAACGCCCATTGCTATTTCAGACCCTAATGAGTTTACGCCGTTTACTTGAACTTTAAGCTTTCTATCTTTTAGGTATGACTTCAGTAAATCAAGAGCTAAATTCCTAATCCCATAATGCTCAAGTTTCAGCAGAAGTGTCTCATGGTTTACGCAATCGAACGCCTTAGAGAGGTCGCAAAAGATTCCAATGGCATCTTGTGCTTCTTCCCAGGCGTTAAAAATGTTCTTTATTAGGTTGACACCGGCGTCAGTGGTACAACGCCCTTTGGTGAAACCGTACTGGTGTTCATGAAAGATGGAATGGCATGTTCACGACACCTACCGCCATCTAGCGACTGAGCGACGCAACGGCGCACGCGTGTACGTGCATCACATCGAACCAGATCAAATAGTTCCGGAGCGACGGACGAGATGGCGCAGTTTCCTACGCATCCTACAGTATATAAGCCGTCGCCCTGGTTCACTCGAAGAGACTCTGAATTCGCTCCCTTTTGTCGCTCGTTCGCATTAATATAACGGAGGACAGTTGTAAATTCATTATTTAACTTTGTATTTTAAATTATAACGATTTTCTTAAGAGCAATTTGTAACTTGTAATTAGCACAATAAGATTATAAAGACATTATAACTTTATACCCGGAAGAGTCGCTTTATTTCCCTGGGAACCAACACAATCCAAAACATCCAAAACATCCGGCTCGAAGGACCAATGTTTTGGATTGTGTTGGTTCCCAGGGAAATAAAGCGACTCTTCCGGGTATAAAGTTATAATGTCTTTATAATCTTATTGTGCTAATTACAAGTTACAAATTGCTCTTAAGAAAATCGTTATAATTTAAAATACAAAGTTAAATAATGAATTTACAACTGTCCTCCGTTATATTAATGCGAACGAGCGACAAAAGGGAGCGAATTTAGAGTCTCTTCGAGTGAATCCGGGCGACGGCTTATATACTGTAGGATGCGTAGGAAACCGCGCCATCTCGTCCGTCGCTCCGGAACTATTTGATCTGGTTCGATGTGATGCACGTACACTCGTGCGCCGGTGCGTCGCTCAGTCGCTAGATGGCGGTAGGTGTCGTGAACATGCCGGCGGGCCTTGAGAGTTCCACCCTTGCTCTCAATGACCTTGACCTGGCTTTGTTGCTGCTGCGTCCTCTTCGTTTGTGGAGGCCGGTAAAGGGCAGATTTTGGGAAATGCCCTTTCGATGACCCCGTTAGCTGTTTGGATGCGGGCCACTCGGGGTACGCCGTCCTTCCCTGGGAACACAGATAAGATTCTTCCCAACCGCCACTTCAGCGGTGGGAGGTTATCTTCTTTTATTAGCACCAAAGTGTTAGGTGCTAAAGCTCCTTTGCTCTCCTTCCATTTTGTGCGGGTGCTAGGCAACAGTCAGGATGTTTTGGATTCTGTTGGTTCCCAGGGAAATAAAGCGACTCTTCCGGGTATAAAGTTATAATGTCTTTATAATCTTATTGTGCTAATTACAGGTTACAAATGCTCTTAAGAAAATCGTTATAATTTAAAATACAAAGTTAAATAATGAATTTACAATTGCCCTCCGTTATATTAATGCGAACGAGCGACAAAAGGGAGCGAATTCAGAGTCTCTTCGAGTGAACCAGGGCGACGGCTTATATACTGTAGGATGCGTAGGAATCTGCGCCATCTCGTCCGTCGCTCCGGAACTATTTGATCTGGTTCGATGTGATGCACGTACACGCGTGCGCCGTTGCGTCGCTCAGTCGCTAGATGGCGGTAGGTGTCGTATCTTCTTTGATATACCTACATGTGTCTGCATTTTTTACGCCCTTCAATTTCAATCGTTTAACAAAAATCCTAAAACCTTATCAATAAAGTCAAACTCTCAACACTCTGTGACCAACAAACGCCGACCACAGTGCATAACAAATACCACAGTGGTTAACACAGAGCTATGTGTGGGACTGTGGACAAAAAAGAGAATAATGTTTGGTAACGCGAGCCCCCGTGGGTGCTATTGTTGGTTGGAAACAAAGCGATGTCATTCTTTGACCGCGAGGACAATGCTGTGGTCGACTAGATAGGATTTTAGGGAATTTTAAGGAACGTTGATATTTTAACACTACACTAGTGGTTGGCCGCGACTTCGTCTGCGTCTGTTTTGACGAAAGTAGTCCTTCTCTAGGTCCCAGGTTACCTGGTTGCGGAATTGGTCTTTTAAGAGGAACCGGGACCTAAGTGCTGGTGGTGATCACCGGGGTGTTTTTAGTGAGGTAAAAATCCCACTTTTGAAGGTTTGCCCCCGAGAAAAAAAAAAGGTCCCAGGTTACCTATCTGTATTTCATAACAATGGGTTCAGTGGTTTAGGCGTGAAAAGGTAACAGACAAATAGAATTTAATTATCTTCGCATTTATAATATTAATATACAATCTAGTTTTTTAGAGAATAAAAATAGAAGAATTAATTTTTAAGGTATTATAATTATTATAGTAAGTATGGATAGAGGACGATTTCTTTTTTCATACAGTTATACTGCTATCTTTGCAAACGATAAATGGTTTTCTTCCATCTGATTATTGAAAAAGGCGAAATGTATTTTACAAATACACTATTATAATTAAGTATTTCACGGTAGTAATAAATATTCTCATACAATGTTAATTAATTCCCTAAAATACTTTTAATTAGAGCAGAATTACTTAACTCTTCTAAAATTCATTCATATTGAACCCAGGACATTAATTAGCGTCTTTAACATACATACATACAGACGCCAGCACATCAAGCTACCCGAAACTGTCAAATTGTCTCAATCAACTTTGAACTTTATAATTTAGCGATAAAGTTGAAAATCAATTAAAGAAATTTGACAGTTTGTGGTAGCTTGACGTGCTGGCGTCTGTACCTTAACAAAATATTTTCACTACCCGCGACTCACACTCAGTATTTTTAACCGACTTCCAAAAAAGAGGAGTTTTATGTTCGACTTTGTGTTTTTTTTATATGTATGTTCACTGATTTCTCCGTCAATTGGGTGGACCAATGTATTTTAAAAATCATTTTTTTGTTTGAAAAGGTATGGTCTCGAGGTGGTCCCATTTTCACCAAGTCGGAATTTAGTGAGGAAATCCCATGGAATTCGAGGGAAACCCTCAAATTTTATAAGCACACCTATACCGATTTGGGTATTTTTATAGTAACTTGTGCATTTGCTCTCGGAAAGCACCATTTGGTGAAGTGGAACTGATGATGAAGACCACAGATGGCCATCGGAACTACTCAGTAATAAGTATTTCACGGGTTGCGATTCGATTAGATACTTTAATGTGGTTGCTAAGCAATTTATGCTCGTTGCAATGCATATGGTGAAGTGGAGCTGATGGTGACTTCGCAATCAGCTCCAGTTCTCCTGGTTCTTACTAGGAGAATTCTTTAACAATTAACGTCTCTGCATCGGGAAAAGCAATATTTTGTAAAAGGTGATGAGCGATGGACATTAGGCTATTGTAACTTAGATAAATTACAAATTGCCCCACTAAAAAGAGAAAAATAAATACTTTTTTACAAAAAAAATAAAACAAACGTCTTTCACAAAACACTACAAAGTGAAAGATAACTTTAATTTCGGAAGTCGGTGGCAAAAACCTTACATATAAATTAAAAAACACCGACTTCCGAAGTCGGTTGTTTTTTTTTTAAAAGTTTTTTTTAATTTCATTCAAGTAACTGAGTAATTATAGTTTTCCAGGAAAAATAGACCTTTTTTCAGACAAATATTTATAAAATAATTTGACTTTCGAAAGAAGAAGACAAAGCGTTGTGTAACTATAAAGACGCTATACAATATTTATTAGTAAGGGGGTACGTCAATTTCAGACAACTATCAAGGAATGACAGTTCATTGAATATGCGGAGACTTTAAAGTCAAAGTCAAATCATTTATTTCAAATAGCCACATAAAAGGCATTTTTGAACGTCAAAACTTACAGTAAAATTGAATTGATTCTAATCGCCCCTTCCAAAAGGTAGTGCTCGTATGGAGAAGAATGGGCAAGAAACTCAACCGTTACTCTTTTAAAATGTTTTACAAGGTTTTGTATACATTATTTAATTATATGTGAAGACGATGCACCTAGAATAAAATTAGTCTACCACAAAAAATAAAAAGAATTAAAAATGAAGCAATTACACTTAAATCAATTATGTGATAGATACGTGGTACTCACATATTTACAAATTATTTACATGATCATTATGAACAACTTTTATTTACTACAGGACCAAACACAAAATCTCGAAAAAAGCTGCTGTTCATTTATATTCGCATAACCTCGTTAAAATGTAGGAGACAGCTGATTCTTTTTTTGCGATTTCAGTTTTGGTCCCATAGTAATAGTTGTTCATAATGATAAGTACAATGACCTCTTAAGAGGTTATCCTTTAATTACGGGACACCCTGTATGTAATCAGTTGATTTAAATGTCGGTGAACACAAGGTTTTGTCTTTAGGCACTGTGGAATGCTCTCAAACACTAGCATACCTACGATATTTTAATTAAAGAAGGAGGAAGGAGATGGTCTCCCTGCTACGGCGTGCTTTTTTGCATAGTTAACCTCAATGGGATCGTTAAACTGAAGCTCACAAGTTACAATGAACATACGAGAACTCCACAAAAGGAACGTGTAATTCTCTTTACAATTCACCTTCGTTAATTTAATGAGTTGCCTGAAACCGGTTATGTGAGATGTTTTATAGAAGTGTGCACTGTAGTGGTATTATCACACTAATATTTTAAAGGCGAAAGTTTGTAAGTGTATGTGTGTGTGTGTTTATGTTTGTTACTTCTTCACGCTCAAACGGCTGGACCAATTTTGATAAAATTAGCTGACACCCTGGATTAACATGTACACTACTTTTTATCCCCATATTTCCACGGGATCGACATTTACGCGGGTGAATCCGCTGAGCGCAACTAGTGTGTCTATAAAGGTTTTAATTGAGCATCTCTATCAAAAGGGCAAGTATTTAAACACTGTTTTTTTATTTTTAGTTTCTCTTGTTGGCATGAGCTACATATATGTACATGGTAGCAGGGACATCAACGCATAACCGGTTACCAGATGGATTCAGTACATGATTTTGGACCCCTTTGCGTTGAAATTTTTCGTTGGTTATTAAAGAGAAATCTGCTGTTTCCCAAAAAAGTGAAAACCTACGCGGTCAAAATGTATGGAACAGCCTATTTTTGTCTTTAATAAACGACGACAACTTTCTACACTGGGGCGTCCAGAATCATGTACTAATTTATTCATAGTAACAGGTTATGAGGCGATGTCTCTGTCAGCCTGTATGTACAGGAATATTAACTCATCAACCAACTAACTTGACGGCACGGTTGGAGCAGTGGTTAAGCGATTGACTGCTGCGCTGTGTGTCACGGGTTCGATTCCTGCACGGAACAAATATTTGTATGACCTACAAGTAGTTGTTCCGGGTCTGGCTGTGTGTGTATGTGAGTTTAAATGTTTGTAAACGCACCCACAATACAGGAGAAATTCTTAGTGCGGGGCAACGTATCAAAAGAAAAATTATAAAATAAAAAACCCGACTGCGTAAAAAACTTAAGTTAATAAAAAAAACAGAAAAGATAAAAACAAGCCCATTTTAAATTAAATTAAAGTTGGAAGCAGGCGGGACCCATTTGAATTTGAAAATATAATAAAAAAAGGTATGGGTCCCGCCTGCTTCCAACTTTAATGGCCGATCTTAGGCGCAAAAAAAAATTGGAAGACAATAGTTATGTCTTCCAATTTTTTTTTCTCAAAACCTATTGATTGGGATATCGAAATAAAGGGTTTTAAAAAGCGATTACAAAAATATATACAACTTATTGGTTAAAAGTAATTCGAAGTGACAAATCATAAAAAACACGTACCAAGAACTAAATCGTCTGCGATATTACAATATTTATTACAATCACATTATTTTGTAAACTAAAAAGCTGGAAATAATAACAAATAATTTAAAATATAAAAAACCCGACTGCGTAAAAAACTTAAGTTAATAAAAAAAAACAGAAAAGCTAAAAACAAGCCCATTTTAAATTAAATTTTATTTCTTTTTCAATTTTGATATACCCAGTGTCACTCTCACAGTAAATACGAATCTAACCTCTCAAGCTAAAATCCATCGAGCCGTTCAGGCTGCAGAGCGTGCCAAACAATTATACATACATACATACTCTCGAAAAACATAACCCTCCTTCTGGCGCAGTCGGGTAAAAAAAAACTCAACCTATGGCAGTCTTCTGCTGGACATAGACCTCTTCAAAGCTGCACCACAGCACTCGGTCATCCACCTTCTGCACCCAGTCTTTTCCAGCCACCTTTTAAGGTCGTCAGTCCATCTATAGGCTGACCGCTTAAGGCGAAAGCGCCAGGGTAGCCCGCGAAATTCAATTCTTTTTAGGTTTTTTGGAATTTGCTGGTCAGTATTAAGTTGTACGTTGATTAATATATGAATCGCGGCCGTAAGAAATATGTGTTTACAGAATTATAATCATTAAAATCATCAACACAACTCTCTAAGACCACGTAAGTCCCAAGAATAACTGTTTCATGAAATCATCATTCTTTGGACTTACGTGGTGGGAGGGTCGTCCTCCCACAACGCACTGCTCAGGCAACGTCTCAGTTAAGCGGTCGGCCTATAGTTAAAATTAGCTGCAGTCGTAATAGAAAGATGCCAGTAAGCAAGTTATTATCGCCGTGGGACAAGATCAAATTCAAATTCAGAATATTTGATTTCACATAAACCTACATGGACACTTATGAAACGTTAGAAGCTAGGTGCACGGTTCCATTTGATTTTTTCCTATGGAGAAGAGCAGGCAAGACGCCACGATTACCTACTCCTTTAAAAACAATCGACTCTTACAATGTTTTTAAATTACACTGTTAATAGGTATGGGCGGACAGTGTATGCCTATTAACAACTACCATGCTGCCTTCTTTGCCGAATGTAAAACACAGAAAATCCTGATGAAATTTACTCAACACTTTATATAGATTTTTCGCTGACACTCATACAAAGAAACGGAAATTTACTGCAGTTTGAAGCATTGTGTTTCATATAGCAGGCGTAAATTGCTTAGACGCGTGTCTTACTGAACTCTGACATCTACACAATTCACGTCTCAAATCAATTAGTGGAAACAAAGTGTGTTGTTTAGCAAGAAACTCCTATCTTTTCCTCAAAGATAAGCACAGATAATAAAATATACACTACCACTCACTTTCTTAGCAAAAAGGCACATTGCTCCGTCCTAATTCCATGACGGACTTATTATTTTCATTAACGAAGGGTACGTGACCGAAATAAAGTGGTCTTTGACGCTAACCAAAGGTTTTTGACTGCCTTTTTTCGAGCGTGAATTGTAAAGAAATCACTCAAGCGAATTCTGATAAAAAATATTCCTTATTTTAATGTTCGTTGGACTAATTTTTAGACGCCTAAAGACGTTATAAGGGTGACTTGTGTTATTTAAAATTCTTTGACGTGTTCTGCTAATAAAAGAGGAGAAAGAAGTCCTTTCATTATAGACCTGCGTCACCAGTTTCACGGGTCTTATTACGGGAACTATCAAGAATTTTCAAGTTTGCCTCTGGGTGACAGTTTCAATTTAATTAGATACACGCAATGATGTATAAAACTATAGATACGTTGTCCGCACTCTAAAATGGCAACATGAAATGAAGCCAATTGCCACATTTGCGCTCAGTCACGCACCAACCTGTCGCGCGACGCGACGCGACGTATGTTTGTTTTTAATTTATATCGTATGTGAAAACCTGTGCAAAACATAAAGAAAATATGCCGTCGTGTGTTTTCAGAGGATGTAAAAATTATACCCCAAAAGTTAAAGACAAAAATGTGGTCATTTCACGCGTAAGTTTACAAAACTAGATTATTTTATTTTATTTTGTACGACGCTGCGTCTAATGGCGGCCGGCGCATGAAGTGACTCTGATAGCTACGTCATTCATGCGCTCGACCAATGAGCATGTAATTTGACTATTACTTATCCTGTGACGTAACTGAAGATGTTTATTTATCTCCCTCTAGCAACAGACATCCCGCCGTACGGTGATATATTTTCTTTCCCTTTCTTTACGCGTATAAGTAGTTATCTAGTATTTTCGCCGTTTTTAAGCGCCGAGATGTTGGTTGATAACGTGTCTATATATAATACGTCATTGGATACACGTGCTTCCCTGGTTAAATGTAACACACGCATTATACAAGTTTTAGATTCGATTTCAAACGCCAAAAAAGTTACCGTTTTACAGTGGAGAACACCACTGCCTTTAATTAACGAGATTAATTAACTCAACCGCCCCAATTTAGCATAAAGAGCGAACCCCACGAAAATCTCCAAAACTAACTTCCAATAAAATAACCGAAAACCACGCGATAAATATCTTGGCAGCTCAGCGTCTTTGTCTAGCCCTCACAGAAAGGTCTCTCCCATGCGAGCTATCACAGTTTTTCTCCCGTGCATTATATGGAAGCAATTTATATGTAAAACCTTTGTAAATGTACAACGTCGGAGATAAGGAGAGTAACGTCGGACCTTGTTGGGGGCTTGGGGGAAGGAATTCGGCAAGTTTAAATGTCAGTCCCCCGTGGATCTTACGCGTTAGCTCCGCGGATATTGCGGCCTTATCGAGGTATGAATAATCGGGAAAGTTTTTCTGAGCGTGTTCCGGGGTTTGGACTCATTTGAATGGGAGGATTCAGTGATGGTTCTACCTACTATGTGTGTATGTAAACAGGTGAATGTCTTGGTTTACTTACACTGTGATTTTTTCTCCTTACTTATAGAAAAAACTGAGGGGCCCGTGGTTAAATAATAACAGCCACACAGGTCGATCGATCAGGTTAAGCTACGCTTGCCATGGTTGGTCTGTGGATGGGTGATCATCTTTAGATACCGTGACCCCTCCGTGCCTCAGAAAGCACGTTAAGCCGTTGGTCCCGGCTGTCATTCGTGGATCTTTGACGGTCATGACAGGTAGTCAGAAGACCGAAAGTCTGACAAACAGTCTTACCAAGAGGTATCGTATTTCCCAGGAACTGGGTTGTGAAGGTCAGATAGGCAGTCGCTCCATGTAAAATACTGGTATTCAGCTGCATCCGGTTAGACTGGAAGCCGACCCCAACATAGTTGACTTATAGATACAAAACTGGTTCTGTCTGGTATATTTTCACGGCTAAAGAACAAAACCAATTTTAATGAATTTCTGGTTAGAGTCAGCTTAATACCACGTACTTTTAATCTCGTTAAATTAAAAACTAATTTCACAGGTGGAGTTTCGGGCACACGTTGCCAGTTCATTATGAGGTACGTTCACGGATAATTTTCACATAATTATTTAATTTTGTCTCTTTACATTTACGATAGTGCCTAATTAATATTGAATTTATCCAAAGCAATCGATCTGCCTAGACTTTACCCAACTATGTTGGAGTAGACTTTCAGTCTACCTGGATGCAGCCGGATACTAGTATTTTAAATGGAGCGACTGCCTATCTGATCGCCACAACCCAGTTACTGGGTAACACTATACGCTTGGCAAGACTTTTGTCAGACTTTCGGGCTTCTCACTACCCTTAATGACTGTCAAAGATCTACGGATGACAACCAGCATCAACTGCTTAACGTGCTTTCCGAGACCCGGAAAAGCCTCGCTTGGTATGTCATGGATGGTCACCCATCCACAGACCGACCGCAACAAGCGTTGCTTAACCTTGAAAATCGACCCGTGGGGCTATTTATTACTTATCCACGAGCCCTATAAATATAAATTTATCCAATTTACATGTATAAAAACTAAAGCAAAAAATAATCCTTTACGCTATGAACTGTACGAGTATTCCTGATCTGTCTACAATGTTTGACATAGCTGCTATCGAATGTGTGACGTTGCTTGCCTTCCTCGGAATACAAAGTGGCCTGTAACTTTGCATGAAATTTTGTTTGCTCCCAAAGTCGCTTTTTGTATAACTGGGACTTTATTTTTGACACACAATACTTTTGATGTAGGTTTGTAGTTAGGGGTGCTCGTGGGTCAAATGTTGAGACCTTGTCAAACTGTACTTCAATATAACTAGGATACTTTTTTTGTGATTACTAATCACTAGACCACGCTCACGCATGAGATGGACTGACCAAATTAAATCGGCAATGGGCGATCCATTGTATCCCTTTGTGTGGGTACACTAAAAATACCAGAAATCGGTAGCGAGAATCGTGAGGCGAATCACATCAGCCCCAAAACAAGAAACTACATGAGGACCATCACTTGACCGTTCTGACAAGTGTTCTACGAAGAAGAAGAGAAATCACTAAAAGTTGAGAACTTGACAAAAGGGTGTGAAAATTCAGACATCAAAGCAAATAGAAAACCACAAGACCAAACCCCGTAAAGTGTCACGTTTCTGAGGTATTAACGTTCAAAGTTGTTCACGTGACTCAATCATCAACTTTACGGGGTTTGGCCTTATTATGTTTTCTGTTTGCATTGTTGTCAGCCATCGATTTATACCAGGTCTCATGCATGGCCGCGATTTTCAAAATGGCGTGACAGTAGGCAGGTATGCCACGGATCTCCAAAGCTTTTGAATTACTTTAGCAACCTATCATATGCTAAAGTAATGCAAAAGTAAAGACTTTTGCATTACTTTAGCATATGATAGGTAATCAGTGATTGGTTATGATAAGTAACTAGTTGATAAAGTAAGGTAATCAGAGATGTTTCTATAAATATGTATATGTATGATTATTAGGTATATCTCTGATTTCCTTCTTTAGCGCCAAGCAGAGATAAAAAATCATACTGTTGTCAGTCATTAGAATCATTTATTTCATATATGTTACTACGTTATTGTTTACATGACTTTGCATTTTATATCTCGTACCTATTATAAAATAAATGGTTTCGGTTATATCTTATTTTTTATTTGAAATGGTTAGACATGTACTTTATGTTATTTGTCAAATAAAAAAGTTTGCATAGCGTATTTTTATCCGACTAAGAAGGTTTATGTTTTCCTCAGCAAATTTCTTACACTACATCATAATCGTCAATAAACGTATTAGTCCTATCTATCTTCTAATAAAATTCACAGTAGGTATTGAACAAAATTCAATTCCATCAATTTCATTCTGATTTGATGGAATTTATTCTAATTTATGTGAGCATGAGCATTTGGATTGAATATTGTTTACATAGGAATTAGGAAATCGTCTTTTACTACAGCAAAACCTAACTTTAATAAAACCAGTACCTAGGTACATATACCTAGATAATGATTTTGTTGAAGTAAGGTTTATTATTCACATACAAAAATTTTCTCCGTTGTATTCTTATTTATTTTTATTTTATAATGTGTTTTAAGCATAGAAACCATTTAAAAACCCTAATATTAAAATATCAACACAACAATAAAGTTTCCCACACCTTGAACTAATCACCTTTAAACTATAGGTACCTACCAACCTCAACCACAAATTATTTAAATCGAATAATCCTTTCTTGTAACCCTCTCACACAAAACCACCCATTTATTACAGTAAGCTATGATTAATTACACGTATTTTCTTCAACACAGTCTCGAACCATTTCGGAGAAGCCTAACTCAGCTAAAAACCAACATATCAGTAAACGTGGTGCATCAAACTTATTGGAACCTTTCTCAAACGCAAAGCATATAATAAAATTAAACCTTTTATGTCTACCGTGAATTGTCAAAGAGTCGGTTATTGGCAAAATCCTGAGCACAGGATTTTGTAATATCTTGACTCACACCCGGTTTCTGAATTGAGATTTTGAATTTGTCAAGTTTTCAATTTCAAATTGTCAATTCAGAAACCGGGTGTGAGGCAATATATTACAAATCCTAAAGAACAAACATGTGGTTTAGCATATTTCTATAAAAAAGCTGCCAAACAATATTTTTTTATTGTCAGATAAAATTTCTCTGACGATGTAAAAATATCAGACCTAAGGCAACCATTTGAACTCGCAAAAATTACAGCTGTCTCTTGTATTCTATGGCCTTTTGTCGCCTAACGTTCGCAGATAGATGAGTGCTCGTGTGTACTGAAGCTGTCATTTCCAGCTCAATGGTTCCATAATCACTTCATTGCTCTTCTAAACTAATATCTCTTAAAAAAATAAATATTTGTATTTTTTATTGTATGTTATTGTAACGCTTTCACGCTAAGACGACTAAACAAATTTGGATGTTGGCACATGGGTAGACCATGGCCTGGACCAGGATATAGGATAATTTTCATGCCATTATTTCTACGAAATCGAGACTTATGCGGGTGAAACCACGGAGCGCAATAAAAACAACCGACTTCCAAAAAAAACACTACAAAGTGAAAAATTACTTTAATTTCGAAAGTCGGTGTCAAAAAACTAGCTTTTAAAACACTATTTTTTACTTTGTAGTGTTTTTTTTTTTGGAAGTCGGTTGTTTTTTTTTTTTTTGTAAGAAAGTTTTTATTTTTCACTTTTTATTTGTACCTACCTACCTCAAACAAATTCTTATATCACTACTTGCTATGTGAATATCAGTGACAGAAAGCTATTCAACACATCTGCCTAACGCTTTAAAGGGTACAGGCGTGATGTTATGTTGTGTGGTTGCGTAAACAATACATACATTACATATGCTATAGCAGCAATCACGGTTGATTTGCTGGCGTTTATTGAAGAGTTCCGTCGTTTGTCTCCGAAACTCATCATCAGATCTTTACGAAATTTAAATGGGACCATTTCGGAATAAAGCCCTTTGCTAATGCTTTTCTAGAACCACCTCGATCCGATTCCGCAACCGTTCTCCTAAGACTGATTCGCCATTGGACTATTCGTCGACAGGATCATTCATTTATTTCCGTTTCCCCAGCAGTCTTTCACCTACGGACATTTCGCCGACAGAACATTTCATCTTCGTCACTTTCAACGACATTCCTTTTCAGCTACAGAATGTTTTACCGACACGACGATAAACCTATAACTCTTTTAACTACAGACCTTTCCGTCTACGGAGAATTCGCTGTCAATCTTAAGACAAGCGATATTACCAACCCTTGCAGTACGCTTCTAGGTTGTGTTGCCACCTCTTCCTGAGCCGGCCGTACCGTCCATCCTCAATCTCCATGCGGTGGGTGCTTATCCTTATGACAGGAAAATTTTAATAGTAGATTGTTTGCCAAGGGAGCAAACAACTGTTTTGAAGGCGAGAGTGTTTCTTTGAATCCAGAGCGGAGGGAAGGATTCTAGAGTATAATCTAATAAAAGTAAAAATAAAATATTGTTGCTCCTGAGGTGGACACTACTTTTTATCACCTTCTATGAAAAAATAAGTAAGTGCAACTTATGAGTAAGTTACGTTTATTTATTTACATAGCATTTTTTATTTTTTCACAAACTTTTTTTTTTTATTTGGCTCACACGCACACTTTTACTTTATCATACAACCTGTTACTTGTTCATAAAATGTTCGTGATTGATCTCTTTGGTGATTGGAACTTTTACTAACAATATCCACATTCCAAATTCTAATCACTTTTAGTCCCTAGCGATTAAAGAGCTATTTTATTTTCTGTTTACGAAGAACACACTAGCTCTTTTTGAATAGATGTGTTAAAAATAAACATTTGAGATTAATTCGAGTTTCCTCACCATTCACAAATCAAATCGTGAATAGTGAAGATCAAGCCAGAGAGGCCAATCTCATCAGGTGAACGCACCTATTTTCTTTTTAAGTATTTTTCTATAAACTGGAATGATTTTCAAAACATGAAAACTATCAAAACCAAAAGTGCCGTTAAACAAAAAACACACACACACACAACATCACGCCTTGTTTTCCCGCAGGGTTTGGCAGAGGTGCACCTTATAATACGTAACAGGGGGTGAGCCTATTGCCATCAATCGGTCACAAATCCAGACTGAGAAATTCCAGGTAGAAAAACCCAATAAGACTGCCCGACCTGGAATCAAACCCAGGACCTCATGCTCAGCAGTAACGCTTACGACCACTAGACCAAAAAGGCAGTAAAAAAAAAACCTATTCGAAAATAGGTACG
The DNA here is from genome assembly GCA_963855955.1 of Luperina nickerlii. NCBI lineage: Eukaryota > Metazoa > Arthropoda > Insecta > Lepidoptera > Noctuidae > Luperina > Luperina nickerlii. The sequence continues at coordinate 20,406,638 of OY979669.1, forward strand.
TGAGTACCCCCCGTTAATCCCTCACTTCATCCGATACTGCGGTGCTATTCTGTAAAAATCTCACCGTGAAAACTTAGGTGAAGTGAGCGTGGAGTGAGCTGTCAATAGTGTCAATTCCAAGCAAAAACGAACTCACTTCACCTAAGTTTTCACGGTGAGATTTTTACAGAATCGACCGGCTGTATGCAAATTGGTAATATCGAAGATTTATTGAACTATCTCTCTTTACCATTAAATTTACACATTCACAACACATTAAACTGGTTCGCACCACTCGAATGGGTCCATTGTTTGTGACACAATATTGTTTGGAGTTTTGGACCCCTTTGATACTATGCGATAGTGAAAATAGTTGGTGTTCATGCCCTGGTATGCTATTTGATGATGTATTTTTGTGGTTTCAGGTATTGTGCGCTGAAAGTCAAAGTCAAAAGTCAAAGCATTTATTTCAAATAAGCACATAAATGGCACTTTTGAACGTCAAAAATTACAACAAAATAGAATTGATTCTAGTCGCCCATTCCAAAAGGTAGTTTTCGTATGGAGAAGAAGGCTCGTGCGGTTGGATTTAAAATTATTTTATTTATAGACTAGCGTGTGTGTGACATTAGGTAGGTACTCATGAGTACCTAATACTAGGTACTCATGAGTACCTGTACTGTCGGACTTTCATCTTTAACTGGCGCAATGTGAGTGTAAGTACCTACTATTGATGCACCTCTGCCCAACCTTTCACGGAAACAGAGCGTGATGTTATTAAATCTAACGTTGATTTAATGTTCTTTTTTAACCAACTTTAAAAAGGAGGGGGTTCTCTGTTCTCTATTCGACTGTATTTTTTTTTATGTGTGTAAAAAAAAAAAAAAATAATAATAATATAATAATAATAATATAATATAATAATATCTAATATCGTAATATCTCCAGCAATTGTAAATCAATTTCGAAAATTATTGGATGCGGTATGCCTCAGGAGTTGTCTCATATAAATTTTAGTAAATTTACTTGGGTAGTTTTTGAGTTAGCTTCAATAATATGTATTTTTGCCACTTAGTTTATATTCATGATGTTATAATAATAACTTCCTGGCACAGCAGTGCGATTCTGTAACCATCTCACCGTGAAAACTTAGGTGAAGTGAGCGTGGAGTGAGCTGTCAATAGTGTCAATTCCTAGCAAAAACAAACTCACTTCACCTAAGTTTTCACGGTGAGATTTTTACAGAATTGAGCGGCTGATATTTATTTAGCAAGTAGTGTTATACGAATTTGATAAAGAACTACTTAAAAGTGTAAATAAAAAAATTATTACCAAAGAAAAAAGCAACCGACTTCTAAAACAGACCACAAAAAGAAAAAAAACTCTAATTTCAGAAGTCGGCGGCAAACAACGAAAATGCGAGCCCAACGACACCGGCTTCCGAAATTAAAGTTATTTTTTAATTTGTAGAGTCTGTTTTGGAATTCGGTTGTTTTTTTTATTTGTAAAAAAGTATTTTATATCGATTTTATTTCTATTTGCTCTTTCTTTCGTGATTCTTTCTTTAAAAACGTGACGTTGATAATTAGAATAAGAAATTGTTTTCGCCTATCCTCTTGGCAACAAACACATTAGTGTTACGTCACCCAGATAGGGCTAAAAAAGGGCGTAGACTATTTTCCTGAAGCCACAAAACAAACATTCAATCTTCCTTTTGAATCAAGCAAAACATTCTTACTTCCAACAATATCGCAGGAAAAGCTTTCCGTAACTGTATTAACACTCGAGACACACATTGGTTGCAAATCCTTGTGCTCCGTTTACACGTCCTCAGTGTTTGATGGAGTGCGTATCTTTGATTAGTAATGCACAGGCAGATTTACTCTCCTAACACCGAACGCTCATCTATCTTGTTTAGTGACATTACTGTTGCAGTTGAAGATCAGTCAATTTTGTAGTACACAGTTAAGATAACGTAGGTCTAAATCTAAACATTTTCTAAAATAGGAGGTATGTAGGGTGACTGGGAATCATGTGCTGAAATCATAGTAACAGTTAGCAAGTGCTAACTATTACTATGATTTCAGCACATGAGTCCATCGCCCCTGGACCCATTTAGGGGGGGCTGGAAGAGGGCGTTATTCGCCTTCCGCCGACGTCCGGTGCGCCTGCTACGTGCCGGGTGAGTGGACGAGATCTCCCTCTTATTTTAGATGAAATTTGGTATAGAGATAGTTTGAGTCCCGGGAAAGGACATAGGATAGATTTTTTCCCGATATTCTCACGGGGTCGAGACTTATGCGGGTGAAACCACGGGGCGCTGCTGGTTAGCTTATATATTGGCATATCGGATTTAAGAAAAAGTACGGATTTGTAGATTCTCGTCTCTGCAACTCTTACCCGTGTGATGTGTCTTTCCAAGGCTCGTTCCTTAAGTCGTATTATTTTTTTTTTATTGGCAGGCTACTACAACTGCGAGTAAGTCCATCACTCTACCAAAAACTGGAGTCAAGTCAATGAGCGTTTACACCTCAATCAAACAGTCAGAGTACACTCACAGCACACTTCACCTATCTACGCGGTACAGCCGAGCACAGTAGGTGTCTAATCTCAGGGGGCAATGTTGGTCGGCATCGCAATCTAGCACAGTTTAGCATTACAATGGAACGCTCGACTATGTACAGTTAGCGACAAAAGACATATTGTCTGCCTGAAGCTGCGCTTTGCCAATCGCTCGTCCAGCAAGTCGGCTTCGATTGTTTTCAATAGCGTAAGTCGAGTGGACTGGCTATATTTTTATTAAAAGGAATGGTGATTTTCTTGTTATTTTCGCTTTAGTTGTGTTCAATTCAAGGCGAAGCGATGAGCGTAAGAATATTTTTATGAACTTTATGCTTTTCTGTTTTTACTTGTTCCAGGATCCTATTACTAAGGCTTCACTGTTCGTCTGTCTGTCACAGGGCTGTATATATTGAACCGTAATAGGTAGAAACTTGAACAAACTAAAGTTAAAAAATACAATAAATGTGTTTTTTTCGTCGTTTTTTTTACTTATTGTACGAGTCGGAATTACACTTCGCCGCTTTTATATCAAATGGCAGTGTAATTCCTAACACACAATGGCAAAGCTTTCATTTTGACGGTTGAACAAAATTCAAAGCGATAATTACATTGTTTAGGTTTAGCAATTTTGAAATCTTTCGGATTGTGATTGAAGTGTTACTCACAATAGGGTGCTCACTTCGGAATTTGTCCGGTCTTAAAATATAACTGGTAAAGGTCTGGTGAATCCACAATAATATAATATTATGTTTATTTATTAATTAATAAACATCGGCAGTACACTGTACCGTCATTAACAAAATTAATTAAATTAATTTCACAACCCCTGGCTTATAAATTTTCTGAACAACTTTGTTTAAATATCAGCTTTTCCAATAAATTTTCGCCATAGTTTAACTATCATATCAACTTCCCAAAAGCCATACCCATCGATACAGCTTTCAACCAATCTCCAACCCAATTAACGAATAGAATGTTACATACATGCTCCCTCTCTTTCGTCCCTATATGTCTGTCTCTCTCTACCTGTACACGTCACATGTCTCTTCGTCTAGGAGTAATGTATTGGTGATTTATCGTTGCGGCCCACCCAGTGGCCTGGAACCCTTTATGGGCCATAGGACTACCGGTCGAATAACAGGAGTAATTACGGGGTATTCGTTAGGTGGCTTTTTGAGTTCTTGATGTTCGATAATGGGCACCTAATTGATTAATTGTTGTGACTGAGAAAAACAATAACACTAACATTTATAAGGTGTTTCTACGTACTTCTGTAATCCTAGATGATTGGATTACTATGGTATTACTGAATTTATTCACAATGGGCCTCATTAGAAGGCTGAAAGCCACCCAAGATGGCTTTCCATAAGGTGGACCGATGACCTGGTGACGGCCGCAAGAATCTGCTGGATGCGAGAAGCACAGAACCGGTCGAAATGCTGGTGTTTGGGGGAGGTCTATGTTCAGACGTGGACGTTTTTTGGCTAGAATTAGAGTGATGATGATGATGACTGATTTATTTAAACAAAGCTTAGATGAAATACATATTAGTATGGATTGGTCTTATGTCACTTAAACTCATCACGTTAACATTTTTGAAGGCAATATCTACAGACACAACTATAGTTAACCCAGACTACCTATGTGGACATCTTACATTCGAAAATCTTTCAAGGAGCTTTCACAAAACATTTTAGTACTAGTCCTAGCCTAGAATGTTCCACTGTCCAACGAAATTCGATACTATTCTACGCCCAGCGTGCAGCGGTGCTATTCTGTAAAAATTTCACCGTGAATACTTAGGTGAAGTGAGTGTGGAGTGAACTGTCAATTGTGTCAATTCCTAGCAAAAACAAACTCACTTCACCTAAGTTTTCACGGTGAGATTTTTACAGAATCGACCGGCTGTATTCACTTGTTTTGAACGTTTTTTCTGTTTTTCTAGCTGTCCTGTTATTTTTCATCAAAAAATAACGTCTTGCCTCAAAAACAAGTGAAGGTGACAAACATTATTTTATCTTCGCAAAATGTTTTTTGCTTTGTCACGTACAGTTTATTGCGTTACGTTTCAGAATTCGTGAGATGTATTTTTTTATTTCTAATGTTTAGTCTAGGTTAAAGAGGTATTATCTGGAATATCTGGAATAACGATACTGATATCGCGATGCATAAGAAAAATAATGGAGACAAAAAAGAGACAAAAATATTTTTATCACATCCATTCAAAAAGAGCTAGTGTATTCTTCGTATACAGAAACTAAAATAGCTATTTAATCCCTAGGGACTAAAAGTGATTTGAATTTGGAATGTGGATATTGTTTCTACGACTCTGCTTTCGTTCGTAATGTTTACTCAAATTAGGATTTTACTTAGTTTTATAAAAAATAAGCATCTCTTCCTCCAGTAATTGTATGTAAATAATTAAACGTACTATTCTTATTTATAAGTTGCACTTACTTATTTTTTCATAGAGGGTGATAAAAAGTAAGGTGTCCACCTCGGGAGCAACACGAGGTGGACACCGCTGTACTTATGATTCTACTTTAGAACCCCTCGTTGCGCTCGGGATTCTACTCTAGAATCCTTCGCTCCACTCTGGATTCAAAGAAACACTCTCGCCTTTAAAATAGTTGTTTGCTCCCTTGGCAAACAATCTACTATTATAAAAATTTAGGAACACCCAATATCCAGAGCCCCGATGAATAAAAGGAGCTTATTGTCGTCCCGTCTTTTAATCACAGGAGCAGTGGTGGCCCGGTAACGGCAACGACTTACGAGTGGTCGTGGGTTCGAATCCAAGCATGCACTTTACTTTGTGTAAATTATTTCATTTTTCAATTCTGTCTTCGTCTATGTTCTATGTTATGGGTTTGGTTTCCGCACTTAGTCCTTCATGTGGACCATTGTTCGTGGACCATGGCGGCAGTCGGTGGTCATTCAAACCAGCCCACTTCTCTCCAGAAATTAATTAGGTCTCCTGGCCTGTTGAGAACATCTGTATAATATCTGGGTGTCACGAGGTTTTACCAATGCTCTCAAAACGATGTAGGAAAACATCTTAAGGAAACCGGCATTTCCTAGAACCAAAAATTCCAAGAAATGTGACATACACCAAACCACCCGCGATATGGATTATGGCTGAAAAAGAGAAATTATGAAAAAGAGGAGGCCTGTGTCTAAGCAGTGGGAACATTAGGTTATAGTCTGCTTATACACGAGATTAAAACAGGAGACGAACAAGCGGGGGATCGAGGAGGGGGGAGGTGGGAGAGGTTCAGGTGATCAGACCGGAATAACTCGAAATATTCCAAATTCTTGAGTACTACTAAAATAAACGTATGTAACACTATAATGGACTGCTGAGGAAGAGAGCCTCCCATCCCAGCCACCGCGGGAGACGCTCCGGGCGTCGGGAGCCGCGCGATGACTCCCGGCCACAGTAGGCGCGGGCCTGCGGGCGGAGAGTAATGGGTAGCTCACCGTCCGATCAGGGCCAGGCCCGTGCCGGACGGCGCGTACGTGTTCCACGCGCGCCTCAAAGAGATGTCAGCATCAAAAGAAGGGGCCCATCAGGGCCGAAGCCTGCCGGGTCAGCGGGATTGTCGGAAAGGGTTACCGCTGGCCCGGAACATAAAAGGCTAAGGAAGGAACACGGGTGGGTTTTAGTCAGTAAGAGTCCACTCCCTTCCGCTCCACCCAGAGCGGGAGGGGTTATTTGATGATTTCCCATCCTGAAAAAAAAAATGTCTGGACGCGTGGATAGTACAGACGCCAGCACATCGAGCTAATACAATCTGTCAAATTTCTTTAATAGATTTTCAACTTTATCGCTAAAGCACCTTATGCTTTTTCAATGTTGATTGGGAAATTCGACAGTTTCGGGTAGCTTGATGTGCTGGCGTCTGTACCTTATTGAATTACCACGAATAAAAAAGATAAAAGAAAAAGAGAGCTCATATATAGAAGAACTAGCTGCGCCCCGCGGTTTTACCCACGTAAATGTCGATCCCGTGGGAATATTGGGATAAAAGTCTATATGTTACTCCAGGGTGTCAGCTACCTCCATACAAAATTTTGTCAAAATGGGCCCAGCCGTTTGAGCGTGAAGAAGTAATAACAAACATATAAACACACACACACACACACTCACAAACTTTCGCCTTTATAATATTAGTGTGATATTAATTAGACGTAAAGTCAAAAGGAAGATTATAACGTCTGTAACTATATTTGCCTTGAATTGGCGTAATGAAAGAAAAACAAGGCATATCAGCTGCCCGTTATCCCACACAACTTGAAAGAGTCAACAGAGTCGGAAGAGAGGCAAGCGTCATATTGAAGGCGGATTAGGAGAAAACGCGGGTCAGTAAAATCATTCATATACCATTTATTTATTTTTGAAGTGAAAACTTCTTTAGCATCGTTGTGACTTGAAATTTTATGAAACGAAAAAGCGACAGTAAAAAGAGACATATAAGATATAACGTGGGAGAAAATGAGATAGGAAGCATTATACAGTGTTTTTGAAGGTTTCACTTCTACCACGTGTGAATTGCACACATGCTGTTTTTTATATTTTATTGCTATTTTTTTATTATATTTTTTCTTAATTTTTTTTTCGTATATTGGCATTTATAGATCACTTAATCAGGTTTAGGTGGCATCATGGCGAGCCCTATCGGAGTACCAGCGCTGCGGTGTTAATATTTTAAATATGCTGAGATAGGCCTGTTTGCGTTTGACCTCACACAGGTTTTTATTTTTTGTTTTGTTATTTTTAATGTAACGTTGTTAGTTTTAAATGCTCCTTTTTAGGGTTCCGTACCCAAAGGGTAAAAACGGGATCCTATTACTAAGACTCCACTGTCCGTCTGTCTGTTTGTCACCAGACTGTATCTCATAAACCGTGATAGCTAGATAGTTGAAATTTTCACAAATGATGTATTTCCGTTGTCGCTATACCAGACTGTATCTCATGAACCGTGATAGCTAGATAGTTGAAATTTTCACAGATGATGTATTTCTGTTATCACTATAACAACAAATAATAAAAATAAAATAAAGTTAAAATTTAAAGGGGTATAAAAGAAACGTTTTCGGCGTTTTATGCCTTGTGGTACGGAACCCTTCGCGTGCGAGTCCAACTCGCACTTGGCCAGTTTTTTACACTATTTGTATTTTCTGTGCGTCTCCCAAACAAAATATTTTTCTTTCTTTCTATTCCTATTATAGTCACGTTTCAAACTGACAAGATATTGTAACAGAAAATGTGCAGTGTATAGGTTTTGTTATCTCGAATCAAATGTTTAGAGTCATTTTCTACTAAACACTGAAAAATAAACAAATATTATCACCAGAGCTGTTATTCTTACAAAAAGCATCGCCCATTTCCTTTTCTATTCACTCATGAATCATCTCCGCTTCAAATCAATCAGACGTCTTACAGGCGCTGTCTCTTAAGATAATGTGTGTTCGCATATATATTCATTTTTATTTATACCGAGACATAAACGTAAAAACATTTTACATAAAAATTGCAGCGACATCAATTTTATACGACAAACTAGGGCACGAGTAAGCAGCACAGATACACCTACGAACGAACGAGAGAACGTTTTCAAATCGTTCCGCAAACTATTGAGGAACACTAGATAGTTGCTGGTGCCGAAATGTTTCAACAGCTCTGAAGAGATTCACACTTCCAAGGGGACCGCGGTATCGGCTTGTTCAACTGGTTCATTCATTTAATATTGGTAGGTACAAGTTTCCGTCTCTTGTACCTTTATTGATTTTGACTCGATTGGATTTGAGTTTAATTAGTTTTTAACGTGTTATACAACACTGCACATTATTATTTAAAAAAAAGACAATGAAAGGACATAGTTTATTACATGCACATAACATAATGAAGGCAAAGTCTTTGACAAAACACTCATTGCACACTGCAAAGATACTTAATAATCGCATGCAATTAAAGTTGTGGATTCATAAATATTTAATCGTTCCTATTACAACTCTTTTACCGCGAGGGATAGAAAGCTTAGCAATAATTTCAGTAAAAAATATATTATTACCCTCCTTTTGGGTCGTCGCAATTGGGTAGTTAGAAAACTCTCACTCAACACAAGCCACGGGTTCCTCTGTTGCGTACCATTATTTTCTTTTTGAAGTGAAAACTTCTTTAGCGGCGCTGTGTACTTTTTTTGGAATGGGTAAAAACTTCTAAATTCGCGTCAGGTCACGTGACCCTGGTCGAAAATTCGTAAGACGTAAGACGTAAAACGTAAGACGCGCGTTGTTGAGGACAGCGCCATCTATGCACATCGGGAAGAACTACGAGGGCCTCGCGTACTAACTACGTAGTTCATCCAACAACGACGAGATGGCGCTGAACCACGGATATATAACTGACGACGAGCTCCATGCGAGACCAACACCACGAACTGAAGTCTATCCTGTGTGCTTATTTGTAAATCTGAATAAATTCCTTTCACGAGAAGAATAAACCAGTCACTTTGGTCATCATACCTGATTTGCAAAAAACCCTATAACATAAGGAACACACCTTAACACGCGTGTTTTGTTTATAAGACGATTCACAAAATACACTCGTAATTGTTCAAGTTTTCACTTCTGTCGGCACTACCGGAGTGCCAGTTTTTTTTTCTGTTGTATATTAATTGTAAACCTACCTTTTAATGCATGCGATAATATTATAACGTATATAATTTCTGTCTATCGAGCTTCTTTATCATATTCCTTGTAAATTATGAGGTCTGGCTCTTGTGATACAGGAACTCCCAGTACAAAAGCCAGGGCTACTCTTATGTTTGTGTCTTGAAGAGAAAATAAATATAAAAAAACGGTCAGTGCAAGCCGAACTCGCGCACCGAGTTTTCCGTACAAATTTGTAGGTATGTAAATAGGTTATCACGAGATTTTTTTTATGTAATGTAACTATAAATTTACGGTTTTCGGATTTTTCCTTTACTTGTGCTACATAACATTGCTTCTTGCCAAATTTCATGATTCTAGGTCAACGGAAAGTACCCTATAAATTTTGATTCCCTTGAGAGTGTCGAAATATGCGTTCTTTGCGGCATAAACGGCTGTATCTTTTTTTTTACGTTAACTTAGAAGTTTGATTTTTTCACAGCTTCAAGGGACTATAGACCTGAGTGTATGGTTTTAATTTCAACTTGATACCGCCACGAGTTTTTGAGATAAAGGGTCTTGACAGACAGACGGACAACAAAGTGATTCTTTTTGCCCTTTTGAGATATGGAACTTTAAAAACATAGTAAATGATTATTATTATACTTAGGCTTCGTTCTCGATATAAAATTTACATTGCAGCTTCCTCACGCCAGTCGGCAACCAAACGCATATTTAGAGCTGAAAGCAAACACTAAACGCACAAGTGTAACTATTCCCGTTCTATACATAATCTGTCATTCTTTACGTTTGCGCGGCAACCAGTATACAGTGATTCCCCAACAAGTTAATTAAAGTGTTTAAACCAGTTTAAAATTGGCAATAAGTATCATGCCGAAACGAAAACATGGAAAAGAATATTATCTTCAAAAAATCCGAAGATTAGAAAAGAAGATGAAACGACACCGGTACCGCACCGATTCATCAGAGTCGTCCATTTTATCTTCACCAGGTAATAATTATTGTTTCAAACGATCTAAACAGTAAAAACGGGTTTCACATGGCTTAAATACGATATGTATTGTACCACGCGGGTAATGTACGAGATGCATTGACGCGAACAAATAATTCGGGGCGTTTACGAGATAAACGCACGAATTTTTCATTTACCTAATGGCGTATTCCGAGAGGATCCGCTTAGGTATGAATATTATGGTACATTAACGCGGTCAATTTTACTTTTTGCAGACCGCAAAAATGATGAAGACATTGAACTAATAAATGACTGTCTCGAACTACCGGTTCCAATAGAAGGAAACCAGGATAACACAAATACAGCCATGACTGTAACTGATGCTATACCTGAGCCTGACCCTGCACCTGAGCTAGACACTGAGCCTACTCTATCCCCAGAAGTGCTGGAAGCATTAGGGGATTTGATGACAGAAAAACCCAAATATGGACCAGCACTTAACAAGGACTTAGCCCGCATTTGGAATACCATTTTAAAGAATGGACTCCCAAGGGAAAATAAGTTGAAACTAGAGAAAAATGTACCAGAAAACTGTTGTCTGCTTAAAGCCCCTATGCTCAATCCAGAAATTATTGCTACAGTGAACGATACAATAATTAACCGTGATAAAAAGATAGAATCGGAACAAAACCAATTAGGAATGGGACTCACCATTTTAGGTGATGCATTATCGATGTTGATAAACAACAACAATATTGATAGACTCAAACTTATCTCTCAGCTCAGTGATGCTGGAAGGATTTTAACAGACTTACATTTTACACAAACAAAATCTCGAAAAAACCTTATTTTCCCGGTCCTGGACAAAAAATTTTTAGATATTGTCATAGAAGTAGATAGAGATGATTACCTTTATGGTAATAACCTATCTGAAAAGATAAAGATATTACAAGCTTGCCAAAGAACAGGCCAATCTATAAAAAAGCCAACTACTTTTACCACAACCCGTCAGGGAAACTTGAGTGGTCCACCTCGTTACAACCAACAGAGGACAAATTTGAGGCCGGGACACAAAAAACCACAGTCCTCATACCAAGCAAGGAAATATCAACCAGCACAACAATACAGTCAGTACCAGCCACAGCACGCTGTGAGAAAGTCCAAAGCCCCACCACCACAGGACAAGACTCGTGCTCGACACTAGAGGTTAGTCATGCTGGAAGATTAAGTTATTTCTTACCTTGTTGGCAAAGGATCTGTGATGATGTTTCAATATTGAATTATGTCAACAGATACTCAATACCTTTTACTGACATGCCTTATCAGTCACAATCACAACAGTTGTTACAAAATGATATTTTAAATAATCCTGATATGCATACAGCCATTAATAATTTGCTGGCATTAGGTGCAATTTCTCCTTGTACACCTTGTAAAGACCAATTCATATCCAAAGTGTTTTTGATTCCAAAACCAAATGGTAACAAAAGATTTATTCTAAACCTTAAACCTCTTAACAAATTTGTTAAGACATGCCACTTTAAAATGGAAGATCATAGAACTGCAGTAGCTCTAATTTCTCCGGGAGAATTTATGGCAAAAATTGATTTAAAAGAATCCTATTTATTGGTAAACATTAATCCAGCTCACAGGAAGTATTTACGGTTCCAGTATGATCAATTATATGAATTTAATGCACTCCCATATGGCTTGTGTTCTGCACCTTACGTGTTCTCTAAGATTATGAGAGTGGTAGTTACATATTTAAGATCTAAAGGTCATAAATCAGTACAATATCTCGATGATCTCTTGTGCATTGGTTCTGATTATGAGACATGTTTGAAAAATGTTAATGAAACAATTGCTATATTAAAATGTCTTGGATTTGTTATTAATTATGAAAAAAGCATAATTAGACCATCACAGTCCTGTCAATTCTTAGGTTTTGTATTTGATACAAAAACAATGACACTAACACTACCCACTGACAAAAAATTGTCCATTCAAAAATCTGTTGAAAAATATTTGAAAAAACAGAGTTGTAGTATAAGAGACCTTGCTCAGTTAATAGGAACATTGACTGCCGCATGCCCGGCAAGTACATATGGTTGGCTTTACACAAAAATATTAGAACACCATAAATATCATGGTTTAATTAAAAGTAAAGGTAATTATGATACAAAGATTATCATTCACCCAGATATTAAACTAGACTTACAGTGGTGGGCTCATAATATCAATAGTTTACACAAAAGTATAGCGTACTTAAAATATGATTTTGAAATATTTACAGATGCGTCAAGAAGTGGGTGGGGGGCCGTTTGTAATGATGATAGGGTTCATGGGTTCTGGAAAGAGACTGAAAAATTATATCACATAAATTATCTAGAACTACTCGCCATATTTTTAGCCTTAAAAATGTTTCTCAAAAACAAACAACATTTACATATATTGTTGCGTGTTGATAATAAGACTGCCATATCATATATTAACCGAATGGGAGGTATTCAGTACCCACATTTAAATAACTTAGCCAGAAGCATATGGCAATGGTGTGAAGATAGACAAATTTGTCTATTTGCTTCTTACATAAAATCAAGGGATAACAAGGAAGCAGATGAAGAATCACGTAGAGTCAATCCTGACATTGAGTGGGAACTGAATACTTCCACATTCCAGTACATTGTGACTCAGTTTGGCCAACCGGATATTGATCTTTTTGCCTCAAGAATTAATGCAAAATGTGAATCTTACATTTCCTGGAAACCGGACCCAGATGCGTCAAATATAGATGCTTTTACCGTGTCCTGGACGAACTATTTTTTTTACGCCTTTCCCCCATTTAGTCTATTATTAAGATGTTTACAAAAAATTAAGAATGATAAAGCAACAGGCATTGTGGTCATGCCATATTGGCCGTCACAAGCCTGGTATCCATCAATGCAAGAAATGTTAGTCTCCAAACTGTTAATCTTTAAACCCAATAAACAATTGTTGCATTCCTCTTTCAGAGAGAATCACCCCCTACATCTCCATCTTACACTAATGGTCGGGATATTATCAGGAAAGCATGGCTAAGACGAGCCATCCCCCCATCAGCAATAGAGGTTATGTTAAGTTCACTGTCAAACAATACCTTAAAACAATACAATGTCACCTATAAAATCTGGTGGGCCTTTTGTCAAAAACAAAATATAGATCCATTTACACCATCTATACCAATTATTATGTATTTTTTAACCGAGCAATTCAACTTAGGAGCCTCATATGGGTCTTTAAACTCTCACAAGTCAGCTCTTGCTGTAATAATAGGCTCAAAAATTGGGGGTGATGACCGCATCAAGAGGCTACTTAAAGGTTTCTATAAAATCAAACCACCTGGGGCCAAGTATCAAACTACTTGGGACCCAAGTAAAGTCCTAAACGTTTTAAAAACTTGGACTCCAAATAATTCTTTAAATTTTGAAAAGTTGTCCAAAAAATTGGTAATGTTATTAGCACTAAGCACAGCTCAAAGAGCACAGACTTTATCTCTAATTAAAATACCTAACATCACAGTAAATCATGAAGGTGTTTACATTGCTATTACAGATACTATTAAAACATCTGGTCCCGGGCGCAGCCAACCGAACCTCTTTTTACCTTTCTTTGAAAAGTTCGAAATTTGTCCAGCTAGTACTTTACGTGATTACATTGACTATACTCGGAGCATTAGGGGAAATAATATTCACTTAATACTTTCATTAAATAAGCCCCACAGACCAGTTTCTCCCTCTACCATCAGTAGATGGATAAAAAATACTTTATCAGTTTGCGGCATAGATATTAGTATTTTTTCAGGACACAGTACTAGACATGCCTCGACATCCACTGCTAACACTAAGGGAGTGTCAATAGATGTAATAAGGCAAACAGCAGGTTGGACAAATAGCTCTTCAACTTTCGCCAGGTTTTATAATAGACCAATTGTTAATAATTCAAGCGAATTTGCTCATGCTGTGCTTAATGCTGAACAAAATACTTGATTATATATTATTAATGTTACCTATAATTTATTACTCGTCATAAAAATTATAAAATAAATTAGAAAATAAGTCCAATATTAAGATAAATAATTTGATTTTTTATCTATTATTATAATTTGACTTAAACTTATTTAGAAATTGGACAATAAGTCCAATAATAAGATGAATGAGACTGCTTACCTATAATTGCCATTTTTAGAATATCATGTGTCTAAAAATAAAAGATTTTAATTTCCTATTGAAATACTAATTATTTGAAATTTCATATTTGGAATCTCAATTTTCCTAAAAACTCTTAACATCTGCAATGTAAATTTTATATCGAGAACGAAGCCTAAGTATAATAAGTGATCAAACGAACTTACCTGTTGTGAAGTTCGATCATTATTATACGAAGGGCTTCGTTCGAAGATATAAGAACCCTCCCTACCCAACCCCTGAAAAATTGAGATTCTCTTAGTTTACTCTAAAATAATGACAGATTATGTATAGAACGGGAATAGTTACACTTGTGCGTTTAGTGTTTGCTTTCAGCTCTAAATATGCGTTTGGTTGCCGACTGGCGTGAGGAAGCTGCAATGTAAATTTTATATCTTCGAACGAAGCCCTTCGTATAATAATGATCGAACTTCACAACAGGTAAGTTCGTTTGATCACTTATTATGTGCTGGAAACATAAAACCTCTGACCCAGTGTCGTACTGACCTAGTACGATATAACACGAACTTTTTCAACCCCCACACACATAACAAAACGAGACAACCCCGCTTACTATGTGACTCGCGCTTTAACGAAATTTTAGAGGCGTGACGGATGACGGTAGGATATATCGAGTGACGAGCATTCATAGTTATGCTTTGAGGAAGCGAGCTTACTACGTGTACTTGTATGAGCGCCGCCGCGCGCCGTGGCTCGTATGTTAATTTCAATTATGGTTTTTGTAGAAAAGCCAGCACATCAAGCTACTACAATCTGTCAAATTTGTTTAATAGATTTTCAACTTTATCGCTAAAATATAAGGTTCAAAGTCGATTGGGAAAATTTGACAGTTTCGGGTAGCTTGGTGTGATGGCGTCTGTGCAAAGGGTGTTTTTGTTTCCGGTGTTCTGCTTTGTTACGTAAATTCTTCTCCTCTTTTGAAAAGAGTGACAAGCAGTTTGGTAGCTAGGCTGACTGTGCAACCTTCGTATGGAAGGCTTTGAAGGCTCGTCGCTCGATATTGCTCTAGTAAATCGGTCATGTAAATGGATGTGTGTGAGTGATAATTTTTCACTTCAAGCAACAAATACTTGAGTTCATACTTAATGCATTATATCAACCTATAAATACCACTGCTGTGACACAGGCCTCCTCTTTCAGTGAGTGGGAGTGGGCCATAATCTACCACGCGGGCCCAATACGGGTGGATGTCAAATGTCTTAGTCAAAGTCAAATAATTTATTTCAAATAGACACATTAAAGGCACTTTTGATCGTCAAAGCTTACAGTAAAATTGAATTGATTCTAGTCGCCCCTTCCAAAAGGTAGTGTTCGTATGGAGAGGAATGGGCAAGAAACTCCACCGTTTATACTCTTTTAAAATGTTTTACAAGGTTTTGTATACATAATATAATTACATGTGAAGACGATGCACCTAGAATAAAAGGTTCTCCGTAAAGGTTTCCTTGCGATTTTTTCTTTAACTATTTTGGGGGCAGTGATGAAATAATTTTACACAAAATAAAGTGTCTGCATGGGATTGAAGCCACTACCACTCGTAAGTTGCAGCGGCTCTGGGCCACCATACCAATACGCGCTATCGAAAAAGGTATTACCCTCAAAATGAGTTCCTTCAAATTGTTATTTTACTCTTTATAAAATTTACTGTAATGTTGCCCTCTAAACATAATTTTCAAACAATATTTTTTTTGGCCTTATAATAATTACGGACCGGTACAAGCGAGAAAAACCATCTTAGCATTCTTCTTTGTTAGGTGCTAAGAATATCAGAACATTATTTTCCGCAAATTAATGTCATTCAGTCTTTATTCAGGAGACTTTGTAATAAAAGCTTTTATGACAACGTTTTTCATGTAATTAGTTAATGGGGTCAAGAAATATTCGCTCACTTATTTCTTGGGTGGTTTGATATAGCGCAGGAGGACCTCATGGCTAAGTTATAACAGCCGCACGAGTCGATAGATCAGTAAGCTACACTTGCCGCGGTTAGTCCGTGGATGGGTGACCATATGTACATAACAAGGCTCCTCCGTGCCTCGTAAAGCCGTTGGTCCCGGCTGTCATTCGAGGATCTTTGATAGTCGTTACGGGTCGTCAGAAGAGCCGAAAGTCTGACAACCAGTTTTACCAAGGGGTACCTATTTTAAATCCATGTTTTTATTACTTGCCTTTTTAAAAAAATCACACCTAAAGATTGATTTTATCCGCGCCCTTTCAAAAAATCTGCATTTTTTTCAAAACACAAAATAATAAAGGAAACTGTATGAAAATGTTCTTTTACGACATTCCTGTTGAACAGAGGCATCAAAGAGAATCTTTGTCGAATGAAAATGCCAAAAAAAAAGTAATTTTGACCTTTAAAAGGAGTGTTTGTTGCCACGAAATGTGTAAATGTATTTTAGCAAGAAAACGTAAATGAAATCCTTGTTTTTTTTTTTTGTACCTCTTTAATTCATCAGCTTGTAGGTACTCTTTCCATAAAAACAAAGAAACTGTTCTCATAGCATAATCAGCATATAATGTTCTCAATGCTGGGACACGTGCTTCCTCTCTGTGCAATGGAATGGGCCGTAATCCACCACGCGGGCCCAGTGTGGGCTGCAAGATGTCTAATGTCTTCGAATTTTTGGTTCTAGGACATGCCGGTTTCATCACGACATATTCCTTAACCGTTTTGAGAGCAGGGCAGGAAGGACTGTTCCCATAGAGAGATGGAATAAGTTGTGATCACCACTATTTTAATGAGTAAATACCAAAATAACAGACAAAAAAATTGCATACACAAACTTATTAATACCAACGACCATGTGCGTGGCTGCAAAAAAAAATACGTTGGTTTAAATTTTAAAAATAATCTCGAATAGTCACTGGAAACGTTGCCAGCTACCGCGGGATTAAGAGCGTTTACGCCGTACAGTATTTCATACAAACTTTCAAGCCCTTGTTTTTCGGAATGAATGAACCGATTTTAATGAAACTTCATACGCATAAGCAGGATACAAAGGTCTAAAGAGTTACTTAAACTTCGAAATGTCTTATTTAAAAAAAGATAACTGGAAATCTCTATTTCTATGGAAAATTAAAATCGATCTAATTTGGCTGTAACATTTTTGTTTCGAAAATGTTCTTTAGTAACTTTTTAGACGTTTGTATCCTGCTAATGCGTATTAAAATCGGCTCATTCATTTCGAAAAACAAGGCCTTAAAAGTTTGTATAAAATGCCGTACGGCGTAAACGCTCTTAACGCACTTAAGTTTACCTGAACTTATAAAGAGGCCGTAAACAGTGACTGCCACGTGTACACCGCCATCCTAAATTACTCAATCACCCAATAACAAGTCACATTGTTTCCGACCTTCCAAAATACCACCTCAAAATCTACGATTTTAAAACAATTAAAATCTGCAAAATAATCACATCAGGAAAGCGGTGGTGGCTCAGTGGTAACGGCCCCCACTTCCGAGTTGTTGGTCGTGAGGTCAAACCCAGGCAGGAACTTTACATTGGGTAATTTATTTCATCACCACTGCTCTCAAAACGGAGATGGAAAACATCGTGAAACCGGCATGTTCTAGAGCCAAAAAATTGAAGACGTGACATCTACCAAAACGTAGTAGAATAAAGCCTACTCTCTCCTCTCTTCTAGAGTAGGAGGCCTGTGTCCCAGCAGTGAGGACATCATAAGCTGATTATACTTTTTTTATGTATATAGTATGCACATATTGGTTATTTATTTTAGTTTTTCATTAATAACAATACAACACACACACGTGTTTGTCACAACATTTTATTTTTATTTTGTATGAGCTTTTCTATAATATCACAATTACTTAATTCTCTTAATTTATTTTAACGGACACACCCATCCCTATGTGTTTGTTATTCCAGCGTATGGCACTCGTGGGTTGCAGCTGAAAATCAGCGTCAGGTGGTACACCTTGTGTTGTCATCTGACATTATACTGAGCTGAGGCCCTTTTGGCATTATAATCTTTATTTTCCGTTTTTATGGTTTTAAGGTGTATTTATTTTGCTGTAATGCCAATAAACTAATTTTTCTTTCTTTCTTTTTTAAGATTACGTAATCTCATAACGACCTTTGAACATTATAAGCCCTCTTTCATTCACCTGAGGTAATCCTATATACCTACGCCAACCGAGTTCTGATAAGCCGACATCAAACAGTAGATTATGATCAGCTCATCATAACTTTAATACCTTCGTGACCTTTGCACGTCTCACTTATTGTTTGGCTTAGACGCTATTAATAAGTCTTGTGTCATTCTCAAAGTTAATTGACATTACTTGTCGCCGCAAAACTGTTAAAACAATCCCAGTTGAATATGCATGTAACTAATTCTAATTTTTTATGAATTAAAGTTTCTTTTCGTGTGACTGCGTTGTTTTTCTAAACTGCTCAACAGATTTAGAAGCGGTCTTCCTCACCATTTGGACAATTTATTCCGGAAGGCTTTATATGTGTATGTTACATTCATAGATATTAAACTTACATAACAAAGAAGTCTGAATATTTTTGAAAAGTCGGAAACACCGTTCGAAGCAGTGGCGGATCATTGGGAATAAAATTAATATTGATACGATTGATATTTTCCAAAATAGGACCTCAGACATGAGTACAACTTACTACAACGAGACACTTATCAAAACCTTTTGGCTTATTATTTAAGACTACCGATACAAAATTATTACATGAAATTTACTAGACTATAATAACCATTTTTTTAATACTTTGGTATATTCGCAAATCACACACATTATGACATAGATACGTATTATTATTACCTTATTGGTGATGTTATTCAGAAATGTCAGGTGCGTAGTACTTGTATGCGTGTATGACCTCAAAATGTATGAACGTAAACGGAGCAAAAGGAGTATGTAAGTATCAGAGCAGGTAGCGTATTTTTAGTATCTGCCTATCCCCTTGGAAAGAAGGCTTGATTTTATGTATTTATTCACAAATCATGTAAAAGTAATATAAACTAGCAGCACACCGCGGCTTCACCCGCATAAATATCGATCCCGTAGGAATATCGAGATAAAAATTATCCTATGTCCTTTCCCGGGACTCAAACTATCTCTATACCAAATTTCATCTAAATCGGTTCAGCGGTTTAAGTGTGAAGAGGTAATAAACAGATAGACACACTTTCGCATTTATAATATTAGTATTGATATAAGTATATTAATATGGATTTGAAAGGAATCAAATAAAAGAACACCGATCACACATAAAAGAAATAGAGCTGACATTCCAACCACTAAAACGCTAAATCTTACATCAGCATACCGACAAAAAAAACATCGAACAAAATAGGGAACAAAAGAGGTTGTTAGTATCAAAACAATCGCGGACTACGCCCATGCATCACTTTGTTGGCCACAACACGTCAACAGGATAATAATCGCGTATGATCACGAAAAATACTAGAAGACGCAAATAAGCACGCTAAGGATGTTTTCGTCGACATTGTTATGATCCCATAATTTCTGAAATAGATTCTCGTAAAAGATAGCTAATGTTGGTATATAATATAGTTGAGCTGAGGTGTATACTTATTATTTTTCATATAGCAAATGATAATTTGGCGGTCACTGAACATGAGGATTGTTTATGGTATACCAAACCATGTTTCTTTTTATTGTCAACAGCCAGTATGTAATAGCAAGAGACAGAGGGAAGAATGGTTTTCTTTCCTCAGAGGCATCGTAAACTTGGTTTTATTGTCAAAGGAACTTTACATTTATGTCCATGTAGGAGTCTACAAAATGTTGTTCTATATGAGTCATTTAAGACATATAACATGTAATAAATTAGGTTAATGTTTGACAAACCAATGCGGTAAATAGGGATGAAAAAAAGGAAGAAAATTTGTTTATTCTGCACAAACAAAACGCAAATTACAAAAAAAAAACATAAAATACACACATACATAGAAGCCAAAAGCGTCGTACTCAAGCATTTTCTCCACTGTTTGATATCAGGGCCAGGGATCAAACACAGGGAAGCACAACATTTAGGCTCTCTTCCTAGCTAAAGACTGCTCTGAAGTTCACTGATTGCAAAAATAAGTAATGTATGTACCTACATTATAATCTGTAAGCTTAGAGGTAATTTTATTAGTGTTCCTTCTAGTATGACTTTTAACTCCATCAAGGGGCAGCGGGGGGAAACAGCACCAGGCGATCCGTCGCGGGAGACAAATAGGTCGCGAAATTGCCATTTACATACATAAATAACGAGTAAATATATACCGTGTGTGGTTTTATTTTCTTATGGACGCTGAACTAGCTTCCAAAACGAATTATGGAGATGCTTGGAAGAGTATACGATATTATTTTGTTGCTTATTTATTTTCTTGTTTATATTTTCATTTTGATTATTTTTGCTAGGACTATTTATAACGATGAACCTGATAGTGTTCCTAAGTAGCTCAATGTTTAAGACAGAAGTAAAATGAGTTTATTCGCGGTAAATATGACGCAGAAAAAGAACAGAAACACAAAAAAAAATACAAGTTGGGGGACAATATGCGTCACCCTATGCGAGACAGAGTCCCAGCGCTGTTTTTCTGTTCTTTGCATCGAAGTCAATTAGATCTAGGTGGTTCTGAACCATAAATTCACCATTATCCATTTAATAAAACTAAACCACGCATAAAATGAATCAACGCACTATGTTAAATTGAGAAAAACATACTATAACCACAGAGCCCGGTTTAACGTCCCAATTACCTAAACATACCCAATAAATTTTAAAGTCTATAAAAATCACTTATTTTAAACACAAAAAGAGTAATGTCCGAGTGTCATTTTAACAAAATAGCCCCTAAATAAATGCATGGAAGACACAATAGGCATACAGGAAACAATTGGTCCCATAATTTATGTTGCCACAACGTACCGTATATGGGTCACGCTGGCTGGACGCACACCACGGAGAAAAACACTTCACTCACTCACGCACACAAACACACCTTCTACATGTACTTCAATCTCTACACACACATAGACAACAATTACGCGGTAGATCTAAGCGTGTGTGAATGTGTACAGCGCCATCCCACACGCAATCGAATGAGTGAGTGAGCTGTTCGAGAGCGATTGTACGAAGTGAACGGTAGGATTGGTTATCTGTGTTGTCGCTATTTGCATGTATCATTTTCTGTTGTAGTCAGCTCCGCAATGGAGACTAATGTATTGATGTAGATTCGGACAGACGTGGCTGGTTCTCGACATGCGAAGTCAGCGGTCGGGGGCAACTTTAGCCAAATTTAGAATCAGTCATTTTTATATTGTACTAGTTGTGTCCGCGACTTCGTTTGCGTGTAAATTGAATTTCATGGGTTTAATTTGTTGCGCGGAACCCAAAATCTATTTCTAAAACAAAAGTAACCTAAGTTACCTCTTATAACATCAGCTATCCGCCAGAAAGTCACTTCAAAATCGGTCCCTCCCTTTCGGAGATTAGCCAAAACAATATACTGTCAGTTAACAAGCTTCTGTCCCATTGTGTTAGCTGCAAGCCTGTTAGATACAGGTCTTATTTATGTGCAGAATGCACCGAGAAGGGTGAGCAAGATTACGTAAGATTTTTATTTTTATTTTATTTTATTTTATTTGGAACAACAAACAATTACATAATAAAATATAGAGACATAAAACTTAAAATTAACAATTATGTAATCAGCAGCGTTATTCACAGAATACAAGTAAAATATTAATAACACGCTTCAAAGAGAAGTTAAAGGTACCAAACATATAAATGAAAATAAAACAGTTATTATAAACTTTTGCAAATTAAAAGTAAGTGCACTGATTATGACACATATTTACCTACAATAATCTAAGAATTAAAGGACAAGATGTCTAATTGTTTGATTGCCTCGTGAGTCAAGTTTCGGAATTTTACACGTGTTGCACAGAATAAATCGATGCCAAGAAAGTGTTTATTATAAGTCAACAAGACGTCGCAACGGAGCTCGAACACCAGCATTTGTTCGACACGCTCTCACTGCAAACAACGGTTGCTTACGCACTGCACATAAATGTATTCTTCTGGGAACTAGGTAACAAATTCCGTTGCAAATAAGATACTTGTATCTAGACCTATCACGGTAACACTTGAGCTGTGGCCAGTTTTGCCATTGATTTCTCAGGCACTTTACAATTTCTTATGTCATTCAGGATCATTATCATATCAGGAGAAGCACGTTTATTTTGTACTAGCTTCTGCCCGCGACTTCGTCCGCATGAAATTTCTTGTTCCCCTGACCCACCCAGCCGCATCGCATCATTTGCCCTAGTGCGGGCAAACGATGCGATTTCGTTTTGCGATATTTATGACCATTTTTTGTTTTGCTCGACTCCTAAGGGCCGTAGCGTGATAGTAAATAGCCTGTAATAAACTTCCTCAAAAATTAGGCTATAAAATGCTAAATGATTTTTTAAAATGCGACTGGTAGATCCAGAGATTAGCGCATTGTATCCAGAGATTTGTGCATCATGCTGAGATAGGAGCCTTTTGGCCTCGTATAGGACTTTCTGTTTCATTTTCCTTTTGTTACTTTTTTTTAAACATAACTTAGATTTTTATTTTACTGTGTTTAGTTAAGTTTGTGATCTTCCTGTACCTACGAGTCGCAATAAATACTTTTTCTTTCTTTCTTTTCTTTCATTCAACCAAACTCTTCAGCATTATAATAATTAGTAATAAGATTACGATAAGCTCATATTAAAATACTTACCAGTGCTTAGAGCTTTAGGACAGCAATTCCTCGCCAAGGCTGTCGATATTAACATAACATGCCATATGTAACAGAGAAATACAGGTTAGGCCACTATCCAACAGAGAGACGGGATTGATTTCAGAAATAATATTTCAATCCTTATGGCACTTGGTTTTTCGTGCCGTATTTTCTAATATTCAATTTATTACATACAAGAACAGAAATTGCAGGCGTTGGACGTAAATCTGGCACTATTTCAACAACACTGGACGCGGAAGCAAATCGTCGCAGATTTATGTGGGACATCTTGAGCGATGAGACGGTACTACTTTTCTTCTCCTAAAATTGTTTGTCCGAAAATCGTTATCCATAACCCGTTCGCTATAAACTTCAGTAACCATAATGTTCAAAAATTCGAAATTTTGTTTTACATAATTATCTTTACCTCTAAAACTATTCTGTCATGCATAACTTACTCGAAAATACTCGATAATTGAATCTCTTAATTTTGCATGAAATAAAACCGTATGTCCTAAGTATTTTATTATATAATGTGTATTATGCCAAATGTTCATTTATAATAAAATTGTTAGTCCTAAAACATTTGCTAAAAATTAGGTTTTCGTAACAGAAACGAATCACTAAATCCGACTCCACGCAGTCTTGTCTGCCCTACCCCTTAGGGAGTGTAATTTAGAATCGCGTAGACGCGTAGGGGTGAGGCGGCCCGCGGGCTTAGGAGCAGGAGGCTGCGAGCGAGCTGCTTCGGTGCTGGCCAGCCTCAGCCCCGGCGGTGAGCGAAAGCCGTCTGCGACGATTAGCATGCGTGGGACCGCCGGAGACATGACAGAAACCATGCCTGCTGCATGTTGCATGCTCGCTTGCTGCATGCTTGCTTGCATGCTTGCTGCATGCTTGCTTGTATGCTTGCTTGCATGCTGCATGCTCGCTGCGTGCTTGCTTGCATGCATGTAATATAAGTTTGTTTTAAAAACATTATTAGAATAAGTAAACATTAAATAATTTAAATTTAGGACTTAAACCTTTTATTGAAAACGGTTTTAAGTCTTTTGTATATTATTGATTGCAATATTTATGACAAACAAATTTAGGGCATATTGTATTTAGGGATTTCAATTTTATCGCATGTGATATTATGTGACATTAAGTTCGGGCAAGTTATCATTCCGACAAATGATGATTAGGACAAAAAATTATGGCACTTTCGATTATGGATAAAAAAAGTTAGGTAACACAATAAAGAACCGATGATACTTGTGTGTATATTGACTTGTAATTTGGCTTACATGTGATTGAAAGAAATGCAGATCGAGTAAAGTTAAACTTCCAATTGGTAATTAATATTCTTCCATATAGATAACATGTGATACAACAAAATAGAAAGGAAATGCCAAATAAGGATATTTGGCATTTTCTTAACTAATTGAAAGTTAAAAATCAAAAAAATCAAGTTAAAAATTAATCAGCGCCTGACACTACTCCATACAAGTTTAGACGTGATTAATGATCAAAACTTGCCTACTAAAATTACGTCAATTTACGTCAGGCGTTGATTAATTTGACAGGACTAAACTAAAATGTATCTTCTGTCCTTTTCTTAATGAAATAGAAAGAAAAAGATGCAATGAAGTTAAATTTAGTTAAGTTTGTGAACAACAGAATTGGCACCATTGTCTCTTGAACTAAGCATATGAACTATCGCGAAAAAAGGCTCCGTTCGTCAACACTGTAAGTGTAAACGAATGGATTTTTTCCCGATTGCCAACAGTGTTAACGACAGTGGAATTACTGATCGAAAAAGTCCCATTCGTCAACACTGTGGACGAATGAAACTCTTTTTCCCGATCGTTATCAGTGTTGACGACAAGGTGTTACTGATCGGGAATATTAGTAAACGTGGTCGTGTGCTGGAAGAATTCCACGAGGTGTGGATTTTTTTTTTTTCAAGGTGGGAAATCATCCAATGACCCCTCCCGCTCTGGGTGGAACGAAAGGGAGTGTCAGACTCTTACTGACTAAAACCCACCCGTGTTCCTTCATTAGCCCTTTATGTTCCAAGCCAGCGGTAACCCTTTCGGACAATCGGCTGTAGATAGAACGGCTTCTGGGAGATCAGGAAATATAAAGTCCACCAGAAGGTAAGTAAAAGTTTACTTTTATTGCGATACGTTTTTACAGTAGTGTAGTAGAGGCTCGTGGCAAGGTAATAACAGAAACACAGGTCGATCGATCAGGTTAAGCTACGCTTGGCACGGTCGGTCCGTGGATGGGTGATCTTTACATACCGAAACCCCTTCGTGCGTCGGAAAGTACGACAAGCTGTTCGTCCCGGCTGTCATTCTTGGATATTTGACAGTCGTTACGGGTCTTTAGAAGACCGAAAGTCAGACAACCGGTCTTACCAAGGAGTATCGTGTTACCCAGTAACTGGGCTGTGAAGGACAGATAGGCAGTCGCTCCATGTAAAATACTGGTATTCAGCTGCATCCGGTGAGACTAGAAGTCGACCCCAACATAGTTGGGAAAAGGCTCGACAGATAGATTGACGTTTTTAAAGTAGTATGACAGCCAATGCAAAAGAAAACCGGCTAAACGCGTGCTGGACCACGCACAATGAAGGGTTCCGTAGTTGGAATGAATTTATCTCAAGAACAAACTTAACATTGTAGTTGAAAAACATGTTCCCCCATGCATTCCAACTGAAAATGTAAGTTTGTACGCACAATGTAGAGATTTACCATGTTGTTTTAATACCACAAACTTCTTATAGATTTTTCTGTAATTTGTAAGTATGGGACTATTTTCTGTATTTTTTTTCAAAATTTTAGGCTCATTGTCAGTGGTTTCGGAGATAAGGGGGGCATGGTAAATTTTTGTCTATTTCCTTAAATAACTTTAATACAATTTACTTTTAAATTATGAAAAAAACATTTGAGATCCTCACAGTAAGCCCTTTCATTTTATATGTCGCATGGTACACATTTATTTACGTTACACGTCTGTGTAGGTCACAGAGATTCATATCAACTTAAACGGTCCATTAGATTAGGAGAAAGTTGTTTGTGACACACGGACCGACAGACACACGAGTGACCCTATAAGGTTTCCGTTTCTTCCTTTTGAGGTACGGAATCCCATAAAAGTAAAGCCAGCTGCTACACTAAAATAATCGGTGGTAGTGTTGTACTTTCTACAGTCCGGCTGTTGAGAGAATACTTTCCTGACACCTGTCAGTTTCATATATACCTACAAAAGAATTCGTGTTTTGCGAATTTGATATTTTATTAGCTACTAGAAATGTCGCAATGACAGGTGTCAGGAAGGCATTCTTTTGACGGCCGGACTGTAGCACTGACATTTGTAACGTGTTAATTCTATTTGTATTTAGATTATATTTTAGAAAATATGTAAATACTCAATCATTATTTAAGTAAAAAATGATTATGATAGTTTTGCACACACGTTCAAGGTTAATCACTACTAGCTAAACCCATAAACTTTAATGTTTTCTAATTTAACTTTTTCTTAAAAAAAATATGAAACCTCTAACGTCTTATTACAAAACGAGTTCTAACTTAGACCAAGCCTAAACCTCTGAACCAGGTACTGTATTTTGAACTTAATTCCGAGAAACGTAAAGTTATTAATGCAAAATTGAAAACTTAGACTCGGGTTTAAAGTCAGATTATAGTTCGGAATTTAAAAATGTCTCAATGGTTTAAACCTGGCTCTTATGTTAAACCTTTCTTGTAATAAGGCCGCTTAAGTTAAATCCAACTCCTAAATACAAGAAAGCTGTGATAAATGATTTATTTTCTGTAAGTAGGTTGGTACAAAGACTTTTAAACGTCAATTACCTATATTTTTTTTAAACTAGATGAGATCGGCGTTTTCTATCTGACTATTCTGACAAGAAAGGCCGAAACAAACTCAGAGGTCCACCGTCTCTTTTAAAGTCCAGGCATAAACTTGGTCAGATCGTGTGAAGATCATGTAGGTTGGTGTCTGAAATGTCTTTTGAGGAAAGAACCACTCAGATTGAGCGGACCTGTCCAATCAGTACACGCATTTGTCAAAAATCGTGCAGCTCAACTCAAAATTTGATACATATTAAGCTTTCAAATTCATAAAAAGGAACATCACAACATCTACATAATATAACCGTTATCAGGTAGCCTTTCATCGAGACGTCTTCGAGACGAATTTATACCTACCCAACGTGGCTCAAAGGCCGATTGGACTGAACGGAATAATATTTTCTTTCCTGTATAGATTATGGACGGTAGTTTTAAAAGTGAATTTACATACAGATCTGGTAAAAGGAAATATAAAGTGCTTCTTGTTATGTACAAAGGTAAATAAAATATACTTTTACCATTTTATATTAATGATGAAGACTCCTGATCGGAAAGAACGAGAACTTTTTAAAGCCTGTTCGTATGTCTATTTTTGAGTTCCAACGGGTCGATCGATCAGGTTAAGCTACGCTTGCCGCGGTTAGTCCATAGATAGGTGACCATCTTTACAAACCAAGACCCCTCCGCGCCTCGAGAAACACGTTAAGCTGTTAGTCCCGGCTACCATTCGTGGATCTTTGACAGTCGTTGCGAGTCGTCAGAAACCCGATAGTCTAACAGGTCTTACCAAGGGGTACCGTAATACCCAATAATTGGGTTGCGGAGATTAGGTAGGCAGTCGCCCCATGTAAAATAATGGTATTTATCTGCATCCGGTTTGACTGGAAGCCAACCCCAACATTGTTGGGAAAAGGCTAAGAAGATGTTGTTACCTTTTCGGTCAGCTACATCTATATAGTACATACTAATTCAATGGGCTACCCCGATTTCAAGGTGTCATTCGTTTCATTATGAATTTTAACACCTTTAAGCGTTTTTTTTTTTACTTTTTTATAGTTAGTTTTTTTGCGTTTTTTTTTTGTGAGCACTTGTGGTCCAGTGGTAACGGCGGCGACTTACAAGTTGTAGGTCGTAGGTTCGAACCCAGACAGGCGTTTTACTTTGTGTAAATTATTTATTTAATCACCACTGCTCTCAAAAAGGTGAAGGAAAACATCGTGAGGAACCCGGCATGTCCTAGAACCAAAAATTCGAAGACATGTGACATCTACCAACCCGCACTGGGCCCGCGTGGTAGATTACGGCCCACTTCCTTTCACCGAGAGGAGGCCTGTGTCCCAGCAGTGGGAACATTATAGGATGATTATGTAAGCGTTTATGTATACACAGAGGTCCTAATCTTGTTTTCCTATCTAGTCTTTTTCTTCATAGCGTGTCGATGGCAAAAATAACACGAAAAAATACAAAGTTCTTTATCCTTTTGACCGCCACAGTCATGTATAGATGACAAACCAAAATGTGCCCAGTACGCCACGGTTCGCCTACATGACAGACTTTGACGCCAAAGGCACGTTTTTGATTTTTTGACGTGTGGCGGTACAAAGGTTAAATTAGTTTGGCCCAAAATTCAGCATCACGAATGCCGTTACGGTCATCACGAGTGCAGGTGACAGGGCATGCGGTGGATGATGGGAAGTGAGTCATTGTGTGTGGAGGGACGCCACATACACACCGGAGATTAGAGTCGTCCATAAAACCCCACTTGATCTGAGGGGCAATGCCGTAATTTTAAGAACTGAACGTTCTTCGTTCGTTTCAGTCTGTTCTCAGTCTCAATCTGACAAAAATACTCCTAATTTCCCTACATTTTGACGTGTTTTGACATTGATTGCCGCTGAGATGAGATTCGACTAGATTTTGATCATTTTAAATTACGAAAATTGGTTTTCTGCTCTAGTTTGAATACACAAATGATGTATACTTCTGATGAACCTAATATTCATGACCATCCTCACTCTTTTAAAACGAGACCCTCCACTCAAATTCCAAAGCAACGGTTTCCGTGAAAACTAAAATAGATTTTGAAACTGTGATCCCTACCCCATTTTACATGTTAGGGAAAGGAAATAAAACTGTAAGAGTGAATGCAAAGCCGTGTATCAACTGTTCACTATGCAGTGCAAGTTGCAGGAGGCAAGAGAAACAATTGCCCCGTCCCTACGGGCAATCTGTTCCTAGAGTAGCTTCGAAATGTTTAAACTAAACGGCTCAGCGGAGTTTTTGAACGGCCGTGTTCCCGTGCACGTATGGAAAGTATGTTTTGGTTTTAAATCTTTTACTTTACTTTTATGCGCTTCTAAAGCTGACTCAGTGCTATTTGGCCTTAGACTGACTTAGACCACTAAACTACTTAATTGGTTTATTATTTCTGTTTTTTTTTCCGATAAATTTAGTTAATTAAGATAAAAATATTTTTTTGTTTTAAGGAGGAAGCGCTGCGTGAAATCCAAAGTAATTTGATGATATGATTCATGAGTGTAACAAATATGTATTTACAGTATTATAATAATCATTAGAATCAGTAATACAACTTGTTATGTTAGTATAATCCTAAATGTCAAAATTTCATGAAATATTAATTCTATAGGATTACTTGGTCTTAGAGAGTTGTGTTGATGACTTCAATGGTTATAATTCGGTAAATACATATTTGTTACGGTCGCGAATCATATTTTAAGAAACGTACAAATTAATACTGACCAACAAATTGTAAAAAACGTAAGAAAATTTGAATATCGCGGGCTACCCTGGCGCTTTCGCCTTAACCTAGGTGAAAATCGAGATGATATGCAATGTCAAAAACAATCTAAAGAAAGATTAAATAGTACACAGTTTGTTGTAAGAATTTACTTGTACAGACGCCAGCACATCAAGCTACTACAATCTATCAAATTTATTTAATAGATTTTCAACTTTATCGCTAAAGCATAAGGTTCAAAGTTGATTGGGAAAATTTGACAGTTTTGGGTAGCTTGTACAAACATTTTACTTCCCTACAAACACTTTCATCGAGACATGACTTCTACATGAACGATTAAAACCAGTGTCCCTAGAGTAATTATTCAGTCAAGTTAAGTGAATGTTCAGTTCGTTCATTAGTTCAATCGTACGTTCACTGGACTGATCACTGTTCATTAATGCATTTACACTCCTTTCTTGAATACATACTCAACATTATTTTTATGCCAAATGCATTTAGCATTTCATTTTGCATAAGGTTCGATGATAATTTTAACTACTGAAATAAGCGACTTCCAATAGATATTAATGAAGACCGGTTAGGCATAGAAATACAGTACTTTCCAGAATACAAATAATTACCATGTTTGTGATCAGCAGCAGGGATGCTTTTGCTCTTTTTGGGACCAACCCACACTGGGCCCGCGTGGATTATGGCTCACTCCCTATCACATAGAAGAGGCCTGTGTCCCAACAGTGAGAATATTATAATTATGCTTTAGCTCATTTTTTTAAGTACCTTTAAAGCCTCTTTTATTTATTTATTTATTATATTTAGGGCTGAATTTTCAATCGACATATAATTTTTATTCGTGGAATTTCTATTCGTGAAAAAATTCAAAATTATTTCTCCAATACAATACTCCAATCTGGCGTTGGAAAAACCAGCCGTAAGGATAACAAACAGTAGTATATCACACTAATATTATAGCGGCGAAAGTTTGTGAGTGTGTAGTGTGTGTATGTGTGTTTAAATGTTGTACGGAGGTAGCTGACACCCTGGATCAACATATAGGCTAATTTTTATCCTGATATTCCTACGGAATCGAAACTTAAAGCTCGTACACACAGGCGCGACGCGACACGCGACACAAAGGCACCGCAAGTCGCGCAACGAGCGGTGCCTTTGTGTCGCGTCGCGCCTGTGTGTACGTGCCTTTATGCGGGTGAAACTGCGGGGCGCAGCTAGTTAAGCATAAACAGTGTTGTCTTATATTTAAACTTAACAAGCATACTAGCCACAATATTTTCCACAGATTACTATATTATATAATAAAAACAAGATGTTAGCAAACTTTAACTGTAGCAGGGTTAACTCAATGAAAAAGAAGTCAGGTAAAAGAAAAAGTAAAAATAAACAATACTCTATTTATAAAAGATGTAACAAACACAAAAAAATCATGCGCGACGTATCATACAGATCCCTAGCATATTAATAATGATACTGCACAAAAAATGCACATCAAATGTACCTACATTTTATGTGCATTTTTTGTGCATTGCTTTTTTGATGCGACATTTACGACAAATAATGTAGAAATCTTTTCTTTGTGGTTCTGACCGGCAATACAACATTATTTACCTTTCCTTATACCAAATAGATTCCATACACTATGATTTGCCAACTTTAATATTAACTTTCATCGGCCAAAACAAACAGTTAATAGAATTGACATTTAGGCACGAAAAGCAATCGTGATATTGGCAACGAAGGATAATGCCAATAATGACTGAAGCTCGGTAGAAGGCAAAGAAAATCATATTGAACTGGCAACTTTGTAAGAAGGGAACTTTCTTCAATATAACGAATTATTGGATTCTCCGAAGACGAATAATCATATCGGACTTTTCTCGGAATATATTTTTCGGCTCCCGAAAATTTCTCTTCCGGTGTGATTTGATTTTTGTCCAAATTGAATGATATGCTTTGTATACAAATGTTAACGCGTATTGAAATGTATATGACCGATGCTTCTATCATTTTGTCGTCTGGACGCATTTTTGGGTCGATGGTTCTATTCCGAGATATTGGTTTGATATGAACGTTCGTGGGAGCATTTTTCAACGTCTGCCAGTTCCACTGTGATTTTGCGTTGGGTAGTTTTGGTTGGTTAGGTAGTATTAAGAAAGGAGATTATTAATAATCTTTATGTGGTATGTTTTTGAAAGGGATCTGAAAAGGGATATTATCGGTGATGCGATGAAAAAAGGTATTATAAAAATAATCAGAGATAGCAATCGAAGAAACTATTAATCTGTGATTAAAGTTCATACCTTTATGATTTCTCTTATGATTACTTTTTCTTTTTGGAAAGAGAGGAATAAAACTTAATATTTACGATATTTATGCGTATTTATGAGAGGGATCCCTGGCTAAATAATAACACCGCACAGGTCGATCGATTAGGTTAAGCTACGCTTGCCGCGGTTGGTCTGTGGATGGGTGACCATCTTTACATAGTGAGACCCCCAGTGCCTCGGAAAGCACGTTAAGCCGTTGGTCCCGGCTGGCATTCGTAGATCTTTGACAGTCGTTACGGGAAGTCAGAAGCCTGAAAGTCTAACAACCAGTCTTACCAAAGCGGTATCTTATTACCCAGTAACTGGGTTGTGGAGGTCAGAAAGGCAGTATCTCCATGTAAAATACTGGTATTCAGTTGCATCCGGTTAGACTGGAAGCCGACCCCAACATAGTTGGGAAAAGGCTAGGCAGATGATGATTTACAATATTTATGATATTTGGTGATATCTCCTCCAGACCGTATTTCGGCCATGGCGGCCAATCTCAACAGAGACTAGCGGCGCGGGAGATATTATAGTGCACAAGTATGCGCGTAGACACAGGTGCACTCTCTCTTCCCTCACTCTCATAGTCCGATGGGACGACAATCCAACACGACCGGAGAGAGATACGGCGCAGGACCAACAGACAGTTCTAACCTCACCTTACCCAATTTGTCGGAATGCCCTAGCTCAGTTTGTGCGACCAACTTTGCGAGTGTGTCTGTCTGTCTGTTACCTCTTCACGCTTAAACCGCTAAACCGACCTAGTAATAACATAGTCTAAGCCTTTTCATGATGATCCATGTAACTGGAAAAACCCCGACCCCTGTCAGACAGGATGTCCTAGTTCTGGGGTTAAGACCTCATTCATTGGTGTAACGTGTAGGTATTAAGTTTTATAAAGCCTACTAATATTATAAATGTGAAAGTTTGTGAAGATGTTTGGATGTTTGTTACTCAATCACGCGTAAACCGTTGAACAGATTAGGATGAAAATTGGCACATTTATAGACCATTTCCTGGGTTACCACATAGAATACTTTTTATCCCGATATTCCTACGGAATCGAAACTTATGCGGGTGAAACCGCGGGACGCTGCTAGTAAATTACTACTATACTCCATTTGAAATAAGATTAGACATTGAAATAAATCTTTTTTACAGTCCGTTCAACCGATTTTGACTTCTATTGCGTTGGTGGCATGACAAATGGCAGCTGCAATAAACAGTTGGTATTATAATCACGTTTTTGCTTTTAATGCCGTCCTTATGCCTACGGAATAGAAGTAAAAATCGGTTGAACGGACTGTAAAAAGTTTTGTTTAAATGTCTAATCTTATTGTAAATGGAGTATAGGTACTATTACTACTACCCCGAACAGTGCTGGCCCAGTGGTAACGGAGTTGTAGGTCCTAGGTTCGAACCCAGACGGTTGCTTAACTTTGTGCAAAATTCTCGAGCAGCCGACGTGACTCGCGCACCACCGACGGTTTTTAATGAACGTTGCCCCACACTAGGAATTACTCCTGTATCGTGGGTGCGTTTACAAACATTTAAATTCACATACACAAACAGCCAGACCCGGAACAACTACCTGTAGGCAATACGAATATTTGTTCCGTGCGGGAATCGAACCCGCGACACGCAGCGCAGCAGTCGATCGCTCAGCCACTGCGCCAACCGTGTCGTCGAAAGGTCGAAAGGGTTTCGTGCAAGTTTGTAGGAATGTAAATAGTTTATCACGGGATTTTTTTTTTGTAATGTAACTACAAATTTACGGTTTTCGGTTTTTTTTCCTTTACTTGTGCTACATGACATTGCTTCTTGCCAAATTTCGTGATTCTAGGTCAACGGGACGGGCCTATAGGTTTTGATTCCGGAACATAAACGCCCGTATCTTTTGATTGCGTTAACGTAGAAGTTTGATTTTTTCACAGCTCTAAGGGATTGCAGCTTTGAGTATTTGATATTAATTTCAACTTGATAACTCCACGCGTTCCTGAGAAAAGGGGTCTTGATCGACGGACAGACAGACGGGCAACGAAGTGATGTAAGGGTTCCTTTTTTCTTTTTCGCACGGAACCCTAAAAAAATACTTTGAATTAATTTTGAATACGTAATACCGATGATTAGCTACTAGAGGATACAAAATACAGGCTAGGTATGTGCTTTACCGTTTCCCTTTAGGGAGGCCATTCAAGTATTACGTAAGCAGATTTCTAGCAATTAGCTCTTACCCCCAATGCTTACGTAAACCTGGGTACATGCATTCTTCAATGTGTTCTGGTTTCATTATTGATTCATGAGCAGCAGTTATAAGTCCCAGTGGAGTCCCTGAAAATGCGCTTCGTTTTCAAGCATAGACAAGTAGGGTTGCCATATTATGATTATAATTTTGTAGAAAATCTGAAATAGTAAAAAAATAAATACTGCTGACGTAATCACTATCCAGACACCCCCATCCCCCATGTCATCAAAAATAGGCAAAGCAAAGAACCCCCGCACCCCTGTAGTGTTTACGTAATATTTCAATGGCCCCTAACTGGGTTTTGGGCGTCAAATGAAATACGGGTCGCTTCATAAATGGAGTACCGGTATTTAGCTGCATCTGGTTAGACTGGAAGCTGACCCGAACATAGCTAGGAAAAGGCGAGGCAGATGATGGAAACAATAAATACAAACCAGGTATTTTTCAGGTCGGTATTTTCAAAGTACTTGTACGCCCATTTTAAACACGAACTCCTTATAGACATAGTTAACTCACACTCACAGAAGTCACACGCTCATAATTAATTTCGAACGATAAATATACTGAAAGTCAAAATCTCGTTATGGGGGCTGAAACAACACTATGTTGGGGCTACAAAGTGAGCGATAATGGCATAAACAATTGCTCGTATGAAGGTAGGTACAGGGGGCCTTCCACCACCTATTATAACAGTATTGTTTTAATCTTACTTTAGCGTGAGAAAGAGATGGAGCTATACGTCATGTATAGTTCCATCTCTTTCTTACATACCAGTACGCCGCCGTTAATATGGGATATCGAATTCCAGAAAAATGTCGGCTTTGATGGTGATGATGATTACGACAGTCGTCACCATCATCAGCCTAACCTTTTCCCAACTAAGTTGGGGTCGGCTTCCAGTCTAACCGGATGCAGCTGAATACCAGTATTTTACATAAAGCGACTGCCTATCTGACCTCCACAACCCAGTTACTGGGTAGTACGATACGCCTTGGTAAGACTGGTTGTCAGATTTTCGGACTTCTGACTACCCGTAGCGACTAACAGCAGAAACCAACGGTGTGCTTTTCGAGGCACGGAGGGGTCTTGGTATGTAAAGTTGGTCACCCATCCACACACCAACCGCGTAGCTTAACCTGATCGATCGACCCGTGCGGCTTTTATTACTTAACCACAAGCCCCTCAACAAGCAAGTCAACAAGCTTTTATAGTGATTCATAAATGGTACAACAATGACGACCGCGCCTACACACGGCGAATAAACCGTGTGTGAAAAGGCCCTTACGGGTATCTAAACTACTTTGTAGTCCAAAACCATACAATACTAAAACGCTTGTAAGATAATTATTACGTAGAACAAGCACTATTTTCAGACCAATTATAAGCCTGCACCGCTCGACAGCATCAGCTAATTACTAAAGAAGTTTTAATCAGCTCAACTGTTTTCTCTATACCTCGGTATAATGTTGGCACCGCCGCGCCGTACCGGTAGTGCCAACATCCCGCTAACTTCGTGCCCCGACGCACCAACCAGCCGTATTTAATCAAACATTACTGTAATTGTATTATGCTTGATTTATGTTCCCGTGGTACCTCCAGTGCCCGCTGAAAAGTTAATCAACTAAAAGCCTTCTTTTAATTCCTGAATTAAGAAACGAGTTAATTTATGGATATTTGAACAAGTTTTTTTTAATATCTTAATTAGGGTAGTCGGAGTTGAATTTTGGAATTCGAATTCTGGATTCAATTTGTGGATTGTGTAACATATTTTTTTATCGGGAGCTCAGAGAAACGAGATTGATTTATTAAAAAGAACTCCACTTTTTAATTCTTTTGTTTTTTTTTTACTGTAGCCAAGGTTTGAAGTTCCTTGGGTTCATATTAAAATGAAAACAATATCAGGATATTACGACTCCCATGAGTAAATACAATTTCGCAATACTGCGCAAAACCGTACTTATCGACTTCGTCACAAAACGAACCGTAAGCCAAAATCTTATAATATTACATTCAACCTACAGCATCTTTGAAGTTAAATACGTTCTAAATTACGAGCGACGAAAATTCTTGGTCCAGAAACCTACATTAATGTGCTGTCTTTTAAAGCGAGTATTTAAAAAAGTAACTTACCGGATATCCAACAAATGAGCAACGAAACACCAAAACTCAACGTCCCCATCTTCACATGTAAAGTCTCATCACTGGCATCACAACACTCCGAAATTAAAATAATTTCGCGCTCACATCAGAACGGAGACTCCATGATGTCACAGCTTCCAGAATGTTCTAACACCTGGAACAAAGAACATAGATTTTAATTAAGGGAGGGTTCGCTTACGTAAATTACACGAAATATCTTTCGGAAAGCCGGAACTACTTCGGATAAATATTTTAGGGCCATAAAATGTTTGTTCGAAATAGTTTATTAGTTATAGAAGGGGCCCTAAATGTTTATTTTATAACCGGGCAAGGTTGTGGGTTAGTCGGGATTCATTTTAGTGCTTAAAGCGTTGTTTACTATTTGAAATTAGTGAACGTTAAACTTGGAGCGAAAATTGCTTTCGGATACTGCAACCTTTATTTTTTTGTGGCTTTGGGCACTGAGTCTTCTTTGAGGATTCTAATTAAATGCTGTGATATACTTTTAATACTAGTTTGCAGCTACCAATTCTTTTACCTATTTCTTAAAAAATACTTCCTAAGCTAACAACTTGTTTTTAGGGCTCCGTATCTCAAAAGGAGAAAAGGAAACCCTTATGGGATCACTTCATTGTCCGTCTATCTGTCTCAGTCTGTCGAGACCCTTTTTCTCAGGAACGCTTAGAGGTATCAAGTTGAAACTGTTTAATTAATTAATTATGTTGGAGATCAAAAAAATTAAGCTTATAATTTAACGCAATATAAAATTCGGCCATTCATGCGACATATTTTGATACTTGGGTCTTCCCGTTGACCTAGAATCACGAAATTGGGCACAAGGAAGGTTTCATATCACAAGTAAATGAAAAGGACAAAAATCATTAACATGTAGTTTATCACATAAAAAAATGCGATATCACACGTTTTTCAACTACAATGTTAAGTTTGTTTTTGGGATAAATTCATCTCAACTACGGAACCCTATATTGTGCGTAGTCCGACATGCACTTGACCGGTTTTTCTCATACAGGGAACGATCAAGCACTTAGCACCATGCTTGCTAACTACGTATACAATAGTTAAAAGTCACACAACTAAATGTAAAGCTTTTAACCCTCAACCTGAGTACTAATATAGTTTTTACCATTGCCACTCGAAAAAGGGCATTTTATTCATAGATAACAGTGAATAAAACTCTCTTTTACTCACTGAGTGAATAAAGACATTTTGAATTTGGAACAAACACGAATTACGTACAAAAAAAAACGCTGCTGCTGAAAGTACGTACTGGAAGGCTGAATGGAGCTATTCTATTCCAAATTAAAAAAAAACCCGGCAATTTAGTTACGTTCTTTTTTATCTGTTATTGTGGTATTGGAAAATCTATTAACTTAAGTAATTATAATAAAATGAGTTCTTCCGATATCGAAAATGAGAGACTGACTCCGGATTCATTTCGTTCTAAAGCAGCAGCTATAGTAGATGATTTGTTACCGCCAAAATCTCGGGAGTTGTACCTGAAAACATACAATTTGTTCTGCGACTGGAAAACCACGAATGGCGCCAATTCCTTCTCTGAGTGCATATTTCTTAACTATTTCAATGAATTAACCAAGACTAAGAAGCCGTTGACACTTTGGAGCATATTATGTTCTATGCTAAAAGACCACCATGCTCCTTTTTATTTTCTCACAGTCAATGGTAAAAAGTAGAGTACACAACACGTGAATAAAAATTTTTTCTCGGTACTTGTATCCCTCGCTCCGCTCAGGATTCTAATCTAGAATCCCTCGCTACGCTCGTGATTCTACTCTAGAATCCTTCGCTGCTCTCGGGATCCAACTTCGTACCTCGAACTAAATTCCCGTTTTATTCACTTGTTGTATAATCTACTATTTTATCACATCTATTCAAAAAGAGCTAGTGTATTCTTCGTAAACAGGGACTAAAATAGCTCTTTAATCTCTAGGGTCTAAAAGTGATTTGAATTTGGAATGTGGATATTGTTAGTAAAAGTTCCAATAACCAAAGAGATCAATCACGAACATTGTATGAACAAGTAACAGGCTGTATGGCAAAAAAGGGGACGAACAAAAAAAAATATTGTGATTTTTTTTTTGTACGTGCGATATGCATTCTGGGTTCGTTCGTAATTGTTTACTTAAATTATGATTTTACTTAGTTTTATAAAAAATGAGTATGTCTTCCTCAAGTAATTGTATTTAAATAAATAAACGTATTATTCTTATTCATAAGTCGCACTATCTTATTTTGTCATAGAGGGTGATAAAAAGTAGAGTGTCCACCTCGAGAGCAACACTATTTTGAGCTCGAGTGACGCACTTTGAATCCCTCGCCTTCAAAATTGTTATTTGCTCCCTTGGCAAATAATTTACTATTTTTGCCGCCGTCTTGACTGCAACCTCTTTGCAAAAAAAATGCAAGATTCAAGATAATAACCCTCCGACTATTAGTCGTTTAATTTACATGTTTATACTCGTATTAACATACAGAACGAGGTGTATATTAAGTGATTTGTATTAGCATACTTCTTGGTATTATGGAAACACAAATGACTAGTGTAAATTACGTTTAATAATATCGCAACGCTTCTTTTGCTGGAAAGAAATCCGATGGAAGTTTCATAAGGAAATAAAATGTTATTTGGAAGCAGTACGTTGTAATATAACTGTTAAAGTAGTAGACGGAGCTTACAAAATAAAGCTTTAGTCGAAGAAAAATAATGTTTAAAAAAAACATTCTTTATTTTTTTTTTTATTCATAAATCTTACAGTGGAGCTGCGAACTTAAATATACATATATGCATAGGTAACTATAGTAACAAAAGTCACCAGATATAATTGCCTCATTCAAAAGATTGAATGAGGCAATTATATCCGGTGACTTTTAACGCAAATATTCTGTGTATTTTAATCTTGCTTTCATAAGTAAGATTAAAATACACAGGCTATTTGCGTGGGAAACAACATGCCACAGAATATCTAGCTAAGAATAATAAAGATATTTTAAGAAGCAATAAAGTTATGACAAATCTCTAAAGACAAGATCTTTATTCATTAGTTCAATTACGAGACGTAAGAATGTGGATATAAAATTAGAACATATAGGAGTAGCGTAGCAATATGACGTAGGTACGTAGACCGGCTACGATTGGTGGCATTTGGGGGCCACGCCGCCGTAGCAAGGTGTAGACTATGCTACGGCGTAGCCGCCGAAAGTAAATGTCAAAGTTGATAAAAAATGTATGTCTCATAAAATACACGTACACAAAAAAATTTTGTTCAATGGCTTATTTTAGAATAGAATAGAATACTCTTTATTATGTACACCATATAAATTACAGACATTAATATAGAAACTGTACAAAGGGTGACACAATGGGCGGTCTTATCGCTAAGAGCGATCTTTTAAAGACAACCTTTGGATGGATTTAAAAAGGGGAAGGACAGAAAAATACTGTAGGTAGTCTATGGTGTACCGTGGTGTTTTCTTTGCTTATTGAGTTTTGGAACTCAAATGTACATGAAATTCAGCTAAAATTTAGACCCTGGCAATAAATGAATGCATTCTAAAATGGTCAGATTCGGAGTCCATTTCGTTAGGACAGTACTTGGAACAAGATGGACTCCAATAAACTTTCTTTTGACAGTCCCGCGATTGAAATACTAAAGTTCGGTCGTTCCCAACTCGAGCTTAGATCCAAAAATAAACTGCCTTAGACAATTAACAACTTCGATAAGTGTAATTAATATTGAGTCGCAAGGTAATAGAAAATGAACGTTAAGTAAACCCTCCCCGTGCCTCGGAAAGCACGTTAAGCTGTTGGTCCCGGCTCCATGTAAAATACTGGTACTCAGCTGCATCTGGTTAGACTGGAAGCCGAGCCCGACATAGTTGGGAAAAGACTAGGCAGATGAGATGATGATAAACGTTAATAATGTATCTTTATTTCAGACATACGTCCATACATTTTTACAAAGAAAGCATAAGTAGGGTTGCTAATAGTACACACAAAAAAATAAAACAAAATAAAAAGATGTTAGTAATTGGTTAGTAAACAAAACAAGTTAAGGCTCCTTCAAACTGACGCGACACGACACGCGACACAAACGCACCGCAAGTCGCGCAACGATTGGTGCCTTTGTGTCGCGCGCGAATTGATCGCGTGTCGCACCTGTTTGTAGGAGCCTTTACATAATAAGTCTATTTCCTATTTCTGAGCAGGTGCACACTTGCCCAGTACACAGTAAAAGGACTGTCTATTTTGCGTTAAGTAATTTATGAATTTATTTAGTGTCTTATGTTCACGCTGTTTATAGTGAGATTTATCGTGGTCATAATAGTTATTGGTTCTCATGAGTGCCACAAAACGTAGTAACCAGAACCCAGTGCCCAGTAACTAGGTTTTGAAGTGTGGAGGTCAGATAGACAAACGCTTTATATAAAACTAGCTGAACCGGGGAACTTAGTACCGCCTAAATGTATGAGGAAATGAATTATCTTCATTATTATTTTTTTCGTGAATTTTTCCCATGTTTTAATAGTTATTCTGCTATTCGGGGTGGAGATAAATCCAACAAATCAAATATCATAAAAATAGTTCCAGCCGTTCTTGAGTTATAAATGGTGTAACTAACGCGACTTTGTTTTATAGTATAATTTAGATACTGGTATTCAACTGCATCCAGTTAGATTGGAAGCCGACACCAACATAGTTGGGAAAAGACTAGGCCGATGATGATGAAGTACCACAGAAATGTTTGTAGTATCAATTCAATTCAATTCATTTATTGCCTCAAATATGTTAGGTACAGACGCCAGCACATCAAGCTATCAGAAACTGTAAAATTTTCCCAATAAATTTTGAACCTAATACTTTAGCGATAAAGTTGAAAATCTATTAAAGAAATTTGACAGCTTGTAGTAACTTGATGTGCTGGCGTCTGTACATGAAGTTCTTATAATAAAATATTTGACCAATATTTAGCTTGCAATAGTACAAACAAGTTTTGACATTTAAGAAATTAATTAGGTAACTACATTTTGTTTTATGTATCTACTTAATAGTATCGATACTGCCGGTCGATTCTGTAAAAATCTCACCGTGAAAACTTAGGTGAAGTGAATTTGTTTTTGCTAGGAATTGACACTATTGACAGCTCACTCCACTCTCACTTCGCCTAAGTTTTCACGGTGAGATGGTTACAGAATCGCACTGCTGTATACTATAATATAGTATATATTATATTTATTGCTTATAAACTTATAATTGGTTTATTTAAGATCATTAATTCGTTCAGATTTAATAATATGCTGTATAGTATAGAAAAAAAAACCATAGCTTTTATTTTGGTCAATTTAAATATCTGACTTTTTAAATGGTAAATTTCTACAAGTCAGATATTTAAATTGACCAAAATTAAAGAACACGATTTGTTTTCACATCCAACGAAAGACGTCTACTGCTAAACATAGGTACCAACTTTTTTTGCTTTTTCGTTTTTTCTTACATGTGCCACATACTGGTTTGTTCTACCTGGTTAGTTTGGTGGATTTTTTGTGTTTAAAAACGTAGCAAACAGACGCACACATTTTGTAATAGGTAAGGCACTTTCACATAATTTCATATTAAAATCAGTAAAGCATTTTACCATGCTATGACGTAATTCGGCATCCGTGTAGCCGCTTCTAACATAAATGATTGATCACCCACGTCCCAAGCAAGTAATAAAAAATGTTCCCTCACTAACCTTTCGAGGAAATGTTAGAGTATTGAAGGAAATGGTATCAATTTAATGGTAACTGATATAATCGATGTTTGTGGAGTTGAAAGAGAAATAGGTGTATTGGAAAGCTTTTTGTTGAACGATTTTGGAAGACTATAGAATAACCAGCGTCTAATGTTCCCACTGCTGGGACAATGGCCTCCTCTCTGTGAGAAGGAGTGGGCCATAATCAGCCACGAGGGCGCAGTGCGGGTTCGGCAGTGTGTTGGTTCTAGGTCATGCCGATTTCCTTACGTTATTTTCCTTGACCGTTTTGAGAGTAGTGGTTATAATTATTTACACAAAATAAAGCACTACTGAAGATTATGTTTGGAGGATTTTTAAGATAACAAGATAGTCCATTCGAAGTCCAAAAATGTGCTCTCGTGATTTGCAAAGAGAACAACCTAAACTTTATGGAATTAGTAGCATTAAACCGCTGCTTCGTGGACGTGACGTTGGAAACTATAACGTATTACCAGGATCAAAAGTACCCTATGTGTTAATCCAGGTTATAAGCTATTTGTGTGCCAGATTTCATCTAAAGCCATTCCGCCGATTTTGTGCCAATCCGGAATATACATTCAGATAAACAGACAAACGGACAAAAATTCTTTGTTACTATTTTATTATAATGTAAAAAGTTTATAAAGTAGGTATTTAAATTGAAGTTTGAAGAGAG
Organism: Luperina nickerlii; assembly: GCA_963855955.1. Classification (NCBI taxonomy): domain Eukaryota; kingdom Metazoa; phylum Arthropoda; class Insecta; order Lepidoptera; family Noctuidae; genus Luperina; species Luperina nickerlii. Next base: position 20,449,615 of record OY979669.1, read on the forward strand.
CTGAAAAAAACTGTTATATCGGGCATTTATTTTTGTAGAAGTGTAGATGGCGTCATTTTATCCAACGTGTTTAACCGTATCGGGTGTAAAGGGAACGATAATCGTTCAGTATTGTTTGTGTGGGTTTTGTTCAGGATGCGAGCTCAAATCGCGACCTCGTCGAGTATTTCGAATGGAGCCAAGTACGGAAGTGAGTGAGTGTTGAGTTACATAATATTTATGCCATCAAAAACATAACTTGTAAAAAAACAAGTCTTGCAACTCAGTTCTTCTACCGTAAAAAGTTGTGAGATCCATGTAATACCAAGTCAGTTAATTTATTCAGTCCCTACTTAAGGGACCTTCTGTTTTAAGTTATTACGTAATTAGCTAACCTAAATAAAATCTTATAGTGATCATATCAACATTAAAAATCTTGTATGTTTTAAACAAATAGATTGACACAAAGGCACCGCAAGTCGCGCAACGAGTGGTGCCTTTGTGTCCCGCGTGATTCGCGTCGCGCGTCGCGCCTGTTTGCAGGAGCCTTTAGTATAGATGAAGTTATCATTTTGGTAATTATTCAGACAACTCGAAGGTAATGTTGTGTATCTATCAGAAAGTTTGTTTGATATTAAAATGTTATGGAGGGCTGTAGGGCAAGGCAACCTAATTTATGTACAGACGCCAGCACATCAACATACTACAATATGTCAAATTTCTTTAATAGATTTTCAACTTTATCGCCAACGCATAAGGTTCAAAGTCGATTGGGAAAATTTGACAGTTTCGGGTAGATTGATGTGTTGGCGTCTGTACATACTAGCGACCCACTCCTACTTCGCACGGATTTTATGACATCTAAACATCGATATTTCTTTATTATTCGTAAGTTTAATATAAAAGTATTATGCTCATAAACCTTCCGGAATAAATTCCATAAATGATGGTGATAATCCCATACAAATCGGTTGCGTAGCTTAGAAAATGCGGTCACACAGACAGACACGAAAAGCGTCTTCAATTTATAATATGTATAGACGAAGTATGACGACATTTGAATAATTATTTAGACAACTATTAGGTAATGTTGAAGGAAGTTTGTTTAACATTATAATGTTATGGAGGGTTGTAAAGGAAATGCAACCAAATTTATGTAGGTACATAAAACATGCAAATATTTCCTCCTCACACAGAGAAAACAAACAAAACACTAAGAAAATCTAACAACAACATCACTTTCATCGCTCAATAAAGATAATAACTACTAAACCCCACCCGTCTCATCGGACCGCGTACAATATACCCTATTGTTTACCTGCAAATCGATCGGTTAACGGCTTAAACGGCAACAAATACCATTTACGACTACCCGGATCTACATTCCGGTTATAGTGAGCTACCCGACCTTATAATGTCGCCGAACCACCGGTTACTTGACAAAGAGTCCTGCGACTCGAACTGTCGACAATAAAGCAACCGATATTGAGTCCACACAATGCTCGGGTCGGGCATAAAAACCGGGTATAAACCGGTCATAATGCTCGGGAAAGTTAATTAAATAGGTCTGTTAGCTGGCACGACATTTTTCAATCGTTCGCCTAGTGATGCCTGAATGCCGATTCTGTGTGGATTGTGGGCTGCCACGGTTTCTTTAGATAATTGGACACGGTGAAGTTTGTTATTTAACCGTGTTTTTTGACTGTTGGAAATTTTGCACCTTTTGATAATGCTCCACCCTATTAGCTATCGAGCTTTAGAAAGAGATTGTGTCACAGGTTTGAGTAACAGAGATGACGCTCTATAGAATCGAACTCTTTATAAAACTCATTCTTGTGATTTCTTTTCATTAGCTGAAGTAGCAGTAAACTGGTTACGTTAGTTGAGGGACCGATGGCCGTTTAAGCAGATGGGTCCCAGAGTGGAGACCGCATATCGGCAAGTTTAGTGTAGGACACCTCCCAGCTAGATGAACCTTAAGAAGGTGAGTGGGACAGACTGGATGCGGAAGACGGAGGAGAGGGTATATAATGGCGCAGCTTTGAAGAGGCCTTTGTCCAGCAGTGGACTGCGATATTTTCCATCAACCTGTAAATAAAGCGTACATGTGTGTACGTTTGCCACTTGGGGCTCCAGGCTTTTCAAAATCAATATTTACTCCGGATCTTAGGATATTGGTCGCTAGACAGAATCTATACTATACCTTAGCTCAAACCATAGAAGTTCGAAAATCGCGCGCGACACAAAGACACCGCTCGTTGCGCGACTTGTGGTGCCTTTGTGTCGCTCGCGATTTTATCGCGTGTCGCGCCTGTTTGTAGGAGCCTTAACTTGTGAAAAAGGGTAGCAATCGCTAGCACGATACAAGTTTTATTAAACAATTCCCTATGATACATGAACATACATAAGATCAAGCCTTTCTTCCACGGGGTAGGCAGAAACTACTTAACGCCATCTGGCATGATCCAAATACTCCTTTTGCGATCATACACGCCTGCCGTTTGCGAGTATGCCCTTGACCTTTCTGAAAAACAAATCCCTTTCCTATGAGTCAAAATAAAAAGAATAAATTACCTTTTTCATCGCTCAGGTACAGACGCCAGCACATCAAGCTACTACATTATGTCAAGTTTCGTTAATAGTGTGTGTGTTAACTTCTATGATATCATTTGCTTAACTGAGACTTGGCTTATTGAGGGTATTAAGGACAGTGAATTGTTTGACGACCGTTACACAGTGTGGAGGCGCGACAGAAATTATTCTAGCACGAAACAAACTTTGGGGGGTGGTGTACTTATTGCAGTGCGACGGGAACTTATCAGTGATCTCCGCAGTGAATGGTTTTCGTCTGCCGAAGACTTGTGGATCACTCTCACCCTTCACCGAAAGAGACCGCGAGTGTCGTATAAAATGCATATTTGTGTAGTGTACATCTGCAATCAAAATCTTGGTCACTCCCAAGCAGGTCAGTTAACAATTTTTTCTGATAACCTAACAGATATCGTTCAGAAGCATCCCGCAGATAAATTTTTAGTTCTTGGTGATTTTAACCTTCCAAATATAAACTGGCAACCAGATGACGATGGTCAGTCTTTGTGCCCTAGTAACATCCAAGGTCATGTTCAGGTCAATTTGTTCGATAATTTTACCGTCTGCAATATCTCGCAATACAATTCACACGTAAATGTCAACAACAAAATATTAGATCTAGTTTTATCTAATAGCGAGGTCTCAGTGGCAAGTTGCGCCGATCCCCTGGTGCCTGAAGATCCACATCATAGGGCTCTCTGTGTGTCTACTGATTTTGTGGAGTTGCATATTCTTCCCGCGCGTCCCCGTCTAAAATTTTTATATCGGTTGGCCGATTACACGGCCATTAATCATCGGCTGAGCCAGATCGACTGGTCCAACGAAGTACGCACTAGACCACTCGAAGATGCCGTATCATTTTTCTATAGTACTCTTAATGAACTACGTGATACTTTTGTACCCGTTAAGACAGTAGTTCCTAGCAGCAGATACCCTCTTTGGTTCAAGCAGCCTCTGATAAAAATTCTTAAAGAGAAAGCGAAGTACCACGCAAAATTTAAAAAATACGGAAACCTTTCCGATCATGAGTCTTTTGTTCTCCTCCGACAGCGTGCCAAGGAAGTTGAAAGTGAAATGTTTAGCTGCTACATCAAAAAAATTGAGGAAGACATATCTAAGACCCCTAAAGCGTTTTGGTCGTACGTGAAGTCAAAAAATCAAATAAATGCCTATCCTTCCTTACTTAGATATAGAAGTAGCACTTCAAGTGTAGGAGAGGAAATTTGTAACATGTTTAGTGACTACTTCTACTCTAACTTTCTCGGTTCTACCACTAGTAACGACGGGGACGGCGATCATTCTAACGACTGCGCGCAGGGTTCAAACATGCATTTAAATGATTTGGTTTCTGACCTACATTCAGTCGAAGTTAATGAGTCAGAATTATTCAATCTACTTAAAGGAGTTGACTTATCTAAATCTGCAGGACCTGACAATATTCCACCCGTTTTTATACTCAACTGTGCCAAAAGTCTGACTACTCCTCTTTCACTTCTGTTCAGGCGGTCCCTAAATTTGGGCGAGGTACCGGCAATTTGGAAGTCGGCATTAATCACTCCGATCCACAAGAAAGGACCTAGAGACCTCGTGGAAAACTACAGGCCCATATCCAAACTATGCATATTCGCTAAAATCCTAGAAAAAATTATATACAAGCAACTATATGCTTGTCTTAAACTAAGTATCAGTGACCGTCAACATGGTTTCCTACGAGGTCGGTCCACAACCACCAATCTTGTTGTCTGTGGGGACTATTTGACTGAATGTATGGCACATCGCACACAAGTAGATGTAGTCTACACAGATTACAGCAAGTGTTTCGATCGCTTGGATCATGCTATACTTCTACGTAAGCTTTTGGCCATGGGTATTAGTGGAAATCTCTACAGGTGGTTCTCATCTTATGTTGCTAACAGATGTCAAACTGTTGTTCTTAATGGGTACACATCGAAAACTATGGTTATCCCCTCCGGAATTCCACAGGGATCGCTTTTGGGACCATTATTATTCAATATCTTCATCAATGACGTCTCTTCATGTTTCTTGAACTCGACAGTTCTTTTATTTGCTGACGACATGAAGATTCTAAGTGAAATTAGAACTGATGAAGATGCTGAACGTCTCCAACATGACCTGGACAGATTCCAAGAGTATTGTGTGGCCAACCGCTTGGATCTAAATGTCTCGAAATGTTATACATGTACCTTCACTCGTAAACTTAAACCTATTACTTACGATTACAAACTAGCCAACACTTCTATAGCCAGAGTTAATACTATTAGGGATTTAGGCGTCACTTTTGACTCAAAACTTATTTTTGACACACACATCGATAATATTACTAAAAAAGCGTCTAAGGCGCTAGGTTTCATCTTGAGGATTTCAGCCGATTTCAAAAATATCAAAACACTCAAGGTTCTCTATTGCGCTTTTGTACGCAGTCATCTCGAATACTGCTCACCAGTATGGAATCCGATTTATAATACTTACATCAATCGCATTGAAAGCATTCAAAAGAAATTCTTAAGGTACATTCAGTATAGATCCAAAACCTATTTACCTAATTACCACAGCCGCTGCAGGAAGTTCCACATTCTTCCATTAGTTGAGCGGAGAAAAATTGCCGACATGGTATTCCTATTCAATTTGGCTAATGGTGCAACTGACTGTTCCGAACTGATGGGGAAAATTGGGTTGCGTGTTCCATCCTTCACCTTAAGGAACCATCAACCTCTGTATGTTCCCGCTGTGCGGTGCATTTATCGACAAAACTCCTATGTGATAAGAGCTAGCAGGTCATACAACTCAATGTGTCAGAGTATTGATGATCTTGATTTATTTTCCACCAGTGTTCAAAAACTTAAAAAAAATGTTTGTAATAAAATAAAATAAAATAGATTTTCAACTTAATCACTGAAGCGTAAGGTTCAAAGTTGATTGGGAAAAACTGACAGTTTCGGGTAGCTTGATGTGCTGGCGTCTGTACATCACCATAGCACAAGCATAATAGCACAATCAGCCCATAATGTTCCCACTGCTGGGACACAGGCCTCCTTTCTGTGAGAGGGAGTGAGTCATAATCCACCACGCGGGCCCAGTGCGGGTTGGCGGGTATCACATGTTTTCAAAAAGTTCTAGGGCATGCCATTTTCCTTTATCATTTTGAGAGCAGTGGTGAAGAAATAATTTACACAAAGTAAAGTGCCTCCTTGAATTCGAACCCATGACCGTAAGTCGCGGCTGTTACCACTGGGCACCACTGCTCATCACCATAACAATTCAATAAGCAACTCACAATACCATCTAAAAAAAATAAAAAAGCAAAACCTACCAGCAATATTGAACTTTTAACTTCTCTCACAAATGGATAGATAATTAAAATCCACTTGACATCGATTCTTATAGCCCCGGGGGCTTGCTCGGCCGATCTCGTCTGGAGTATAAGAGCAATAATATTTTTTATAAGGAATCTTCAACTTTATTGGGTAGATTAAAAGCTTTAGAGCAGTTCCCTCTGACGCTTGACCGAATACGAACACCGATCGGGCAGTTTTAATAAAAGTATTGGGTTTTTAAATTTCTTGGTTACAGGTTTGTGGACTGTTGTTAGATCTTCATTAAAGAAATATGATAGAAGACTTTGATGACGCGTCTGTGCAGGTTTACTATGGATTTCTTAGCTTGTGCATAATTAATATGAAAGTTATTTAGTATCAAGTATTTTTATAATAGCCATTATTTTCTTTTCAGTTATTACACCCATATACAATACACTAGATTGCAAATTATTCACTAATTATAAGTACATTATTACATCCATACTAATGATATTATAAATTCGAAAGTAACTCTGTCTGTCTGTCTGTATACCTTTTCACGCCTAAATCACTGAACGGATTTCGATAAAATTTGGCAGAGAGATAGATTGCATCCCGGGGAAGGACATAGGATCGTTTTTATCTCGATATTCCCACGGGGTCGACACTTATGCGGGTGAAACCGCGGGGCACTACTATAATAATATAAATATGTATAACTTTGGAATGTAAGAAAATTGGTACAGTCAGCAACAAAAGTCACACTTCAGTTTTTTTAATCTCAGCTATTGAGCAAAAGAATTTGTTCTAAATTGTATTATACAGACGCCAGCACATCAACCTACTACAATCTGTCATATTTCTTTAATAGATTTTCAACTTTATCGCTGAAGCATAAGGTTCAAAGTTGATTGGGAAAATTTGACAGTTTCGGGTAGCTTGATGTGCTGCGTCTGTAATTCTACTGCAATTTTGAACAAATATTTTGCTCAATAACTGAGATTAAAAAAACTGAAGTGTTAATCGACTTTTGTTGCTGACCGTACATAAAAAACATTACCACCCTTTTAAACTGCGCCACAGTCGGGTAAAAATATAGTCGGATACTATACCTAATATTTGAATAAAATAATGATGAGTTGTAACCTGATATTATTTCCATGCATGTTTGTAAGAAGAAAATGATTTGATATTAGGTTGCTAATGGTTTGATATACTGTCTCCTTGCAACGTTCAGAAATTTCTTGGGGCAGGGTACCTTGTTAGTTTTTCCAGGAATCAAGTACTAGCTTGAACAATAATGCAGTCCATTTGGCCGTGAAAACGTACCATACACAATACAAATTGTGTTCGAAATGGGATAGTTATATTTGAAGCATAACTTTATGCTGGTATCAACTTACTGTATCATCATCTACCTAGCCTTTTCCCAACTATGTTGGGGTCAGCTTCCAGTCTGACCGGATGCAGCTGAATACCAGTATTTTACATGGAGCGACTGCCTATCTGACCTTCACAACCCAGTTACTGGGTAATACGATAACCCTTGGTAAGACTGGTTGTCAGACTTTCGGGCTTCTGACTACCCGTAACGACGACTGTCAAAGATCCACAAATGACAGCCGGGACCAACGGCTGAACGTGCTTTCCGAGGCATGGAGGGGTCACGGTATCAACTTACTGTCTAATTATAATAGTATAATCATCAAATATTTCGGGATATCGCCAAGCGGTTGGTTGACTCTTTATGTGACCAGTAGAGGACTGGCCTATTTTTAGGGCAAAGAATCAGCATTGCCATCCAACGTGGTAATGCTGCCAGCCTTGCACTTATCCCATCGACAGCGATGCGGACGAATTTTTTGGTGTCCAATGAGCTCCTGCCTTTTTCTTTAATTTTTTATTATGTACTTGTAGATGGTGATGATGATTTGTATATAATATATATGTCGCTTCCGGTCATTTATTTGACTATTCGGAACGCTAGCGCCATCTGGTGGCGCTTGACAGAGTCTAGCCTGAGTTCGTGGGGGTTAGAAAACAGCTCGACAAAACGATGTGGAAGTCTTGGACACTGGCTCTTGGACATTGGACATCGTACGGCCAACATGTGCTCAGAAACTGTCCCGCGTTCCGTATCTGGTTGTGTAATGTGTCGTATACCTGCAGTGTGGAATTTGCTAGTGTGATTACATTGTTCGTAAAATTATAATCTGAATTGAACTGCAAACGGTTTTCTATTGCGCCATAACCAACACATACCCACGTACGCCCACAGTAGTTAAAATATGGCTGATAATAACGAGACACACTATACCTTCTCCGTCATATATATATACTAGCGACCCGCCCCGGCTTCGCACGGAAACATTATTATTATTATACATATAAACCTTCCTCTTGAATCACTCGATCTATTAAAAAAACCGCATCAAAATCCGTTGCGTAGTTTCAAAGATTTAGGCATACAAAGGGACATAGGGAGAGAGAAAGCGACTTTGTTTTATACTATGTAGTGATATGTATTTTAGTGTTAGCGTTAGTGTAAATTGTATTTGTTGTGTCTGTGTGAATGATTATGTTTACTTACTGTCTTAAAATAATAATAGTTATATGTACATTATTGCACATGTATATAAAAAGGGGGGAAAAGAAATCTTAGGGCATCAAAAATTCGTCTGTTAGCTTATACAGGGTGGCAGAGATATCGACACGCAAAGTGTAACCATTAATTCAAAATCTGATTTTGAACAACCCTGCGTAGTTATTTATCATCGGTTATAAAAAAAACTACATTTACATTGAGATGTGCAATACCTACGCCGTCAAAATGTATGAAGCCATTTTTTTTTATAACGGTTTTTTTTTTAAATAACTGACGAATAATTTCAACGCAGGGAGGTTCAGTATCATGTACTCAGTCCATGTTGCGCGTCGATGTCCATGCCAACCTGTATATAATATTTTGTTTAATAAACTGTAGAAAAATCTGAAAATTACTTAGGGCTGATTTTTCCAAAAAACTACAATTTTAGTCGACGAATAAAAAGACGACAACTTTATTCGACGAATAAAAAGACGTCGATTTTATTCGTCGAATAAAAAATATATGTCCATTGAAAAGTCAGCCCTTAAATTGGGGATGAAATGTCCCAAAAAGGATACTCAATTAACCAAGAAGCAATAATCGTTTCCGATTCTTTCACTTCTTTTTCTCCCACTTTCGAATACCTATCAAAAGCGCAATCCCAAAAAATGCCATCTACTTTCAAGACCTTTTAACGCGTACCCTTCAAAGCTTTGATGCAACTTCATTTAGAGCTTCCTTAACTAGAGTAAATTTCTAGAGAGCACCCCTCTATGTTTTATAAAGCTGAATAGAGCGGTCATGAACGTCGCACCCCTATTGACCACCTCTTTTCTGAACTTCATTACATCTTGCTCTTTTGAATCTTTTTAAAAAGTCTGTTGGGTACTTCATTTGGTGGGTAGATTTAATAAAAGGGACATTTTAATTAAAAAAAACTGTAGCGGTTGGTGTCGAGGTTGTAAAGGTGACTGTCATCAATCACCTTTACAACCTACCAACCAACCTTTAATCCACCAACCACCAACCCACCAACCACCAACCCACCAACCCACCAACCTTTAATTATGCTATGTATTTACGATCACGCATTAGCGTGATCGTAAATGCATAGCATAATTAGCCTATGATGATCCCACTGCTGGTAAACAGGCCTCCTCTCTTCGGGAGGGAGTGGACTGTAATCTCCAGGTCCTACGAGTTGTAGGTCGTGGGTTCGAACCCAGCCAGGCGCTTTACTTTGTATAAATAATTTTATCACTAATGCTCTCAAAACGGTGATGGAAAACATCGTGAGGAAACTGGCATGTCCTAGATCCTAAATTTCCAAGACATGTGATATCTACCAATCCGCAGTGGCCCCGCGTGGGGGTTGCAGCCCACTTTCGACGAGAGGCCTTTGTCCCAGTTGTGGGAACATTACAGGGTGTTTATTAAGTAACTAATAAGGTGAACTGTCAGCCTACAACAATAGTTGTGGTTTCTTAACCAAATTGTCTGGCAATAAATTTCATAGTGTAATTACAGTTTTTATTGAATACTAAAACTGTCTGACACAGTAATAAACAAAGTCATATCTCTAAATGTCTCTTCACACAAAACAAGATATCCGACTTTGTAATGTTATTGCAATTTTATTTTACGTACTCCTTAAAACTGACGATAGTAAGATAGCAGTAACACTCGAACGTTTTAGTACTGCAGTAACTGACAAGCGAGTCAAAAGTATTAGCAGTGACATTTGTATCCTTCATTTCATTATACAGGGTTGTTGGTAAAACATTAACAACCTCTTAAGAGATCATTGTACTCATCATTATGAACAACTTTTACTATGGGACCAAAACTGAAATCGCGAAAAAAAAATCTGCTGTTCCCTACATTTATGTTCTTATAATTCGTCAAAATGTAGGGAACAGCTGTTTTTTTCCGCGATTTCAGGTTACATCACATGACATCGTAACATTACGAAACATCTTAAAAGGTTGTTAATATTTTACCAATAACACTGTATACATAAACATATAAATTATATTTTTAAATATTAGAATATAAAATACATAAAAACATTCGAAAATATACAAAATAGTAGCCCACCAGTATCGGGAATAAAGACCAGCGGTCATGGCTCCAGACAGAGGAACCTCCTAACAATGCGGGCCGTATCCAGAAGTACCGCTTTCTGAATCAAGCCCTTGATCCAGCTGCCCAACGAGAGCCTCCTAAGATGTTGGTCGAGGCTCTTGGCTATTAACCCATTGGCTGTCATGACTATCGGCACAATGATCGCTGAGTCCAAATCTCACATGTCAACAACCTCGCGAGCCAAGTCAAGATACTTGATTTGTATATCTTTCTCGGCTTTCACGAGGTTCTCATCATTCGGGACGGATATGTCAACAATCATTGCGCGCCGCTCTGATCGATCCACCACCACTATATCAGGCTTATTGGCAACAATAGTCCTGGTCAGTGATGATGGATCGATTCCAGTACAATGTGATATTACCATTTTCGAGAACTGGGTCGGGCACATACCTGTAGTATGGCACCTCCGATTCCAAAAGGCTGTATTTCAAGCAGTTACATTATTATTGTGAGTGCTAAAGCTATGGTTCTCTTGAAAAGCGGCGGCCGCCACGTAACGGCTGCAGTGACAGTCGTCATGAAAGTGATAGCACCGGCGTTTGGCTTTAAGGTGTCAAAAAACATTTTTAGTAATAGCATGGCTTCAAAAAAATTGTTTTGAACGATATTTAGCTATTAGTAATACTACAGCTTCTAATATTTTTGTAAAATATAATTTAAAAAGAGTGTCCATGGAGTTTCCTGCCCGTTCTCTCCATAGGTACCTACACTTTGGAATGGGTAACTAGCTTCATATTTTCTAACTGACCGACTTCTTGACAATTCAAAAGTGCCTGTAAATGGTTTAATTGAAATAAATGCTTTGAGTTGAGTTGAGTTGAGTTGGAATAAAATAATAAACTTATATTTCACGTCACTATAAAAAATATTCGAATATAACAATTTTTTTTATTGTTTACTAATAAAAAACAGTTTACAAATATTTATTGAACAATTAAACACACCACACAAACCATCGCGGGTTTATCAGCGGCAATTAATATTAATTTGATTCCTCCAATCATATCATCTTTTACAATCAATCCATGCGAATGTATCCCCCACTTTTTTAGTTATTCCAAATAGCGGGCCGCCTCTTTAGTACATCTTCTAAAAAAAACAATATTAATCAAAGAGGTTGGCATCTCCGAACCAATTCTCTCGACGCGACGTCAAGTATAATCTCATCTTCAACAAACAAACGACTTTAACATTTACTACAATTGTACCCATTTTACACATCAGAGCCAAAAAACCTCCCACAATCAAATAATTGTTAGGTAAACCGTAAACAAAAAAAAATGTAACATTTACTACAATTACACCCATTTTACACATCAGTGCCCAAAAACCTCCCACAATCAAATTGTTAGGAAAACCATATCATACCGCACGAATAATATCGCCGTTCTGTATGGACTATATTGTAGCTCCTACACGTAAAATACACAAACATTTTACTTTCCTATTCAACATTTTTCCACTGTTTTTTCAGTATGTTTCTCTTTATATAATTTGATATCTCCGTGGGCAATGCCAAAGGTCCTTCACATTACATAAAATACGCACACTGGTATTAGTATTTGGTGTTCCTTATATTTATACGTTAGTGTGGACGTGATAGTCCGCCAAACAGTATCTTAAGCACAATAGGACCTATTTTTCCGAGACATTTCTTCGAATAAAGATTTCAGAAATGAATATAGGCGTAAGAAGAAAAGACATTCTGTTAGTTTAACCACCGGTCCCAAATGCGCCACTTCCCAAGAAGCCTTTTCAGAAGAACTTATCTCGAACTTCGATAATATAAAAATATTTTAATAATACAGGGCGAAATCTGCAGCAATATTCCTCAGTAAATGAAACGCGATTGCACACTACACTTCATTACAAAAGAACAATGTACATGTACAAAAATAAAACAGCGAAAATTGTTCCCAGACGTCAGCGGCGGACAATCGGACGGGGCGTTATCGCGGCGAAATTCGCACAAAACTCTCGCCTCAATGCGCTGTTTTCTGCCTTCTACGTGTATAATTCGGCGTGCACCTGCGAGTAGGGCGCTCCAGGCTACGCGATTGCCACTGACACTATCTACCTGTGTTCAGTTTAAATGCACCACCCGAATTGTTCTTGATTCTTTTGTATATATTTTTATTTTTGTGTGACATTTGCGGCCACATGAATATCCCGCAAGGGTACGATTTTGTACGCAAAAAAAATTGTATTGTACTAGTTATATTTTTACAATAAGTAGAAATCTCTCACGCTTTGGGGATTTGGGTTCAAAGAACGTTTTGATGTATGTGTACCGGTTTGCCAAATAGGTTACAGTGCTTTATAAAACGAAGTGCTGGGACTAATTTGCATAATAATTTGTATGTTTGAGTTCGTTTTATCCAATATATTATTGAACGAGGTTTTCCGACAGGGTACACTGATGGTATACCTACCTACATGTTGTTTAATAGGTTAATGTCAAAACTGTACATCGAATATTAAAATAAAAAGTAATTGCTACAAAGTGTGCGAATGATTGATGATGAAAATATAGTTTTAAGAATTTTTTTCCGTTTGTCTGTTTGTCTAAATGTTTTTTCCGAATTTTGGCACTCAGATAGTTCATAACCTGGATAACACACAGGGTACTTTTAATCCCGGCAGTACGTTCCCGTGGGATATTTTTCGACATTCACGCGGGCGTACCTGCGGGTAAAAGCTTGTGTTATTAAATGATATAATTTAGGCTTATCATTTGACAGGAACCGCGGAATACTAGACAGTTAATCTCTCTTATAAATAAACCTCCCCTAAACCCTGCAGATACTTCACGCGGCACCAAATCAATAAGTTTAAAGTAATTTCCTTGCCTACCGTCTGCCCTTAACAAAGCCCCTATAAATCAAAACTATACAGCTCGTGTATTTTATTAGAGGGCCATTTGAAACAAATAATACGTCACTTGTGCGCGATAACACGGTACCTGCCCCGATTCACAAGATCGCATCTGAAATTGCCAGCAAGATTTATAGTCCATTGTTTGTACCGTGTTTTGATTTGTTTCTATGTCGTAAATTCATGAATGGGTAAAATTGGCCTGACATTTTCCTAAAGATAAGTTTGTAAGAAAAGAAAGACTGATTTGGTGATTGATTGCAAATGTTTCTTTTACTTTGTTGGCTGTATTGGCAAGTGATTGTATCGGCATTTTGGTAATGTAGTTATTGAATCTAGTAGCGAGTGGGTTGATGTTATTTAGTTACTAAATGTTATTCTGGAGTTCGTTGTCATACCAATTACCGTACCGTTATATTAACCGTAGTTGGAAACCAGAACCGCTTGGCAACCAGTTCTACTTTAAGCATAGCCTTCGGTTTATCTACGGGTAAAGCGGCCACGTGCATCTTATGATAGTCGCTTCGACGTCCAAAAGTTTTTAATTTTAAAAAATATACATATTCTTGAATAGGCCCGCTCTTGACCTCAATTACGCTAGATGGAAAGCAATGGATGAGGTCTATGATGAAACGATCGTGCCCAGAAGATGCGTAAGGCACTGGAACTCCCACGCATCGGCGAAAAACAGCAGGCTGCTTGACGCCGGACTCCGGTGGGAGGGTGGTCGCAAACCAGGCGGGCATTAGCCCTACCACCAAATGTTATCGAAATCCGTTCAGTGGTTTAGGCGTGAAAAGGTAACATACAGACAGACAGACAGAATGATAGACAGAGAGACAGACCGAGTTACTTTCGAATTTATAATATTAGTATGGATAAAAGCTAACAGAGTTAAAATAATATAAATAACTAGCTTCCACTCGCGGCTTCGTCCGCAAGGTATGTCAATAAAACCTAACCTATGTCCTATCCCGGGATTCAATCTATCTCTCTGCCAAATTTTATCAAAATCCGTTGAGTGGTTTAGGTGTGAAAAGGTAACAAACAGAGAGACAGGCAGATTTACTTTGGATTTATAATATTACTAGCTGCGCCCCGTGGTTTTACCCGCGTAAATGTCGATTCCGTGGTAATAATGGCATAAAAAGTAGTATATATATTAATCCAGGGTGTCAGCTACCTGCATACAAAATTTTATCAAAATTGGTCCCGCCGTATCAGCCTGAAGAAGTAACAAACATATAAACTCACACCCACACACACACACACACACACACACACACACACACACGCACACACACACATACACACACACTCGCAAACTTTCGACTTTATAATAATAGTGTGATTAGTATGGATGTAAATATTATAGTCTTCAATAAAGTAAAAAATCTTTATACATAAAAGGAAGTGCTTTCCATTGTGTATATAAAAATACTTTATACCATCACAACAAGCCCTAAACTTACATTTTAAAGCAGATAAGTAATCTGCAATAGTTCCCAAGTCGTAAGAGAAAATAAACTTTAAGGTGCGGATTATAAACAGGAGTTCTTGAGCTCAGACGACACAAAGTCAAAGATGTAAGGCGCCGACCGTCTCGAGATAAAATGTTGTAAAATGAAATATGGCTGGCACTACTTGAAAATTTGCTGAATTATTGCTCAGACTTAGCTATGTTTCTCGTATTGTTACACTGTTTAATAGTGGGGTCTTAACGCATTGTTTAAGGGATGATATCACGGAATTGTTGTTTCTATGAAGAAGTTTTAGGTTCGTGAAAGCCTTAGAAGCCTGATAAATGTAATCAGAGGGGCGATTCCAGTATTTTTAAATCGTTTACATTCCAATCTTAGTCAGAAATATTGAGATCAATCAAAAAAATCTAAAATTTACCTACATTTATGACATGTTTTTGACATTTACTGCGCTGTGATGAAACTACGGTTTGAATTTGAAGACTTATTTAGTAAGAGAATTGACCTTCTTTTGTCAATAATTGTCATGTATAGTTGGAAAAGCCGTCTTTTGTTCAATTCAACTAAACTTTATAGGATCTGACAGTAGATTGGACAGATCAAGCTGACCAAAAAACGCTCAATAACTACATAAAAACACTAGGTAACTAGGTATGATCGGAGTCTTCCTACATCGCGGGTGCGTTCACTGAAAGACATCACCACACCTATGAACACGGGCCTAAAAAGGCCACTTTGGCAGAATCATAAAAGGATAACATTATGAATCATGACGGACAGTTCCCTGTTAATTGGTGAAGGATAATCAGTTATTTTTTTTGTCTGTGCTAAAATTCCAATCAATCCAATGCAAATCCAATCCCAATCTCTTTGACTATACCTACGAAGTGCAGCGAAAAAAATAAAAACACGGACTGTCTTCGCCATATTATGATTTATAACGTTTCCTTTTATGATTCTACCAAAGTGGCCTTTTTAGGCCCCTAGTGCAAACCTGTTAAAAAAAAATCTAAATCATATCCCGGAACCTAAGCAAAAGTAAACGATGCCTGTTCTGGGTACGCTCGTTCCATCTTTGACCTTATCCATCACTTTCCATCATGCGAAATCTAGGTCAAAAACAGGGTCATTTCCCAATAATAAAAGAATATTAAAATCCTCGCATCCGATCTATTCTCTTTGTATAAGTGACAGTACCTACAATATTTTAACTCTACGAAAATCCATTTAACGCTTTTCACAATTTTGAAGCCCGACACATTTTAATTTATTTCGGTGGGCTGGGAATAATGGATTCTAGGAGTTTGATTGTTACCTGTTTCACTTTATAATAATTTATTTATTTTCACTTCAAGACACAAACATCAATGTAGCCCTGGCTCTTGTACTAGGAGGTCCTGTATCACAAGAGCCAAATTAAAGAAAAAAAAAGCCAAATTAAAAAAGTTCAAATATATTTTACAAAAAAAAACCTCAATAATGCAAATCTGCTGCATTTTGAGAGAAAGAGGCAACTTAAAATAGTCGAATGTTTTCAAAATATATCAAGTACTTTTCCATTGTACCCCCAATCACACGATATAGTTTTTAAATAATAACCATGTATTTACATTCATATGTACGCTCTATACATGCTGTATGTTTGTCTGTTGGTGAAGACCAACTGGACTCTGAGGGTCGAAAGGTTGGAATCGCGCCACAACATCAACTTTAAGTCATTCGTGGTACGAGTTCCAACACAATATCTATAGACCTGTCTGAAAGAGGACTTTTGGCCGAAAGTTGTCGTATATCGACGTTTCCGAGGACGGTTTCGCGACACGCAGCGAAACACGACGCCGACAACGTTACGTGTATAGTCATAGTTTTTTAGGATTATTATTATTATAACTCAAGTAGCGGATGTTGGAGACAGAACTACCAGGCTCAAGTGGGAGTGGACTCAGTGGAGTGGACACGTTGCATGAATGCACCCGGATAGATGAACAAAGATCGTCACGGACGCCTGAGGGAGGGTCGCCGTCGAGATAGACCATGGCGAAGGTACTGTGACGATCTGATAAGGTTTGCAGGGCCAACATGGCCAGAGATCGCACAAGACGGGAGCCTTAGAAGGAAAAAAGAGAGGATCTTGCCCTGCAGTGGCAAAAACAGGATAACAAATAAAAAGTGTACATACCTACATTTTGTATTTTTTTTACTAATTAAAACTATACTATAAATACTTTTATTAGTTGACCATAATGATATTAACGAATCATATTCCTATGCCTAAGATTTGATTAACTAATATAAATATTTTTCAACAAAACTGGGGATAATTTCTTACTTACTTAAATAACAATACCCTTTGTTGAAGGACATCTATTACGTTCCTGTAACCACACAGAATCTTCATTATTAAACTTACATTAATTGTTCATAAACAGATTGTAGATAATTGTATAGCACACTACCCCATTCTCACATCGTTATTCATCAACATAGTATGAACAATAATCCCAATGAATTGATAGGGGTTATCCCCATTAACACCCCCTTTTCTATGTGGGGTTGTGTGGTGAATGAGAATGTTCGTATTATATTTGCAAACAGTAAGTAATCTTACAAATGGAGATATTATCACGGTTGTAAACTATTTCGGGAAACTTCTTCATTCTGTATTAATTGATGCAATCAAAACCTTATGAAGAATTTTAAATCAGCAATTAAAATAAATGAAATCAACACGGTGTTTATCATTGGTAAATAAACAAACGCAGATATAACATAAGCAGATTATAATCTTTATTATAAAGATTATAATCGCTTATGTTATAACTGCGTTTGTGGAGAATGTCGTGGGTATACATTTACTGACTCTTTCGCTCGAATATTGTGTAATACTGTAACGTGTAGGTAACCGTTTACTTTCCCAAATAAATAAAATAATCTGCTCCTTTTTGACCCACTGGTGTTAGGAATGGGACAGTTGGGCCCACTCACTTTCAGGCTGGTGTGAAGAAGCTGCAATTTCACAATATTATGTTGTACTAAATAAATATAATTACCGGTCAAGCTCCGCGCGTACCCTATGTAGCACGATACAATAGAAAATCAATTGTGTCTCACTAGCGGAGCTTGAGAGGTCATATTCACTGGCAGACAAAGAAAAAAAATACGTTTAAATGCGGCAAACATGACGCATAAAAAAAAACACAAACAAAATAACAATTTGGGAGAAAACATGCGTCGCATCTACGCAAAACTGCCAACACAGCCTAAATTGCTGGGTCAAAAATTTCGCACAAGAGTTCCTTATAATTACGGAGTACTCACCTTCGTTATTCGTTAGATAGAAGGATTTTTGAAAAATTATCCTATTGAAGGGATTATATAAGGGATGAAATTTGATCCAAACTGCAGAAATTCTTAATATTAAAATAATTACTCGTAAGGCGACAAAGAGGCGCACGCAAGCCGAGCCGGGATTAGTCGCCATATCCAAAATTTGGTCTGAAGGACTACATAAGCCTTAGAATAGAATAGAATACTCTTTATTATGTACACCATATAAATTCCGCCTTCCCGTAGCCTTTTCTAGCGAATCACAATCCATCCGTCGATTACTAGGTCTTCCTACCTTTTTTATTATAATTTAAATACCAGTCATAATAATGAAAACTCATTTAACTCTCGACTCATTTAGCGGCAAAACGATGGAGTGGATCATTCGAGTAAGCATAATTTGAAGAAATAATTTTTGATTGTTTGTAATTTTACACAATGTCCGTTGAAAAATTAATTTTCTGGTCAGCGCCACATGTCTTTTTCTTAGCCGCGACATATATCTCATCAGCTGTCATCACAGTAATAGTATATTTCACCCTCTTTCTAGCCATCGCTCTTTTACACAATCCATCTGTTGTTTACCTACTAGGTCGAACTTCCTTAATTTTTTTAATATAATATACCAGTCAAAATAATGAAAACTCATTTAACTTCCGACTCATTCAACGGCAAACGATCGAGTTGATCAGTCGAGTCATTTTACACAACGTCCGACGAATGTAAAATGGAACAACATTTAACGGCCGTCAATATCAGAGCACCGCAGGCCGCTGATGTGTGAATCGACACTTAATCAGACTTAATCGACTACATAAATAACTATAATAAAGTCAATTGAACGAAATAGCCGGTTAATGGCGAATATATTTTAATATTGGCAACTTTGTGGAAAACGATTTTGTGTGGTCATATAATAAATATGATTTTTTTATAAGGAACTGATTTATGTTTGTAATTATCTAGAACCAGCTTCTGCCCGCGGCTTCGCTCGCGTTAATTTAGAATTTGACAATCAAATGATTCGAAAGACACGTGGCGCCATCTATTATCATAATAACGTTATTGTTGGTTTCCTCGAGAACAGCACTTTTTTCGGGATAAAAGGTACCCTATGTCCGTTTCTGTACACGTGACAACGTATATGCAAAATTTCAAGATGATCGGTTCAGTGGTTTAGGCGTGAAAAAGTAACAAAAAAACATACTTTCGCATTTATAATATAAATAAATATAAATATTATAAACTAATAAAGCAAAATTAGCCTACAACGTTCCCTCTCTTGGGACACAGGCCTCCTCTGTAAGAGGGCTATAATCTACCACGGCAGACCCAGTACGGGTTGGTGAATATCACATGTCTTCGAATTTTAGATTCTAGGACATGGCGGCTTCCCCACAAAGTTTTCCTTCACCGCTTTGAGAGCATACAAGACCAAATATCTAGACTAAACGATATTGTCAAATCAAACGACCCTGGTTACTTATTTCCTTTGTAACCAGGGTCGTCGGATATGCTTGAAGTTTAGTAAGAAACCAATGTATATTTTCGAATCAAATTTAATTTAATTACACGTGAACTACCGCTGGGATTCAGGCCTTCTCTTTCGAGAAGGTGTTCTGGAGTTCCGAGGGAGAAGGCCCGTGTCCCAGCAGTGGGAAAATTATAGGCTTATTACGCTCGCGCGCTAGATGAAGCAATTGAATTGCCTGTACGTGTGCAGTATCTAAAAATTTTTTAGATGACACAATTTATATAATTGCTTTAACGTTTTTAAAGGGCGAATTTAAAGGGTAATGACCGCACACAGTCATAATCTTTTAACCTTTTGACCGCCACAGGTCAAAAAATCAAAAACATGCCCTCGGCTGTCATGTAGTCGAACCATGGCGTGCTGGGCACATTTTGGTTTGGTCAAAAGGTTAATCGATACCTACATGATTCATGGATTTCGTGGAATCGATTATTCTCGACCGTTTACCTGGAATGATCGCTATTATTACCATAGACATACTAATTAGACTTCACTCTAAGAATACAATAGGTGTCACAAAACAAAATACGTAACTATATGTACAATGTTATCTACAGCAACTCCCACATAGGCTTAAGACAACTTGGCTTGGCTATGTCAGTGTAAGTTTTCGCCTCCTGAAAATTAATAATGCATCCAGACTTAAGTTAAACGCCTTAAGGCATCGAAACTTCGTAAATGCATGTGTACGCACGTATTTTGTCTTACGCGTGAGTAAGACGCCTTCTGAAGATAGAATAACATAGGTGCGGTCAGCGAAAAAAGTTTAAAACACTGTTACTTTAATGATAATACAGGAGGTCTACCACGAGCTCTTAACGCGATCCATTTTAGGACCTAAACTGAACTGTTCTTTTAATTCGTACCATGACATCAGTTTAACGATTCAATTTAGGCCATGTCATCTGACAGCGATTGTACCAAACTAAGTCGCAAGTTTTGGTTTCATTCATTCAATTTTGTACTTGTTTAGTATCATGACGTTCATAGAGCAGCTCAACTGAAACGCTCAACTGTCAATATAAGCGATTCAATAAAAGTTACTATTTCTCTAACATAAACTGAAACGTTTGGTGAATTATTGACGAAAATAAAGTTTTTTAGTGCTACTTTAGTAGAATTTTATAAAAACCAATGTAAGTGTACTTCAATCATTCTTCTAAAGTCTAAAATATTTATTTTTCATACCTTTTTAACCGCATTTGTGTTTCTTGGTACGTTCTAAACATAAACATAATTTGTTTTATTACGTAGATATAAAAAAATCGTATAATAAATAGCAAAATTTATCTAAATAAATATCTACTTTGACTAAGAATGATTTTAACAATAGTTACCGTATCAACGTGCAATTTTAAAAACAATTATAGTGTCTTTTTAGGGTTCCGTAGTCAACTAGGAACCCTTATAGTTTCGCCATGTCTGTCTGTCCGTCTGTCCGTCCTCGCTTAATCTCTGTGACCGTTAGCACTAGAAAGCTGAAATTTGGTACCAATATGTATATCAATCACGCCGACAAAGTGGTAAAATAAAAATTGGAAAAAAATGTTTTATTAGGGTAGCCCCCCTATATGTAAAGTGGGAAGTGATTTTTTTTTTTAATTTCAACCCAACTTGTGATATATTGTTGGAAAGGTATTTAAAAATGAATTAGGGTTTACTAAAATAATTTTTTGATAATGTCAATAATTTCGGAAATAATCGCTCCAAAAGTAAAAAACAATGTGTCCCCCCCCTCTAACTTTTGAACCATAAGTTTAAAAAATATGAAAAAAATCTGCAAAGTAGAACTTTATAAGGACTTTCTAGGAAAATTATTTTGAACTTGATGGAAACAACAGTTTTTGAACAAAAAATACAAAAAGTTGTACAAAATAATTTCTGGACTGTTTGTAGTATAATCGTATATGCAAGCATTTTTTTAACTTCGTTTACATATTTTATTATCCTGAACGTATCCCTTTGTGTTCGGCTAAAAACCGTCACGAGTCGGAGCGCCTGCCGCGAAGCGTGCAATGATGCACGCTCCGTGTTCGCGCACGTACCCATTACCGGGAGCAGTTGCAGGAGCGCGGAGCGCTGCTGGAGCGCGAACATAATGGATACCCACTTTTAAACTTATAAGTGGGAACACTTATTGTGACGGACGGGAAACTACGGAACCCTACACTGAGCGTGGCCCGACACGCTCTTGGCCGGTTTTTTTACTTTAAAGTAATGATACTGAGTTAAGAACAAATAAAATGTTACTTGATTCTAAACGTGTCTAACACTAAATATGCGCAAAACCAACTTATTTGATAATAATAGCGTTGTCTCTTTTTCACCAAAAACGTTTCAAACGCGGTTCAGCCACAAATTGCGATCTTTTATTCACTTTTAACGATCCAAATGCCGCTGAGCGTATTGGACGTCATGGTACGACTTGATGCGATGCAGTTTAGGAACCTAAACCGAAATGTCTTGCTTTTGAATTGTTTTTAATTAGATTATGGTAGACCACCAGGTATGTAAAGATAGTCACCCTCTATAGACCAACCGCGGTAAGCATAGCTTTACCTGTTCGATGGACCCGAGTAGCTGTTATTACACTAAAGAGACTAATTATATCAACAATAATTACACAATTGCAATATAATAGCAGCATAGAAGTGCAATAAAGCTCTTTCACACAAGCAGGTAACAGTGTTACTTTGATACAATTATGTTGATGAATCCAAACTCCGCTGAAGTTCTCAGGCGTCTGAAGTTGCTCTCGATTGTTCTGTCAACTGCTTTGTGTAAATCCTGTTATTTGTATTAAGCAGGGAATCTCTACGTATTTTACTTTTGGCTGTTCGTTAGTATGGTATTTATATTTTACGAAGCGACGCGGGCTTTGCTTGTGGTAACCAAATGGACAAACACGCTGTGAATGTGTGTGTAAGTGCAGGAGCTCTCGCTGGTACCGTCTGAGGCAATGGCAAAGTAGAAGTGTGTGTATGTGTGTGCGTGTCTGTGTGTTTTATCCTGTCGCTACTTGTCTGAACGCATACATTCTCAGCGCGTTTGTCTACTTGGTTACCACAAGTAAAGATAATATTAGCATAAGATCATGCTAATATTATCTTTACTTGTGGTAACCAAGTAGACAAACGCGCGGTAGGATACAAAATAAAGTTTGCATCGGACAGAATCGATAATTGAAACAGGTAGTTCAGACCAAACATCGGTGCTCATGCAACTACATATCTTTCCGCGAAACTGGTTCAGAAAAAACACACTCAAAGATATATCGAAGGTCGGGCATCGGGGCACGTGTCAGGACTTAAATTAATCAGTAGTCAGATCCTTTTTAGGGTAACCTAATCCCTACCTGAACTAGGGACCCAACACACCTTTCGAGGCACGGAGGGGTCTCGGTATGTAAAGATGGTCACCCATCCACGGATCGACCGTGGCAAGCGTAGCTTAACCTGATTGATCGACCCATGCGACTGTTATTACTTTGCCACGAGCCCCTCCGACTTACGAGCACGAGAACGTACTACCGGGATAAATACTAACCTAACCTATGTCATGGTTTTATGTGTGAAAAGGTAACAGACAGACATGCAGGCTGACAGAGTTACTTTCGCATTTATAATAACTTTAATTCCTACACAATAAAGTTCAGTTTACGCTACAACTTCAAATATTTTTATAACTTTTTCAATAGTGCTAGTCACTCTGAAATCAACTTAATTGACATTGAAATAAAGTTGATAATTTGATAATATTTACATAATCTATGCTAACATTTAAAATAATAATAATATGTACATTTATATGAAAAAATTAGCAAAATAATCATAGGGCATTACAAAATTCGTCCGCATCGCTGTCAACAGGAACAGTGCCCAAAAGACTGGCCGCATTGCCACGTTGTATGGCGATGCTAATTCTTTGGCCAAGAAATAAGCATAGATAGCTAGATATTTATAATATTAGTTTGGATAATCATATTATAACGCTTTATTTATAAACGTTGCTTTGAATTAAGTTAACTTGAACTCAACCCTGGGCCTGTTAATTATGTTCCTATAAGACACCAGCTGCAGCATATTATAACCAAACAAAGCGTTGATTCCTTCCATTAATTATGACTTTCACTAAGCTTATTCTCCAAGAAGAATACTAAAACACAGAAACAAAATAAAAACCCAATAGAAAGAATCTTATATTTCCGTATCTGGTATAATGTCACGACTTTACTGACTCTATTTTGCGACGAGGCAGTAGGATATTTATCAATAAGGCTACTTGACCGCGGCCCCCTGTCAGTGAGACAATCGTAAATCCATCTATATTTTTATGTTCATTCTTTTATATGACACGAAGAAAGCTAAGGGCTCGAGATGAATGGATTTCCTGCGAAAATAGATATAAATTGGGGTACAAAAGCGAGAAAAAATGAAGGTGCAAATAGTTTCCTTCATTTGTTTACCTGAAACTTCTTTTGGTGATTTATTCCGGCCTAGGTACTCCAGGTAGCCCGAAGAATTGCCAAACTTAAGTGACAGTAGTCAGGGCACATTGCTCGCAGAACAGATGGCCGATGGGGCCGAATGGTTCTAGAGTGGCGACCGCGTACCGGAAGACGTAGCGTTGGAAGGCCTTCCTCAAGGTGGTCCGAAAGCCTTGTGAATGCCGCAGCAATCCGTTGGATGCGAGAAGCACAGAACCGGTCGAAGTGGAGGTGCTTGGAGGAGGCCTATGTCCAGCAGTGGACGCCTTTCGGCTGAAATGATGAGGTACCTGGAATCGCGAATAAAGAATCAGCTGTTCCCTACATTTATGTTCATATAACTCGTGAAAATGTGGGGAACAGCTGACTTTTTTTTCGTGATTACCGGTTTGGTCCCATAGTAAAAGTTGTTCATAATGATGAGTACAATGACCTCTTAAGAGATTGTTACTATTTTACTAATAACCCTGTATATTTTTCGTGTTATTTCTGCCATCGACACGCTAAAAGCTCCTTCAAACAAACGCGACACGACACGCGACACAAAGGCACCGCAAGTCTTGCAACGAGCGGTGCCTTTGTGTCGTGCGCGATTATATCGCGTGTCGCGCCTGTTTGTAGGAGCCTTAAGAAGACCAAGACATCGACTATAATAGTTTCGTCATTCCGACTCCATTTATAAATCTAGAACCGTGTAACTCGATACAGGTCTGTAGGACATTTCCAATACATCATCGCTCGACCTGGCACTGTCAATGAGGCGACCGTAATTTATATATCTACATGTCTAGTCTATCTGAAAACGTCTGGCGTCATAGACGCAGACCCAGGAGAAGATGGCGGGACGCGTTCGACGCTTACAGACAGGATTGGTCCACACTAGCTCAAGACAGGGAGGAGGGGAAAGGAGAAAGGGAGGCCTTTTATTCTTCAGTGAGACAACTTAGGCTAAAAATAAATAAATAATATGTGTAATATAAATGAGGACATTTCTGACAGCGTAATCAAGTGTATGCTCAGTAAATCTGCTAGCAATGTCGTGAACCAATCGTAATAATATCTATTTTAACACCATGTTTATTCGAATAGAAGTCTAGAAAACCGAGATTTAAATAGAATTCTTGAAAACCTGTGAATGCCTGGAACACGAACTTAATCAAACTCAAACTCAAACTCAATGCATTTATTTCAATTAAACCATTTACAGGCACTTTTGAATTGTCAAAAAGTCGGTCAGTCAGAAAATATGAAGCTAGTTGCCCATTCCAAAGCGTAGGTACCTATGGAGAAGAACGGGCAAGAAACTCCATGGACACTCTTTTAAATATTATTTGTACAAAAATATTAGTTACATCATTAATGTGAATTTATAATCATATGTGAGAACGATGTACGAAAGACGTACGCGTTAAAAGAGTCCAGAATACAGCAAATAGAACAAAACAACAATTCAAAATTAAAATAATTAAAAATAAGCCAAGGCAGCTAAGAGATGACCAGCCTCAACTGACGGCGCCCGTTCACGTAATCACACTAATATTATAAAGGCGAAAGTTTGTGAGTGTGTGTGTGTGTTAATATGTTTGTTTTTCTTCACGCTCAAACGGCTGGACTAATTTTAATAAAATTTTGTATAAAGGTAGCAGACACCCTGGATTAACATATAGGCTGCTTTTTATCCCGATATTCCAACGGGATCGACATTTACGCGGGTGAAACCGCGGAGCACAGCTAGTTGATAATAATTTCGGATTGGAGACTCATCAAAAGTGGTTAATGAACTAGTAGCGGTACCGTTGTGGTATTTCTGTGGGGATACCTCAACTATATCCTTATGGCTCCTGCAAACAGGCGCGACGCGCGACGCGAATCGCGCGCGACACAAAGGTACCGCTCGTTGCGCGACTTGCGGTGCCTTTGTGTCGCGTGTCACGTCGCGCCTGTGTATACGAGCCTTTATGCAAAGTGGCATCAAAATCTGAGTTTTGAGAAATATAATCTTTTAGAATACCTAAATATTTTTGTTATATTTTTATTTTAATAACTATTTAACGGGTATTTGTGACTTTATAATACTTAATTAATGTGTTTCTCTGCTAGACAAAGTCACTTGCCACCTCAACAGTACTGAATTTGACTATGTTTTTCGTTTTTAACAAAACAGGGACAAAAAAGGAAAAGGTTCTCAGTTCGTCGGAATCTTTTTTATTTTTTATGTTCACCGATTACTCGAAGACCGCTGGATCGGTTAAGATTTTTTTTTTAAATTGACAATGGAAACACTTGGTAATTAGGTATACACTTTCATCCAAAAAAAAATTGACCAAAACAGCTGCTACATTTCTCACATTCACCCAGATAAATAAACCATGAAACCCTCATAGTATCACCGCCATGTTGTGACGTATCTGCAGAATATTATCAACAAGGTCACTTGACCTCCCCACTGTCAGCGAGACAATCGGATTTTCTTTATCCCCGCATTAACATTCCGTTCTTACCTATAACCAACCGTCAGCACGCCTGCGCCTGAGAGTCGGTTGTGAGAACAACTGACTCTTAGCCATAGGCGGGCTCACGATACGAAAATAAATACGTTTGGTGTACTGGGTTGGTAGAAAACAGAAGGTTAGGAACCTAGGACGTCAGGCTTTGACTTATGTCTCGTTAACTTGTTTAGTATAGACCGGGAGGCCCTTTTGGGAAATGGAATATCTTCGAGATTTCTATCGAACCGAGTCCAATTAGATAAAAATCTCCTTACATCGCCACTAAAAATCAAAAATATTATTATTTGAATAACTTTTTCTCGGCAGAACGAACAGTTTAGGACATGCTGTAACAAAAGCATGCTTGCTGGTGGAATGTGAAAAGAACAGGAGAGAGAGGGAGATAGTTTTTCGGGAGTTAAAAGTTAATATGTATGACGTTGGGGCTTTCATTAGAGGATTATCTACACCGGGAGAAGCCAAACTGATTTATGAAATGGTTGCTGCATCACTTTCTCCCTCGCTTACGCAATAATATATTTGTGTGTATAATATTATAATTACGTGTAAGAATTAGTTAGATTAGGGTATGATGAGGCTGACGTACCTTTGTAAGGTCTCTAAATAAATAAAGATTAAAAAAAAACACTGGCACTCCGGTAGTGCCGACAGAAGTGAAAACTTGAACAATTACGAGTGTATTTTGTGAATCGTCTTATAAACAAAACACGCGTGTTAAGGTGCGTTCCTTATTTTATAGGGTTTTTTGCAAATCAGGTATGATGACCAAAGTGACTGGTTTATTCTTCTCGTGAAAGGAATTTATTCAGATTTGCTCGTCGTCAGTTATATATCCGTGGTTCAGCGCCATCTCGTCGTTGTTGGATGAACTACGTAGTTAGTACGCGAGGCCTACGTAGTTAGTACGCGAGGCCCTCGTAGTTCTTCCCGATGTGCATAGATGGCGCTGTCCTCAACAACGCGCGTCACGTCTTACGAATTTTCGATCAGGGTCACGTGACCTGACGCGAATTTAGAAGTTTTTACCCATTCCAAAAAAAGTACACAGCGCCGCTAAAGAAGTTTTCACTTCAAAAAACAAAAGCATGCGTAAAGCGAAAGCAGGGCTAACTGCCCAGAGTGAGCAAGGTACAACCCAATTTATTCCGGTGTGATCTGCTGAACCCCCCTCCACCCCCTCGATCCCTTGCTAGTTCGTCTTCTGTTTTAATCTCTGTCTTATCCACTTTGCCTAGGTTACTCTTTTTAACCGACTTCAAAAAAGGAGGTTTTCAATTCGAATGTTTATATATTTGGGGTGCTTAGGCCCTCGTCCAGCAGTGGATGTCTTTCGGCTTAAAGGACGATTTAGTGCATAGGCTTATAAACCTTACTTTGTGGGTAAAAAAGAGTTCAGCAGTAGACATGCGACTATATCTACAGCTCCCCAATCGCATAACACTCTTCCAATCACAATTTGAATCATTTTGAAGGATATAGCTAATCCATTGCTTCATAATTATGTTCCAACAATTTGTTCAGCAAAGTAAATAACGCAATGAATGTTGTAGAACTATAAAAATGAAAGTAATTGCTACTGTAAGCCTTGTGTTCACCAACATTTTAATCAACTGATTAAATATTTAATCAATTCCTTATTTAAAACTTCCTTTGGAAATTTGACATAAACCAACTGTTTAAATACCTAACCGATGGTTTAATGTTGGTGAACTCAAGCCTTAGTGTGTTAGACAATTACCTCGACGGTTGAGTTGACGTCAATGACAGACAAACATTATGCATAGGTATTAAAGACGAATGGACTAACCAGGAAGACATCAATGCACTTCAAAGGAATGTCAAAAGACGATAAGAAAACATTAGAACGAATGATAAGATTAAAGAATGGAACGGGAGTGATTTACGCGTGATTACGCGCCGTTCATTCGCGTCCTTCATTTCACTTTGCTCCAGTATTTCATGTACTTCACTCTTCACTCCGTCTCGCGTAATTCGTTTGAATATTCTGATTCAACTTCGTTCGTTGTCATGCGACTGTGGGTGGATGTGTGTCAACTAACTCCGCTTGGGATTTAAGGAAAAACGTATTTATTTGACAGAGGAGTGGTGGCGCAGTGGTATCGGCCTCGACTTACGAGTTGTAGGTACTCGTTAGTCGTGAGTTCGAAACGAGGCAGGCACTTTATGTATTTAATTTCATCAACACTGCTCTCAAAACGTGTGAAGGAAAACATCGTGAAGAAACCAGCATGTCTTATAGCCAGGTATTCGAAGACATGTGACATTCGCCACCTCGCACTGGGTCTGCGTGGTGGATTGTGGTCCACTCCGTCTCATATAGAACAGGCCTGTGTCCCAGAAGTGAGAACATTATAGATTGATAATGTACATAATTTGGTATCCTACATCCATTCTAATATTATAAATTCGAAAGTAACTCTGTCTGTCTGTCTGTGTGTTACCTTTTCACGCCTAAACCACTAAATGGATTTCGATAAAATTTGGCAGAGAGATAGATTGCATCCCGGGAAAGGACATAGGATAGTTTTCATCCCAATATTCCGACGAGATGGACACTTATGCGGGTGAAACCGCAGGGCGCTGCTACTTATCTACTCCAAAATGTTACAATATTTCCGAGGTTTTTCGTCTTAGTTGTTATTGACTAATACGATATAAAGATAAGTGGCAAACTTTAGTCATAATTTGTCAACAGATACTTTTTACCTTCTTCACGCTGAAAATTTTCTCTAGTCTGCAAGGTTGGTAGCGGGACTAGGACGCACTTGAGTTGGACGCAATGAGTATTTTATGTTAGGCTCCTACAAACAGGCGCGACACAAAGGCACCCCAAGTCGCGCAACGAGCGGTGCCTTTGTGTCGCGCGCGATTATATCGCGTGTCGCGCCTGTTTGTAGGAGCCTTTATACTCAATATTTATTCAATCCCTGTCGAGGTATTTCCCTTTCGGCTAGCTAGAAGTTAGAACTGAGTAAAGAGGTAGGTAGGTATGTATAAAAGTAGAATTTGTGCAAATATCTTTTAGTTTTCGGTTCAGTTAAGAACTTCAGCTTTGTGAATCACACCAAAGTGCAGCAAAACCAACGAACACTGAAGCAGCTGTTTTCCAAACCACGTTAACATAACTTCAGAAGAAAAGTTCATAAAAATGTGACGTTCTCGTCGCATTTCTAAGAAACACATGTGCATATTGTTTATATGCTTCGAACAAACTGAAACTTCTGTCATACCATCTATTCTGTGTCACCGTTGACCTAAAACTCCACTATCCAAACTTATCTGCGATGTAAACGATGGTAAGGAGCCATGTGGCACTACACGACCAATTTCAACTCTAAGCTTTTGATTTAGAGTCCATTTTCGTGCATCAAGTTTCAGTAATAGTATATTCGGGGTTGCTGCTTCTATTCCGGAGCCGATATCTTTGATACGATCGGGGGCTAGGCTGTTTTGTTTCCTTATTTCAAGCAATACCTATATAAAGGATGAGTGACACTTTGCTGGATTAATTCAGTGTTAGGAGCTCTTGAAACACGTTAGATCGGTCCGAGATTTAGGATTTAGTGACCTGTTGGAATAGATAGTTTACTCGAGTCGAGTAATTTAGTGGAGTCGGTGTAATTATGCCCTGTAGGTATTGTTATGGAGACAATAAGCTTGGTGAATGTTTTGTCTTTAGGTATTTTAAGATGCTAGTGATGAGGGTAGGGCTATTGTTCGAGTTTGCTACTGTCTCTAAGACCGATGTCCTATTGAAAAGTGGATTTTCTATGAATCTTCTATTCAACATTACGTATTGCAGATCAGAAGAGAACTTCGATTTCAAGTTTGAGTTCTTATATTAATAAAAAATTACGCCTTTGTCCAGATACATCATTATTTTCGTGCTATGTAATTCAGATTGGGACTTTTTTTAGGTAATTTTAAATCGTGTAGAGCCGGGATCGGTGAGAGTAGGGACGAAGCCATTTTGTACTCATAAATTACGCCCGTGTTTTGGTTTTCTACGATGAAAACTTACCCATACCTATAAGACAAGATAATTTTATTTTGCAAATATGGGTATACACTATACAGGTTAATAAAAATAATACTTTATCAGCCATATTTTACCATGTAGGCATGCAAAAGATACACAAAAAATATTTCATTAAAGAACTCACTTAAATTATAATAACCCTTCACCACTAAAAAGGTACGAAGTGTTTTTTTAAATAACGAAATCTGCAGCTCTTTCCAACTCTTCGGTATATTATTAAATATTACTGGAGTAATGCAGTAAACACTTTTGCCCATAAGTGCTGTCTTAGATGATTGTAGATATTTTCACTATGTGCAAATCCTTGAAATACATAAACCTCTATACATAAACCCGTAAACCCGTTTAACTATTATTGCTAGATAAAGTTACAAATATTCTTGAGCATTGATACCTTGGCCTTTGGAGCCTTTTGGCCTCGTAGAACTTTCTGTTTCAATTCCCTTTTGTTACTTTTTTATATAACTTGGATTTTTATTTTGCTGTGTTTAGTTTAGTTTGTGATCTTCCTGTACGAGTCGCAATCATTTCTTTCTTTCTTTCTTTTTATATCACAAGGCTCATCTTATAATGATTTCTGAATTATATGAGTTCTCGAGTGGAAACCGCGTATTGGCAAGCGTAGCACGGGACGCACTCCTAGCTAGATGGACCAACGCCATTTAAAAGGTGGCTGGGACAGACTAGATGCGGAAGGCGGAGGACAGGGTTTTGCGGCACACTCTGGGAGAGACCTATATCCAGCAGTGGACTAAGTTGATTAATATAATTAAACCATTACTAAGGAAGTCGTCAATCTTCCTCCGAAATTTATTAAAACGTCATAAACTTCATACGTCATCACTCATCCCTCCTCTATTAAATTCACCCAATTTCATCAGCGTCCTGCAATCCTGGAGTATATGATTTGCATCGCCGATTCACTAGTAATCAGCTTAACTTGGTTCGGATGAAAAAAGGTAATGGAGTGTAAAAACGCGGATGTACCGTGACCGGGTGAGTTTTGATTCGGCGAAGTACTCGATTGAAACTATAGGTTTTTAGGGGTGATGGCGAAAAGTACTCTGTTTTGTGCGACTTTGTATTTTTTCCTAGATATAATATAGGTACATAGTTTTTTTGTAAAGAACTTTCTGTAGGTTATAGATTTGTATTTTATGATAATTGTTACTTTTTAGTGGAAAAAGAGTCCCTCATAGAAAAGGAGTGGATACTTAGGTAGGTATGACGATATGATTCGTGTATTGGTGCAGTTACTGGGTGAGCCTAGGTTGAATACGGAATCAACCCAGGCTCACTCAGTAAATTAAAAAAAATAGCAGTATTAAATTCAAATCTACCATTCAGGATAACAACAGCAACGGTGCTGTTCTTATCCTGAATGGTAGATTTGAAGATGCTCTTCCTGCATGTCACACGCTTTTCCTCCCGGTAAACTTACTACTACTACTACTTACTACTACACTTGCTACACACTCTCACACACTCACTCTTCATTTGCTTATTATAAAAAAAAACTTTTTTTTTTCTTTTTTTTCTTCTTATTACTTACTTATTTTGTTTTATTTATTTATTTTTACCATTTATGTGTTTTTTTCTTGTCTCTTTATTTATGTGTGCCTATTTTTCTGTTCTGTTGAACAGAGAAATAGGCACAAAAGTGATGCTTATATTATGCAAAATGTATACTATACCCGGGTAATATTGTGGCGTAATCAACGAAGCACAGTGGCATAGTTTATCAGTATTGCAGCGTAAACTCATCCAATTATTGAAAACTGAAGACTTAGCAACACAAAACTTCAAGCCAACTTTCCTCCTAAATCGAAGTCCCCGTAAATACGGGGACACCTACTATAAATAAAGAAAGAACAAACACCCGCGTAATTGTCGCCTTCTACGTAATTAGAAGTTATAGCGATTGCAACTAACAAACAACGCTTTTAGCTAATTTATAGTCGAATTTCGACAATTGCCATTTGGTACTTAGCGACAATTTAATTTATGGCCGTATGGCGAGTTCGATGGGAACTTTTAATGTTATATTTTAATGAACGAAAGCTGTTATGTGATTTGATAAGTTTAGGTTAGTTTGTAAGTGATAATTGAGTTTCATTAAAATGTATGGACGAGGATCCGAAAGGATTTTACTTTTAAAGGGGTTAGGGTAGCAGGATTGATATTTCATGAAATAGTATTCAATAATCCTATTGAATGACTATTTGACAATTTAATGGCTATATGTCTGAATTACCAGCGGCCCGCCCCAGCTTCGCACGGTTGCAATTTATTTTTTTCTGTTTTCTGATATTTTCTTTCATACAAACCTTGTCCTGCCAATACCGAACACAACAAAAAAAAACCAATTTGGTGCAGTCATTCGAAAGTTATGCGCTTACAGCCTTTTTGGCGTCTTTGTTTTATAGTATGTAAGGATAATCAATTATCAATTGAATATATTAAGTATATATTTACAGATTACAGTAATAAAGTACGATAATAAAATACAGTAATAGAATACGGTCGCGAATCATATTTTGTTCAAAATACAATCCGACACAAACCTGAAAATTACAAGAAACGTAAGTTTGAATTTCGCGAGCTTCTTCGGCGCTTCCCCCTTAAGGTATAAAAATACTTAAAGTTATGTAGGTAATGATTAACATTCATTTTTTGTCGTTTCAACGCCTCAACTTTAAGCAACGTCATAAATAGTCTGTCTGTCGTTATAATAGTCAGTCTGTTGTAAAAGCAGATTCGGATATTTTCATCTAAATAATAGTAATAAGGCTGGTGTCCGCAACTCCACGTCAATGCGCGTATTTTGCGTACGGCATCTAAATAATAATAAACATTTATTTCAGAAAAATATCCATTTTTTAACACACACATTTAAGATCAAAATAAAACAAAACGAAACAAAAACAACACACACAAAATAAAAGCCGTTAAAAACACAAAACAAAAACAATTAAAGACGTTACACACATTAAGACCGGGAGGAACTGTCCACTGCTCACAGTGCAGTATGCAAACGTATCCAGTGACGACGCAGTGGAGAGTCCCACCTGCCCGCGAACACGCTTGTGATAGTGTTGCTACTGGACCTAATACGACTCAACAGCGACGCACAGTGCTTCCTTATAAGAGCATGAAACCCATCAGTGTGCGCTTCTGCGAAATTAAAAATAAAATTCTAAAATGCCATAGCATTTTATAAAGTCTAACTTTTACATTAAAAAACTTATAAACTTATTTATTGCAAAATATGAAGCAATAAGGTTTAGCCAGTGTTTGCAATGTAAGCGCACAAAAATATGTTTGTTACGACATCACTTTACAAATCTTTGAATTTCTCGGCTTTTTTCTACTATAATATAAATTTATTATACATGTAAACCTTCATCTTGATACCTCTATCTATTGCTGAAAACTGCATTAAAATCCGTTGCGTAGTTTAAAAGATCTAAGTTAACAGGGAGCGGTAGCGACTTTGTTTTATACTATGTAGAGAAGACAAGCCTATTCAATTAGCCAATTCCTGTTATGCGCAGTTTTTACGACTTGACAAAAGATGGAGATTTCTTCATTATACACGGTGGGAGGGACTTTGAGAATTTGTCGAAGGTTATATAAAAAAAAAACGAAAAAAAAGTGCGAGTCCTGACTCGTGCACCGAGGGTTCCGTACAAATTTGTAGGTATGAAACTGCAAATTTACGATTTTCGGATTTTTCCCTTTACTTGTGCTACACGCTTGCTTCTTGCCCAATTTCATGATTCTAGGTCAACGGGAAGTACCCTAGAGGTTTTGATTCCCTTGCGAGTGTCAATATATACGGCATAAATGGAACATAAACGCCCGTATCTTTTTATTGCGTTGTCTTAGAAGTTTGATTTTTTTCACTGCTTCAAGGGATTGCTGTCTGGAGTATTTGATATTAATTTTAACTTGATAACTTTATGTGTTCCATAGAAAAAGTGTCTTGACAGACGGACAACGAAGTGATCTCAAAAGGGTTACCGCTGGCCCGGAACATAAAGGGCTAAGGAAGGAGCACGGGTGGGTTTTAGTCAGTAAGAGTCTGACACTCCCTTCCGCTCCACCCAGAGCGGGAAGGGTCATTTGATGATATCCCATCCTGAAAAAAAAAAAAACGTTCCGTTTTCCTTTTGAGGTATGGAACCCTAAACATTTGCTGTTCCATACATTTTGACCGCATAGGTATTGCAGCAGATTTTTTTTTGGATAACCGACGAAAATTTTCTACACTAGGGGTTCTAAAATCATGTACTAAATCCATGGTAAAAGGTAGTGCGTCGATGTCCCTGATACACTGTATTGTATTATACCTACTTATAAACCTTTGTGCCGCTTTGGCGACATCGCAGCTGAGGTGGGCCGCGATGTCGTATGGGAGGCATCAAACTCAAACTCAAACTCAAAGCATTTATTTCAATTAAACCTTGGGCACTTTTGAATTGTCAAAATTTAAATAGTCTGTCAGTTAGTCGGAAAGTTGAAGCTAGTTGCCCATTTCAAAACGTAGATCTCTATGGAGAAGAACGGGCAAGAAACTCCATGGCAACTCCATCGCGGAGAGGAGTCCGGTATTGCGGTGCGCCGCTCCTTCCGCTACCTTCCGCGGCCTTGACGGGATCGCCACAGTATGGTGGCGGACGCGATGGGGCCGCAGGGAACGAGGAGTGTTGGTATGACGTTGGCCGCTCTCCCTATCCTCTGCGGCCGAAAATTGGCAGGCGGCGGGGCCAATGACCTGACCCGTCGTAGGGGACCAGGGGCGCCAGGGCGCGGGGCCGTCTGGCGCCCATGTGCTGGTTTGGTCCCTGGGGTAGTCGCGGCGTGCTGTGTGTTCTGGTGCGCCAATGATAAGCGGCAGAGGAGGACACCGTGGAGTTTTGGTGGGTTGGGGTCCCACATAGCTGCACTA
Organism: Luperina nickerlii; assembly: GCA_963855955.1. NCBI lineage: Eukaryota > Metazoa > Arthropoda > Insecta > Lepidoptera > Noctuidae > Luperina > Luperina nickerlii. Next base: position 20,485,458 of record OY979669.1, read on the forward strand.
TCTCCCCGTGGTGGTGCGGAGGGCAAGAGCGTTTCTCCACGTTAAAAAAAAGTTACAGCTGTGATCAAAAGTTTACCCGAAAATAATTGGAGCGGACTAGAACCGCACTTACGTAATTTTATATTCGTTTTGAATGTTTCTACATTATTCAACATAACACGAAAAATGGCCTCACTCCATAGCCTTATTACGGACTAAATAAAAACAATAAATCCCCGATTCTACCTCTGGCCTATATTTCAGCCCATTGTTCAGGACGAGTCCATTTTTCATGTAACTGTAACATTATAAGCGAGTCACTTTTGTGAAGACCGACAGTTTATTTGATGTCCCTCTTTTAAAACGCTTGATGGCATTATTTGGGAGTGTACGTAGAATAAAATGGCCGTATTACCCACTCATTTGAGTGTTATTATCAATTAAAATCCAATTTGGATTGGTAATTGGACCATATTTTACATTTACATCTGTAAATATTGGAATTTATTGGAGAATTTTTGTTTTTGTATGTTTATTAAGAAGAATTTAAGCAATAATGGATGATTTCAGTACATCAGCTGTGTAATATTCTCTATATTGCCAAAGTCAACATATATTGTAAGCTTGTGAATGCCGCATCTTGATGTGATAGCATCAGAATGCTGCGTCACTTAACTTTCAGCCGACGACATAAGGGTTATTATTCTATCTGCTGAAAGCTTTTTATAAAAATCTAACCATCATTGATTACCAGGTACATTGTTCGTTGAGTGCTAGCAATTTCAAACCGTCATACTTCCCCCACCATAAGTACAGATCTACGACTTAAGAGTTTACGCTTTACTTTGTATAAATTATTTCATAACAATGCTCTCAAACGGCGAAGGAAAACATCGTGAAGAAACCGGCATGTCCTAGAACCAAAAATTCGAAGACATGTGACATCTACCAACCCGCACTGGGCCCGCGTGGTGGAATACGGCCCACTTCCTCTCACCGCGAGGAGGCCTGTGTCCCAGCAGTGGGACACTGATTATGTTGAGTACACATGTTAGAGACTATTATATCTCAAAGGCAACCATGATAAGCACTACAAAATGACATGAAAAAGTCACATTGCTCAATAACATGGTAAATTATCATGGTCATGGTATATATTATATTCAGTTTTAATAGGTTTATGCGTATCTTTATATTTAAAATATTTATTCCTCAATGTTCATGATTACACCTACCACTGTTTGTCTCTGCATCACCCAAAGGTTGACTGGTAGAAAATGTCTATGGCATTAAGTCCGCCTCTGTACATTTAGGTGCTTGAAATATTATAATAATAATAAATAATAAATAAATAAATTTTGAAACTCTCACTCAACCAACCAACCCGCACTAGGCCCGCGCGGTGGATAACGGCCCACTCCCTCTCACCAAAGGAGACCTGTCTTCCATAACCTCACCATAACCGACACTGTCTCGTTGTCAGTGAGCTGTAGGACTTGTCGCTGGCTATGAACTGTCCGTCCAGTATAGTTCTATGCTCTCACTCCATTTTTTACACCTACTTATTAGAAGCAGTTCCCTAAATCTCTGCACCATCATTAAACATTTGGGTACACAAAACACTAATTAAAATTACTACTCAGAATAGTTTGCCACCTCACTAACCATATAAAATAACATGGAATATAATATTCAGAATCATTCTCATAACCCTTTTATTACCGTATCGTAGTACGTACAGTCACAAGCGTAAACATGTGTACACTTAGCAAATATAAAAGTGATTTTTCTTTTTCGAGCCCGAGTCCTGTTTGGTGGTCGTAATTCCAGGTTTTCATATATCTTTCAGTCGAAAAACATAAATATATGAACATTTTTTACATACGAACATTGCATTTTTAACCCATACCTACTTTAATAGAAAATAATATAAATAACAATCGGCCAAGTGCGAGTCGAGGACGCACACGCACACAAAGGCTTCCGTACCACAAAGCAAAAAACGCCAGAAAAAACACGTTTCTTGTATGAGGACCCCTTTAGTTTTTAACTTCACTTTAGTTTTACTATTTTTTGTTATAGCGGCAAGAGAAATTGAAAATTCTATGTGAAGATTTCAAATGTCTACCTATTACGGTTCATGAGATACAGACCGCTGACAGACGGACGGACGGACAGCAGAGGCTTAGTAATAGGATTTCGATGGCACCCTTTAGGTACCTACGGAACCCTAAAAGACATGCTCCATGTAAAATACTGGTATTCAGCTTTATTCGGTTAGACTGGAATCCGACTCCAACAAAGCAGGAAAAATGCTAAAACAGTTTATGATGATAACCTAGTAGTTATGAAAAAAATCCGCAAAATCGCTTTTGATTTTTGCTAAGTGGATACATATTATGCTCGTGACTGTACAAACAGGAAGGTCCTCGCAAAACTTTCGTCGTAATGAACGAACATATTATTCTATTTAATCGTTTATTTAGATTAAGATTGCAGATGTTAATGCGAAACGGAGCAAGAATCAGGAGTAACGCTTATTGTGGACTTGTAAGTGGGTCACTGGATAATAGAATAAGTTTTTGTTATGTATGGTAATGGCCACGTAGGAATGATAAACATTATTGTGTATTTTTTGCAATTCTAAAAAGTATACGGTAGGTGGTTGTTAGAGATACTGCATAGCTGCAACTCTAATTTTGAAGATAAATAATCTTAAAGTAGAAAAATTTCACAACATTGGTGTATTTTTGTTTTAGAAGACAATATTTATAAGCAAAAATCTTGGAGTCAAAACCGCGTATCGGTAACCGTAGTGTGAGGACGTCCCCTAGCTACGTTGACCGACGATCTTAAAAAAGTGCCTGGGATGGACTGAATGCGGAAGCCGAAGGACAGGGTGTTGTGACGCAGCCTGAGAGAGGGTTATGTCCAGCAGTGGACAGCGAGTTGATTGATTACAAAACGTAGTACAGTACCCGGCGACAAATATTGCACATCGACCTTTGGAAAGAGACAATCGGCTAATTTCGGCTTCGTAGAGCGTTATCTCTGTCGCACGAAATACAAACAGTCCGGTATCTATTAGGAGCTGTTAAAACAATTATGATTTGCTTCTTTTGATAATTATTTTTATTATTTGTATGAAATACAAAAAAAGATAAAGGCCGATGTGCAATATTTGTCGCCGGGTACTGTAAAAAACACTGTCTTATTTTTTTTCAATCATCTTGTCCCACTACTGGGCAAAGTTTCCCACCAAATTTTTCTACTTTTTATTCATGCTACACCTTCTCCGTCCAATCGGTCAGGATTGTCATATTATTAAATGCCATAGTCCATTGTCATTTTAATAAATGCAAATATTGTACAGACGCCAGCACATCAAGCTACCCGAAACTGTCAAATTTTCCCAATCAACTTTGAACCTTATGCCTTAGCGATAATCTTGAAAATCAATTAAAGAAATTTGACCGTTTGTAGTGACTTGATGTGCGCTACGTCTGTATATAAACAGAAAAAAAAAAACTAGAGAAAACTAAAATATTTATTCCTCTTTCACGGCACATCAGAAAAGAAGAAAAATGGGTTGTAGCAATTCGTTGGCTTGTAAAACCACGCAAGTTATAGGAGTCAATTAAGGCGAATGGGACACCCATTCAAGTTAATGCTGTGCTTGCATGCGGTTAGCCGGTAATATGTCGCCCTTACACGCATCCGTCTCTAAACTGTTCTCGTTACTGCTGTGGATAAAATACAGGGTGAAATTAAATTAGCTAGCGAAATTCCACAGACTAGATTTGTTTCGACATCTAAACACGATTAAACAACAACAATTTTTTTTTTTACATTCTTGATAATAAATCAGTGTTTTTTTTGTCTAAACTTCACAGATAAGATAAGTAGGTATCGATATCTAAACAACACATAACAACAAAAAAAAAACAGATTTTCTACTAGCCCAGTCATTTTAGGCATTTTAAACCCCAATCTACGGAAAAATTCCTAGTGAGCTGAATTTTTGTACACACCTTTATTACAACGTTGTAATGAAGATGTGAAAAATCGACATTAATATCGTGCCGGCTAAAAGAGTTATAAAAAAACTGATTTTCATGACCTTTTGACCTTTTCAAAAGGTCATGAAAATCAGTTTTTTTGCAAATATCTCGCGACCTATTGCTCGGACGTCAATACAGGTCATTATAAAATTGTTTGTCGTGAAATTATCTACAAAAAATGCCTCTTGCAATTTTCTGTAAAATTAACCGTTTTTGAAGTAGAGCGCTGAGAAAGCGACTAGAATGCACTTACATACAGTATTGTATACCGTATACCAAGGCGTAAACTCTATTGTTTTTTTATTTATGTTTTTAAGTATCTTAAAAACTTCTATCTGATATTTGGGCGTTTTGTGAAAAGTATACTTATATTATAGAGGTTTGGAACTTAGTAAAATCTACTATATATTATACAAACGACGTCTCCATCACCATCCTACAATACTGTATGTAAGTGCATTCTAGTCGCTTTCTCAGCGCTCTACTTTAAAAACGGTTAATCTTACAGAAAATTGCAAGAGGCATTTTTTGTAGATAATTTCACGACAAACAATTTTATAATGACCTGTATTGACCTCCAAGCAATAGGTCGCGAGATATTTGCAAAAAACTGATTTTTGTGACCTTTTGACCTTTATAACTCTTTTAGCCGGCACGATATTAATGTCGATTTTTCACATCTTCATTACAACGTCGTAATAAAGGTGTGTACAAAAATTCAGCTCACTAGGAATTTTTCCGCAGATAAATCTAAAATGTCTGGGCTATACACTCATACTTCTAGGTACTTATACTCAACATAATATTGCACAAAATTTTCGTTTTGTATTAATTATTAAATTTACATCCTAAATGTTATTATAACTTATAGTACAAATCGAAAATGAGTGGAAAAAGTGCAAGTAATTTTTTGATGTAAAAACATCGACAGAATTTTTTTTTTTATTTTAGATTTCTGTGCCACAAAAATTTTGGAAATATCATGTAGTTACTCATATTATTTTAATTTTATTCCTAATCTTAACAATTTCATGAAAAATCGTCTTGCTCACACTTAACCGTTTGGCCATACCCGCTATAATAAATGGAACACTCGACAACACTTTTCATTCTTGGCTACATAAACCATAATTTTAAGCCAAACAACATTTAAAACATTCGCCAAATTGCCGGCGGGTCTTCTAAAAAAGTAAAGAGGGCCAATTAAATCGTAGTGGGCGCTAATTAGGCCCGTCGGGCCAAGACATTAATTTAATTGTTGCAACGAGCGGTATAATGCGGCCTCTTTTGAACGTAACCCAGCATTTTTTTCCGCTAAATGGATTCACTTGTGACTGCAAAGGCACTTCCTTGTTGCAAGAAAGGGCAATTAGGTAGAGAAATATTTGTTCCTGGCAACATTGTTAGGTTGCCAAGTGACTTATCATGGGACTTTTAATTTATGGAGCGTTTGTTTTCGTTTATGGTTTGACGTCATAATACTTTTATAGCCTCCTTCTTTATAAGCTACTAGCTTCTGCCCGCGACTTCGTCCGCGTGAAATTTCTTGTTACTCCGACCCCCCCCCCCGTCGCATCGCATAGCCTGCCCGCGCTATTACTTCGTTTTTGCTTAGCGTTCTTTCTGACTTTTTTTCTTTTTGCTCGGCTCTTAAAGGTCATAGCGTGATGTTAAATAGCCTTCCTCACAAACTCTTCAGCTTTATAATATTATATAGTATAGAAGTATAGATGAGCAATGATTTGCCCCAAATCTATCTACCTACAGCTCTTGTTACGCAGTTTGGGAAGACTGTTTACTTTATTTATAACATATTTGCTCGTAAAGGGCCTCTTATTTCACCAATTTCAATATCGTAATGTATCTCATTACGCACTTGTGCGGTAATGTAATGTAAATCGCACGGTTTATCAAGATTCTCCGTCAAAACGAACGGTACTTTTTTAAATCTTACCAAAGAGTTTTTATTTCAGAAAAGTAGACAACATTTTATGAATAAAATTAACTTTGGGAGATAAAATATAATAAATAAACATTTAATTCTTTAATTTAATTAATTTTGACAATAAATTTCAACCATTAATATCTGTAACAAAAACAAAAATATTAATTTACTTTATTAATAATACTGGCTGTTTTGTGCCCATGCCTGAAAAAAAAAGCGCGCATCGCTTATCTGTTAAGAAGTAAAAATTATTCCGCGCGCTTTTTCTTTTCGCTGTACTTACTATTTTTATTTGAAAATGTCGTCAAGTAATGATGAATTTATTAATTCCACACCGCCAGAAGTCTCAAAGGCAGCGAAAAAGGCTACTCTAAGCCTCTTGCCCGAAAAATCGACCGATAGATACTTACAAGCGTATCAAAATTTCATCATATGGAAAACAAGCAAATATGCAAGTTCAGTCCGAGTTTTATTTATTTCCTCGCAAATATGTTATAAAACGTCGTATGACATACGTGCGCTTTGAAAATTACAGCCTCTGCTTTCTTTTAGCCCTCGCCTACGGCTCGGGCAAGCAATATCGCCTCGGCTGTAATTTTCAACTTACCGCACTTATATCATAATGTACTATTATTTTGCTGCCCCGTGGGGTACTTGCGTAACACACTATCGCAATGGGTTTCATTTTGACAGTTCAACAACATTCATTGCGGTATTTACGTTGTCGAGCAGACACATTTTACGAATATATGAAGCAATGGACTACTTCAAAATGATTCAGTTTGAGATTGATAGAGTGTTACGCAATTAGGGTACGGGTTTAGGTTCGGTCCTAAGGTAGTGTACAGACGCAAGCCACTACAATCTGTCAAATTTCTTTAATAGATTTTCAACTTTATCGCTAAAGCATAAGGTTCAAAGTTGATTGGGAAAATTTGACAGTTTCGGGTAGCTTGATGTGCTGGCGTCTATACCACTAATCCTTGTTTAAACTTATCAATATACCTACCATTAGTTCCTAAATATTAGTCCATGAAAAAAAAATTGACGGAGCGTGTCAACGAAAAAAATGCTCTGTTTCACTGCTTCAAGAGATTGCAGCCCTGAGTATTTGACATTAATTTCAACTTGATAACTCCACGCGTTCCTGAGAAAAAGGGTCTTGACCGACGGACAGACGGACGACGAATGAACTTATAAGTGTTCGCTTTTTCCTTTTGAGATCCAGAACCCTAAAAACCTCCCAAAAAACCAAGAGATGCAGCCCTGAGTATTAGATATTAATTTCAACTTGATAACTCCACGCGTTCCTGAGAAAAAGGGTCTTGACAGACAGACGGACGACGAAATGAATAATAAGTGTTCCCTTTTTCCTTTTGAGATCCGGAACCCTAAAAACCGACCAAAAAACACGCCCTTCCCCATATTTCTTGTCTCTACGTGGCCAAATATGTTTTCCTATAAACAGCGCGTCTAGTGATTGCAGCAACATTTCCTTGTTGCAAAAACGGCAATTAGATAGTGAGTTATTTGTTTTGCCCGAGTTTTGTCGTAACGGATAAAGTTGTGCGCTAGTTTCCAAGTATAAAGTGCTCGCTTTATAAAGCCAGCTAGTTTGTTGGTATTTTTATGTTGTATTTTTGGTAGTTTTGTGAGGGGCGCCAAAATATATATATTTTTTTAATAGAAGGTCTACCTTCTATTAAAAAAATATATATATTTTGACCTCTAGGTCAACTACCCCAGACCCCCGAAAGCCGACGACGACCGACGAGCTGGCTCGTCCCGTCATCTTCTACGGGCTTTGTCCAGACAAATCAACGATCGATGGTACACATTAGCCCTGGATCGCAAAAGCTGGCAAGTCATGGAGAGAGGCCATTACCCAGCAGTGGGATGATACAGGCTTACTGTAACAGGAATAATAACAGAAGTCAAATTACAATTATGTTATAAGATCCATTATCTGATTACCACCAAAAGCATTGAATGTCAATTTTGACCGCATCTAATTTAACACATTGTACAGTGCTCTAATTTTGTACATTAAAAGAAATTCATTTACACGCCAACAAAAATTGATCTTAAGTGGCTTTTCATTTCTCGATTGTATATACAATAAAACATTATTATATATCTATCCAATCACATATTACATATTCTTTCATTATCACTGCTCTCAAAACGGTGAAGGAAAACATCGTGAGGATACAGGCATGTCCTAGAACCAAAAATTCGAAGACATGTCACACCTACCAACCCGCGCGTGGTAGATCACAATCCAGTCTCTCTCACAGAGAGAAGGCTTGTGTCTTACCAGTGGGAACATTATAGGCTGATTATTCTACATGTTACATCAAACATACGACATACTCAAATGTGCACCGTGACCTACAACACAGTTGCCAAACAGATGAAGTACAAAACAATTCAATTTAAACTGAATCAAACTTAAATTGCAATTACATAATCTGTAACAGTTGCAGTCCAAACTAGATCCAGAATGTAAGTTTTAAATCGTACTTAGACCGTGCTTAGAATTGAATTAAACAACGCCTGGTCCAAGTTGGTGCTGTAATCTTGAATTTAACTTAGTCACTGCTTACTGTAAGTTAGTCTTAACTTGAATTGTAACTGGTTTGCGGTCAGCTCTGAGTTGGTTTCAGGTGTTGGTTAGTTATATGTGGGATATGCTTTTGGTTTATGTCTGGACTTTAAAAGAGACTATGACCTCTGAGTTTGTTTCGATATAGGACAGGAAACGACGACCACATCACGTTTTAAAATATGATTAAAGTCTAAAAGTGTATGTAAAAACCTTACAGTAATAAAATTATTTATCATGTAGGTTATTAAATTATTTTTGGTTATGTCTTTGACACCTTGGACTTTTTGCATCTGTTCTAGACAGTATTACTCACCAAATATTATTTTTTCTGCTCCATGCAATTTTTTTTACTCTTCATCTTCCTGTCCTTGTTTCATCTTACTTGGAGTCGGTGCAACACCTTTGGTTCTTCCATTCTCCCCTGTCAATCGTCACATCCCTTCCCCTTTCTTTCGTAACATTCCTCACAGAATCCATCCATCTTTTCTTTGACCTTTCTCTCCCTCTCTGACATTTATATTCATCAGTCTTTTATTTATTTATTTATATTTATACATCATTCATCACTCTTTTAGTTAATCTCTTTAACTCTTCACCAATTTTAATTTTAGGGTTCCGTATCTTAAAAGAAAAAACGGAACCCTTATAAGATAATTTCGTTATCCGTCTGTCAAGACCCTTTTTCTCAGGAACGCGTGGAGTTATCAAGTTGAAATTAATATCAAATACTCAGAGCTGCAATCTCTTGAAGCTGAGAAAAAAATCAAACTTTTAAGTCAACGCAATCAAAAGATGCGGGTGTTTATGTTCCGGATTCAAAACCTATAGGGTTACTTCCCGTTGACCTAGAATCATGAAATTTGGCAAGAAGCAATGGCATGTAGCACAAGTAAAGAAAAATATCCGAAAACCGCAAATGTGTAGTTACATTACAAAAAAACCCGTGATAAACTATTTACATACCTACAGATTTGTACGGAACCCTCGGCGCTAGTCCGACTCGCACTTGACCGGTTTTTCTATTCTACACTGTCCTACTCACCTAACCATAGTTATGTGTCACAATGAAAATGTATTGTAGCAATCGCTTCTTTCTATTTTAAACTTTTCAGTCTCAAAACGTCAGTTTTCTTTATTCCATTTGTTCACTTTACTCAATCAAAACTACTGAAACCAAAAGACCCATTCCGCAACTCTCCTAGATTAAAATTTGAACCAAACAAACCCGTTACACAGTACCTCATCTTTCGTCAAATGAATCTGCATTCCACATCGGCCATCTTGTATTCCACAAAACCTTACATTGTTGCAACCATCAACTGTGACTCACAAATACCATGGACGAAACCCCCGAGCATTTACATGCGTATAGCGAATAAATGTAAATCCACAATGTATGTTCAGCCACCTCGGAGTGAAGGGGAAACTTGCAGAGTTAAGTCAATTGAAAAAATGGACGGAGTATTTGAAAGAATGTTGGTGCTTCTTTGATAAGGAGCTGGGAATAAAACCAAAGCACGTACGAGTAGCTTGACCTGCTAAGTCATCAAAATAATTCAATATTATGCCTTCTGATTCTAACTTAAAAAACTTTCTGGAGGAAAGGAGTTTTAAAATGACAATGTCGTAGTATTTAATTCAAATATCGATAGTTAGTAAGTCGATATCCGTGGATTTGATAGTCACCGCGGACAACACCTACACATCTTGCAATGCCAGGAGCCATAGCAGGTGAATTTTCATTCCATAAACAGACATACATATGAGTAATTTTGGCTTAGTACAAGCCAAAATTTAGGTAAAAATTACCCTAGCATTTATTTTAATTAAAACAGTTACAGGCTCAGAAAGATGAAGGTGGTTCCCAAAGTTAATTAGATTTCTATGAAAAAAAACGGGTATGATACTCCATGGGCACACTTTTTAAATATTAATAATTTTGTTGACAAATACTGGATATATCTATTTTTTCTTTTAAAATAGTAATAAAAATTAATGATGGCTATTTTTGGTTTTAAAATGTTTGTAATAGTTTGAATCAGTTTTTTTGGTAGGAAAAATTGGGAAAGTTTCCCGGAAATTCATCAAATTCGAGAAAAACTGAACGTCGTGAACGCTTTTAACGCTTTTAACGCGTACGTCTTTTTTACATCGATCTCACATATAATTATAAATTCACATTAATGATGTAACTAATATTTTTGTAAAAATATCATTTAAAAGAGTGTCCATGGAGTTTCTTGCCCGTTCTTCTCCATAGGTACCTACGCTTTGGAATGGGCAACTAGCTTCATATTTTCTGACTGACCGACTTTTTGACAATTCAAAAGTGCCTGTAAATGGTTTAATTGAAATAAATGCTTTGAGTTTGAGTTTTGAGTTTGAGTTCGTCGTTTTTATTCCTATAGAATTTTTGAAGAGTCGAGATATCAGCTTTTTATTACTTGCAATTATAAATATGGTAGTATATACGGTACTTACATAAAAAATATAGGTTTTCTTCTATCTGTCTGTTCCACTAATCTCCGAAACCGCGAGACCGATTTTGATAAAATTTGGTATGGGGATACTTTGAACCCTGGGGAAGGACATAGGCTACTTTTTATTGACATACCATGCGGGCGAAGCCACTGGTGGAAGCTAGTGTATAATAATATACCTATGTGAGAATGATGTAGAAAAACTCAGTACTACAGCTTGACGGTATTTTTTTTTGTTCTCCTTTTATCTTTTTAGCCATTATCAGATCCCCTCTTTGCGTGAAATTATTTTTGTCGTATTCCATTGAGCATTCACATTATGTGGTTCCAGCACTAAATTAATTTTAAATTTTCATTGTCTCTGTCCAAGTTCTGGATTTGCCATCTCTTTAGGCGGATTATATCCCTTGTGTGTTTAGAAGGTTCTTGGTTAAAACATTGTTGTGCTTCCTCAGACTCTGTTTATATGTTTTGCATTTTCTTGCATAGTTCTTCTTTCAGTGTTGGTATTTTTAAGCGCTCGTGTATTTCGGTGTTTCTGACAAACCAGGCTGCGCTGGAGATTATTCTTAGAGCAAAATGTTGGAACCTTAGTAAAATATCGATATTAGAGTTGACGGTAAATATATAGGTGTAAGTACGGTGGTAGTGTTGCCTAGACAAGCTCCTTCACAAAGAGCTCTACTAGTAAAGTAAACGATTGTTCAAATGACAATACTCTCTCACTTTAGTCGTTGAACAATTTCTCAAATTAGAAACCGTAACATGCCACTATGCTCTATGTTATAACTATGTCAAACACATAGTTTCTACATTTACTCTAGTCTGCAGCTATTTGAGTTTGACAAACGTAGTCGAGCCACTTAGCGTAGCGAGTCGTGTCGACGAGTAATCGACTCTCGTGCGAATAATATTAGGTAGAATAACTTAGCAACTGGCAATGTTGTAAGATAATTATTTTAATTTGTAAACCTTTGGCTCGCGTTTTGGAAAGATTCTTTCTTGTATCTTGATTAAAATTTAATCTAATTAAAATTTTGCCCGTGTTTCCGAGCGCATACAACCCGAATCTCTTCAAAGTAAGCGTGGACAGGCTTCTTCTGGGTAAGCTCACTCCATCGTCGACTTTGTCTCTGTCACCTCTGGCCTAAACTAGAGTCAAGAGCAAGCCCATTTCGAATAAAAAAATAAAATTAATCTAGAAAAGAAAAGTATTGGGTACGGAAAAGTCACTCAAAGCCTGTATATTCATATGTCGCAGGAAGATAGTCGAAGACTTCAACCATCTTGCTGCAACATGTAGATACAATAATGCTGACCGGGTTTCCCAGACCGGTTTTGCTAGTCATCGGAGAGCTCGTAAGGAATAATAATTAGTATTGGCCGCTGTCGCCGGATACGATGAAGAGGCCTATATAATCCAGAATAGGTCTACAGGGCTATCTTCGATATTCGAAATATCATAACTGTTGGTGATTATCGCTGAGAACTTAAATATCGATAAGCCTATTTATCATAACCATCGATAAATCACGTTATTAGAATCAGAGCAACGAGATCATTTCAAATAAGAATTAATCGATATAAGAAACGCCATTTTTCTCGTTTTGATATCGATACGATGTATGGTATCCGTGTAAAAGATACATATACAGCTTACAGCTTTTTATAGCTAAAATCCTGCTTCCTAAAAAAACGCGAAAGTCGCGAAGCGCGCGCGAAGTTTCGCGTTATTATAAACGCGAAAGTTTGTGAGGATGGATGGATGGATGTTTGTTACTCTTTCACGCAAAAACTACTGACCGGATGTGGATGAAATTTGGTACACAGATAGTTTATAACCAGTATTAACACTGAGAATACTTTCATCTCGATATTCCCACGGGATAGAAACTTAGGCGGATGAAACCGCGGGGCATGCTAGTACAATGCGTGCCACGAAAGAAGAGACTTGACACACCACGTGGTTTGACATGCGCAGATTACGATTTTAGGTATCTTTAGCGGTATGAGGTCTGAGTGCGGGACGGGACCGGACGTCATAGGGGCAGCGGAAAGAGGCGGGGGAGGCGGGGTCAAGTCTCTTCTTTCGTGGCACGCATTGTAAACACATGTAAGTTTATGAAATACCCGTACGAGCAGTGAAATACTTATAATACATCAGTAATTATTTCATTGTAGTTAGCAACAGCAACATTACCTAAAGTACTTTTTCCAAGCTGGAAAGCCTGTAAGCCTTTGATCCAGCTTTTCCAATAGAGCTAAAACTACTACGGCTATATACGTACAATGTTTCTACCAAATTGCTGAAGAATAATAAAATTGCAACAAAATTGAATTCTAAGTTCCTGAAACTCGGTATCGCATTTTCTAGGTCACTGAATCTTAAATTGTGTTCACTTTGTTTGCATCTGTACATAGATGAAAAGTGTTGCATGTAGACTGCATTTAACATTCTTAAGATGGGCCTTCATCCTAAAGGTGCGTCCACACGCATTCGCGATGTGTGAGCATTTGAGCAGTGGGCATGCAAACCGAGCAATCTAAGCTCGTCCACAATCATAAGGTTTCTTTGGTCAAGGACGTTTCAACGAGCATACAAATCTAATCAGTAACTTATAATGATTCAATAAGATATTTTATAGTGTTTCGCAAAAGAAATATTGGCTCGAATGTATGCAAACTTTGGAATGCTTGATAACAAAACTCCTCGAATGCATAAACTCCTCCTTTTTTGAAGCCGATTGAAAAATAATAGCTAGGCACTGCTAACGGTGCAGGCGTGACCGTTGTTCTTTTGTTTTAGGTCCACCTCGAAATTTCGTGAGTATCCCTTTGATTTCACAACAATTTTTATGAAACGGCAGGTAAGAAAACAAAAGCACATCAACCACCCCGGGCCATATCACCTGAAGGCCAATTCTCGTAATTTAAAACGTTCAAAATCTAGTCGCAGTCTCATCTCAGCGACAAAGAAATGTCAAAAACTTGTCAAAATGTAGGGAAATTTGAAGTATTTTTTGACAGATTGAGACTGAGATCACACTGTGAACGTTGTTAAAATTATTAGAATTGCCCCTCTGATGTATTGAGGTTTTAAGACACCTGTCCCACGGTCCACGTTTAACGTGAAGCGAGAAACAAGCTGATGAGCAGCGAGTGCGCGACGGCGACTAGCATGTATTATTATTATGTACATATTACATTTAGTAATCTGTGATATTACTCACTAGTATGTACCAAGCATAAGTCTCTCAGCTAGTGTTCTACCCGCTAAGAGAATGTCGCTGAGCGAGTACTCTCTTTGATAACTCTTGTTGCTGCGACGAACGAGTACTCGTCGGTGTTAACAGTCAGCTTACACGGTACCTACAATCTTTTGCTCGTTTCATGAGCCAGAAAATCTTCCTCATCGACGCGACGCTGGGATATCCTAAGCGTTAGCAATTTATTGGTTAGTTCTTAAAGAACCTACCTACATCTTAACAGTGCCTTAATTAATTCTGCTACTCACGTACCCAATAGACCAAATTTTCCTTCACTGACACACAAAAAGTCAAATGGAAAACCTAATTTTAGGCTTATAACCTTTCATTAAACCAATACCGTTACCAATAAAATTGTCAACGAAATCAAAGTAGTTTTCCTAATATAAGCACATATACCTAATACAATATACAATTTGGTCTAATTTAAGCGTTGAACTCAATAAAAGTTTCTTGTAGCGAACTAAATCCTTTACATAGGCTCTCGATTGGAACTGAGTAAGCCTTTATCGTGTTATAGCTGCGCCCCGCGGTTTTACCTGCGTAAGTGTCGAACCCATTGGAATATCGGGATGAAAAGTAGCCAATAATATGTCAACAAAACGCCAAAAAAACGTCACACGTAACGTCACGTCGTCGTGTGCGTCATATGTCAAAATTTTATCAACATTGGTTCAACCGTTTGAACGTGAAGAAGTAAGAAACATATAAACACACACAGACACACACCCTCACAAACTTTCGCCTTTATAATATTAGTGTGATACGTTTGGAAAGAATAGCAAAATAACATCAAAGACAGAATAACGTTTATAGGCAACTACAAATCAAATATATTACGTAAATTACCAACCAAAATTTAAAGAAATACCTTTTACAGGCTTTTAATTATTATTCAGATTTTTTTGTGTAAATTAGGGTGTGTTTTCTTCCTCTAACTGCATGAATTTCCTAACTATTCTGCAGGCGTTTAAGATGGCAGCTTTCTGTAGGTTGATATAGACGTATTCTTCTAAATCTATTAGTTTTAGGCTACGGAGAAGGTGGTTGGGAATAACGCCAGTCGTGGAGACAACTATAGGGATAACTTACACTTTTTCTTGACTCCAGATTCTTGTGACTTCTTCTTTAAGTTCAGCATACTTACTTATTTTTTCAGATATGGTTTTTTGTAGGTTATGAGTATTGGGAACTGCAATGTCTATGAGGTGTGTGATTTTTTTTATTTTATCCTGCAGGGTTATGTCTAGTCTATTGTAGTGGATATTCCTATCTGTAAGTATGGCGCGATCGTAGTACATTTTGTGCGTATCATTTTCTAATATAGTTTGTGGTGTGTACTTGTAGTAAGGAGTGCAAGAGTTTTGTATGAGACTGTTTAAGAGCGAGTTTTTGGTGAATGATGTTTGCTACCTGATTGTGGTCTTATACATAGAATAAGTCTTAAACTGAGAATAAATTTTGAATTTTTGACATTTCTTCCATACAAAAACTGTCAGATGTCAATTTTATTCCACGAATAAAAATTATCGGTCGATTGAAAAATCAGCCCTAAGTATATTTGTTTATTTATTGATCGTTGATTGTTCTGGACTGTACTTTACTTATTTTTCTGAGGGCTGATTCTATCAAAGTTAGATAACTTTTATCTGTGGAATAAAATTGACATCTCTGACAGTTCTTGTATGAAAGAACTGTCAAAATTTCAAAATTTATTCTCAGTTTAAGACTTATTCTATGTATAAAAGTGCGACCTAATAGTCATCTATGTAGCTATAAATAACTTATTGTATAACAAGCTGGTAAAAATACGTCGATTACAGAATTTTATCTCACGAAACAACGCACGCTTTACTTGTGATAACCAAGTTACGCGTCAAATACGCGGTTAAAATGTATGGAACAGCTAATATTTTTCAACGGTTTCCAGAATCATTTAATGAATTCTTTGGTAACAGGTTGTGTATCGATGTGAGCCAACCTGTATAATCGTGATTAATTCTTTCCTGTTCAAAATAAAAAGAAAAGAAAAGAAAAAGACAGTTAATTTAATGTATATTTCCCCTGGACTCGACAATTTGACTACTTCGACATTTTCCAAAATTCATTGAAAAAGTTATTCGTTTATATTGACTCAATTAGAATATCATAAATACAATAACTCAGCCTGTTTCAAAAACTTTATTAATTTCGCTTTCATCCGTTTAATGAAGTTTAATGAAAACGTTGGCAATTCTATGTACCTATATTATTCCTATTTAGCTACCTAAATAGGAATAAAATATATAATTTATATACATACATAACTTTTTCTGTAACGTTTTGAGCGTTACAGAAAAAATGTTGTCGTTGTGTCGTTGTGCAGACAAAATATTGTCGGTGCTAATAATACTAACAGCCAATTACCTAGTTCCCAATATGACTAAGTGTTATTGAATTGAACAAAGGTTATACTAATATTGAAATTAATAAAGGACTAGTTTAGGGTATAAATAATTATAATATTATAATAAATATAATATAAATAATTTTAATATTAGCTTGGGCTATATATAATTATAATAATATTATAATAAATATAATATAAATAATTATAATATTAGTTTGGGCTTTATATAATTATGACCCAAACTAGTCACCTAATAATGATTCAATCAGCCAATAATGTTCCCACTGCTGGGACTGAGGCTTCTTCTCTTCGAGAGGGGGTGCAGGTTGGTAGATGTCACATGTCTTCGAATTTTTGGTTCGAAGACATGTGACAGTTTTCTCACGTTGATTCCCTTCACCGTTTTGAAAGCCGAACAACTAACTACTAACCAAGGTTAAGTCTGGACTTTAAAAGAGACTGTGACCTCTGTGTTTGTTTCGGCCTTTCTTCTCAGAGCAGTCAGATAGGAACCGCCGACCTCATCTAGTTTAAAAAAAATATGATTGACGTGTAAAAATGTTTGTACAAACCTACTTACGAAAGTAAAATCATTTATCATTTAACGACACGAGTGAAGAAAAAGACTAGGTGCACCAAAAAACCAGCGCTGGGGCTCTACCTCGTATGGGGTAGCATTATGCTGAGCGATGGCCGTTTTACGTGGATGTGACTCATATTTTCCCACAACTTGTTATTTTTGTGTTTTTTCTCTGCATCATGTATGCCGCAAATAAACGTATTTTCTTTCTTCATAATCAGATTTAATTTTCCAAGTCAACCAGCCACTAGTCAGAAAGCTCTAACACCCTCAACTCAATGACACCTTCGCTCAAAAACGTCACACATCATCAAAACTGACACCAGCTTATTCAGCAGTATAACAAAAGGTTCATGGGATACACTAGACTGAGTTCCTGAACAGAACCATTTGAGATGTCTCAATGCTCTTTGTGCCACTATTGTCTCCAGAACTTTTATCCTCGAATGAAAATTTTAACCAGTATCCTTTTTAATCGTAAAACCTTTGTGGTCTTCTTAGTTATTAATGAGAAAATTTATAGTGGATAAGATAGAGATTAAAACAGAAGAACTACCAGGGGATCGAGGAGGGGAGTTCAGGGGATCACACCGGAAACTTTTATCTGCGAATGAAAATTTTAAACAGTATCCAGCTTAATCGTAAAACCTTTGTGGTCTTCTTAGTTATTAATGAAAAAGTTTATAGTGGATAAGACAGAGAGAAAAACAGAGGAAGAACAAGCAGGGGATCGAGTTACCCCCCCCCCCCTACCCCCGGTGGGGGGTGGGTTGGTCGGTGGTGGTTCAGGGGATCAGACCGGATCCGGAATAACTCTTGAATTCGGTGCTTGTTGCTTTGGTTTTACGTAATTGTGATTGTTATTTTCTTAATCTCAGAGTGTTATGAGGTCTTGGTTCGATTGCAGTTAGAGGAAACCGTTGCCTCGTCCGCACTGGTAATTCTTGAGTCAGCTAAATTACTATATTGATACTTAATAGCGATTCGCCCCGGCTCCGCGCGAGTGCAATTTACATGTGAAGACAAGTATTCTGTTCATGACACGTCGTGCACAAGCTTGCATGAATTTAAAATAGTATTTCATTAGTGTTATTAAGTATTTTTTGTATGTATGTATTTATATAATATATACAAAGGGAGGCCTTTGTCCTACTGTAGACATCATAGAAATGAAATAATCAACCTTTCAAATGGTGCAAGAGTTTATCTAATAGTAGCTGTGGTTCCGGAGTCTACCCTCCATATAAATACACAAACTCACAAAATTCGCTCTCTGTCTTTATAATATTAGAATAGATGTATATACTCGAAGTAATGTTGGTATATGAAGATCATTTCTCAGCTTGCGTAACCTAGGAAGTTTAGTGCGCCACTTGTTCTTCCCAGGTAAAGCACTAGGAAGTGGTGAAGAACGGGCATTTTGGGGAACTGAACTGTGTGTTATGTAATTTTGACGTTTGAAAAGTGCTGATTTTTAGCCTAGTCTGAAAAAATTACTATTATTTTATTAGATTTTATGAATTGAAAACGTCTACTTGAAGTTATTTTGTAGCTCAAAAATATCCAGTAAGTTATGTTACTAAGAGCGAATTTCACCAATGAAACCACACAACCACGTTCAAGATCAGTCAGTGTCAATCATCATCATCTCTCGCCGGTTCCACTCCCCGTCGCGACCGGGGTAGATGACGGCTCTGTCCGTCAAATATGCCTCGACTACTCGACGGAGGTAGGTCTGCACCCGGTGATGCCGGAGTGCATCCCCAATGAAGCCCCAGTAATTTTCGTGAGTACGTAACGTCCTTTGAAATTGATACGTTGTGTATAAATAGAAGGTTTTATTTTAGATTGAATTTGGGATCATTTTGATGTGTACGATAATTATAATGTTGTCTTTTCACTTGCTAAAGTCTCGTGAAAGGCACCATAGGTAATTATAACATGATTTATCCTCAGATAAATCATGTTATAATTACCTATGGTGCCTTTCCTCCTTTTTTTAATTGTGATTCTCGCAATTTTAAAAACGTTCAGTTTGATCTCAATCTGTCAAACATCACCTCTAATTTAACTACATTTTTGACAGGTTTTTGACAACGATCGTCGCTGAGATTAGATTGCGACTGGATTTTAAAGTTTTCAAATACGGTAATTGGCCTTCTGATTATAGACTCTTTATAACACTGTTGCTCGCGACTATGTGTGCGTTTATTTCATGATTTCTTAATACGAATATGGATAAAGTATAAATGTAAGCCTAGCCACTGAAATGCAAATGTATATGTTTAAAATTATTTTTAATTTTCTTCTGTCTCAAAATATTAAGTTCTTCATGCCTTTAAAAGGTCCTACATAAATAGACACGCAAATAAAAAGTCAACACATACAATGTATAACTTAAGTAAGCGTAGTTTCTCTAGTTCCCTTACTTAAATATTCTACTAACAGCATCTTATTTATTCTCGCCTCGAGGCGGCCTCAGCTGTATTTACTGAATTTGATCGAAACGTCGATCTCCGAACAAGGCGTCGATCGTTTTAAGTCCTGTTTTATAGTCTGATAGTTTTTTACTGCCTTTTTATTTATTCGGAACAACAAAATAATAGACCCTTAAAAGAATGGAACCAGACAGTCGCTTTATTTTGTGTAAATTATTTCGTCACCACTGCTCTCAACGGTGAAGGAAAACATCGTGATGAAACCAGCATGTCCTCGAATCAAAAACTCGGAGACATGTGACATCTACCAACCCGCACTGGGCCCGCGTTGTACATTACGGCTCACTCCTGATTAAGCTAAGAGTAGGTATTTTTCATTACCACCATTTAAAGCTCCTACAAACAGGTGCGACATACGATATAATCGCGCGCGACACAAAGGCACTGCTCGTTGCGCGACTTGTGTCGCGCGCGATTCTATCGCGTGTCGCGCCTGTTTGAAAGAGCCTTTATTTTCACTAACAAATAGAAACATTTCTTTCTTTTCCTGTGAGGAAAGGAGGCCTATAATTTTTCCTTTTTTCACCGAAATTATCATATTTCCTTGTGCTGAAAAGATAAAATGTAACACCGTTTTCCTTTTTCCGTTTGTGAGTCTATAAATTTTATTTTTAAAAATTGCACTCACAGAGTGGAACTTTTTTGAGTAATGAATAAGAGCAGGACGTCCAATTAAATGGTATCCGACAGAGAGGATATTTTTGCTCTATCATTGCTTCCATTTATTCTTTTCAATTTCACTGAAAATGGACACAAAATATTTTGAAAAAATGCGCTTAAATGCCTTCAAATCCGATTCTCGGGTCAATATTAGTATCTATCTATATTCTACATACTTCAGACGAGCGATAATGTATGTGCATAAAATTCTTGATATGTTTTCGAATTGTCCTAATCTTTTTTCTCTTTAAAACAGAGTTTCAGATTTCGCCTTGACATTGAGGTTAAAGCACAGGTATCAAATAGAATAAGTCAATACTTGGAAAAGTAAGTTGAGTTAGGTTTGGTTGATAATGCCTAATTAATTAATTGTAATACGTACGTCTGAGGTAAGTCCGTTAGGTACTGTGTGCAAATCTGTACATATAAATAAAATTGAAGTGTCTGTTTCTAATGTCAAAATAACAGCTTTTTACCTAATGTATATAAAAGTATATACAGTACTTATAAC
Organism: Luperina nickerlii; assembly: GCA_963855955.1. Classification (NCBI taxonomy): domain Eukaryota; kingdom Metazoa; phylum Arthropoda; class Insecta; order Lepidoptera; family Noctuidae; genus Luperina; species Luperina nickerlii. Next base: position 20,506,435 of record OY979669.1, read on the forward strand.
AAAAAAAAAACATTTAAAAATTTTATATTACTGTTTGTTCCGGCTAATGTCCGAAACTGTTGAACCGATTTTGACGACACTTTGACTGGCAGATAGCTGATGTTTTAGGGAGTGTCGTAGGCTACATTAGAAAAAAGACACATTATTGTATTCGGACATCCACGCGAACGAAATGGCGGGCACAGCTAGTAATAAAAATAAAATAAAAATAAGTAAATCGTACTTACAACATTATTAAGTTAAAACTACACGTTACTCATATCGCATGTTTCCAATTGTACATGAAATACGCAGTAAACGGTACAATAGTATTAAAATTAAATACTTTCAGGAAAAATCACGCATTACTTGATAATAACGTTTATAAATCCACCGCAAACTACTCGTAATTCAGTTTGTTACAATTACTTTTTAAATACAGTTTGTACATTTATAAATTGACTTGTATTCACTTAGCTTTTAAAAGTTTTTAATGAATATACACGAGAATTAAGGGTAGTTGGATTATGGAAAAGGAGATAATATCACCGTTATTCTCTAAAGCAGCCTTTCCCAAAGTGGACGATAACGTCCCCCTTTAGGCCTGCAGCGCCCACAAGGGGACGTTATCGCCCACTTTGGGAAAGGCTGCTTTAAAGGGATAGCATAATCAGCTTATAATCTTCCCACTGCTGGGACACAGGCCTCCTCTCTTCGGGAGGGAGTGGGCTATAATCCACCACGCGGGCCCAGTGCGGCTTGGTAGATGTCGCGTCTCTTCGAAGTTTTAGTCCTAGAACATCCTGTTTTCCTCACGATGTTTTCCTTCACAGTTTTGAAAGCAATGGTGATGAAATTGTTAAGACAAAGTTAAATGCCTGTCTGGGTTCAAACCCATGACCTACAAACTTGTAATTTGGCGCCGTAACCAATGGTGGCCCCATTGCTCAAAGGGATAAGCAGACTTGTAAATAACATAATATGTTATTTACAAGTCTGCTTAAAACATATCTTGCGAAATACATACATAGGGTAGGGAGGGGCTAGTTGAGCAATTTTTTACTTGATCGTTCATTGCTCCTTAAAGATAGGTCCAAATTGCTGGTAATTTGTACTTATAGGTAAGTAATTTATTCCTTCTTAAAGTCTTCATAGTAATTTATTATCAAGATATAGCATTTAAAAGTTACTCCCGTTTAAGTGCAAAAAGTCAGATATGCTCAACGTGCCCCATGGGTGGGGTAAGTAGAGCAAGGGTATGGGGTACATTGAGCAGTTAGAAATTCCAGTCTAACCAAGGTTTCTAAAAAAGAAATAACAATTGTATTTGATAATCAACTGTTTATTTATTAATCTCTAAACTAAATCTCTTAGTGAAACAAAACTTAAAATTCTTTTGAAGGTATTTTTAACATAAAAATAGAATCAACAAAACCGCAACATATAATTAGATTAATTTTTGGATTAGATTCAGCCTTTCCACTTAAAGACTTTTTTTAGGAACTTTTGACAGGAATTATTATTAATAGTGACTAAAACTAATCGTCATCGGAATTGCAATTGATGCAAATGAAATGAAGGCCAGTAACTTGGACACATTTATTATGTGCCCATTCTTTACATTCTTCGCATTGGATCCACTTTTCTCCTGGAATGCTGTCAGACCAAATTTCGCCACAAACCAAGCAAATACATTCTTCTTTGTCACTTTCATCACTTGACTGAAGTATTTGTTTGCGAACACTCTTTTTTCTTTTTTTTCAATGTTATTCTTTGGCTTCTTAACTTTTTTATTACATTTATTTTGTTGTTCTTGCAACGCGTTTTTCTCAGGGGTATCTGTGATTAACTGTTGAGTAGAGTAAGAACCTCTTGCAGTTTTCCTTTTATAAGTTCGCATTCTAAAACGAAAAAAAAACTTACGTCATTATCATATTAAATCGCGGGGTAAGTTGAGCAACAGTTGCTCAACATTCCCCAACCCGAATATTTGAATTAAAAGTGAGGTTATAAAAAAAACTGTATTAGATCAAACAAAATCCTCATTAGATATCAAAAATACATCAAATTAATGAACTTTTAACACTTACCTGATTTAAAATGGATAACATTTGAGTCGTACAGACGAAATATACACAGCAACGATTTTTTTACTTTTTGGTCGCAAAATAAACAAAACGCGCGTGTACTTTACTCGTTCGTCAATTCGCCACTAGCGGTGGCGTGATCATTTCCCCTCCCGCGCCCCCTCGTTTCCCTCATTTGACGTGCTAGCGTTTGATGTATAGTTTCGGAGATATTTTAATTGCCCAACTTACCCCTATGCTCAACTAGCCCCGCTCTACCCTACATATTATGTATGTACATTTCGCAAGATATGTTTTAAGTGTCATGTAGAAAGGACGAGTCGTTTGTTTGGAACAATCCAAATAGAATAACAAAACAGGCTGTGAAATATTCCACTAAATATTCTTTGAAAATAGCTTACGACAAAAATACGGGTACAAAGTAGTCTTCATTTCGTAGAAAGTATCTAAAATACAACATCATTTTTAGTTGAACTACAATACACATTTCAAAAATCTTCTATGACTTCAGTAACAGTATCATAGAATGCAAATCCTAAAAATATCGAGTATTTCCTTCCCATTCTTTAAGGCTCAGAACCGACTACGTCACAATTCACAAACCTTTCAAAACGGAGACAAAACAAACGTTCATGACAACAGAATTACCTTCAAAAGGCAATGGTAGGTATGCGTCATTTGTCGACAATATCGAGAACACAAAGACTGTCTGCTCTTTGTCGTCGGCTTTGTGACTCGGCTTTATCTACAAAACGCTATGCAATTGCACAGAACGACTGCGACTTTGGCTGAAGACTTGCATGTAATGATAGGGTGGCGAAATGTAGTAATTGCGTCTGTGGTCTTTGGAAATACGTGACTGGAGTTGATTAATTGTTATTTAATAGATATGGAAAAATAAATTAAGCTGAAAGTTATTGTGATATTTGCAATTTAGAAGACCTTTGTATGAGAACCCGTGTCTATGAGAAAATGAGCTCTAATTCTATCAATAATTATTTTCATTGATAACTAAAATGAACATAATACTGCAGTGGCCTACGAGATAGGCTAAGATAATTGATCCAAAAATTGTTGATTTGTTATAAATTATCAAGTATTATCTATAAATATAATTAATGTGAAGGTTTTGTTTGAAAGCGCTAATCTCTGGATCTAATAAAAAAATATTTTTTTTTTTGCATTTTAAAAAGCAAAAACGGTAGAAAGAACGCTGAGCAAAAACTAAATGATATCGCTGGGTAGGAGAACAAAAAAATACACGCAGACAAAGTCGCGGGCAGAAGCTAGTATAAGAAAAAATGAATTTAACATCTCTATCTACCAAAAAACCTCCATGCCTAATCAATACAACTACTCACGAAAAATAAGCCATCAAAAACCGATGAAACACAGCTGAGTTCCAAAGAGATACGTAGGTACGGACACTCGTAGGGCGTGCTAAAAGGAGGTAGTTACAGCATGTTACGCCTCGTTTCCATGCATTTTTAACAAGAGGGCCATTGGACTGGGAGGTACACTCGTTACGGAGGGAACTGAGTCAAGGGGCGCAGGTTCCTTCTTGAAAATAATTAGGACTGCGTCTAATGTGGAACGGTTTCTGGGTTTTGGGTTGGTTTGGGATATTAAAATGTCGTTTGAATGTATATGGTAAGGTTGGATGTAGGTCTATAAAAAAAACAGTGGCACTCCGGGAGTGCTGAGGAAGTGAAAACTTGAACAATTACGTGTGTAGTTTTTTAATCGTCTTATAAACAAAACACGCGCGGTGTCGGTTACGGTAACAGTGTCGCAAGTTCAATGGTGTTTTCCCCAATGTCCAACGCGCCTAAAGAAGTAAGTTTTCACATCAAAATAAAACATTTATTTCAGACAAAAAGTCTATAGACAAAGCAAGGTTGTTGTAACTAGAATTTAGCTTATAACTACTGTTAGTAATTAAAAAGTAAAAAATTAAGAAACTAGACACATCTGCCCCTCTATCTACCACGGGAAGGTACTTTCGTATTTCATCCTTTTCAGTAGTCGGGTTTTAGTTTTGAAACTTATTTTTTATTTAATTATTTTTGTGCTTATTTCAGTAATATTAATATTTTTGAAATGTGCTAATTAAGCCTTTTCATTCGATACCCAACAAGGCACCATTCCAAAATATTTTTTAAAGTTCATTACTTTAAGTCCTATAAAGGGCGCCATATTGAATTTAGTGTGAAACTCAAGACTAGGCTTCGGTCTTACTTACTTTTGAACAAAAAGGATGAAACTGAAGACGCGGCTTTGGCCTTTTTTTTCAGGATGGGAAATCATCAAAATTGACCCCTCCCGCTCTGGGTGGAGCGGAAGGGAGTGTCAGACTCTTACTGACTAAAACCCACCCGTGTTCCTTCTTTAGCCCTTTATGTTCCGGGCCAGCGGTAACCCTTTCGGACAATCCCGCTGACCCGGCAGACTTCGGCCCTGACGGACCCCTTCGGTTGATGCTGACATCTCTTTAAGGCGCGCTTGGAACACGTACGCGCCGTCCGGCACGGGCCTAGTCCTGATCGGACGGTGAGCTACCCATTACTCTCCAGCTTCCGGCTTTGGCCTTACTTTTAGTCATGAAGGACAATAAGCACTGAAGACGAGGCGGTATGGTTCAAGACCTTAGACTACCCGAGTAGGGCGAAGAAAAAAATAATTACTGTGGTTTTAAATTAGACTATAAAACGGTTACCATTGAATTTCACAAAATTACATAACCCACCATGTTTATTTATTTATTTAACACTTCAAGCACATAAATGTACAGAGGCGGACTTAATGCCATAGACATTTTTTACCAGTCAACCTTTGGGTGATGCAGAGACAAACAGTGGTAGGTGCAATCATGAAAATTGAGGAATAAATATTTTAAATATAAAAAATACGCATAAACCTATTAAAACTATGAATATGTATAATAATATATACCTTATTACATATAAATATAAGTACAAATAAATATACATAAATATACTTACTAAAAAGAAATAAAACAATCAATGAGAAAACATTGAATATAGAATGTTGTGATGACACTGCCAGCTTCTTGCGAATGTGCCCGCAAACGAGGGAGTGGGCCATAATCCACCACGCGGGCCATGAGGGCCATTTTAGAAGTGGGAGACAGTGTAGGCTAGTAAAAAAAAAACCGGAAAAAGATTTCTACGCTAGGTGGTTTTGAACCATGTGCTCTTTTGTGGTTACGGTTAGCCCGTCGACATTACTACCACCTTGACGAAAGTAAATCAGTCTGTAATAGTGGATACCTGTTATAAAAACATTGGAATTAGGTAAATGAATAAATAAAAAGTGGAACACGCCCATTCAACGCTCACGTTTCTACAAATGAACAGCATTCACTTCCGTATAAATATTATATCAACCTACAGTTATCTTAAATAACAGCTGAGTGTAGAGTGGCGACATCCTTCTATGTGCACCATTATATATCTGTTTTTAGTGAACACATACACTGTTAAGGTCGGGTCCCACTTGTAAGCGCGGTATCGGTTTTCTCTATTTACTCGGTACCGAGAACTATCTAGAGAAATATAAAAATATTTTGTTGTTACCAACCAGCATTGTTAAAATTGAGTCGATGTAGTGTGTAGTTCCTATCTATCGGTACATACTACCGGAACATATTGCCCAAATTAATTAGAGCGTGAGACGTTTTTATAAATGAAACAATTCAATATTACAATCTTTCGCCAAAACTATAGTCAAGGTATTGAAACAACGCTATGAAATGCTATTGAACCGAAAAATAACAATCAGTCTCACCGAATACCCCCGTACTCTATCTAACACACATAAACATAACACCTGTATTTCCCGAAAGGTTTGGCCGAGGTGTACCGATAGTTCACTCACATTATGCCAGTTATGTTTAAGTCCCATGAAACACAAATCTAAATTCTGAGCTGCTACTGAGAAATTCCTTCGAACCAAGACCAAGAAGATCGAACCAAGGCCCTGCATTCTCAACAGTAGTGCATACAATCAATAGACCAACGAGGCAGGATTCTGTCTAATCCAAACCAAAGAGAGAGTTGTGTGCAGGTAAAATTGAAATCGGTATCGGTATCTTTTCGGTAAACATTAAATACCGATTAAGACGGCCCCATCAGGTGTGCACATATCTTTAGTTTGATACTGCATAGTCACCGTTTATTCATCTTCTTCCTAACCTTTTCCGTGTTTGTTTTGGCACCGCTTTCATTCTATTGAGGTCAATATTTGTATTTTATCTGTAGGCTCAATTTTGCGTCAGAATTTTGGCAGTTTTATTTTTGTAAATTAGTAGTTTAAGCCATCATCTGCCCTTTTCCCAACTATGTTGGGGTCGGCTTCCAGTCTAACTGGATGCAGCTGATACCAGTATTTTACATGAAGTGACTGTCTATCTATGATACTCCTTGGTAAGACTGGTTGTCAGACTTTCGGGCTTCTGACGACCCGTAATGGCTGCCAAAGATCCACGAATGACAGCCGGGACCAACGGCCTAACGTGCTTTCCAAGGCATGAAAGGGCCTTGATATGTATAGATGGTCACCCATCCACGGACCAACCGCAGCAAGCGTAGCTTAACCTGATCGGTCGACCCGCGCGGCTGTTATTACTTAGCTAAGTCACAGTATAAAGACATAGCTAAGTGTAACTACTTAATCAAAAGCCCGTAGTTTGGATTTTGATGTGAAAACTTTTTTAGGCGTGTTGAGCATATTTTGAGATGGGAAAAATCTATTGAACTCGCGCCACTGTTACCGTAAGCGACACCGCGCGTGTTTTGTTTATAAGACGAATCAAAAAATACCCGCTTCGGATGTGTTCGGCTGTCCTTGAGATGGTCTCGGTTTAAATGTATATCCAATATGTCAGTGAGTGATGGCAAAGTATTATGTTTGTGTTTTGTTTTCACTTCTGTCGGCATTCCCGGAGTATTATGTCGTTATATTATGTGATGTAACTTAATCAAACAGCGTTGTGGAGGTCAGATAGGCAGTCGCTCCATGTAAAATACTGGTATTCAACTGCATCCGGTTAGACTGGAAGCCAACCCCAACATAGTTGGGAAAAGGTTAGGCAGATGATGATGACTTAATCAAACAGCTTATAATATATCAGCTATGTCTACAACATCAACTAAATAAGTCCTAAACTATACACGTACACACAATATCGGTCCGCTCAATCCGTGTGGTTCTTTCCTCAAAAGACCATTTCAGACACCAATCTACATGGTTTCACATGATCTGACCAAGATTCTGTCTGGACTTTAAAAGAGACTGTGACCTCTGAGTTTGTTTCAGTATTTCTTCTCAGAATAGACAGAAAACGCCGACCTCATCTATATGATTGACGTGTAAAAGTGTTTGTACAAACCTATGTACTTACAGAAGATAAATTATTTATCATATAACAACACACAACTTACATACATACATCATCATCCTGTCCTTTATAATGCGCACAGCAAAAGAGTGAAACTCTCTACCTGCGTTTGTGTTTCCGAGTGCATACAACCCGAACCTCTTCAAAGTAAGGGTGAACAGGCTTCCTCTGGGTGAGCTCACTCCATCGTAGACTTTGTCTCTGTCATCTCTGACCTAGAGTCAAGAGCAAACCCATTCCATAAAAAAAAACTATACTTCATCAATAAATAACTGTCCTTATTAGAAAACAACATAATTACATTGAAGACAGACATTCAGGACATCCTTCCTTTGCCGTTTCCTTCCCTTTTATGTTAACAAACGTTCAGAGAGTAAGTACACATCAGAAGATGCGATAACGTCTTTTGTAGTACGTGACTGAAGTTTGTAGAGGTAAAAATAAACTTTAAATAAAACGAAGCGATCATCAACGTATTGCCGCAACCCCACCACCCGTACTTTTATACATAATCTGCATTCGCGATTTATTTTCCAAAAATGTAAACAAATACGAGTTTATGGAAAAACAACTTTAAATCTAATACAATAAAGTTCAGTATACATATAAACCATAATTAAATTAAAAAATCATAATTACATTACATCGAAGAACAGTAGTCTTCATTGAAGGGTGGAACTCCCTTTGCGAGTCCCCCTTACGTCAGCAAACGTCCCGTAGTCCACTTGTAGGGAAGCGATAACATCTGTAGCAGTACGTGACTAAGTGTGTAGGTAGACTGTACGCTGTTCTTTTGTGATAGTGTTTGTTGAGGAAAAAAAGATTTGTTACACTTGAACATGGACAAGACTATGGTTCATCATAATCATCATCATCATTTCAGCCGAAAGACGTCCACTGCTGGACATAGGCCTCCCCCAAGCACCTCCACTTCGACCGGTTCTTTGCTTCTCGCATCCAACGAATTCCTGCGGCCTTCACAAGGTCGTCGGAGCACCTTGTGGGAGGCCTTCCAACGCTACGTCTTCTGGTACGCGGTCGCCACTCCAGAACCTTTCGGCCCCATCGGCCATTTGTTCTGCGAGCAATGTGCCCTGCCTACTGCACTTAAGTTTGGCAATTCTGGCTAGTTTGGTACCTAGGTAGTTAAAAGTATTTGCTCTGTGGTAAGCAGACTGTGACATCGACAATTCTGGTACTCACGATAATATTGAGCAACACAGAAATTATGGCACAAGCAGTCCTAATATAGATACAGAGTATATAAAACAGAAGACCAATCCCAGTAATTGAAAACGTTGAAAATCTAGTCACAATCTCATCTCAGCGACAACCATTGTCAAAAAACCTCTCAAAAATGTAGGGAAATTATAGGTATTTTTGACAGATTGAGGTCAAACTGTGAACGTTCTTAAAATTAAGCGAATTCCTCTCAGATATTTTATCAACTTTGCCAAAGAGGGTGCTCCAAGCTATACGGTGTACCTACACTGTCGTGGCAAGGTCAATAAAATTCTTTATTCGCTTCCACGCAGTATCCGAAGTCGCACAGACGGCAAAATGGAATGGACACAAACTTTATTGTACACCATTTAACCTTTTGACCGCCACACGTCAAAAAATCAAAAACGTGTCCGTCAAAGTCTGTCAAGTAGTCGAACCGTGGCGTGCTGGGCATATTTTGGATTGCATCTATACATGACTGTAGCGGTCAAAAGTTTAAATAAAATAGGATACAACGAATGTATATTCTGTACAATGGGTGTCACGATCAAATCGCTTTTCAATAATAGCGTCACTGGTACTTAGAGTTCCACATTATATTGAACTTCAGACGTCAGCACATCAAGCTACTACAATCTGTCAAATTTCTTTAATAGATTTTCAACTTTATCGCCATAAGGTTTAAAGTTGATTGGGAAAATTTGACAGTTTCGGGTAGCTTGATGTGCTGGTGTCTGTGCACCATTTTAATGCCGATACATTGTATGCGTGGGATGATGTATAGCAACAACAATACCGAATGTAAATAATTATCTGCTATAATAACCCCATAAAAATGTAAATTTGACTTCGTATGTTTACACAAAGTGATCTCTGGAAACACTGAGGGGTAAATGCCTATGGCATTAAGTCCGCCTCTGTACATTTATGTGCTTGAAGTATTAAATAAATAAATAAATAATTGCGTAAGGCTGTATACAGAAAGAAAGCTGGAAACTTATAAGCGCTTACCGGCGCTTGACAGCGCTGGTCCGTTCTACACAAAGGGAGCAGGTTGAAGCAGACCAAGCAAAATGTCGGACTCATCGGACGATGATTTTTAATGGCAGCGCCCAGCGCTGACCAGCGCGTGTTGAAGCTTGTCGGAACTTGTCGGCACCGTTCGGTGCTTATCGGCGCGCGTTCATATATTTTCCTGCGCGGGTTACCAGCGCTGTCAATCCGGGTAAGCGCTTATAAGTTTCCAGCTTTCTTTCTGTATACAGCCTAACGCACTATCAGTAGCAATCGCTTTCATTTTGACAGTTCAACAACATTCATCGCATTATTTACGTTGTTGAGCAGACAAATTGTTCGAACATAATATGAAGCAATGTATTAGCAATATTCTTCAAAATTATTCAGATTCTGATTGATTTTGTGTGTTACACAATTAGGGTGCTGAACCGATTACGAAAATTATTTCACTGATGAAAGAAAGAAAAGAAAAGGCACACAAAAACAACAAAAAAAAACATAAAATAGCATTGTGTGCCTCACGGCTGCGGCAAATAGGCTCAGTTCACGATAAATGCCAGACAACTAATGCCTGACGCTGGTTTGCGCTGGGTTTCTGGTTGGTTTGGTGAGCTGTTTTGAACTGCTATTCTATTACCGAGTAACTTAGGTACCTACCTATCCTAGATAGTATGTGTAGTCTGCACGCGAAATCTGCAGAACGCTGCTAGCATACCAATGTATATGTCGCAGCCAACTGATTAAATTAGCCGTTTAGTTAACCGCCTGGCCTTTGGAAGTAGTGCCTGCCTCACTTCGCTCTCTTTGCTCGCACGCGGTTAATCACAGTTCTAACCTAACCTATTCCATTTGGTTACTTAGCTGCTTGTAACCACCTTATGGCTTAGTTACTGCGACCAATTCGGCTCTCGCGTGATTGGTTACAGTTTCACCATAAACTATAATATTAAATATCATTCAGGCCGTTAGTTGAACGGCCGCCGTTTAGTTAAAAGGCTAGACGGTTAACTAAACGGCTAATTAAACCAGTTGGCTGCGACATATACACTAGAATACTTCAATTTCAAACGTCTTTTACTCTTCAATCTCAGTTTAAAAACCGAATATTACATACGTTCACGAACAAAGGTCATATGTGTTTATACGTATATCCAATTGTCTTCATCGCTCACTACTGGAACCCGTGCTCAAAGGACACGCCTTGCGGAAACAATGGAACAAGATGCTTGATAGGACACACGTTACCTTATCGAACATCTTTAATATTAGTTGTGGGGTACAATGGTGACTGCTTCAGTATGTGTGGGTGTGCTTGTATGAATGTGGGGTGTAAGTGTGTGTGTGTGTAGGTGTGTGTGTTGGAGCAGTCAAGGTTGGGGGGATTGTATCTGTAATTAATGTTGTGGAGTATTTTTCCTATCTTATCATGGAATCACAACATTCTTCCTTAAGGGGCTTACATGACCTAAAGCGCGGTCACTGTCGGACTGCATAGAAAAGAAAGAGAAGCGGGATGACACAGCGCTGGTTATTTATTGCAAAATATGAAGCAATTATTTAATTACAAATAATATATTGTTTAGACTAAAAATTAAAACAGTAGTGTTTTAGTATGTTGCTTGTAGAATAATCTGACAAAAAATCAGAATGATTGTACATATGTATATTAGTATGGTTTTATTGTAAAAAGAAAGTTTTTAGAGGTATCTTCATGATATTTTTTCCAGTGTATCAAATAAGTTGTATTATATTTTCAACACACTATTTACCTAGCATACATCCTGAAGAATATCATATATTTTTCTGATTTTGTTTACTGTAGTCGATCATATACTTTTATTTAACTTGCTTCTATAACACTACTATTTTTTAGGTCCAAACATTAGACTTTTTTAAATTAAATAAGAGGAATTATAAAACGATCGAGTAAAAAAAAACTTAGCGACTGATGATGAGATACTGTTTTAATAACTTGAGCGGTATGAATTTGAGTAAGCGAAAAATTAATTAAACTAACGACGAATATTGATTAATAATAAAATCCATAACGAGCTTACAAAAAGGGTTGTGAAAAATCCATTTCAGATATTAAAATTCTAGCCGTGCGACTAAATTACTAAGTGAGCGACTAGAAATACAGAGAGAAGGGCAACTTCAATATTAAGATAGAGACGATTTTTCCAATTGAGGTTTTACATAACGAACTACTACAAAGTTCACTTTAAGCAAAGGGCACTCCGAGTTTAGGTTTGGTTAGGTTACTTTTGGTCCAGGGACGATGGACTCGGGTACGTCGTCGCCCCCCACACATCAGGACCCGAGGTGGCGGCGCGTAGTGTTCCACGCGCGCCCCTCTTAAACGTCGCGGGGGGAGTCAAACACCTCACTCCCCCCCTGACCCGACGAGGCCTGCAGTGGCGGGCAGTCAGGGGTTGCGGAAGGATCGTACGTTCCCGCGACCCCCGGCGTAGGTGTGAGATGGAACACCGGGGTGGTTTTTAGTCAGTAAAAGTCTGACAGACCCCGCTGCCCGCCCCAGGGTGGTGGAAATCCATGAGGATTTTCAACCCGGAACAAAAAAAAATGGTTAGGTTACTTTAAATCCTTTACACAGGAATAGGGGCCGCGCGAAGTGGGGCTCCGTCGACATAGGAAGCAAGTGCGAAAATACCGTCTGTATGTTACCTATTCACGCCTTAACCACTGAACGGATTTCGATAAAATTTGGCAGAGAGATTCAGGGGATAGTTTTTAACCCGATATTCCCACGAGAGCGAAACTTACGCGGGTGAAACCGCGGGGCGCTGCTAGTGTATTATAAATTGATATTTAAGATAAAATGCCGCTCAGTATAAATAAATCATATGCCAAATATTGAAAAAAATGCAGGACGTAACGTGGACACTCCAACAAATATTAGGTCGCTCAAATATTATGAAGCTTCTCATTTTGTATTTTAAGTAACTCAAATTAATGTTCGTAAGTTGCTATTCTGTTGATTTCTCGTCACTCGCAGTCAGTCGCTCACTTAGTAATACTATAACGTAAATGAATTATTTTTGTCACATATAACTTTAATTTACTCTCGTCACTCTCTAGTCACTCGTTTAAATACTACCCATTAAATAATTGCTTCATATTTTGCAATAAATTACCAGCGTTGTGTCATCGCGATTCTCTTTCATTTCTATGCAGTCCGACAGTGACCGCGCTTTAGGTCATGTAAGCCCCTTAAACAATGCGGTTCAAATTACACAGAATTGAAGAACACAATGCACTTTAGTGGTTTTTCCAGCGTGGTGCAATATGTCGGTACAAAGTAATTAGATATATTGCTGTGTGGAAGTATATGTGTGTATGTGTGTGTATGTTGTGTAGGTACAATAACTATCCCCGACATAAGGGCGTGTCAGACTTTATCTTCGACTTGTTTCTTCTGATTTATTTCTTTTGCGTTCGCTAAGAAGCTTTATCTACAATATGGCGGGAATTAGGAAAAGAAAATACGAGATAAATGTTTTGTTTTTACTCAATTGCGGTCTAACTAAATACAGTGGGAGAAGGTTACCCATAAATTTAAAATAAATAAACAATATTACTATTAGATTTAATCCGCGCTATCCATAGGTCGGATGCATAATACGTGTAGTAATATTGTTTGGTGCACCTTAGATCGAAGATTTAAATCGTTCGATTCGCCGTGTTCAAATATGGTCGCTTTTCTGTTCCGTTTAACATCTCTAACAAAGTGTCTTCACGCGGTGGTCATGGAAACGTCACTATTATTGTGTGAGCTCACTCTTCCCAGTCTCCAGTCGAAAAAGTATCCAGACTGACAGTGAGGTTGAATCCATCGATTTAAATCTTTGCTTTAGATACAAAATTGACAGTCTCAGCTATAATTCCATTGAAACACAGAAATGCTGCTTTGCATTGGGGACAGAAAAGGTACAGTGATATTCTTTTAAATAAACATCAAAATGCAACGCTTTAAAATATTAATCTGGGGGCACGGTACCGCTACTGTCACATGGGAGTAAGATAAAAAATGTATTCACTGTTCATTACTTTTCTGGTATACAATAATTCTTATAGTTACGAAACGGCCAAGCCTCATATTTTGACTAAGGGCTTGTTGAGTTAGAAGCTTGGCTCTACATGAGATCTGGGGGCCTAAAAAGGCCACTTTGACAGAATCATAAAAGGATAACATTATAAATCATAATATGGCGAAGATAGTCCGTGTTTTTCTTTTTTTCGCTGAACTACGTAAGTATAATCAAAGAGATTATGATTGGATTTGGATTGGATCGATTGGTATTTGAACACAAATAAAAAAAAAATAACTGAAAAATCCTTCACCAGTGGGATTTGATACGATTAACTTAACAGTTAACTGTCCATCGTGATTCATAATGTTATCCTTTTATAATTCTGCCAAAGTAAAACTGCTGTTTTTAGGCTCCCTGATAACTTTTTGACAGTGCGAGCCATATAGTCTCGTCTTGGCAACATTTTACATTAGAACGTTTTGGTGGGATTAACTAATATATAAATCCACGCCCTTTTAGCTTAGCTATATCTTATTCGTAGATCAACCTAAACTTATCTACTGTTTCAAAGAGATACCAAGCATAATTCACGTTAAAGGAGCCACGGAAATCTTTCCATGGGAAAACTCGTCAAAACTTGAGCCAAGTCGGGAATAAACTTTCGTAAGGTGTTACAAAAATAAGGTTTAATATTACTAAATAAGGTTGAATACTACTTTTTAATATGAAGTGGACTATTGTCTGTGGTTTTCATATCTTTAGTGATACTAACGAAACCAGTTGTGGTAGAATGCTGTTGAGGAGTATGAGGTTAAAGTCGTCAAGAGATGTCATTCGATCATCTCGAGGCATCTCCATAGTATCTTGTAAAGAGTGCACGACTTGACCACCCCCAAAGAAACCCACCCCACCCACCTCCAAAAGTTTGAAAGAATTTTTTTTTTCGAGAATCTATATTTGGGACATGTACGTATAAATTTATAATGATTATGTAACAGTTACTGCATTTCCTATTTCTGGTTTTTATCGCAAATTTTCTATTATATCCTGTATGAGGAACAAAGTTCACTCATCCTCCATAGAAAAGGAATGATCCTCCGACCAGACTTGTGTTGTCTCTGCCCGACGATTGATGAAAATTTTCGTGCGATTAGCAAATACAACGTCCCGAACGTTGTATATGCTAGTCGCGCGTAAATTTCGCTTGCGCGATGCAGGATCTTCATGCCGTTAGTATGATAGTAGTTTGCATGTGGCAATGTAGATGCTGCCACAAATAAAAGTACACATCAAAAATAATATAGGATACGCTCACAAAAACGGAAAGAAAAGTCAAAACTTGAAATGAAGAAACTATTTTGTACAGACGCACATCAAGCTGCCCGAAACTGTCAAATTTTCCCAATAAACTTTGAACCTTATGCTTTAGCAATAATGTTGAAAATCTATTAAAGAATTTTGACAGATTGTAGTAGCTTGATGTCTGTACTTGGCGAAAAAACTGATACATTTTTCCCTCAGTGTAGGTACTTGATTCTGCAACGTCTTTTATAAATTTAATGCAATAAGATATCATCAACTGGCTAGCCTTTTCCTAAATATGTTGGGATCGGTCTCCAGTCTAACACAACAGCAGCTGAATACCAGTATTTTATATGCAGCGACTGCCTATCTGACCTCCGCAACCCAGTTACTGGGTAATACCCCCTAGGTAAGACTGCTTGCCAGTCTTTCAGGCTTCTGACGACCCGTAACGACTGCCAAAGATCCACTAATGCCAGCCGGGACCATGTTTAACCGACTCTGGATACAAATAGTCCCATGGCCACAAGTGCCACTACTGAGCATGAAGTCATGGGTTCGATTCCTGGTTCGAACATAACGTTATTGGGTTTTGAGGAATTTCTCAGAAGCAGCCCGGAGTCTTGATTCGCGCCTAAAATTAATGCAATAAATTATCTTCTTACAAATATTCTATTTCTAACTTAAATTTAATCATGAGACATTTCTCCGTGTTTACTCCACAATTTTAAAAGTTACATCTGACAAAATAACTTCGACATTTAATTGTAATTAAGTTACAGCTTTGACATCAGTCCGATCACAACTAAGTAAGTGATAAGTCAATGTTGACTTGTATAGACAAACTCTCAATGAAACTCAGTCGAGAGCCCCTTTGATGACACCGTAATTAAATTCAAAATCTATTTTAATAAGAGCAAACGTATTTTAGTGTCGTAATGAAATTAAACTAGCTGAAAATTTAATCAGAAGTGGATTTTATTTGTATTAGTAATGTAGTTTTAGATCACGGTTTTAACTAGACGTAAATAAGAGCCATTTTATTTATTTGTTCAATCTCTTTGGAAGACCTTACAGATAACACCAACAACAACAGAACAACAACAACAGCAACAACAACAGAAGGGCAATTCTCTTAATTTTAACGTTCACAGTCTGAACGAAGTCTCAATTTGTCAAAAATAACTCTAATTTCCTTAAAATTTTGACATTGATTGTCGCCGAGATGAGATTGAGATTTTGAAAGATTTTAATTACGGGAACTGGTCTTCAGAATAAAAATAGTAAGATCGTTTAACTATCAGCCAATTATAAATCTTCACATAAAGAAACATGGAGCACCGGTGGCCCAGTGGTAACGGCCCCGAGTTACGAGTTGTCGATCGTGGGTTTGAACCCAGTCAGGCTCTGTACTTTGGGTAAATAATTTCATCAACACTGCTCTAAAAGCGTTGAAGGGAAACATCGCGAGGAAACTGGTAAGTCCTTGTTCGGCGCCATATCATGGTAAATGTCACATGACATGTGACAAACACCAACGCACACTGGACCCACCTGGTAGATTATGGCCCACTAACTCTCACGGAAAGTTCTCTCACGTTCACGTTCACGTTCTCTCACGAATTTTAGTTAGTATCAAATAGGCCCGTGGCTAAATAGCCACGTGCCTATTTGATACTAACAATTATCTACAAAAATCTAGAATGTTAGCTTAGTCTGGAAACTTTTGAATTTAACCAGTTTTTTAAAGTACCATTTAGTAAGTTGTAGGCTAAGCAATTAACAATAAATAAAAAGCCTTTATTAATCATTATAAGTTTAAAACTAATAAAGAACGACCTAATTTCGCATCTACTACTTTTTAGCATGAAACCGTTAATTTTATAAAATATACCTACCTATACAGAAAAAGATGAATTATAAATTATAATTATAAAACCAATTCAAAAATTATAAATTCTCTCACAACAAGAATGTACTGCATGAAGTTAAAATCACATCCCTACAACGTTCATATCTGTGCCTACCAGACAACGTATGTCTGAAAACACACGCCTCCACTACAGAACAAGTTCGCAAAACTGATAAAACCGTATTGCACCTCAGTGAGTGTAATCCACTGGAGCATAAACAAAATGCACATCTGGGGAATCACTTTTGTGGCTCAGACGAACTGCTACAGACCTGCGCTAAGAAAATCCGATAGTTATTACCAGGTGTAGGTTTTAAGAACTTTTTAAATTGCGTCGAACACAATAGGTTTCTTTTTAGGAATGTGTACCGAGCTGTGAGTTTAGTGGTGAGCTCAGAATCCATGGCACAGACTTTCGCAACATGTAATGTTAATAAGAAATGAATAGATGACTAATTCGGTTGATTATCAGATTTATATTAAGCTAGTGATTAGCTACGCTAGAGAGCAATAAATTAGGAATTAAAATGCTGGCTTATTGAAATAAATTGTGTTTAATAGAAAATTAAATCTTCCTTAAATTAAATTAATAAAATCTATGTGTCACTTTGTATTATATTCATAAAAAATTACGTAAACAAAAAAATAACCAATCTCATCTTATAACAAAAGTAGAAAAGCAATTTTTTTTCTACCATTGTAAAATTTTCTTGAGTTTTGAGTACTTTGTATAACCCTACGTGTTGTTATCACTGCGGTTATGCGGTTTGGCATGAAGTACACCAAGATTCTTACACGATGTTGGGGAATATTCTCCCATTCCTGTAGGAATCAAGTCATAATATAAGTACAGATGTTCTATGTCACGAAGTCCGTTTGGCTATTAATGTTGTCAAGCGTGCACATGCACATTGTGATCAACAGAGACTCAACAATGGGTGAAGTAAAACGGTACACATTCGCGGAAATAGCCTCTTGCGACGGCAGCAAGAGGCAGCCGCTGTGGGAGCGCGCATGTCGGGATACGTCATTACTACAATCAAAGCCGAACGAACTTCGTGAAATAGAATATCTGTAACTGTGTAGCACTACGTAACACTTTGCGCAAACCTGTGCCCATCACAGGGCCATCACGCACAGGCGTCGTCAACGCCGGTCGCTGAAAACCAGCGCTGGGACTCTGTATCGCATAGGGTCTTAGCATTATGCCGAGCCATTGCCCTTTTGCGTGGTTGTGACGCATATTTTCCCACAACTTGTTCTTATTAGGGTTTCGTCAAAAGGAGAAAACGTAACCCTTAAAGGATAAAAAGAAAAAATAAGAAAGAAAATTTGTTTATTCTGCACAAACAAAAACGCACACTCACTTTGTTTTGTCCGTCCGTCCGTCTGTCTGTCAAGACCCTTTATCTCGGGAACGCGTGGAGGTATCAAGTTGTAATTAAAACCCTATACTCAAGTCTAAAGTCCCTTAAAGCTGTGAAAAAATAAAACTTATAAGTTAGTGCAAAAAAAAGATACGGCCGTTTATGGCGCAAAAAACGTATATTACGACATTCTCAAGGGAATCAAAATGTATAGTTAGGGTACTTTCCATTGACCTAGAATCATAAAATTTGGCAAGAAGCAATGTCATGTGGCACCAGTAAAGGAAAAAATCCGAAACCCTTAAATTTGTAGTTACATACCTACAAATTTGTATGAAACCCTCGGTGCGCGGGTTCGACTCTCACTTGACCGGTGTTTTTGTTTGTGTCCTTTCTCTGTGTCATTATGTTTACCACACATTCTTTCTTTCTTTAACATACGAGGACATTGGCAAATTCGCGTAAAGTACACTGTTTCACATTGAATACATTTGTTTACATAATGCATGTAGACAACTCTACGATATTATCTCGAATAAACCGCAAGTCAAACGTTGGGGAATTAAAAGCTTGACGTAGCATGCAGATTACCTACTATGCAAATCTACGAACGTGGGTATTTACACACCAAATGCCAAAAGATTGGACTAGCTTACCTTTAAAAGGTTGTTCGCTACATACAATTGTTTAAAGCTTGATACATATCACTACATATTATAAAACAAAGCCGCGCTTTTCTGTCTATCTGAACGCGCTGAACTCAAAAACTACCCAACGGATTTTCATACAATGTTCACCAATGGACGGAGTGATTAATGATGAAGGTTTAAATGTATAATTCATTAAGGTTTTGTGTTAATTGGCTGAAATATGTCGAAGATTGTTGAAGATGTCGGAGAAAGCATGCCAACTGGGAACTTTATTGACGTGCGCCGCAGTCTTTGTCGGACTGCATAGAAAAGAAAGAGAAGCGCGATGACACAACGCTGGTAATTTATTGCAAAATATGAAGCATTTTTTATATATACAAAAAATCTATTGATTGGACTAAATAATTAAAACACTAGTGTTTTAGTATGTTGCGTGTAGAATAATCTGATAAAAAATCAGAATGATTGTATGTATATTAGTAAGGTTTTTATTGTAAAAAGATAGTTTTTAGACGTATCTTCATGATTTTTTCTAATGTACCAAATTAGTTGTATTATGTTTTCATCACACTATCTACCTAGCATATATCCTGAAGATTATTACATATTTTTCTGATTTTGTTTACTGTAGTCGATCATTTTTATTGTTTCTAAAACTTGCGTTTTTTGTGTTTAGGTCCTGTAAGCCTCTTAAACAAAGAGTTATATAAAAAAAAAGTATTGCGGAATTATACATTGTGAACCTGGATTAATCCAGGTAGTATGTTCGCGTAGGATATTTTCCAACATCCACGCGCGAGCGATTTCGCGGGCACAAGCAAATAATAAAATAAAAAAGGTGTACAATCAAACGAGTGACCACCATTTTCTTTTCAACCCCGCTACAGCTTGTGACAAATGAGGTGTAACTCCATACATCAACGTCACAAAAGTAACTGAGGCTATAATATAAAAACAAAAGCGAATATATATATTGCGATAAGGGTATATTTTATAGCAATTTCTTATTTTATACAAGTGTGATTGACGCCTGGATAATGATGGACTTTAATATTGGAGTGTGGATTGGATTGTATTACATTCTCATCTTTCCGATAGCCGTAACAGCTTCCTAATTGAGTACATTCACAATCTGTTTGATTTTGAAGGATATCGCTTACCCATTGCTTCATAAGTTCCAAATTTTTTGTACGACTCATAAAGACTCGTACACACAGGCGCGACGCGACACAAAGGCACCGCAAGTCGCGCAACGAGCGGTGCCTTTGTGTCGCGTGTCGCGTCGCGCCTGTGTGTACGAGCCTTAATGTGAAGCATTAGAGAGCCTTACGATCGATTTTTTTTTGCCTCCTTTCTGCAACTGTTTCTATTGTTATACTACCGCTAGTAGACAGAACTTACTTAATTTGTATACCATTGTATAGATAATTTAATGGAATGGAATTCTGTACTTTTCAAAAATTGATTTAAAGCAGTAGTAACGAAAAAAACATCACAATATTTCTAATATTTGTCCTGTCAATCAAGTGTGAAACCTGAAAACATTATAACTTGCATAAAAATCAATTAATTGAGTAAATTTTTTTTAATAGATTCGTTTCACCCATCGGAGGAACTCAATTGAAAATGGGTCTTTCATTCAAAGTCGTTTAATTATAATTAATAAAAAACTAACTAATTATCTATATCATTGGTTTTTAAACGATCAAATGAGCATTATGAGCTGTTCACTTTTGGTTTTTCCAATTTTTTGTTTATTTCTACCAGTCAACTTTAGAGCCATGAAGGGATAGATAACACGAAAATAACTATAAAATACACGAATTATTATCGTTTTTGTCTTAACTAGTGTTACTGGCCTTACTGTTTTATGTTAATTAAATAAATTTATTTATTTATTTAAAACTTCATGCACATAAATGTACAGAGGCGGACTTAGTGCCATAGGCATTTTCTACCAGTCAACCTTTGGGTGATGCAGAGACAAACAGTGGTAGTGAAGTAGTATGCACTCCGTATATATAAGCTATATACTACTTGCAATATATATCTTAGAGATATATGTGAGTGTGATGAAGCGATGAAGCGATGCAGCGATGAAATGAAATACTTAGCGTAAGCGGCAGAGTTATATTGCAGTTAACAAATTACAAGCGGTAATGAATCTACATACAAAATACATCGTCATTTATAGTAAACCAGTACATGTCAATTAATAATAATAAAGGTTCGCACTTGACCGTTTTTGCGCAGGAGTTGACACCCACTCATTAGCGCGGACAAAAGCCGGGTCCGCAGCCATCTTGGCTCGTTAGCACCAGGACAATGGATGCGCGGGCGCCATGTCATTAAGGGCGGCGTTAAGTTCGGCTGACGTCATGAACGGGGCGGAGCTTCGCAAACTGTTTTGCACACGGCACGCTCTGACGTAAAATCGCGTGATCCTGTGCTGCGTTTAGTCGTGCGAGTGGACTTGCCTACTCGCTACACCACTCCCCCGGCGAGACCGTGACTACGGGCGATAGTAATCAGGAAATCTCACTGTCCTGCCGCTTCTTGTCTTTCTGACTGTGTCATCTGGCTGCACTGGATCTGGAGCTTGCGGTCGACTTTGACCTGGTTCTAGCTCCTCTCTCGCCATGTATGCTGGTTTTACACGGTCAATTGTCACCTTCTGTCTCTTCCCGTTCACTTCGATGTCCACTGTCTTCCGGTCTCGAGCAAGGACTCTGTGTGGACCTGTGTATGGGGCCTGTAGGGATCTTCGACCAGGACCTTCGCGTAAGAAGACGTGGGTAGCAGAGCTTAGGTCTTTCGGGATGTAGAACGGGCGGCTGGTGCTCGTATGCCATGACGTTGGTTGAGGCGTAAGCTTGGTCATGTGTGCGCGTAACCTGTCCACCAGGTTGTTCATGTCCAAGGCATCCTTAGGGGCTTCTGTCAGGAACTGTCCAGGTAAGCGGAGTGGCTCGCCGTAGACGAGTTCTGCGGTTGTTGCGCCTATGTCCTCCTTCCATGCGCTGCGGATGCCTAGAAGTACCCATGGAAGTGCCTCCGTCCAGCTGGTATTCGCGTAGCACATGATCGCGGCCTTAAGCTGGCGGTGCAGTCTTTCCACCAGGCCGTTTGCTGCTGGGTGGTAAGAGGTGGTTAGGTGATGATTGGCGCCTATAAGGGTGGCTAGGCTCTTGAAGGTGCGGCATTCCAATTGCCTCCCTCGGTCCGTGGTGATATGCTCGGGACAGCCAAACCGGGCGATCCACCCTGTGGTAAGAGCGGCGGCGCAGGTCTCAGCGGTGATGTCCTGCAGTGGGTACGCTTCAGGCCAACGTGTTGCGCGGTCGACGACCGTGAGGCAGTACCTGTAGTTAGAGGACAATGGTAAGGGACCAATTATATCCAAGTGGATGTGTCGAAAACGTGCCGATGGTATTTCGAATGTCTGTAATGGGGCTGTGGTATGGCGTGTCACCTTGCTCTTTTGACACGCTTCACATTCTTTTGCCATTTGTCTGCAGTCTTTTCTGACACCTGGCCAAACAAACCTTTCTGTGACTAACCGAACGCTTGCTTTTCGTCCAGGATGGCTGAGATTATGAAGGGAAGTAAATACCTGCTTGCGGAACGTTCTTGTAATGTATGGACGTGGAGTACCCGTTACGTCGCAGTAAATCTCGACATTAGCTCCGGGTAGTTTTACCTTCCTCAGCTTCAAAGATGAGCCATCTCTCAGCAGGTTCTGCAATTCGGTGTCGGTTTGCTGTTCCTTGGCCAGGGACTGGTAATCTAAGGGCTGCTGAAGTTCGTTAATGCGGGAAAGGGTGTCTGCGACAACGTTATCCTTTCCTGCTATGTACCTTATATCCGTCGTGAATTGGCCTATATAATCCAGATACCTGAATTGGCGGGGTGTGCAGTTCGAGCGTGGGTGTGCGAATGCATACGTCAATGGCTTATGGTCAGTTGTGACGTGGAATACGCGTGCTTCAACCATGAACCTGAAGTAACGTATCGCCTCGTATATTGCCAGCAGTTCTCGGTCGTACGGGCTGTACTTCTTCTGCGAAGGGCTGAGTTTCCGCGAAAAGAATGCCAGCGGCTGCCATTCCGATTTGCTCCGTTGCTGCAATACGGCTCCGATTGCTGTATCCGAAGCGTCCGTCAGAATGTTGAGCTCTGCGCAAGGATCTGGATGCACCAAGAGTGTGGCTTCTGAGAGGCTCTGTTTGCAGCTGTTAAAGGCCTGTAGTAGCTCTGGAGTCATGGTGATTGGGTGTGTTCCTTTGACCCTCGGACCTGAAAGCAGATTATTGAGTGGTGCTTGTTTAGAAGCTGCTTCTGGGACAAATCGGCGGTAAAAATTCAGCATTCCCAGGAATCGTCTTAGTTCCTTGACCGTCTTTGGCACTGGAAAGTCTTGAATGGCCTGGATTTTGCTGTCTAGAGGTTGGGTACCTGACGCAGAGACTTTGTATCCCAGGAACTTCACCTCTGTTTGGCCGAAAATACACTTGCTGGTATTTAATAGAACGCCGTATTTGACCAGTTGGTCGAACAATTGTCTGAGGTGCTGTTCGTGCTGCTGGGTGTCCTTGCTGAAGACCAGTATGTCATCGAGATACCCGTAGCAGAAGGGTAAGTCCCGAAGAACTTCATCCATGAACCTTTGGAAAGTCTGTGCGGCGTTCCTTAGTCCAAAGGTCATGTAGGGAAACTCGAATAAGCCAAATGGTGTTGTTATCGCCGTCTTGGGGATATCTTCTTTGAAGACCGGAATTTGATTATAGGCCTTCACTAAGTCTATGGTGGAGAAGATAGTACTGCCAGCCAACTCGTGAGTGAAGTCCTGCAGGTGCCTGATAGGGTAGACATCCGGAATTGTACGTGCGTTCAACGCGCGGTAGTCTCCGCATGGACGCCAGCCATCGTTCTTCTTGGGCGCTAAATGCAACGGTGAGGACCAGGCGCTTTCCGACGGGCGCGCCGTTCCATTTTGCAGCATATCTTCAAACTCCTGCTTCGCTATCTTGAGGCGTTGTGGGTCCAAACGACGAGGACGGCTAGAGACCGGTGGTCCGGGCGTAGTGCGTATATGGTGCAGTGTGTTGTGCTTGGTTACGCCTGGCTTGCCTGCGGGACGAGTGAGGTCTGGATACTCCTTCAAGATACGATGGTAGTTGCTGTCCTCGGTTATGGTGCGGACGGATGATATGGCTTCGGCAGATTTGTACTGAAGTACCTGGGTTTCTAGCGACGTCAGGTTGTCTATGAGACGCTGGTTACGGCAGTCGACAATCAGATTGTAGTAAGCTAGAAAGTCGACTCCGATTATGGGTTTGGTGACGTCAGCGATTATGAACCTCCAAGTGAATGCGCGGCGAAGTCCAAAGTCCAGTGTGAGGGGAAGAAAACCATATGTGCTGATGACTGACCCGTTTGCCGCAAATAACTCGTACTTTGTCTTCATACGTGGCTCTTGAACAGCAGATCGCGGGAAGACACACAGGTCTGAACCCGTATCTATTAGATATTGTATCTTCGTAGTGCGGTCCGTAATGAACAGGCGGCTGGATATTGCGTGGCAGTCGTAATCCGCCTTTACTGGCTGCCTTTGTGGTTTCCCGGCTTTTCTTTATAGGCGCACGGTTGTGTGCATCTGCGGGCGTTGTCGCCGAATCGGTTGTGGTAGTAGCAGTACCGGTTGTCTCTGGAACGGGATTGCGATCGGTAGCGATTCTGTCTGTACCGGCCTCTAGACCGGGAACGTGATGATCTATGACGTAACTGTGCGCTCATAACCTCCAGCTTTCTTGATAGCTCGGCCACAGTCTGGGTCAATGCTTCAATCGTACTGCCTTGCGGGTCCGTTGCTGGTTGCGAGCTAGTTACTTGCCCAGGCACTGGCATGCCAGTGGCGGCAACTTGCCTGGTTACTGGAACGATGTCGTTGACAGTGTCCACTAATTCTGCTACCTCTTCTAAGCTGGAACTAGCTTGCATTGCGACAATAGTTTGCAGGTTCGCGGGTAGCCTGCTGGACCAGATAGATCTGATGAAATCGGTCGGGACAGTGGGGCCAGCTAGTTGTTGCAGGTGGCGGAGAAATTGTGTGGGCTTCCTGTCTCCCAACTCCTCATGCATAAGCAGCTGTTTGATCTTGCGCTCTTGTGAGGCGGACAACCGCTTGATTAGCTCTGCCTTCAACTTTTCGTACTTGCCGGTGGTGGGGGGGTTAACTATGAGGTCACGTACTTCTGCTGAGTGCTGGGGCTCCAGCTGCGCCAGGACATAATAGAACTTTGTGCTGTCCGTGGTTATGTTTGAGAAGACGAACTGACCCTCGAGCTGCGCGAACCATAATAGTGGATCTTCGGCGTTGAACGGTGGAATTCTAACCCCCACTCGGTAGGTCATGAAGAAATCCTTCTCTTCTTCCGTTTTGTCCGTCATGTTCGGCGTTCTCCAGGCTTCGGGCTTCAAGGTTTCTTATCCGGAACGCTTGTCGGTGGTCACCAGTGAAGTAGTATGCACTCCGTATATATAAGCTATATACTACTTGCAATATATATCTTAGAGATATATGTGAGTGTGATGAAGCGATGAAGCGATGCAGCGATGAAATGAAATACTTAGCGTAAGCGGCAGAGTTATATTGCAGTTAACAAATTACAAGCGGTAATGAATCTACATACAAAATACATCGTCATTTATAGTAAACCAGTACATGTCAATTAATAATAATAAAGGTTCGCACTTGACCGTTTTTGCGCAGGAGTTGACACCCACTCATTAGCGCGGACAAAAGCCGGGTCCGCAGCCATCTTGGCTCGTTAGCACCAGGACAATGGATGCGCGGGCGCCATGTCATTAAAGGCGGCGTTAAGTTCGGCTGACGTCATGAACGGGGCGGAGCTTCGCAAACTGTTTTGCACACGGCACGCTCTGACGTAAAATCGCGTGATCCTGTGCTGCGTTTAGTCGTGCGAGTGGACTTGCCTACTCGCTACAGTAGGTGCAATCATGAACATTGAGGAATAAATATTTTAAGTATAAAGATACGCATAAACCTATTAAAACTGAATATAATATATACCTAATTACATATAAATATAAGTACAAATAAATATACATAAATAAACTTAATAAAAAGAAATAAGACATACAATGACAAAATATTACCGCCGTGAAATACATTCAAACACAATACATTAACAGTCACGAAAATCGACTTTAACTTATAGTTATGTACCTACATACTTTATGTGGATAGACATACTGATATAGATTACATAGTGATCGTTCTCACATGTATAATTTCAACATGAATGATATTGTATTCAAAATTGTGTAACAATATTTTGATTTTAAAAAAGTGCTATGGAGTTGCTTGCCCGTTCTTCTCTACAAGAACCCACTACGATTAGTAATGGACAACAAGCTTCAACTTTCTGACTGATCGAAATTGCCTGACAATTCAAAATTGCCTGTAATTGGTTTAATTGAAATAAATGCGTTGAGTTTGAATTGAGTTTGACACACCTATTCATAAAAATTCCAATATTTATTTTCCACATTGCATACGAGTATAAATACCCTCATCTTAACTTTAAAACTGCCCTAAAGCGTCATTATTTCTACACAAACAAACAGGAACATCACTGGCATGATTGATGGGCGTTATTCGCTACGGGTTCCGCCGGTAACTGTGGAGTTATGCGGACTCCTGAAATTAATCATACGTGTCGTCCTGTGCAAACAATACCGGTGTTAGTTGATAGGTCGGTGAATAATAAACATCGTGATATTATGGGGGACGAGTTTTTCGTATCTCATAATATCAATCGTGAGAGGGAGGGGCTCGTGGCTAAATGATATAAGGGTTAAGGTTAAGCTACTTTTGCCGCAGTTGGTTCGTGATTCGTGATGGGTTACATACCGAGACCCCTCCGTGCCTCGATGTTCCCGGCTGTCATTCGTAGATCTTTGACAGTTACGGGTTGTTAGAAGTCCGAAAGCCTGACAACCAGTCTTTCCAGTGTTGCCTCGTAACTGGGTTGTGGAGGCTAGGCAATCGCTTATATAAAATACTGGTATTCAGCTGCATCCGGTAAGACAGGAAGCCGACCCCATTACAGTTAGCAAAAAGCTAGGTAGATTGATTGGTACAATCCGGAGAGGGTTCACTAATTGTTTAAAAAGGTCCATTTTTGTTTTGGGTGATTTATTTTATCGCGTGATACCTACTTCACAGTATTTGAGGTATAATGAGTAAAATCATTAATTTCACCGGTTTGTTCAAAATTATTGATAGTAATAAAATAACAACCATAAACTAGTAGCATTGATTTACTAAATAAACTGCATAGGTAACTACTTATTATTATAAAACGAGGGCCAATAATTATTATTTATCATTTTAATTAGAATCATCTATCAAACAATGACTGTTTGTATTAACCCGTAATTTTAGTTTGCATTTTATATTGTTTGTTAATTACGGATTAATTCTAAAACTATTTATGAATTGTAAACATTGAAATGTGTATTTTGTGAATTTTGTAATACAAAATACATCACCTATTAAGCAATGATAGGTTTACAAAGCTAAATCGCTCGGGGCCACATCAATTTTGGAGAGCACATTAACGCGTAATCGAACGCGTTTTGGATTCCTACACGCAATGATTGGATAACCCTTATCACAAAATGCAGAATTCAACGGGAATATCACTAATACTACTACTAATTAAGGGCTGATTTTTCAATCAACAGATAATTCCTATTCATGAAATAAAATTGACGTCTGACAGATTCTGTATGGAAGAACTGTCAAAAAGACAAAATTATTCCTCAGCTAAAATTATCTCGCGTTGGAAAAATCAGCCCTAAATCTGATAAATTTTGACTTGATAATTGCATGAACTATCAACTATCCGATTTCTTACAATATCCCTGTATTCACTTACTTTTTAATTATTAGACTGTATTGTATTTATGCAGTGAAAGAAAAATTATACAGGATCATAATCATGGTTGAAGAGCAGTGGTGGTTCAGTGGTAACGCTCGCGACTTACGAGTTGTAGGTCGTAGGTTCGAACTCAGACAGGCGCTTTACTTTGTATTACATCACTACTACTCTTAAAACGGTAGAGGAAACCATCGTGAGGAATCCGGCATGTCCCAGAACCAGTATTTCGAAGACATGACCACCGCCAACCCGCACTGGGCCCGCGAGGCTTCGTCTCACCAGGAGGAGGCCAGTGTCCCACCAATATTTATTATATTATTTATTTATTATATTATTTATTTATTTATTATATTATTTATACATTATAAGCTGATTAGGCATAGTCATGCTCCTACACTTTTAACTATACTTTGCATTTGGGTTTGACATTTTAATTTTAATTGAATTAAAACACTACTGGACAATATTTAAAACCGTTTCAAAACATTACCAGGAATGCTCGAATGCCCAAATCATTAAGCCTTATTATAGAGCCAAGAACTTTTGCTTGTATTACTAAGTAGATACCTAATTATTTAAACACAAAGTAACTAGTGGCGGAATTATGTAGCATAATAGTTTGCGTAACTATCCAGTACGAAGTTAAACTATTGTGGTGAACCTAGCGTTAACACAGACGTAATTAGTTAGCTTGAACGAAATAAGGGATGTCGGTAGAGCTACTTATCTATGTGTTTGTTTTAACAGTACGTTGATAGTAATTAAAGCAATGAATAATAAGCACAATCATTACATGACTTCTGTGTAAAAATTTCACCATATGACGTGACACGGGGCGTGTGGACTGTCAAAATGATTCTAAAGTTGAAAGCTAAGTTAAAAGTCATTATTGAAATCACAAAATCACTTTTAACTTAGCTTTCAACTTTAGAATCATTTGACAAACCAGTGTAGGGTAGTAACTAATAATGTTGTTGCTGTACTTGTTACATCTGCTTACCTACCTAGTTATGAATACACCTCACCCGTCTGCTTTAGATTAATCTTAGTACATACATTCTAGCAACTAGATATCTGTTGCAAGCTCAGCGGTCTGTGCCCACCGGATGAGCGATGTATCGCATTTTGATATAGAATAAAAGTCGCCTCCAAATCGGCAGCACGTATTTTCATTTTTTTATCCTCAGTAAAAATCCTGAGTAGTTAAGATTTGTATTTAAAAGGTTTCTCACGCTCCGAAACCAAAAGTGGCGCAGCCGGTAGGATTTTCTCCGAGAATCCGTAGTTTGCGCGTTTTTCCGACGTCAAAATTCGTCCAAAAAATTGGCGTAAAATCTATGGAAATAGAGGAAATCCTTCGAACCAAATAAATATTCTTTTGTGTGGCGTGAGTGCAACAATCATCGAGTATGGGAGTCGCGGACGGTTGGTGAGTAAATCTTTTCGCCAATCCCTTGTTCCCCAAATCCTCCTATATTTTTCATAAGTTAAATGTTATTTTCGAGATCAAAACTTGCTCATTATAACAGTGTTTAAATGTTTAGTTTGATAACTCTGTATAAACTTATATGGTCTTATCTCTGTTCAATTCTTAGAACATAAAACATAGAGTAGTGTCAATGTTAGAGAGTTCACAATTTTAACATTAATATTTTAATCTTGATTTATTGAACTGAGTAAAATAAACTGTATTAGCTGTGAATTCAATTAAATGTTTAGTAACGTAAGGTAACTTTAAGGAGAAACATTTTTTTTTATTTTACATGATTTTCATAATTATTATAACAAAGTTTTTAAATTTTTATTTTCCAAGTTTACCCAGTATTTTCGATTGTTATAGTGCTGTAATTGTGTATTTGTTGTATTTCAAGTGTGTGTGTGAATTTTAATAGGATTGTTTCAAAGCGAGTTGCAGCCTCTGAATAGTTCATTACTCTATAATCATGACGACAACAACAGTTGCAGTTGAACCAATACCTAACGAAATTGTACAATTAATTCCACTGTATAATGGTGATAAAAGACAGTTAAACCTCTATTTGAGAAAATGTCAATACGTGGTTGATCGATTTAAGGGTAGTATAGAACAAAATCTTTATGTTTTCAATGTTTTAACGAGTAGACTGAAAGAGGATGCAGCTGCGCTCTTATCGGAACGTGAAGATATTGTTACATGGTCCGCGTTAAAAGAATTGCTGATTCAACATTTTGGAGACCCTCGTAGTGAAGCATGTATTAATATTGAATTAGAATCTTTAAAAATTAGTTCGGGTGAAAGTTTTTTAGACTTTTGTAATAGAATCCAAAATGTTCGTTCGTTGCTAATGTCCAAGGTGAATACAATTGATGATGTGGAATTAAAACGTGCTAAGTCTATTATTTACAACAATACGGCTTTAAATGTATTTTTGTACAATCTTCCTGAAAATATGGTGCGAATTGTTAGGCTTAAATCACCGACAACCTTAGAAGCGGCTTTGAGCATCGTACTTGAAGAAGTCAATTTCTTAGATCAATATAATATGCGTAACCGCATTCATGGTAATAGTCAAATGTCGGGATCAAGTTCACGGCCATCGATAACCCAACAAGTCGGGAACAAACCCACGTTACCATTTCAGCCTAAAGGTGATTTGAATAATCCCCAAAATGCACAAATAAGACTACCTCAAATTATGGGTCAAGGTCAACTATTCAAGCCAGTATTTGACTATCGTCCTCAACCGGGTTTGCAACTACAACAGTTTGGTTACAGGCCGGCTCAACAGATCGGATATAGGCCACCTGTACAGTTTGGCTATAGGCCACCTATACATTTTGGTTATAGACCACCGCAACAGTTCGGCTATAGGGCACCTCAACCGTTTGGCTATAGACCACCCATGCAGTTAGGATACAAACCACCGCAACAATTCGGGTACAACCCATCGCAACAATTCGGTTACAAACCACCACAGGTTGGATCGAATCTTCCCCAGGTATTAAAACCCCAAAATCAAGATAGTGACGTGTCTATGAGAACGGCCCAACCTAAGCAGCAACAAGGGTTTAATTTAAATGAACTTACTATGAATGATTACGAATATGTGTATGATCCCTATTGTGACGATTACTACTATTATAACATAACCAATGACTATGACTACTCAAATGACGTTAACTATCATTATGATAACGTAAATTGCACTAAAGATTCTAATGTACCTGATGACAAATTAGAACCAATAAATGACAGTCAGAATGTGGATTTTCAGGAAAAAGCCTCGTTAAAGGACAAGAAATCCTAGAACTAAATTGTGATCCTAATTTAAAACTTCCTTACATTTATTTAGAAGAAATAGACGCAAGAATGATGATTGACACTGGTAGCATGAGATCATTCATTAGTCCTCAAAAGGCTTATGAATTCTTTAGTGAATATATTAGAAAAGAACCTTTTCAAGTGGTAAGCACCCATGCTTCTAGTAGACACGATGAAGTAATGGAAATTCCTCCGTTACCTACTTTTTATACTAACGCTTGGCATAAATTCTATCTGTATGACGTTGACGCACGGTATGACGGACTTATTGGTAACGACCTTTTATTGCAATTAGACGCAGTAATTGATTTAAAGAACCAAGTATTAACAACTAACAGTACTTGTATTCCAATAATTAATAATAACTTAAATTATATAATTGATATACCGTCCCGAACAGAAAAAAGAGTTAAGTTACCTGTAAATCAATATTCAGGCGATGCTATTCTTGACTTTCAAGAGTTCGAAAATGATCTGCGTATGCCCAGCGCTATAATTAATTGTATGAAGGGATACGCACATACAGTTATCCAAAACACTTCAGATAGCCCAAAACAACTTAATATAAAACAGCCCTTTATAGTGACTAAATATGAAAATAATGAATGTAATATAAATTTTACTAAAAATAATACCGATATAGAGACAGAAATATTACTTGAGGACAATTTGAGTAAACTCAGACTTGACCATACCAACGAAGAAGAACATGAAAAGATTTATAGACTTTGCAAGGAATTTAAAGACATATTTTACTGTGACCAAATTCCCTTGACGTTTACTAATTCGGTAAAACATCACATAAGGACTAAAAACGAAGACCCTATATATGTGAAACCGTATAGACAAGCTCCGTTTGTTCAAAATGAAATCGACAGACAAGTTAACCAATTAATAAAAGACAATGTAATACGAGAGTCCCATTCTCCTTGGAATGCGCCTGTTCATCTAGTGCCCAAGAAGATGGACGCATCTGGTGAAGTAAAATATAGGATGGTGATTGATTTTAGAAGACTGAACGAAATTACTATTGATGACAAATATCCCCTACCGAACATTCATGACCTTTTTGACAAGTTAGGAAAGAGCACTTATTATACTACGCTTGATTTAGCAAGTGGATATCATCAGATAGAGTTAGAAGAGAAGGACAGACAGAAGACAGCTTTTTCCACTCAAAATGGACATTTTGAGTTCCTCAGAATGCCGTTTGGGCTAAAAACTGCTCCAGCCACATTCCAGAGGACAATGGATAATGTTTTACGTGGATTACAAGGACTACACTGTATGGTATACTTAGATGACATTATAGTATACGGAAATAGCCTTGATAATATGATAGAAAATTTACGGACTGTTTTTGATAGAATTAGGGCCACTAACATGAAAATTCAACTAGACAAATCAGAGTTTTTACGCAAGGAAGTACTTTACCTTGGACATACAATTACAAAAGAAGAACTAAAACCCAATGATGACAAAATTACGGCTGTATTGAATTATCCTCTACCAAAAATTACGACTGAGATTAAAAGTTTTCTTGGATTAGTAGGCTACTACCGACGTTTCATCAAAGACTTCGCGAAAATTACCCAACCATTGACATGTTGTTTGAAAAAGCGTAACAAAATTATAATAGACCAGAAATACATTGACGCATTTAACAAATGCAAAGAACTCTTAACACACGCCCCTCTCTTACAATACCCTGACTATGACAAACCTTTCATACTTACGACTGATGCGTCAAACGTAGCTTTGGGTGCAGTTTTGTCACAAGGACCAATAGGCAGTGACAAACCTATAGCTTACGCTAGTCGTACTCTTAGCGATACCGAATCACGGTATAGTACAATCGAACGGGAATTGCTTGCTATCATTTGGGCAGTAAAACATTTCAGACCGTACTTGTATGGTCGAAAGTTTTACATATACACGGACCACCGCCCTTTAGTATGGCTTCGATCTCTGAAAGATCCAAGCAGTAAACTTACACGTTGGGGACTCCGTTTGCAAGACTATGACTTTGAATTGATTTACAAAAATGGTAAACAAAATACCAATGCTGACGCCTTTTCTAGAATTAAAATTTATGCATTAGGCTCTAACCACGATAATGAATCACTTGCAGTTAACGTTGATGAAAAAGATACGGAATGCCTAGATAGTGTAGTTACAGAAAGGTTCACAGCTGATAAGAAAAGAGAACGCAGCAATTCGTCAACTATTACAATATCAGACACAAGTCGAACAGCAACTGCTAGTTCTATAGAGTTTAAAGATGAAAACATTAATGAATACCCTGTTTCTGAAGCTAGTAAATCAGACACAATTCATTCTGCTTTAAACGAGTCCACTGGAATACCAATTTTACACGAAGCCATAGACACTAAGCCAAATCAAATTTTAGTGTTTTCATGGCACAAAAATGAAATGCAAGTGAAGGATCTCTCGCGTGATAAACAAAAAGTACTAGAAGTTTTCATACCAACTAATAACCCAGAATTGATAAAGGATTTTTTAAAAAGATACATTAAACCTAAATTTAAATATTTTATTTATTTTGAAGAGAATGAACATCGTAAATTATTCGGTAACAATAATTCAGCTGTTTAGGAAAAATTTGATAAATTTTTATGAATGCACAGAACGAGTAATTTATGTAGAAGATGAAGGAGAACAGAAAACCTTAATACTTAAACATCACGAAGGAAACACGTGCCATCGCGGCATCAAAGAAACATTAGTTAGGCTTCGTAGGAATTATTATTGGGATAGAATGCAGGAGACAGTAGCGGCAGTTATTAATACTTGCGAGGCATGCCAGAAAATGAAATATGACAGAAAACCCATTAAACCTAAATTACAGCTGACGCAAACACAGAATGCTCCGTTTCAGGAGCTATTTATAGACCTTTTTAGTATTGAAGGTAAAACTTATCTAACCCTTATAGACGCTTTTAGTAAGCTAGGTCAGGCTATCGAAATTCAAAATAAATCTACTCCAGAAGTTGTTCGTGCTCTAATTAAGTATTTTTCTTACTACGGCGTTCCTAAAATGATAAGTTCCGACCCAGGGTCTGAGTTCAATAACGAGTTGATGAAGGAATTTTTAAGCTTACATAAAGTCGAGCTTCACATTGGCACACCCAATAACCCCAACTCAATGGGTCTGATTGAACGATTTCACTCCACCATAATTGAAATATACGGATTGGCTAAGTACGAAAAACGATGTACCGATGCGGCATCTGTAATGACGTATTCTGTTATGGCATATAACCATTCCATCCACTCTGTTACCGAACTCACTCCATTCGAAGTTGTTTTCGGGCATACTGATACCAATAACCCTTATAGCATAGAGTTAGAAAAACAGTATTTCCAGAAAATAGTTAAGGATCATGCAAAACGAACTAGAGTCATGTATAAACATTTGACAGATAAAATGGTAAACATAAAAGCAAGACATAGGGAAAGTAAAGGTGGTGAATCTGAAGTTAAGTTTAATGAAGGAGAAATTATTTTTGCGAAAGACGTGAATAAGCGTAAAAGTAAAGATAAACCAAGATACGTTAAAGCAAAAGTAATAGGTCAAGCTGAAAGAAATATATTACCAATACAAATAGGAGAAAGAATCACTAAAACCCCCATTAAAAATGTAAAACGCCCTCCGCAGGTGGTGCAGCATCCTGCTGGTAGTGATGCCCTCGCTGGCCCTTCATCTGCAAAATCTTGAAGGAAACCCAGGTATATTCCCGGTAAAAGAAGGTGTAGCACACGTTCAAACTGATCACTGGACTATAGTCAAGCTCATAAGTTTAGAACAGATTAATAATGATCTAAATTACATATCCAACAACTACCAACAAATGTGTAAACTTATAGATTGGAATACATCCTATTCTCAAGAATTTACAAGTATGAAAATACATACAGAGTTTATACGAGATATAACCATAGAAAAATATAGACAACTAGTTCCGCAGAAACGTTCTAAAAGAGGACTTATAAATCCATTGGGTTCTATTATAAAATTAATAACTGGTAACTTAGATCACGATGACGCCGTTAGATACGAAGAACTTATTTCCAAATTAAATCATAATCAAATAATTACTTCAAAAAAATTAACTATAGTCTCCAAGATGTTTGATAGTTTCATTAATGTGACTGAAACAATAAATCAGGATACTGTAAACCTTCATAATCGCCTAACAAAGATTGAACTACTTGTGAAGGATTTATCTGCTAAGCAAAACAATTGGATTTTCTTAACTTACTTTACGGGATTATTTTCTGTATTCACGAGTAGTTTTCGTACTATCTTTGCTAGGCTAAGTGAAATCGAAACAGCATTAGCGTTAAGTAAATTATCGATATTACATCAATCAATTGTGAATTCTACAGAATTACTGTACCATTTAGAATTAATTTCTAATTCTGAAAATTTAGTGTATCCTCCGCTAGAAACAAATTTATTAAAAATAGAGGAGACCATTTGTGTAAAATCATTTATTAAAAATAATCAGATAACATTTATAATGGAAATTCCACTTACAGATAATTTATCATATAACTATTTTAAGATATATTCCTTACCAATATTTCATGAATCTGAAAATAAAACCTTAGCTATTATTCCCAAATATCCTTACCTACTGGCGAAAGGAATGAAATACTTACCGTTAATAAAACCATGTCGACCACTCTCTGCTGGCGATCAGTTTTTATGCACTGCAGATAATCAAGCTTTATATTATGAACTTACCTGTGTAGAACAGTTGATGAAATTTAAAGATGACCATACTCCCTGTAAACAACATGAAATCCAAATTGAGAAGGTCAGGGTCCAGCAAGTCAACGCAGCTACCTGGCTTCTTTATAGCAGATTGAGAACAACACTGACTAAGCAATGCAATGAAGAGATCAGTAATCAACTTGTATTTGGCACTTACCTGGTGACATTGGACGAGCCTTGTGACCTGCAAATCTATGGAATTCGCCTTCACCGTCGTATTTCTGTTGAGTTGGAAGTTGTGGAGAAGATTCCCATTGTCGCGTTACCCCAGTTGCACGTGAATGCCACTCTCTCCAAATCAAGTGTAATTAATATGAAAGGAATAAGTTTAGACGAAGTGAAGTATATGGCCTTTTCGTTAAAGCATAGTGAAGTGATCCAAAGTGTTTTGAATGACAAGAAAGACTTTAGCTTCAGTGAAAATTTAGGATACGTTACTTTAGGTTTAGTCATTTTCAGTTTTCTTATATTTTTGATTTATATAATATGGCTAAAATCGCCGAAATGTTTATTTTTGTGGCAAAATTGTCGGAAAGACTCTCAAATCGAACCTTCCGATAATTTCGCTCTTAGGGTCGGAGAAGTTATGAATACACCTCACCCGTCTGCTTTAGATTAATCTTAGTACATACATTCTAGCAACTAGATATCTGTTGCAAGCTCAGCGGTCTGTGCCCACCGGATGAGCGATGTATCGCATTTTGATATAGAATAAAAGTCGCCTCCAAATCGGCAGCACGTATTTTCATTTTTTTATCCTCAGTAAAAATCCTGAGTAGTTAAGATTTGTATTTAAAAGGTTTCTCACGCTCCGAAACCAAAAGTACCTATACGTGCCTATACAGGCATAATAACTCGCTATAAGACCACCTGTGTATCCCGAAATGTTCCGAATTCGAACGACTTCCAAACCTAATTTTTCGTGCGTAAATTAAAATAAAACAAAACCCTACAGCTGTCTGTTTTCCCGCCTAACTGACTCGGATACTCGTGTAAGGTTAAATGTAGCGTACAGCCTACCAATGTTATGTACGAGAATAAATTATTGGTGGATAAGGAAAAATGTGGTGGCCTGAAGGTTACGTATTACTTCATAAACGCCAGAGGTTTTGTAATCATTCTGTTATCAATTCACATGTTATTAATCTGATCATACCATGCACTAATAAGATAAATTCATATAAAAAATCGAGAACATTCTGCTGCTGCATTGAGTGATTGGTACTAATTTCTTTTTTATGGGACAAGCAGTCTGCACTTCAGTAAATTCAAAATACAGCTAATCAATAAAATACAGTGTGGCATGACACGCAAACTGTAATCATGAAATCAGCACATGATTCTAGATCCCCGAGCGCAGAAATTTTTCGTCACCTATTAAATAAAAAATTTACTGTTCTATACATTTTGACCGCGTAAGTTTTAAAGTGATTATCTATGGAACACCATTGAACTTCCGACATTCGCGCGTGTTTTGTTTAAAAGACGATTCAAAAAAATACCCGCTTCGGATGTGCTCGGCTGTCCTCGGGATGTACTCGGTTTTAATGTATATCCGATATGTCAGTGTGTGATGACAAAGTATTCTGTTTGTGTTTTGTTTTCACGTGTCGGCATTCCCGGAGTGCCACTGTTTTTTTTTATAAATGTCGAACCTTTTTCTACGCTGTCTAATCATGTACTGGATTCATGGTTCGTTTGCGCGTCGATGTCCCTACCACCCTGTATACCTACGTCCCACATACTATTAAAAATAAGCTGACTTGTAATAACACAATTACACCACGTATTAAACACTATTTAAAAATGAACTCTTATTGCTAATGAGTATACATTTTCCTAGTATAAACTTCCTATATTACAGCCACAGGTAAATTTAGTATTGCCATTAAATTAAATACATTATTACAGTTTCAAACTCACCTCGTCGCTTTTCCGTAAGCAAAGCGATTTCCTTTCGAAAGTCGTTTGCTTATATTTTTTTGGTAAATGGAAAATTTTCATTGAGTTGTTTACTCGTTGAAGTGAGTTAATGTTTATCTATTTTATTTTTGTTTTATGTACAGACGCCAGCTCATCAAGCTACTACAATCTGCCAAATTTCTTTAAAGGATTTTCAACTTTATCGCTAATAAGCATAAGGATCAAAGTTGATTGGGAAAATTTGACAGTTTCGGGTAGATTGATGTGCTGGTGTCTGTACATACCTATCAAAATAGCAGTATTCTGGCAATATCAAGGGTCGATTTCAACCGCTTATGTAAACGTATGTTTATGTTTGTATAATATACCTAGCTGACCCGGCGAACTTAGTACCGCCTCAGAATCAATAAGAACATGTATGAGAAAATGAATTATCTTCATTGTAATGTTTTTCTTTAATTTTTGCCATGTTTTAATAGTTATTCTGCTATTCAGGGCGGAAACAAATTAAAGATCATAAAAATCGGTCCAGCCGTTCTGGAGTTATAAATGGTGTAACTAACCTGACTTTATTTTATATAAATAGATAAAGATATTATATATAATAATTAAGTGTGTTTAGTATATAATGATTTCCTAATTATTAGAAATATAATACGCAAATGACATTGACATTTAAGACTTTATGGAATACTGTAATGATTTAAGATGACATTTATTTAATTTTGACATTGATTTTAACGTAACTATTAGCTAATTATAATTATAATAATAGATATTGGACTTATGAGTAACTGCCTATCTGACCTCTTAACCCAGTTACTGAGTAACACGATACACATTCGTAAGACTGGTCGTCAAAATTTCATGCTTCTGAGGACCCGTAACGACTGTCAAAGATCCACGAATGACAGCCGGAACGTTGAGCTTCACGTGCTTTCTGAGGCACGGGTCTCGGTATGTGAAGATGCTCCACGGACCGATCGCAGCAAGCATAGCTTAACCTGATTTTGATACTTAGCCACGAGCCCCTCTACTATGTAAAACTACATTCTTACAAATAAATAAATTCTGATTTTGACTAAAATAATAATAGTCTGTAAAAGGTATTTCTTTCTTTTTTGGTTAGTAATTTACATAATATATGTATTTGATTTGTAGTTGCCTATAAACGTTATACTGTCTTGATGTTATTTACTATTCTTTCCAAACGTATCACACTAATATTATCAAGGCGAAAGTTTGTGAGTGTATGTGTGTGTGTTTATTTATGTTTGTTACTTCTTCACGATCAAACGGCTGGATCAATTTTGATAAAATTTTGTATGGAGGTAGCTGACACCCTGGATGTTAATCCAGGGTGTCAGCTACCTCCATACAAAATTTTCGGGAAAAATATCGGGATAAAAAGTAGCCTATATGTTAATATAGGCTACTTTTTATCCCGATATTTTTACGGGATCGTCATTTACGCGGGTGAAACCGCGTAGCGCAGCTAGTGTTTAATAAAACTAATTATAAAGAACTAGCGACCTACCTGCTTCACAAGGTTTTTACGACTCGACAAAACGTCGAAATTTTTTTATGTCAGTTTAACATTAACGTATTTTACAAAATTATGATGATGAAAACTGCATCAAAATACGATGCGTTGTTTAGAAGAACAATGCGAACAGTCACACAAACACAGACACGAAAAGCGACTTTAATAATTTATGATAATGTATAGATTCTGTAATTTCTGCCTACCCCCATGAGAAGGCGTGAATTTATGTATGTATGTGTGTACATAGATATCACCCAGAACCTAGGCGTGTAACTTGCTATAAATGGCTATAAATCCACTATGAAGGTTTCTGAAACAGTAAGCTTATTGCCAACATTAAAACAACCAGTGTCATAGTAACCATAATATCATCCAAACGAGTGTTATAATTATACTATATAAAGCTCGATTACCACTCACTCACTGACTGACTGACATAATTGTTCTCCCAGATGGTGAAGGGGGAGGTGGGTATATTTTTACAGATTCGTATACAAGTAACTCTCACGAGTATGGGAAAAATCCCAAACCTCCCCTTTTCCACCCCACTCTCCCCCCTCCCTATCGTATCTCGGAAACTAAGTGTCCCGTGTTTTGTTGTTTTACGGATTCGTATAGAGGAGGCTCGGAAAAGTAAAATCCATTTTTCAAAGTTGCCCCCTTGCCCCCCTTCTCCCCCCCCTCTAGGTAGATCTCGGAAGTTAAGAGACCTGGAACATTTTTTTTTTCAGATTCATATCAAGGGGCCCAGAGTTGGTCAAAATCATTTTTCAAAACTCCCCCCTCTTCCCCCCTTCACCCCTCCCCCCATCGTATCTCGGAAATTAAGAAACTTGGGTTTTGTTGTTTTACGGATTCGTATAGAGAAGGCTCGGAAAAGTAAAATCCATTTTTCAAAGTTGCCCCCCTTGCCCCCCTTCTCCCCCCCCTCTAGGTAGATCTCGGAAGTTAAGAGACCTGGAACATTTTTTTTTTCAGATTCATATCAAGGGGCCCAGAGTTGGTCAAAATCATTTTTCAAAACTCCCCCCTCTCCCCCCTTCACCCCTCCCCCCATTGTATCTCGGAAATTAAGAAACCTGGGTTTTGTTTTCTTACGGATTCGTATAGAGGAGGCTCGGAAAAGTAAAATCCATTTTTCAAAGTTGCCCCCCTTGCCCCCCTTCTCCCCCCCTCTAGAGGTAGATCTCGGAAGTTAAGAGACTTGGAACATTTTTTTTTTCAGATTCATATCAAGGGGCCCCGAGTTGGTCAAAATCATTTTTCAAAACTCCCCCCCTCTCCCCCCCTTCACCCCTCCCCCCATCGTATCTCGGAAACTAGGTAGCGGTAAAGCGAAGCGTAGCGTAGCGTAGGGATAAGGTCACGATAGCTTTCCGGTGGTAGGTAGGTCCTGAGTGGAGCGAACCTGCGAGACCGAGTTATTATATTATCGGGCAATCAGCATTCGCTCAGAGACTATGAACGAATGCTATAAGTGTACTCATTTGCGAAGTCACGTCGTTAGATTTAGTCAACACGAGTTTTGGTGACATCTATATTTAGTAGCATAAAATAAAACGCTTTCAACTTGAGAAGTTCGAAAACGCATTGGGATCATTATGCTAGCCTGTAGTGTCTAATTTGGATGGGTAATAACTTCACAGCGCTGTCACTGTCAATGTAATAGACATAAGATTTAACGTGGGAGCAAATGAGACGGAAAGCATTATACAGTGGTTTTGTGTTTTTGAGTGTTATTGAGTGTTGTTGAGTGTTGTTGAGTGTTGTTGAGGGTTGTTGAGTGTTGTTGAGTGTTGTTGAGTGTTGTTGAAGGTTGTTGAGTGTTGTTGAGGGTTGTTGAGTGTTGTTGAGTGTTGTTGAGTGTTGATGAGTGTTGATGAGTGTTGTTGAGTGTTGTTGAGTGTTGTTGAGGGTTGTTGAGTGTTGTTGAGTGTTGATGAGTGTTGTTGAGTGTTGTTGAGTGTTGTTGAGTGTTGTTGAGTGTTTTGAGTGTTTTGAGTGTTGTTGAGTGTTGATGAGTGTTGTTGAGTGTTTTGAGTGTTGTTGAGTGTTGTTGAGTGTGGCTGAGTGTTGTTGAGTGTTGTTGAGTGTTGATGAGTGTTGTTGAGTGTTGTTGAGGGTTGTTGAGTGTTGTTGAGTGTTGTTGAGGATTGTTGAGTGTTGTTGAGTGTTGTTGAGTGTTTTGAGTGTTTTGAGTGTTTTGGGTGTTGTTGAGTGTTGTTGAGTGTTGATGAGTGTTGTTGAGTGATGTTGAGTGTTGTTGAGTGTTGTTGAGGGTTGTTGAGTGTTGTTGAGTGTTGTTGAGTGTTTTGAGTGTGGTTGAGTGTTGTTGAGTGTTGTTGAGTGTTGTTGAGTGTTGTTGAGTGTTGTTGAGGGTTGTTGAGTGTTGTTGAGTGTTGATGAGTGTTGTTGAGTGTTGTTGAGTGTTGTTGAGGGTTGTTGAGTGTTGTTGAGTGTTGTTGAGTGATGTTGAGTGTGGTTGAGTGTTGTTGAGTGTTTTTGAGTGTTGTTGAGTGTTGTTGAGTGTGGTTGAGTGTTGTTGAGTGTTGTTGAGTGTTATTGAGTGTTGTTGAGTGTTGTTGAATGTTGTTGAGTGTTTTGGGTGTTGTTGAGTGTTGTTGAGTGTTGTTGAGTGTTGTTGAGTGTTGTTGAGTGTTGTTGAGTGATGTTGAGTGTTGTTGAGTGATGTTGAGTGTGGTTGAGTGTTGTTGAGTGTTGTTGAGTGTGGTTGAGTGTTGTTGAGTGTTGTTGAGTGTTGTTGAGTGTGGTTGAGTGTTGTTGACTGTTGTTGAGTCTTATTGAGTGTTGTTGAGTGTTGTTGAGTGTTGATGAGTGCTGTTGAGTGTTGTTGAGTGTTTTGAGTGTTTTGGGTGTTGTTGAGTGTTGTTGAGGGTTGTTGAGTGTTGTTGAGTGTTGTTGAGTGATGTTGAGTGTGGTTGAGTGTTGTTGAGTGTTTTTGAGTGTTGTTGAGTGTTGTTGAGTGTGGTTGAGTGTTGTTGAGTGTTGTTGAGTGTTATTGAGTGTTGTTGAGTGTTGTTGAATGTTGTTGAGTGTTTTGGGTGTTGTTGAGTGTTGTTGAGTGTTGTTGAGTGTTGTTGAGTGTTGTTGAGTGTTGTTGAGTGTTGTTGAGTGTTGTTGAGTGATGTTGAGTGTGGTTGAGTGTTGTTGAGTGTTGTTGAGTGTGGTTGAGTGTTGTTGAGTGTTGTTGAGTGTTGTTGAGTGTGGATGAGTGTTGTTGACTGTTGTTGAGTCTTATTGAGTGTTGTTGAGTGTTGTTGAGTGTTGATGAGTGCTGTTGAGTGTTGTTGAGTGTTTTGAGTGTTTTGGGTGTTGT
Source organism: Luperina nickerlii (assembly GCA_963855955.1). NCBI lineage: Eukaryota > Metazoa > Arthropoda > Insecta > Lepidoptera > Noctuidae > Luperina > Luperina nickerlii. The sequence goes on from OY979669.1 coordinate 20,549,321, forward strand.
TGAGTGTTGTTGAGGGTTGTTGAGTGTTGTTGAGTGTTGTTGAGTGATGTTGAGTGTGGTTGAGTGTTGTTGAGTGTTTTTGAGTGTTGTTGAGTGTTGTTGAGTGTGGTTGAGTGTTGTTGAGTGTTGTTGAGTGTTATTGAGTGTTGTTGAGTGTTGTTGAATGTTGTTGAGTGTTTTGGGTGTTGTTGAGTGTTGTTGAGTGTTGTTGAGTGTTGTTGAGTGTTGTTGAGTGTTGTTGAGTGATGTTGAGTGTTGTTGAGTGATGTTGAGTGTGGTTGAGTGTTGTTGAGTGTTGTTGAGTGTGGTTGAGTGTTGTTGAGTGTTGTTGAGTGTTGTTGAGTGTGGTTGAGTGTTGTTGACTGTTGTTGAGTCTTATTGAGTGTTGTTGAGTGTTGTTGAGTGTTGATGAGTGCTGTTGAGTGTTGTTGAGTGTTTTGAGTGTTTTGGGTGTTGTTGAGTGTTGTTGAGGGTTGTTGAGTGTTGTTGAGTGTTGTTGAGTGATGTTGAGTGTGGTTGAGTGTTGTTGAGTGTTTTTGAGTGTTGTTGAGTGTTGTTGAGTGTGGTTGAGTGTTGTTGAGTGTTGTTGAGTGTTATTGAGTGTTGTTGAGTGTTGTTGAGTGTTGATGAATGTTGTTGAGTGTTGTTGAGTGTTTAGGGTGTTGTTGAGTGTTGTTGAGTGTTGTTGAGTGTTGTTGAGTGTTGTTGAGTGTTGATGAGTGTTGTTGAGTGTTGTTGAGTGTTTTGGGTGTTGTTGAGTGTTGTTGAATGTTGTTGAAGTTGTTGAGTGTTGTTGAGGGTTGTTGAGTGTTGTTGAGTGTTGTTGAGTGTTGTTGAGTGATGTTGAGTGTGGTTGAGTGTTGTTGAGTGTTGTTGAGTGATGTTGAGTGTGGTTGAGTGTTGTTGAGTGTTGTTGAGTGTTGTTGAGTGTGGTTGAGTGTTGTTGACTGTTGTTGAGTCTTATTGAGTGTTGTTGAGTGTTGTTGAGTGTTGATGAGTGCTGTTGAGTGTTGTTGAGTGTTTTGAGTGTTTTGGGTATTGTTGAGTGTTGTTGAGGGTTGTTGAGTGTTTTGGGTGTTGTTGAGTGTTGTTGAATGTTGTTGAGTGTTTTGAGTGTGGTTGAGTGTTGTTGAGTGTTGTTGAGTGTTGTTACGTGTTGATGAGTGTTGTTGAGTGTTGTTGAGTGTTGTTGAGTGTTGTTGAGTGTTGTCGAGTGTTGTCGAGTGTTGTCGAGTGTTGTCGAGTGTGGTTGAGTGTCGTTGAGTGTTGTTGAAAGTTGTTGAGTGTTGTTGAGTGTTGTTGAATGTTGTTGAATCTTGTTGAGTGTTGTTGAGTGTTGTTGAGTGTTTTGAGTGTTGTTGAGTGTTGTTGAATGTTGTTCAGTGTTGTTGAGTGTTGTTGAGTGTTGTTGAATGTTGTTGAATCTTGTTGAGTGTTGTCGAGTGTTGTTGAGTATTGCCGAGTGTTGTCGAGTGTTGTTGAGTGGTGTTGAGTGTTGTTGAGTGTTGTTGAGTGTTGTTGAGTGTTGTTGAATGTTGTTGAGTGTTATTGAGTGTTGTCGAGTGTTGTTGAGTGTTGTTGAATGTTGTTGAGTGTTTTGGGTGTTGTTGAGTGTTGTTGATCACAACAAATCAAAAAAGACGTTAAGCCGCGTCCCCACTAGAGCCATGCGGCTTAACGTCTTTTGGCGCGAAAACTGTTTGACGCGCTAAAATAAGAAAAAAAAAAAGACTTATTTTGTTGGTTGACGTATTTTGTAGAAACAATTTTCTTGGTAAAGTTTAAAGTTTGGCGGTGTAAATCACAAGTTAAAATAAGTGATTCCAGTGACAATTATAGCAATTTATTAACAACAACTCCACAAGTGTAGTATAAAGCAGTATATATCACTCGAGGGTAAGTAAGGATTACTAAACACGTGTGGTTTACGGCCCTTCGCTTCGCGTCGGGCCTCAAATGCACACTCGATTAGTAATCTGTGCCTTACTCCCCTTGGTGAATAAATAGCTATTATTACAAAATCCTATAAGTGCTAAGGATTACTGTCCAATTCTCAAAATTTTACAAGGGTAAGAAATACTCCTCAAAAACACGACCCCGCGAGCTGCTTGCAGCTCGCGCAACGCCCAAAATCTAGTGTTGTACTAAATTTCATTATGCAACTCCTTTGCTTTTTCGATGCCTTCCTTACTCATCAAACAGCCACATTCTCATTACTCAATCTGTGGAATCTTTATGAATTTAAAAAATGAACATTGTCATGCACGCGCGCTTCACTACCACAGCGCAGTAATTAAAAAAAAAACTTATAGGTTATTTGAATTCACGACTTATCCCGCCATTTTTGTTCGATATTAGTATTGCAAAAATGTATTACTTTGTTGTTTACAAAAAATAGGGATACAAGCTTTGATACTCCGCAATTAAACTTCACATTAATTCACATAGAGTTTTTTAGGATTCATATCATGGGTGTAGATAAAGTCTTGTATGCAACTGTACGTAATTAGGTATTAAAACACTCATGTGATAAACCCACATTCGTGTTCTAATACCCCTTGTTATACATAAATAACTATTTTTCCCACTTGCTTAATATTTAATCATTATAAAATCACCAATTCATAATCGACAAAACTACTGAATATAACTATTGTTAATTGATGTTCAACAAATAATGTTGGATCCATGATAAGTAGTAAGCTCGTTTCGTCATATACCGCTAGATGGTCTTGAGTAAATATTGCCATGAACACAATCCTTAGCTAACAGATTACTGACCGCAGTATGTTGTTAATTTCTTAGCCAAGGCTGCTACCAGCATTGTAAGATCCTATTTTCGAAATTAACGAACATCACCCCTGTAGTTTTTTTTCCGAAATTAGGTTTAGCCAGATCTGCCTTCTAGAATAATATTAAATAGGCAATTCGTCGTATAAAATGATTACTATATACGTAAGTATATACTTCTATATATATACTTCAAAATTATTAATTTAGAATTACGTTGAGTTAGCTCCTTAAGTTTTGAGTTGAACTGCACGATTTATGACAAATACGTGCTCTGACTGGACAGGATCACTCAATCTGTGTGGTTCTTTCCTCAAAATATCATTTCACACCAATCTACATAGTCTTCCAATGATCTGACAAAAAATATGTCTGGACTTTAAAAAAGACTGTTGTAGTTACCTCTAAGTTTGTTGCGGCTTTTCTTCTCAAAGTAGTCAGATAAAAAAGCTATGTTTACTTTCAGAAACAAAATCATTTATCATTGACATTGGAATATCACTTTCTTTTGTTAGCTAGACTTGCTTTCCATTACACGAATTGTATCAACATTATTTATCACGAAAAACCTATATCTAAGCTTCAGTGTTTTCATTAAAAAGTTGGGAGCGATCAATTTAGACAGTAAAGAAACTGTTGAGTAATAATTCCATTTTTCAGTAATCCCCATCAAAATCAATTTTATGACTCATTCCCCCCGATGGACCTGGTGTAATCCCCGGGGGGATTCCGCGGGATTCAATTTTGGAAGACGTCTAATTGTGTTCTTGTACAATGTGGAGACAATAATACGAGAGTAAATTAAAACTCTGGCAAATGAATCCCAGAATCGAAAATAAAAAATTGAATAAAAAAAAATACGTTGGAGTGAGGGGACGACTATAGGTTTTGCTAATCTTTGACTAGCTATAGTGACTAAAAAAACTAAAAAATTGGATATATTTGATTGAATTTTCGTATGTAGACTAGGAACGTCATTACGTAGTTTAATTTATTGTTGTCTCCACCTTGTACCTATGTTTCTAGTATTTGTGTATTTCTACTTCCGTAACTGTATTTTAGAAAGCGATGATTCATATTTTAGACAAAACAATGAAATAATTGTTTTGCCACTTTTTTTTTGGAGGATGATAATTAGGATTCAATAATTTAACTCCCTATCTTAAATTTAACTCCCTGTCTTAAATTTAACTCCCTGTCTTAAATTTAACTCCCTGTCTTAAATTTTAATTCTCGCGGTAAATAATGAGTTAAATATTTCTCTACAAAATTAATTTATGTATCCAGTTCTCGAAAGCAATAATAGAATTATAATGATACAAATATGTTAATAAAAATCCCTTTATAATCATTTTCCTCAATTTTGATATCAGGAAAATATTATCCCAAACGAGGAAAATATACTAAAATCACAGTTCCGAAAATCATACTTTTTAATTTCAACGATACTTCCTTAAACACGAAATGTCACAAATGAATTGATTAAAATAAAAGAAAAAATTAATCTAACACCAAAAAAGAATTATTTATTTTTCCAACACAGAATTTATCGATAAAACTTACCTCGTAAAAACTCACAGTCACTAATAACACAACACTAACAACACAAGAACGAATCACAGATATCGTCACAAATCATACGAAGGTTCTTTAATACGTAAATGATTGTGAAACGCGGCGCGAACGTAGCGGTTATCTCAACCGGCGCGGTAACACTGAGCTCGTAGCACCGTAGCAGTCGCTACGAGCTACGGCGCGCGCATCGGTCTACGAAAACGCTAATTCAAACACATTTATCAGGCTAATTCTGCAAATTGGACTAAATAATGACGTTAGAAGGCTGTGTTCCTTCGCCAGTAACTGTTTGTTGAGCCACTCAATGGTGTTAATAACAACGTCTTCGATGTTAATAAATTAATTTAAAGTTGATTCACTGGGTTTGTTTGCTGAGTTATAGCGGGGCGGCACGGGCGTTTGAATTGGAACTCTCGGACATTGTTGAGGCGTATTCAACCAGGAAGTGAGGACTCATTGCAGATTGCACGCACACGCGATGACTTTATTTGACTTATAAATAGCGATTAATTTATGCTGGTACAATGGTATAAAGAGAAAAACACACACATAACCACACAAAATATACCTAATATTTTGTGTCAAAAATATTATTTTCATACAACTAACTTGCCATTATTTGCACTATTATTTTTTCTGTATTTTTTCATTATTATTTATTGTTTTTTTTTTTGTTTTTTGTTATGAACATTATTTATTTTGGCAACTTCAATGATTCTTCTACTTTAAATGAATAATCGTTATATAAAATCTCTTTCCAAAACCGCTAACATCCGGATAAGAACATCCGGATAGGATTTCGGAATCAAATGATAAGTTGACTTGACAGGAGTTTTATTGAAATTCTATTTATAGCTTTCATTATTATCGGTTCGTAACGTGTTTGATTGAATTTTTATTTTTAAATATGTTAGGTGTTATGAACATTGAGAGGCCCGTGGCTAAATAATAACAGCTGCATAGGTCGATCGATCAGGTTAAGCTACGCTTGCCGCGGTTGGTCTGTAGATGGGTGACCATCTTTACATTCCGAGACCCGTCCGTGTCTCGGAAAGCACGTTAAGCTGTTAGTCCCGGCTGCCATTTTTGGATCTTTGACAGTCGTTACGGGTAGTCAGAAGCCCGAAAGTCTCACAACTAGTCTTACCAAAAGGGGTATCGTATTACTCAGTAACTGGGTTGCGGAGGTCAGATAGGCAGTCGCTCCATGTAAAATACTGGTATTCAGCTGCATCCGGTTAGACTGGAAGCCGACCCCAACATAGTTGGGAAAAGGGTAGGCAGATGAAGTGTTATGAACATTATTTTGGATAATTTTATCAAATTTTACAAAGGCGGACTTCATGCCTTAGATATTCTCTACCAGTCAGAGTCGTGGAGAGATAACATGCAATGTAACACGGAGCATTGTTTGTGAGTGGAAAATAAAAAATACATATAAATAGGTAACATAACTCTAACAAAATCCCTTCAAATTCATCTTAATGTCATGCTTGTTCCATAATTAGGTTCCGATCATCGGTGACATAGATAGGCATCAAACTTAAGTACAACCAGTTTTTTATCTCATCTTATTATGTTAGAAGCCTATCTGGTCTCCTGCCGAGTCAGCGGGGTTTGTCCGAAAGGGTTACCGTTGGCCCGGAACATAAAGGGCTAAGGAAGGAACACGAGTGGGTTTTAGTCAGTAAGAGTCTGACACTCCCTTCCGCTCCACCCAGAGCGGGAAGGGTCATTTGATGATTTCCCATCTAGAAAACAAAAAAATAATAATAAAGCCTATCTGGTCTTTGACAGTTCAGCAGAGGTTCAAGCTTGTGGTTTGCCACCGAGCAATGGATCGCAGCTTTCTTGGAGTCATATTAATGGACCGCGTAAGGAACACAGTACTGCGCTCCAAAACACAAATTGCCGATGTCACCCAAAAAGCAGCCAAAGGTTTTCCGCATTTCGAATGATTCATGGGACAAAACAACGACCAAGTGGGTCCCAAGAAACATCCAGTCATATCAAGGCATACCCAGGAGAAGATGTTGGAACGAGCTTGACGCCTACAGCCAGGATTGGTCCACCCTAGCTCAAGACAGAGAGGAGTGGAAAGGAGAAAGTCTAAAAATAATAATAAAAAAAATACTGTTTATATTTTAAAGAATAATAAATAAAGTCCTCCAGACCGTATTTCGGTCATGGCGGCCAATCTCAACGGAGACTAGCCTTCGGCGCGGGAGATATTATAGTGCACAAGTGTGCGCGCAGACACAGGTGCAATCCCTCTTCCCTCACTCTCATAGTCCGATGGGATGGCAATCCGACACGACCGGAGAGAGATCAGGCGCAAGACCAACGGCTTAACGTGCTTTCCGAGGCACGGGGGTATCACACCGCCAACTTACAAACTCCGGGGGGCTACTAAGAAATTCCTAATGGAAAAACTGAATAACACTGCCCGATCTGAAAATCGAAGCCAGGAACCCACGCTCAGCAGTCGCGCTTGCGACCCGAAACCAACGGGGCAATTAAAGAATAATATAACGATTTTTTTTATTTTTTATTCCTGTTTGTATTCAATCACGTTTAAATTAAAATGTATTATTTTGCTTTTTGTACGCTATACCAGTAAAGCGTTTTAATAACTGGTTGCTTTAAAAATATAAATAATTTGTCATAAATACTTTTTGATGAATTATTGTTTGCTGCACCGTGCGACGTCATCACGTCGGCGCCGGCTGTCGCTGAAAACCAGCGCTGGGGCTCTGTCTTGCATAGGGTCGCAGCATAATGCTGAGCGATAGCCGTTTTGCGTGGATGTGACGCATGTCAACCTTTTTTTATTGTTTTTATTTGTTTTGTTCTTTTTTGCGTCATGTTTACCGCAAATAAACGTATTTTCTTTCTTTCTTTCTTTCGATAACAGCCTATTATTGTCCCACGGCAGGCCAAAGGCCTCTTAAAAGGACAGAGAAGACATGATTTTAAAGAATAATCAGTCATATTTATAGTAACTAGTCATATTTACAGTAACTGGTCATAGTAACAGCAGAAACACGTCAGCATATACATGTTACTTACGTAAAGGGTTATGGAGTGTAACCATTGTGGCCAGTCTCATATAGCAGCGCAACACAAGCTCATATTTCTGTAACACATTTGACACTCAAACGTCCACGATTTATTATCGTAGAACGTGCGTATAAATGAGTACATGTTTATCTTTGCAATGTTTTCGTTTATATAGCGGGGTGAATTATGATTATGGAGCTTTGTAATTAGTAATGCCAATGTTCACATTGAAATGGCAATGTTTAAATTAAAGTTTTCGATTCATCGTCAACATTTCAGCCAAAGACTTTCACTGATGGACATTGGCCTCCCCAAAGCATCGCCACTGCGACTGTTTCTCTGCTTCTCGCGTTCGGCTTCCTGCGGCCTTCCAACGCTACGTCTTCCCGTACGCGGTCGCTACTCCAGAACCTTTCAGCCTCATCGGCCATCTGTTCTGCGAGCAAAGTGCCCAGCCCACTGCCACTTAATTTTGGCAATTCTTCGGGCTATGTCGGTTTCCTTGGTTCTCCTGCGGGTCTCTTCATTTCTGTTTTCGATTATTAAAGATCAAACTAACACATTCAATTAAAGTTTGCAACAGAAATTGGCGGTTAGTAGGTACGTTCAAGTCGTAATTTAAATCGGAATGAGCACACTGCTGTGGCCACCTCTTGAGCAATTCAGACCACCGCTTTAGGAAAGTGTCTTGGTGATAGTTAGAGCGGTTTCGCACTACATCTGATCCGAATCTGGGAAATGCCGGTCCGAATTGACCACAGTCCTATTTGTATGAGGGGTTGCGTACTAGATCCGAACTGTATCGGTCCGAATTTAGAACATTCCCAATTCGGATTAAAGTCGGATCTTTAATTCGGATTCGGATCGGATTTAGTGCGACACCGCTCTTATACGTGGTCAGCACATAGTTTTATTTTATTCTTTAGGGACAAAAAATAGTTTAAGGTTGGTAAATTTTACCTATTCCCCAATGTTTGTTATAACACATTGTGAAAACTTATTTAAGAGCTGTCACGAAACTTTTTTCGAATTAACTTTGTTAAGAATTAAATAATTTACTCTATACTAAAACAAAAACTGGAAAAACGCCTTCCACATACAGGGTAGCAAGGACATTGACGCGGAACCATGGATAAAACCATGATTGGGTGATCCCATGGATTCATGATTTTGAGCCCCGCTGAGTTGAAATTTTTCTTCGGTTATTAAAAACAAAAGTTGCTGTTCCATACATTTTAACCACGTAGGTACGAGTAGGTATAGCATTTTTCTATGAAACAGCAAATATCTTTTTATAACGGACGAGAATTGTAAACGCTTGGGGTTCTAGAATCATGTGCTAAATATGAATTTAGGACAAGATTCTAGAACCCAATGCGTTTACAATTCTCGTATAAATATGAATTTAGCACATGATTCTAGAACCCCAACCGTTTACAATTTCTCGTCCGTTATAAATAAAAATCTGCTGTTTCATAGAAGAATGCTCAACCTGAAACCATGAGGTTTCAGTTTGCGCGTCGATGTGGGATGCCACCCTATTTATATTACTTACAGATTATGTAAGTGGCCTCTTAAAAGTCTACACGAATGGTATCCATTCCTCACAAAGAACCTTAATAGAGGCTTACAGCAAAGAGTATACATTTATTAAAGCAGCATACACCTCAATTTAAATACGAAATCCTTCAAGCCTTTAAGCCTGGATTAATGTTCTGCCAAGTCTTATACCACCTACTAATTACGTAAAGGTTTTATTTACATTTCACACGTAACCTTTCATTTATTTACCGTCTAGAAAACCTGGATCTAGGTCTATGCAAATTAAATTGATCTTAGAAGGATCAGAATCGAAGTGACCTACTTTTTTAAGTGGTGAGTCTAGGAGCTTAGAGAAAGTAAGAAACTTAATTTATTTAGATGTCAGCACATAATATCACTAAATACGTTTTGAGAATTTGAAAAATCGTTCAGCGTTAAGGTGTGTGTGCATGTCTTTTACATACATGCTTATTATTAGCACGAAAGCATGCCATTATTGAACAACTGCTACTTAGTAGCAAGTGTTTCGAAACAATGCTAGTAATGAGCATGCTTATTTCGATCATGCTCAAATAAGCTCGTCTGCACACGCTTATTTAAGAGTATGCAAAAAACTAGCACGCTTATTTCTAACAAATGCGAAAAGCTGCAGAGCATGCTAATTCAAGCATGCTGACAAACATGTTTTTTATAAGCATGTGTGTCAGTAGCTATAAACTTTATACAATTAGTGATTCGTGGTGAAATTTCTATTTTCGTAGCTAAATCCTCATCGATACCCTCTGTCTGAGGAGAACGAAGGCTTTTGTTGGACTCCTAACGACTAAAACCCACTGCTCCTTTTACAACATGAGTCGGGGACCCAGGAGATACCGGCCGCACGTTCTCTCATAAATACGCAAAAATGGAACACTGCGTGCCACCTGTTTGGGTGATTCCTTATGATCAAATCTGGCTAATTTCTTCTCCTTGAAATAAATTAATAATTTGAGTTGTTCGAACGTTATTAGACACCTCTGACTAACGGTGTAGGCAAATATTTTATGAAAACCTGGATATAAATTAGTCTTGAAAACAATGAAATTAAAAAATTACTGAAATAAAATAAATACAATCTCGATCTTGATCGAAATTTTACCCCACCACTAAACCATATAATTTAATACAAGTTCTTCTAAATTTAACCCTTTTGTAAACTCGGAGCCCTCCCAAAATCTTATTTGATAACACCTTTGAGACGTACTTACGCAGTTTTAAATGGAAGATCTGACGAACGTGTCGGAGTAATTAGAAGGGGATCAAAAGTACACGACAGATTTAATTGAGGTCCTCCCGTCTCTGGAGCTATTCATAATTATTGTGTTGGCATTTGAATTACAATGCGGCGTGTGTTTGAGGTTTGGGGTGGGTAGAGTTGTAGGGATTAAGAATTGAGTCTGTAGAAGAGTTTTGCATAGTCGACCTTGTAATTTCTTCACCATCATAAGGTTCAAAATCACTTGCATGTCATAAAACGTCAAGGTCTATTTCTGTTTAAAAAACAATGAAACAGTTATATAGTTTCAATTATATATCTACACTAATAATAAAGCTGAAGAATATGTTTGTTTATTTGAATGCGCTAATCTCTGGAACTACCAGTCGGATTAGAAAAATCTTTTTTTCATTTCTTAGCATTTGTTAGCCCAATTTTTGAGGATGGATATACGCTGAACATCACGCCAGGACCCATAAGAGCCGAGTAAAAAGAAAAAATTAGAAGAACACTAAGCAAAAACGAAGTACAGTACCCGGCGATAAATATTGCACATCGACCTTTACCTTTTTTTGTATTTTATACAAAGAATAAAAATAATTATCAAAAGAAGCAAATCATAATTGTTTTAACAGCTCCTAATAGATACCGGACTGTTTGTATTTCGTGCGACAGAGATAACGCTCTACGAAGCCGAAATTAGCCGATTGTCTCTTTCCAAAGGTCGATGTGCAATATTTATCGCCGGGTACTGTAACACCACAAGCAGGCGATGCGACGGGATGGGTCGGGGGAACAAGAAATTTCACACGGACAAAATCGCGGGCAGAACCTACTACATACAACTCGTTCAATATCTGGTTTCTAAGGTTACCAGACTATTCAGGTAAGCGAAAGAAGGAATGCCATGGCGTAGAAGTTTAAAGATACATTAGAGAAAATGATTTTAAATAATATTCTGTTATATTTAACTCTACATAGTAGCTCTGCAAACGCACAGCGAAGAAATCTGATAATTCAAATTGCTCTGAATAAATGAGCCATCACAAAAAAATCCATTTTATCCCTTTATTTCTAGTCCACTAACTGTAAACGTATTTCTATTTCTATCTTTTCAGAGTGTGCAACAAATCCGACGGCGCCAGTCAGAACGCGTTAGCCAATCAAACGTGCCTACGGAACCTCACGCCACCTCGGATTGGCTATAATCAAATTTTCTAGCTCGGGGCCACCACGGCTTTTCCTTTACGGAATTCTTTTTTTTATACCAGTGACGAAAATGGCGGGGGTTCTGCTAATCTTTTTTTCTGAATATAGTCCATGGTTCCAACGTGTTGATATTCTGAAAGATTTTTAACGAAGTTCCAGCACCTCACATGTGATGGCTCAGTCGTAACGGCCGCGAGCAGGCACTTTACTTTGTTCTAAATTATTTCATCACCACTGCTCTCAAAACGATGAAAGAAAACACCATGAGGAACCAAACATTCAAAGACATGTCACATCCTCCAACCCACACTGGCACCGCGTGGTGGATTATGGCCCACTTCCTCTCACCGAGAGGAGGCCTGTGTCCCAGCATTGGGAACATTGTAGGCTGATTATGAGGCATAAGCGACATTTTTTGTCTCGTGGATTGCAACGCACCTGCAATGGTTATCTCAGGTTTCTATAAGCCAGTCTTACCAAGGGGGACACCCCTTGGTAAGACTGGCAACTGACGATAGTGTAACTTAGTAACAGGGTTGTGGAGGTGAGATAAGTCTGACCTCCATAACCGACACAGAGTATTTTACAAGAAGTGACAGCTTACCATCACTCCTTGTAAAATACTGGTATTCAGCTGCATCCGGTTAGACTGGAAGCCGACCCTAACATATTTGGGAAAAGGCTAGACAGGTTTATAAGCCGTGATGTCTATTTGTTATTATTTATTGAGCTAAAATTCAGATAGCAAACTGATACTGAGAAATTCCTGACGAAAAAATTCAACATTTTATTCGTTTTAATAATAAAAGGTTTCTACTACAGATTTTACCCAACATTTTAAAGATAAGATAAGATAAGATAAGTCTTTATTTGCTTTAAACATGGTATAAAGGTGTTACAGTCTGGTTTTGTATATAATGTCCACATGTTTAGCTATACACAAATTGTATCAATTGCATGCAAAATAATTTATAGGTACATAATTTAATAGTAATATAATAAACATTCAATTTCGATTAATTCGTCATAAGAGATTATATCACAAACATTTTCATTAATTCAATTCAATTAATAATAATAATACCTATAGAACATAATTATTTTATATGTACTTACATGTTAAGGAAATCTTTAGTGTCATAAAAGTTATGTCCATTCAACCATTTATATAAATTACTTTTAAATGAGTTTATATTATTTAGTAATTTTAATTCGTTTGGTATTTTATTATATATACGTACACACATCACAAGGCAGCTTTTAGCATACTTGGCTGACTTAGGAATATCCTTTAATACAAGTCTGTGTGGATCCCTTGTTGGTCGAGTAATTACTTCATACGCTTTTTTGAACAATCCCTTATTTTTGTACACATATTTACAGGTTTCGTAAATGTAAAGTGAGGGAAGTGGTAATAAACCTAGCTTTTTAAAACATGGTTCGCAGGACTCATCGGGCTTAAGTCCACAAATGGCCCTGACACATTTTTTTTGTGCTTTAAATGCTCTATCTTTATCTGTACTGTTGCCCCATATAATGAGCCCGTAGCGTAAAATGGATTCTATATATGCGTGGTAGGTAGTTATTGCCGTTTTTCTATTTGTCACGTTTTTCACTTGTTTGAGAGCGTAAGCAAATTTATTAATCCTATTGCACAAATTGTCTACATGTACTTTCCAATTTAAGTCTTGATCTATGAGGATACCCAAGAATTTGGTTTGTGTATCTTCTTTCAGTCTATCAACGTTAAGTTTAAAATTGTATTTAGCATGTTTAGATTTATTAAATTGTATAAAATTAGATTTGTCTAAGTTGATTTTTAATTTATTTGTCCGTAGCCATTCTAAAATATTGTCAATAGTATTATTAATGTCAATTTCATGATCAGATATTGATTTATACTTCTTATCAGACGTCACAATAATTGAAATGTCATCTGCAAATAATATACATTTATGATTAGTCACTCGTGCTATGTCATTTATATATAATATAAATAAAATTGGTCCTAAGACACTCCCTTGAGGGACGCCGCATTTATTTTCCCTAGAGTCAGAAGAAAACGAAGAAAGTAAGTTTTCATGTACTTTATCTATGACAACGTATTGTTTCCGGACACGTAGATAAGACGAAATCCACTGCAATGCTAGTCCTCTTATACCAATACTTTCTAACTTTTTTAATAAAACGTCATGTGCTACAATTCAATACTATATAATGCCTCAAAAAAATGGTAAATACAACATGTAATCTATTTCTCCGAACATATAAATATAATATTTCTACGAAAGTTTAGGCTATAAACTCGAAGGCTCAGTAAAACTCTTAACTCTCTAGTGCATCGACTTATAAAATAAGACAAACCACATATCAAAAATCGGAAATCTCGGAATCCATGTCAGAACTACGAAAGGAAAGCTTTCAAGTGTTCAGGTCTTATTTACAAGAAGGAGAGCATGCTTTCTACAGAAGACTTAGTGGTAAAAACAGCTTTTTGTGGTAAACAATTGTACTACAGGACATTTACTAAGCCGTAAACGCTACCCGGATGTTTGATGCAACAGATTTAAGACTGGGCCAGGGAGACAGCGAGTTACAGTACCCGGCGATAAATATTACACATCGACTAATTCAAATTGGTGTATTTTATACAAAGAATAAAAATAAATTATCAAAAGAAGCAAATCATAATTGTTTTAACAGCTCCTAATAGATACCGGACTGTTTGTATTTCGTGCAACAGAGATAACGCTCTACGAAGCCGAAATTAGCCGATTGTCTCTTTCCAAAGGTCGATGTGCAATATTTGTCGCCGGGTACTGTATGAGAGTAGCACCGGAACGACTATTATTATTCATGATCGTCATCATCATCAGCATACAGCAGTCCACTGCTGGACATAGGCCTTTCTTATTGCACGCCATTCAACTCGATTTTCGGCAACACTCATCCAGCTGCTACCAGCCATCCTGCGAAGATCGTCGCTTCACCTAGCCTGAGGGCATCCCACCATACCGTTTACCGATTCGCGGTCTCCATTATTATTATTTTATTTATTTATTTTTATCGTATATTATCCCACTGATGGGCAAAAGCCTCCCTTTCTTTTTCCCCTCCTAGAGAGGAGGGTAAAAAGAAAGGGAGGCTTTTGGCGACGTACCTCCATTCCATACCGCCACTGCTATTCTAAGGTACTACTAAAGCGAGGTTGTACAGACGCCAGCACATCAAGCTACCCAAAACTGTAAATTTTTCCCAATCAACTTTGAACCTTCTGCTATAGCGATAAAGTTGAAAATTTATTAAATAAATTTGACTAGAGAGCGAGGCATAGACAATAGTGTTGATACTCGGACGCACGTTTAGGCATCCATCGATACTTCCATCAGATTGGTGTGTACTAGCAAATTCATTGAATTACTGTATAAATAGGGTTTCATTACATTATGTCACTTATGTGTCATAAACGAACCAACAAAGTAATTTTTTAGATTAGATTAGGGTTAAGTCACCACGCTAACAACACGTAAAATGCATGCAGACCAACACGTCGTTTCACAACGGATCTCTATGTAAAATGCACAGTAGAATGCATTCATAGCTTAACCATCCGCGTGGCCGCACTTAACGGCCAGTGACGATTGCCATGGAAATTATGACAGTCGCAAAGATTTAAATCGTAAGATTCGCCTTACCGCGTAATACCATAATCGCGTTTCTGTTTCGTTTTGATATCTCTCGCGTAGTAATTTGACTTGATTGTCATGAGAACGCTATTAAATGATATGTAAGAATAGAATAAAATACTCTTTATTATGTACACCAACCCGCACTGGGCCCGCGTGGTGGATTACGGCCCACTCCCTCTCACTGAGAGGAGGCCTGTGTCCCAGCAGTGGGAACATTATAGGCTGATGATGATGATGATGATGATGATGTACACCATATACATTACAGACATAAATATAGAAATTTCACAAAGGGCAAAGCTCACTTTTATCAGTATGGACAGTTTTTGCGTGGCTAAGTACGGTGAGAGCAAATCTAGCGATTAAAATCTTTGGAAGCGGGGTTTGACTTACAAGTCAAATACTGGTGTAAATGAGTGTGATTTTACACAATGGCCGTTATAATAAGGCGGAACCCTTCCTAGCAAACCAAAGCTTTACATCAAATAATATTCATCGAAAACAAAACAGAATCAAAAACTCACCTCGCTCCCCGAACGCCATTCTGAACAAAAATATCTAGATCTGTAATAAACCACAAACCTTTCAGATTTCCACAAACAAAGCTAACCACTGGACTCTCTTATAAAACAAACGTATTCTGATCCCCAATATCTCGCGGTTCTAGAGGCCTGACCTTAAGATATGACCGCCTTTACTACAAAGGCGATAAAAGCGTGCACGCTGACTGTGCGACGGCGCCGTGTGTGTGGCCCAAAGCACAGCAGGGTGCTAAGCTTAGCAGTAGGATACGATAAAGCGATAGCGATGAACGGAGGTGACAGACTTTCATCAGAAAAAAATTATAATGAAATATTCGAATGATGTTATATGTTCATCAAATATAAATAAGTTAATCTAAATAACCTTTTGTTGACCTATTTAGGGCTGATTTTTCCAACACCAGACAATTTTATCGGAGGAATAATTTTGAAATTTTGACAGTGCTTCCATACAGAATCTGTCAGACGTCAATTTTATTCCACGAATAAAAATTATCTGTCGTTAGAGAAATCGGTCCTTAATATTATAAATGTGTATGTTTAGATATTTGTTACCCAATCACGCAAGAACTACTAAACGTATTTGGCACGCAGATAATTTATAAACTGGATTAACTCATAAAATACTTTTAATCGCAGCAGTACGTTCCCGTGGAATAATTTCCGACCTCCACGTGAGCGAAGCCTCGGGCAAACGCTAGTGTGTTTATAAAGAACACAACTTTTTTTACCTACGTATTGTAAAATTTTAAAGCTCTGTTGCGAGAAAAAGAAGCGCGCTATTAGTCCCGTTTAAGTATTCGGTATAAATGAATTTCGCGGGCTACCCCAGAGCTTTCGCCTTAAGACGGATCTTAAGGCGAAAGCGCCGGGGTAGCCCGCGAAATTCAATTTTTTTTTAGGTTTTTTGCAATTTGCTGGTGAGTATTAAGTTATACGTTGATTAAATTATGATTCGCGACCGTAACAAATATGCATATACAGAATTATAATCATTAAAGTCATCAACATAACTCTCTAAAACCAAGTAATTCTACTGAATGACTATTTCATGAAATCTTAACATTTTAGGATTATACTAACTTAACAAGTTGTATTACTGATTCTAATAATTATAATTCTGTAAATACATATTTGTCACGGTCGCGAATCATGTTTTAATCAACGTACTTGAAATTAATACTGACCAGCAAATTACAAAAAACGTAAGAAAATTTGAATTTCGCGGGCTACCTTAGCGCTTCCCCCTTAACATCAACTACTATCGGAAATGTTGCTATATTCACCAAGAGTTTAATTACAAACCAAGAAGCTTTCTGCTGTTATGACAGTAGTTCAAGCCACATACGTAGGTACTTACATACTAGCTCATAACGCATGGAAAGCTATTAAGGTAATTAAGCGCACCATATTTGATGCAAATGCGCAAAGCGTGACGCAAAAATGATTAATACCAATCATCACAAGTCTTAGAATAATCAGCCTATAATGCTCCCACTGCTGGGACACAGGCCTCAGTAAGAGGGAGTGGGCCGTAAACCACGCGGGCCCAGTACGGGTTGGTAGATGCCCTAGTCTTCGAATTTTTGTTCTAGGACATAACGTATTCCTCACAGTGTTTTCCTTCACCATTTTGAGAGCAGTGGTGATGAAATAATTTACACAAAGTAAAGCGCCTGTCAGGATTCGAACCTACGACCTACAATATTAAAACCCTCGAGTCTTTACTTTTGAAGCGCCTCGCCTACACAGCGTATGCTTTGGGCCTATAGTAAAATAAATCCGTGCCACTTGGTATTCAAAGTGTGCGACAACCCGAGAGCTACGCAATATAGTGGCAACATTGATCAATTTGTTGATGTTTGCCCGACGGCTGGTGGAAACGTCTTCGCTTTAAAGAGGGTACGCTTGACCAGGTAGGCTTGAATAAATTTTCGAGGCAATATATGTACTTGTTTGTTTTGGTGGAAAACGGGTCAAATAGCAAAAGAACTTGACTCTATTATGAAAATATTATTAAATATTCCACTCTTTTTGAAACTTATATGTTCGAGCTGTTTGGGATTGAAACTCTAGGATCATGGGGCCCGAGTGCCCACTTAGTTTTTCTATACTAAGTGGTTGATCGACTCTTCAAGTAACCAGAGGCCTGGTTTATTTTTGGCCAAGGAATCAGCATTGTCATATTATTACGACGTGGCAATGCTGCCAATCTTTTGGGCGCATTTCCTGTAGACAACGATGCGGACGAATTTTCTGATGCTCTACGATTCCTTTGTTTGTATATAATTGTACATACAATTCATATTATTATTTTAAGACTGTTAGCTAACTTATTGAATATGTAGTAGGATTGTGTTAGGTTCGATGATTGATTTATTAAAATAATTATTACGATTCTTGAGAAAAAAAATATTTTGTATTCTTCTCCCCTCGTTTTGGCACCAGTTATACGACTGCGCCTGACTGCCTAAAGGATGAGTCAAGCTCATCCTTTAGGAATCCAACGCATCTATTCACGTATTAAGAAAAAAACAATATAAATCTCGACCGAATTAAAATTCTGTAAAAAAAAAAGTGGCACTCCGGGAGTGCCGACAGAAAAGAAAACTTGAACATTACGTGTGTATTTTTTTAATCGTCTTATAAACAAATGACGCGCGGTGTCGGTTACGGTTACAGTGTCGCGAGTTCAATGGTTTCTCATCTCAAAATTTCCCAACGCGCCTAAAGAAGGTTTCACTTCAAAAAATCAACCAATAAATATTAAGTATGTGTAGTTAATGTCACCCAAAGACCTATTCTTGTTCAAAGAAGGACCGAGCATTACTCGATGATTAAAACATCAAATCCAGGTCTCCTCACAATATTGTTCTTTACCCAAAATCAGTACTAACCCGATTAAATTAATCCGGATCTAATTATTCCGCCATCACGGTTCCCTCTTAACGTTAAATCCGATCCCGTTAAGTACCTTTCTAGTTTCACGTCTCGGCCTTGTCCTGAACAAACAGACAAACAGCCTAATATCGTAAATGACGAAGTATTTTAAGAAGTATCCGACTGAAAAATATTTTCATTGAGCCCATTTCACTGTTAAAGGTCAAACGAATAATGGAGAAACGCTTTTGGGTGTATCGATTTACTGTTTTGTAAATAGTAAGAGGAAATCATGTTGCTATGCTCTCTTTTAATAAGATCAGTGAGTTATGTACCGTAGCGAAAAAGTTGGTATCGAATAACACAAGCTCAATGCGAAAACCTGGGGGCCTAAAAAGGCCAATTTGGCAGAATTATAAAAGAATAACAATACCTATAATGTCTGCAAAGTTTTGCTAGATAATTTAATTTAACCTTGTATACGAAGTATATAGAGAGCCTCCCGTCCCAGCCGCCGCGAGCCGCGCGACGACTCCCGGCCACCGTAAGCGCGGGCATGCGGACGGAGAGTAATGGGTAGCTCACCGTCCGATCAGGATCAGGCCCGTGCCGGACGGCGCGTACGTGTTCCACGCGCGCCTCAAAGAGATGTCAGCATCAAATTGAAGGGACCCGTTAGGGCCAAAGCCTGCCGGGTCAGCAGGATTGTCCGAAAGTGTTACCGCTGGCCCGGAACATAAAGGGCTAAGGAAGGAACACGGGTGGGTTTTAGTCAGTAAGAGTCTGACACTCCCTTCCGCTCCACCCAGAGCGGGAGGGGACATTTTTAATGAATTCCCATCCTGCAAAAAAAAGTTAGAGTTGAGAAAAACTGTTTTATTATGTTTTATCGTGTTTAGTTATCGAAACCCATCACGTTATCACGTCAAAAAAAGTTTTTTAATCTGATATTTCAAGCGACTCCATAAAATGCGGTTCATCCACAAAAAACTCATCATATTAATTTATCTTTTGTTTTATCACGTTCAGTTATCGATAACCATCGAGTTTGCGTAGTTTAACCCTGTACATAGATCTACAGAGTGTCATCGCACCGATGTATGTAATAAATCACAGCTTTGTTATATTTTCGTTCTGAATATTCTTTTCACTCTGATAATATTGATCACTTTTATTCACCTGCCAATACACCAATATTCCTCCTACAATTTACATCATAACATCAGGTGATGTTGACGCAGAGATTCAAAGCTACTATACCACTTTAAAACCAGAACACACTCCCAATCCACCTGAAATAATCCCTAACAGCCACTGAAAGGTATGGAACACCCTATTTAAGCCAGCGCACTACCGTCACGACTATTAACACAGATTTCAGTGTATCCTTTACAACGGTCCACTGAACAAGATCCTTTTAAACCAAACTCAATGGAGGATGTACGAGTAGTAAAAAGCACCGATAAACTGTCCCCAATATAGTTGTATACGTCTGTTTACGTCGCCGAGGTGCAAGTTCGGAACTTCCTTTACTAGAGCCAGTGATGAGACCTGGAGGCTGGGCCGTCTACACTTACTGTCGGTCGCGTAGTTTTAAAATATTGTTCATTTAAAAATAATGTCTGTACGGTTTTATTTTACGGAGAACTGAGGAAAGCTCGGTGGAGAGTTCGCCGAAAGACGTCTTGCCGGTTTGTCATGACGGTTTTCTGAGACTGAAAGAGTGCTTGGTTGAAAGTCCCTCGAATGAACTCGATCCTTTTCTTGAAGGCAGGCGGACTACAAAAGTCAAAGATATTTATTCGTTGGTTGTGGTAGGTACAAAGTTAGTTGGTACATTTGGATAAGTTCAGGACACATCCGCCGCTAATAGCGTATTACAGATTAGGTACACGTGGGTATAAAACTTACCTTATATACTATTTATACTCTAATAAACAATACAAAATACTACTAAAAGTATTTTGATTAATAATGAGAGTAACATAAACGTAACGTAAACGACACAGAACAAGAATAAGCATTCAAATAACCGTCTGGTTCTCTCTTCATTAACAGAATCTCGTAATTGCTGCAGGTCGAGATAAAAAAGAAACGATTCATAATTTTTAAAAACACCCTCCTTTTCCTTTGCAAAAACTAGTCCCTACGTTAAACAGCTGTAGAAAAATTAACATAAACTATGATACGAAATGAGTTAAAAAATAAACACAATACTTCATAAAGGTTTTAATTAAAACTGCAATCCTCCTTGGTTCCAACGCAAGGTATAACCTGACCGAATTGAGAGCGCTTTAGAATTTGGGGTAGCGTCGTTTGCGGTGCGAGCTTCCGGCCTTGGTCGGTTTATCTCACTGTTTTAGCACCTGACTCCGGATGGGACGGCGACCGAGCCGAGCCTTTTACTAGTAAAACTAGAGGTAACTTTAAAGTTATACCTGTTAGTATTTATTTTTCAAGCCCTTAGATAAGGTTCGGTTTTAAATGTAAAAGGTTGGATGGTGATTACGTCACGGTATAAGAAAAAGGGTTTGGCCATTGTGCTCAATTTCAACAACAATGGGCCTGTAGGACCGTTAGGTGAAACTATTGTTACCATAGAGCGTTTTCTCGGAATATCGTCTGGCTTCTTTGATGTATAATTATTTTACAAAAGCGTTTTCAAATCATTTCAGTATCAATATTAACTTTTGTAAACGCTGAGGTACTCAACTTGATTGCGTTGTTATTCCGTAAAACAAATGATAAATGATTTTATTTCCGTAAGTAGGTTCGTACAGCCGCCAGCACAACAAGCTACCCGAAACTGTCAAATTTTCCCAATCAACCTTGAACCTAATGCTTTAACGATAAAGTTGAATATCTGTTAAAGAAATTTGACAGATTGTAGGAGCTTGATGTGCTGGCGTCTGTACAAAGACTTTTAAACGTCAATCATATTTTTTAAACTAGATGAGGTCGGCCTTTCCTATCTGACTACTCGGAGAAGAAAGGCCGAAACAAATCAGAGGTCACAGTCTCTTTTAAAATCCAGACATAATCTTGGTCAGATCACGTGACGACCATGTAGATTGGTGTCTGAAATGGTATTTTGAGGAAAGAACCTCTCAATTTTCTGCTACAACTTTAATGACATTTAAATAGACTAAAACATTTAAAGCAAGTGCCTTCATGTTTGTTTGTAACCTAATTTATTCAATCACATCGCTACGAGAGTTACAAAATGACTGTGTTACTTTTACAGGTAAAGTTTATGACATACATAACTACTTGTATGTGTAGTCAAACACTTAATTTATTATTGTCTGTCTATTCATGACTGGGATAGCACAAACATAGCATGATCTGCCTGTAATGTTCCCACTTTCCCACTGCTGGGACACAGGCATCCTCTCGGTAAGAGGGAGTGGGCCGTAATCCACCACGCTGGTCCAGTGCGGGTTGGTAGATGTCACGTTTTCGAATTTTTGGTCGTAAGACATGCCGGATTTCTTCACCGTTTTTAGAGCTACGGTTTAGAAATTATTTACACAAAGCAAAGCGCCCGCCTGGCTTCGAACACACGACATACAACTCGTTAGCCGGGTTCGTTACCACGGGGCAGTGCTCTATGACTGGTATACTATGTCCATAGTAATACGAGACTTTTTTTTTCTTAAAATATACATAGCTCCAAAACGGGGATCCTAAACGTAGGCAAAAAGACTGCCAAGCTGAAATGGGATTGGACGGGTCTCATCCACCGAATGCACAGTGACCGCTAAGCAAGTCTCCACACGATGGGTACCTGAGTATGGACGGCGCCGCCGAGGCTGGCCCGGGAAGAGGTGACAAGACGACCTAGACGCGTAGGTACCGCAAGAGTTGGATCGAGGTGGCTCTAGAAAAGGATGCCAAGAAGGATTTTTGGGGGAAGCCTGTTCTCAGGAGTGGGACAAATTACGCTTACAATGCGTGCCACGAAAGATGAGACTTGACACACCACGTGGTTTGACATGCGCAGTACGTGATTTTAGGTATCTTTAGCGGATGAGGTCTGAGTGCGGGACGGGACCGGACGTCATAGGGGCGGCGGAAAGAGCGGGGGAGGCGGGGTCAAGTCTCGTCTTTCGTGGCACGCATTATAAGAGAGTAGCTTATACTTTACCAGTAATTTTTACCTTCTTCACAAAGTAATTATCTAGCAGTGTAGAAAAAGCATGTAGATACCCAATACTAATATTTTTTTTATTTTATTTCAAACCTTTTTTTCACACAGGAGTCCATAGGGTTAGTAACTATTTAATGTTGTTTTATTTTACATCATTTAAAAAGCTAACAGTCTTATGATAATAATAATAATATGTACAAGTATATAAAAAGGAGGGGAAATAATCGAAGGGCAACAAAAAATTCGTCCGCGTACTCGTAATTTAGATGGAAAACCAAACTAATATTATTTAAGATCGACTTTGCGTTCGTTTGTCTGTCGATCACAGACGTTTCTTTTTAAAACTTTCCTCACGTAGAATGTTTGAATACCCATCGTAAGTAACAAGGTTTCGTCTTTGTAGTCTAAACGAAAATTATAAATTAAGTCCAAGAACAAGAAACCTTAGTACAGCCTAGCTATTTACAATTTAAATAGTTTTTTTCAGAACTTTACTTAATCTTGTAGTCAGATTGGCAGTTATATAGAAACAACTTAATAATTTATGAGAAAATTAAATTAAAATTGTGTTGTAAATATTTAAATTGGACGATATCTAACTTGATATAACTACCTAAATATTTATGTGCATATCTTGAGATCAAAGAATTTAATTTAGAAATTGCAACATAAAAAGAACACCTTTATTTGATTTTGGTAGAACTATTTTATTATAAGTATCTTGTTTTTATTAGAATACAAATGAAACTAGTTAAGGAACATAACGGTTTGCCTGCGACTTCAACCATGTAGATTTCGGGTTTTTTTCGTACAACACAACATGGGTAGATTTTTTTAATATGCCTCTTATTTTAGCCATGACAACGAAAGAATGGTTTTTTTACCAGTATCAACCAATCAAATAGCTCAACAGCTGTCGATTCGATCAATCTTTTCGGTGCCTATGACATAACATTACTCACCTCTCCTTACTCAATATAACCAACTAAATAATCATTGAGCAGGTCATCGGAGCGTGTCAGCGAGCACAGACGTAACAGCCCGCTAGGTTCACCGGTATCATCTTCTAAAAGCGTTCCTAATAAGTATGGTTCCTAAAACGTCAAATATTTTCACTATGGCTGTATAGTTCCATTTACAATGCGAATATGCGAAACAAAGGCTGTCTTTACCTAGTTATTAATATCAATATAACATTGCTACAAGGATCTTGGCACTCAAATGACGTTGACAGGGGGGCGCTGCTGGTAAACATTAAAGTGACATGTCACAGTGACATGTACGGAAAAACTAAGATGGCGGCCTTAGTTCCGATTTAGGCCACGTGCCAAATGATTCTTGTAACGCTATATTTGATTTTTGTGTAAAATTACAAGTGGGTACTCATAAATCAAGTAACTCGACATGACAGCTTTGGATTCGATCAACCTTTCACACATAACACCACTCACCTTCTGTTACTCAATATTACTAACTAAATAAACAATGCTCTGGTCATCGGAGCGCATCAGCACAGACGTAAGAGCCCGCTAGGTCCACGGTCTCATCTTCTAAAAGCTTTCGACGATACAAAGCGAACGGTGACTGTTCAACGAATGCGTCAATTGTTTTATTGTGTTTGCGTCGACTTATTTTTTTTGTACTATGATGTAGGTAAGGAAGGTCGATTGGTTTTGTTTGCTCATAGTGAATGAAAATTGTGAGTCTGTGTAGGTTATTCTAATTTTTAGTTATGGTGTTTGGTTAGTACAAATTGTCAGATATGTCTACAGCTATGCTAAACCGCAACGGTAATAAGTTTAGTATTTAATTTCGTAACGATAAATATTTAAATAAATAAATATTTTAATTTATGAGCACAGCAGATGGCACCATATTTATTAGATCCACAATTCAAATCACAAACACAAAACTAATAACATCATGAACCAATAAATTAATATAAAAGTCCACATTTTACATTTTAATAAAAACTCGCTAGGTAGGTATGCCATCCATAGAGAAACAGCACAGATTCGTCATATTAAAATATTTTAATGAAAAAATTCTGATTAAAAAAAATAGGTACTTGCGCAAACTTTCAGAACTATTGTTTTAAAAGAGGTTTGTATTCAACGACTTTTTTCAAACTAGTAACGAGTATAAGGGGCAAAAGAGGGAAGAATTGGGGTGAAATGGGTAGAATGGGGTAGAATTCAATTCACCCTGACCATTGAAAAACAGCTCTCCGCGGTTAGAACGATCGATCGCTCGCTATAAAAACGTTAGAAATAAATACCTTTTTAAGGGTCCCTTTTGTGAAAAGTTTCGAGTATTTATCAGAAGTGTGTTGTTCATAAGAATTAAGTTAAGCGGGACTTGGAATGTTGCTATTGTGATACGGGGATTATAAATGAGGAGATGCTTTACATAAACAGTTATTTATTCGAACTTGAGTTTAAGTTGAAAATAAATAAAAATGTCGTAAGGACGACTTTTGCCCAGCAGTGAGAAAATATAGGTTAAGGAAAAAAAAAGACGTGGATTATAGAAGTTTCGTTTTGCACCAATTTCATCATTTGCTATTACTTATACTTGCCTTTCGTAAGCATAACGTATGTAATTGTAATTCGACTGTCAATCTTCTTGTGGTTCTATATTTTGCGTTGATTGCTCGCAAGTTATTTAGTATTGAAAAAGCCAAAAAAGTATAGACTACTTGCCTAACTCATAAATTCCGCACAAAGATTTAACAACTAACTCATGGTGTTGTGGTCGCAAGCGCTACCGCTGAGTAGATCCTAGGTTTGATCCTAGGCTTTTCCATCTAAAATTTGTCAGTAGCTGTCAGGGGTCTGTGCTCGGTTGATGGCAATACCCCGACATAGCCCGAAGAATTGTCAAACTTAAGTGGCAGTGGGCAGCAATGCGACCTGCTCGCAGAACAGATGGCCGATGGGGCCGAAAGGTTCTGGAGTGGCGACCGCGTACCCGAAGACGTAGCGTTGGAAGACGTCCCACAAGGTGGTCCGACAACCTTGTGAAGGCAGCAGGAACCCGTTGGATGCGAGAAGCACAGAACCGGTCGAAGTGGAGGTGCTTGGGGGAGGCCTATGTCCAGCAGTGGACGTCTTTCGGCTGAAATGATGATGATGGATCATGCAATAGGTTTTTTTTTTTTCAGGATGGGAAATCATCAAATGACCCCTCCCGCTCTGGGTGGAGGTGGGAAGGGAGTGTCAGACTCTTACTGACTAAAACCCACCCGTGTTCCTTCCTTCGCCCTTTATGTTCCGGGCTAGCGGTAACCCTTTCGGACAATCCCGATGACCCGGCAGGATGCAATTGGCTCGCCCTCTATTATAGGTACACATCTGCCTAGCTCTTTGGGGAATACAGGCGTTATGTTATGTTATAGAACTAACTCGCTGCGCCCCGCGATTTCACCTGCATAAGTTTCGAACCCGAGGGAATATCGGGGTAAAATGTATCCTATGTCCTTTCTCAGGACTCAAACTAACTATATACCAAATTTTATCTAAATCGGTTCAGCGGTTTAAGCGTCAAGAGTTAACAGACAGACACGCTTTCGCATTTTTTTTCTTTAAGTATGGATTCTTATACTGGTGGAGGCACCAGTCACTATAATGCATTTTAAAACACAGCCTTAAAACAATGTTTCAACCATAATTCGTTCTTTGTTTCTTGGACCATCGAAGACACAAGTTAGTAACAACGTTAAGTGGTCTCCAAGTTACACTGCAACGGAATAAGTTAATTTTAAAACACTTCGGGAGAATACTGAACGGAGTCGGTGCCTTTTTAAGTATAGACGCCAGCACATCAAGCTACCCGAAACTGTCAAATTTTTCCAATCAACTTTGAACCTTATGCTTTAGCGATAAAGTTGAAAATCTATTAATGAAATTTGGCAGACTGTAGTAGCTTGATGTGCTCGCATCTGTACATTTTTTTTTATTATAGACGTAATCATGCTTCTCCTTCCCTTATGCCAATCTGTTTGGGGTCGGCGCAACACGTCTTTTTCTTCCATACTTAGAACTACTACATATTTGTCATCTCTGTAGTCACCCCCTTTCTAACCATATCATCATTCACACAGTCCATTCATCGATTTACTCCGGTCTGCGGTGCTATTCTGTAAAAATCTCACCGTGAAAACTTAGGTGAAGTGAGCGTGGAGTGAGCTGTCAATAGTGTCAATTCCTAGCAAAAACAAACTCACCTCACCTAAGTTTTCACGGTGAGATTTTTACAGAATCGACCGGCTGATCCCCTGAACCCCCCTCCACCCCCCCCCCCCTCTTCGATCTCTTGCTAGTTCGTCTTCTGTTTTATTCTCTGTCTTGTCCACTTTATCTAGGTTTACTCATTTTGACAGGTAAGTACAGTCAAGAGAAAATAAAAGTTTCATGATTTACAAAATTAAATGAAGATTTTTTTTTTAATGTCTCCGTTTCTATGGTCTTCCCTACTCTTATAGCTATCGACATTCATACTCAAAATTTACCTCACGACATTAAAGAAATTATAGATCGAAGTGGAGGTGCTTGGGGGAGGCCTATGTCCAACAGTGGACGTCTTTCGTCTGAAATAATGATGATGATGTTGATGTATGTGTGTGTGTGTGTATATACATATGTATGCTTCTGATGGATGCTAGCTGTACCAGGATTAATGAATAAAATACTATTTAATTACACTAATTTTTAAATGGCACTTATTTTAACTTACTTACTTATTTTTACTTTTTTTTTATGCTGAGATTTAAAAATAAGAGTTTAAATAATAAGAGTTTTGCCCTCGTAGGTACAGGACTTTCTGTTTTTATTTTTGGTTTACTTTTGATTTTTTTCTTGTTATGATGTAGTTTGTGATATTCCTTTATCTCTAAAAACTTTTAGTCCCAATAAAATCTTTTTCAATAACTATTTGTTTTTTAGTTTATATTTTTATGGACGTCTATTACTACCACTCTTGGAACTATTTTTGGAAGAGCCCTAATTTCAGCTCCATTCTTCAACATACCTACACAGTTTAGTAATATGAGCTTATGAA
Source organism: Luperina nickerlii (assembly GCA_963855955.1). Taxonomy (NCBI): domain Eukaryota; kingdom Metazoa; phylum Arthropoda; class Insecta; order Lepidoptera; family Noctuidae; genus Luperina; species Luperina nickerlii. Next base: position 20,577,071 of record OY979669.1, read on the forward strand.
TATTTTTCAACAATACCCTCCATTCAGACACCCACACTCGGGCCGGATAATTAAAATGAAAGCTCAATGAGGCATTCAATTAATGACATAATAGTTCACTTAACACGGCGATCATTTATGAGAATGGGACGTTATTCGTTCATTCTTTCCGGTGTGGAGAACTGGGAGCATCAGATATAATATACTGAAAGGGTATTTTTATTTTTTAATTATTAATTTAATTTAAAATTCGTCATCATAAATGTCCACGCTGAACAAGTGGTCTATATGTATACTTATTCTTTTTCACTAATTACAACCCAATTTTCATGTCTTATGTCTATTTCTCCGATTTCTTCCAGGCAACCTTGGAATGGACAGTGATTGCGTATCATTATCCATTTCAAGGATGTCTGGAAGATATCGCAGAAAGCGATAAGACCGCCCATTGTATGTTTAATAGTATAATTTTTTTATATGTATTTTATATTGTACAAAGGGTAAAAACGGGACCCTATTACTAAGACTCCACTGTCCGTCTGTTTGTCTGTCTGTCACCAGGCTGTAACTCATGAACATCACGCTATGACCTTTAGGAGCCGAGCAAAAAGAAAAAGTCAGAAAGAACGCTATGCAAAAACGAAGGCAGGCGATGCGATGCGACGGGGTGGATCGGAGTAACAAGAAATTTCACGCGGACGAAGTCGCGGGCAGAAGCTAGTATATTATAAAGCTGAAGACTTTGTTTGGTTGAACGCGCTAATCTCTGGAACTACCAGTCAGATTTGATAAATTCTTTTTGCATTTGATAGCCCAATTCTTGAGGAAGGCTATAGGCTATTTAACATCACGCTATGACCTTTAGGAGCCGAGCAAAAAGAAAAAAAGTCAGAAAGAACGCTAAGCAAAAACGAAGTAATAGCGCGGGCAGGCGATGCGATGCGACGGGGTGGGTCGGAGTAAGAAAAAATTTCACGCGGACGAAGTCGCGGGCAGAAGCTAGTACTTCATAAAATGGATACAAAATCATATTAAGGAACATACCTATACAAAACAAAGTTACATAAACAAATTCTTTCATTTCCATAACTTCCATTCGTGTTGACGTATCGTTCATTCGCACGTGAATCGTACAATTAAAACAAAGGCCCATTGAGGCGCTCACTTAATGACTCAATCATTTAGTTAACGTTTGCTAATTTGCAGGTTTAACCAGCATTATAATTGTCTTACGAGTTGTTAGACTTAACGACTAATTCATTACCGCCATTGTTATAATAATTGCTGATTAACTGATCTCTTTGTAAGGGTTTATTTTTATGTGAAATGAGGGTTTTGTTATTTAGACGCTTTCATTAATTGGGTACCTCTCACGCAAACAAACAGGTAGAAAAGGGGTTATCAATTAGTTCAGGCATCTATGTAAACAGAAAGGTTAAAATACTTACAACAACAAACTCATTATTTTTAAGTGTGATAGCACTTTTTATTCTCTAGCCACAGTCTGAAGCTCTTGTTCGTTATTAAGAAATGGCTGGCCGAATTTTCGGGATAAAACATAAAACTATGGGAAAAATGGTACCGTTTTATCTACGAAATGACACCGGGGCAAGTCATGTTGTATCACCATAAAAACGAAATAAATTAAAATTGAGCAACTCAATCTTTAACGCAATTAATGAATGAAATGTTGAAAAGGAGATTAAATCTTTTGAAAGAAAATTCGACCATTCGAGAATCTGAAATGGTCAATTTGCAAATTCGCATACAAAAGCCGTATCCATATTAAAAGTAAACAGAATAACAGTCCCTGAATTGTATGACGAAAAGCAAGCAAAAATCCCTGAACCCTAATAGAGTATTGGTATTGTATTTTCTAATCACGTAAGTCCCTCCTACACAATAGCAACAATGTTGTTATTCATACCATAAACATGTGTGAAACATAGCAGCGCTGCACAACAACTTTATAATTAAACAAACAAACTGGAAGATTCGACAACTTTGTACCAACTTACCCGTTTTCTAGTTTATCGATTATTTTGATGCACTACAAACTAATCTGAACGAGGAACGGGTTAATAAAGATTTGTTTCTTGTTGTTATGAAATGGCTACCCGATTTTCTAAATTAATATTTATTTATTTATTTAATACTTCAAGCACATAAATGTACAGAGGCGGACTTAATGCCATACTGCCTGCTTACTTATGCTTAATATTATTATTAAAAAGAGAAAAGTTTTGGTATTTTTGTATGTTTGTTTGGTACGCTTTCACGCTAAAACGACTGAACGGACGTGGATGACATTTGGCACATTGGTGAACCATGACCTGAATTAGGATAATAATATAGGATACTTTTATTTCAATGTTCCCAGGGGATCGAGACTTATGCGGATACCGTGGGGCGATAGGCTGGGATACAACTAAAAAGCTATATTATTTAACTATTTATTTAACTATATATTTATTAATGTAAACTTATTTAACTTTACATTAATATTTATTAATGTAAAGTTATTTAACTTTACATTAATAAAATTTAACTATTATTTAACTATTTATTTAACTATATATTTATTAATGTAAAGTTATTTAAGTTTACATTAATAAATATATAGTTAAATAAATAACAAATTAATAGATAGACCTGCATATAAAATCTAATAGAAAAATGAATGAATGGAAATATAAAAACATAGGTAATAATAAGATATAAAATAATTCTAACTAATTAGCAAGGAAAATTAATAAAGCGCTCTTCCTCTCTCTACTTCCTTAAAAAATTTGCTGTGCCCGACAGGGTCCGTAATTGATTCTAGTATTTTTTATTTACCACCTGTAATTACATTATGGATTGCAATAAACGATTTGAGATTTGAAGCATAGGAGAAATGGAAACTCAAACTGTTTAATTGACTTGAAACAGAATGTAAATAGGTACCTATTTTATAAACATAAATTTATGCTTATAAGTATACAATATTTAACATAACTAACTATTTACACTAGGTACTAACCTAAACACTTGAAATAAATATTCCTAATTTAGTAATTAGGAATATTTATTTAAAGTGTTTACATAATTTAAAAAGTAACAGTCTTAAAATAATAATACATATGTACAAGTATATTAAAAAGGAGGGGAAATGATCAAAGGACATCAAAAAATTCATCCGCATCGCTGTCAACAGGAAACGTGCCCGGAAACAGCATTGCTTGCATTCTGATTCTTTGGCCAAAAACAGGCCAGCCCTCTGGTCATTTGAAGAGTCGACCAACCGCTTGGTGATGTCTCAAAATACTAAGTGGGCACTCGGGCCCCATGGCCCTAGTGTTTCAAGCCCAAACGGCTCAAACATGTAAGTTTCAAAGAGATTTAAGATTTGCGCCGTTTGAGGTTTTCCGCACCAGCAGTAACCGCCCCAGCACAGCTCACCGTGCTTGGCGCAAGAGTGTCGGTACTAAATTAAATGACTAACTTTACAAATAAATACAGAAGCAAAAGGACACTTAGGCATCCTAAGTCAGATGGGATAGAAAAAAAAATGAAGAATTAAGCAAGGTTTTAAACCCAAAAAACCAATTTACTATACTACCCAACCAATCTACTCCAATTTACATAGTAATTAAAATATACACAGTATTTTAAATTACTTTTGAAGGTAAAAAAAATGCCTGCTACCGTAAGCATGGATACTCACTCACAATAATTATATGTTGTAATTTAAAAACACTCTCAAGTCTTAAAGAACATACCTCAATTTCAAATTAAAATATAGTGTAGTAATCTACGAATAATAAATTTCGTAGTAATCCTATTAACGAACGCAAAAAAAACTCATCAATCTTCTTGAATCTAATTTTAAAAACATGTCTACTCTACAAATGATTATGTAAAATACAAAAAGGCCTGCCTTCTAGCCCTCTGAGCCCACGCTCAAACTCAGATGTTACAGAATATTAGGCCAAAACAAACAATTATATAAAGACATTATCCTTTGAATGTTAAAGCAAATATTGTCTATTTTTGTAGACTTTATCTGCAGTTTGACTCATATTCTAGGGAGAACCACTTCGAGTGATTAAACGACGTATCTCAAAGATTTCAATCGTTGGATTTGCCCTATCACATAATGTCACATGCTGCCATGGAATTTCTTCTTCCTCTCTTTTGTCGTTCTTTCAATGCTGAGGATCGCGACCACATATGACGCGTCTCCAAGTCCGGTCTTCTGCAGTGTAGACCGCTCGATAAATGTTGCCTTCAACTTACAGCCTTCTTTATCGCGGCTGACCATCTTGCCGGTGCCCTGCCCTGAGTGCATTTTCCTTCCACCCGGCCCAGTATCATAATCTGCCATGGAACACCGTAATTATACGGGATGTGTGAGCTCACTATTCTCAGTGTTGACACCTCTTGCGCGACATAAATACGACGAGGACAAATCTAACGATTAAAATCTTTGACGTATCTACCATAGTTTGTACCTATGTGTTAATCTCGAGCATGGTCTCTCTGAATTTCATATGCTAATCCCGTGAAACGTGATTGAGTAATAAACTAGACATTATTTCGTATTTCACCTGTAAAATAAGAAACGAAACTAAAACGAGTCTCCTTATTGTAATAAGGAGACTCGTTTTAGTCCCACTACCTATCGTGCAAAGCTTGTTTTAACTCCTCTAAATCTGCTCAACATAGGTACAATTATAGGGTACGAGGAACAGGGTGGAAAGTGCCTCATTCTCGATAGAAAAGGAAAGATCCTCCGCAAGACGCAAGCAAGACAAAACAAGACAAGCAAGACAAGGCAAGACGCAAGACAAGACGCAAGACGGGTGTTGAGTCTGGTGAGCTACTGGCGGGCGGTTGTTGTCGGGTTTCTAGGTTTTAGGTATAAGTAAATAGTGCCTGTGCGATATAGGATTTGCGTGACGTCAGGTGCAATGCGTAATTCTTATGCAGCGTAACCGTGTTATAGATTAAAACAATAGAATAGAAATATTTAATTGTAAATAATGTAGGTACAAAAATCAGTTGCTACAGTTGCGAGGAATCCATGTAGGTATGTACAGTCAACAAAAGAGATAAGTAGGTATGCAGGATCGTCGGATATAGTTGAAGTTTAGTAAGAAAACGATGGATGTTCTCGAATTAAATTTTATTTTATTAATAGAAAACAAACAGCTCATTTATCCAATTAAATTTCAGTCGACATCATCCATCGGTTTCTTGTTAAACTTCGACTATATTCGACGATCCTGCATACTTATCTATTTTGTTGACTGTACATTTTACCTAATAACGTATTTGAATTTAAAATAAAAAGATACAGTAAATCATGAATTTTGAATGTTTAAAAAAAAGGTTGTTAGCAAATACTCAGATTAAATTAATACTTAAATAATACTTTACAAATATATTTTGTGATTAAAAATACTCAAGTCTTAAAAAGATACCTCAATTTCAAATAGAAACATGGCGTAGTAATCTTATTAACGAACATAAAAAACTCGCTTTTGAAACATCAATTCGCTTAAGTCTAATTATAATACCTGCCTAATCTGTCTTAGCATAATTAATAATTAAGTAATAACAAAAGATAAAGATAACAAAAGATAATATTTAGCCTACTTTGCCTACGCTCACTCTCTGATATTACTGCTAATTAGGCAATAATGTTTAGCATCCTTCATACCCCGGCGACATCGAGGCAGACCCAGGAGAAGACAGCGGGACAGGGGAGACAGATTTGGTCCACACTAGCTCAAGTCAGAGGAGGGAAAGGAGAAAGGGAGGCTTTTGCACTGCAGTGGGACAACCACAGACATAGATAAACCTAGATAACGCAAATATCACGATCTGTATAAAAACCAAGCATGCCAATTTTTACCTACTATGACGTCACAAGCACTATTTAGTGATTGGAAAATCAAATCGATTCAAATACCCGTCTCGTCCCACCCCCGGGGCCTAACGCCAGCGCTCACGCTCACCCAGCCAGCTACACAGGACAGAGTGCGAAAGTGGCGGCTTACGATTTTTGTACGTAAACTGGTGCGATTTTTGGCACGCGAAGTAGTTATATTATCTGTAGTGACAAAATAGGCTAAAAGTAAATAAATTATAATAATACCTCAAAGAAAAACATCGTGAGCATACCGAGACTTATAGTTAACTAGCTTCTGCCCCTGACTTCGCCCGCATGGATGTCGGGAATTATCCCACGGGAACGTGCTACCGGGACAAAAAGTCCTTTCCCAGGATGTCATCTCCTTGCTAAATTTTATCGAAATTCGTTCAAGGGCTTAGGCGTGAAAAAGTACCATACATATTTACTTTTGAATCCATACTAATATTATAAATGCGAAAGTGTGTCTGTCTGTTACCTCTACACGCTTAAACCGCTGAACCGATTTGGATGAAATTTAGTACAGAGATAGTGTGAGTCTCAGGAAATGACATAGGATAGTTTTTATCCCTATACTCCCACGGAATCGACACTTATGTTAGTGAAACCGCGGAGCGCTGCAAGTTTATAATATGAGTATAGATTTAAATCTGAAATCGCCCACCCATCTTGAGCAAGCGTGGTGATCAATGCTTGGGCGTTCTCTGTATGAGAAGCAGTTTTTGCCTTGCAGTGGGACGCAAATATGCTGGTATTATTATCAAATTCAAATATGTTATTTTCTCATCACAAACAATGGCATCCAGTGGCGTGCCTAGGGGTCAAAATTAGGGCAAGCCCACAGATTTTCAACGTATAAAAAAAACACCCAACTGAGGGATTGGCTGATTTTCAGTTATTAATGTTTGTGTTCGAGTTCATTGATTGGTATTTTTCTAATATATTTATTTATTGATAGGTTTAAGTAAGTTTGTTGTTGTGAATTATGATTTTATTAGGGCAAGCCGGGCTTTTCGGCTTCTATGAAGGTACCGCCCCTGATGGCATCATACAAGCTTAGAAACTATTGTCACTAGTTTGAGAGAGACTATTATATAGGTACATTCAACTAAAGGGATTATCTTAAGGCTCCTTCAAACAGGCGCGACACGCGATTAAATCGCGCGCGACACAAAGGCGCCGCAAGTCGCGCAACGAGCGGTGCCGTTGGTCCGCGCGATTCGCTTCGCGCGTCGCGCCTGTTTGCAGGAGCCTTTAAAAATATAGCTGACATACTTAGAAATATAATATTAAACACTTGAAATTAGTTTAAAAGTAAAGAATGTCTGCACTATGAATATTTGTATAGCAAATCACCATTGTATTTCATAGGTACCCGTGGGCATTGCAAGGGAGGGCAAGGGTGGTCAATGCCCACTCTAGAAACTTATTTGCCCACTCTAGAAAAATCGACATTATTGAAGTAATTACTGTTTAATCGCATTTTATTAGGGGTCCGTACCTGAAAAGGAAAACGGACCTATAAAGGCTCCTACAAACAGGCGCGACACGCGATAAAATCGCGCGTGACACAAAGGCACCGCAAGTCGCGCAACGAGCGGTGCCTTTGAGTCGCTCGCGATTCGAGTCGCGCGTCGCGCCTGTTTGCAGGAGCCTTTACTGTCAATACATTCTAAGAATACTTACACGTGATAGCACTAGCACCCACAAGTTTTTATTTCCAAGAAAAGCTCAACAATATGTCTGGGAACAGTAATTGTTTGTAAAAAGGCGTGGTCGGTGTGCGAGCCAATCTGCGAAACGCCTGCGGTCACTAAAACTACGTGCTGCCGGGAAATAAGCTTTTAAAACAAACATTTCTTTTACCATTAACTCTAGAAATAACTTCTTGAGGGAATGGTGAACTTTAGAATCTGACATTAACTTTTTTTTTTCGGTCGATGCCCTCCGTCTTGGAGAGAAAAGGATCAATCAGACTCCGTTTTAAAACCTTATGTGTAGGTAATAAACTACTGATTTTATTCTAATTTTGTTTAAGACTTGTTTTTATACTAATTTTAATTTATTCTTCACCAGCAACTCACCGGTGTCACCGCATAAGTTTCAATCCCGTAGGAATATCAGGATAAAAATATTCTATATACATATTTATACTGGTTATAAGCTGTGTCCCACATTCCATCAAATCTGTTTAGTAGTTTTTTCGTGAAAGAGTAACAAACATCCATCCATCCATCCATCTATCCTGACAAACTTTCGCGTTTATAATATTACCAGCATTGTCCCGCGGTTTATCGCGGGAATATCAGGATAAAAAGTATCCTATGTGTTATACTGATGTATAAGCTATATTACTGCAAAGTTTCATCAAAATCTGTTCAGTAGTTTTTGCTTGAAAGAGTAACAAACATCTATCCATCCATCCTCACAAACTTTCGCGTTTATAATATTAGTAGGATTTAACAATCTTTTTTTTTTTCTTTTGTCTATTACGCTTAATTTAAAGTAAATATAGTATATTATTTACTTAAAATTAAGCGTAATCACTACTATTTTGTTACATAAAACTTGCTTACCTGAAACCTCACTGAGAAAAGTCACTAGCTCTGATGGCAGTTTTTTTTTTTTTGTAACCTAGTTTATGTCAATAATAGTTCATTACTGCAGCGACCGGCAAAAGGGCATTAAGGGACGAACGTGAAAATGTGACGTGAAAAACGTGAAAAACATAAAGATACGACGGTTAGTGAAACATGTAAAGAATCACGAATAGAGAAATGCTGTTGTCATAACTCAAATCAGCTAAAAAATGAGAAAAATGAGATAGGACTTTTAGTCATGCGAGCGACGATATACGTACGACGTACGTCCATCATTACCTGGTTGCGGCCAAGGCAAGGTTTGTACTCGTATATTACTTTTCTCAAATAATGTGCAGATATTTAGAGTAAGTAATAAATTAACAATTAATTAGTTATAATTAATTACTCAAACGATAATAATAACAACTTAATTAACTAACTAACTTATCTAACTTACTTTGGCTTTATTAAATTCCAGATGAAAACAACAATAGTTTTTGCACGCTCCAACTCCAATGTATTCATTTGTTTCTCTATTTACAAGCCAGTTCGAAATTTAAATAAAATCTTTATTATGTTGGATAATTATGTAGGGTTCCTTGGTTCCCATGCTCCGAAGTAAAAAGTTCGTTCCATTTTTAAATCACACGATAGGTACATAAGAGTTTTCATAGTAATTTATGTTGCCGCTAAACACGTCATAATATATGGATTTTCATACTAACTCTGCCGGCTGCTACTGCTGCGAAAATGCTGTAAGTACTGGTCAAATACATACTATTTGACCAGTACTTACAGCATTTTCGATTTATCTTGGTTGTCAAAATAATGCTCGAATTTCATATAATTATTATAAAAGAGTTTATTTGAGTAAAGAATTTATTTAATTACATTACTTTCATCAAATCACCAAAACGTCATTGTTTCTCTCTCAATCCTTTGAAGCTGACAAAGGCGGAATTACATTACCGGCGGATCGTTTACCTGAATTTGATTGTTTTTACCTCCCATTTGCGCAAGTGGGCCTAAAATGCTATTATACAATGTGTAACAGAATAATCTAGTCAAAAAAGCAAGAGAAGTCATGAAAGTAGTTTGTTAATAAATAACTACTGAATCGATTTCAGTAACTTTTGATGTATTTTTTTCAAAAATTATGTATTTTGCCATACTGACCGCCGATTGAGTCAAAGAAAATTAAATCTTATCTCAAGGCAATAAAACTCAATTTTACGAGTAAGTTATGCTGGGATCAACACGATTTTCTTTACAATAATAGTAAGCTTTAAAAAAAATGTTGGTCATAATACTAAGTACCTATATACGCTATTAACTGAATACTATATAATTGATGTGTATGAATGAGGTCTTGCGATAACTATATGTTACATCTACACTAATATTATAAAAAGGAAAACTTTGTTTGTATGTTTGTTTGGTTGTAATGAATAGGCTCAAAAACTACTGGACCGTTTTTAAAAATTCTATCACCATTCGAAAGCTACATCATCCACGAGTAACATAGGCTAAATTTTATTTTGGAAAAAAATAGGGTTCCGTAAGATATTTAGGTTTTTCAGACACAAGGTGTAAAAAATCAACCAGTAAAGTTACTTATTTTGCGTACGCTGCCTAAACTATAAAAGATAGAACCATAAAATATTCTAATTAATTGTAGATCTTATAAATATCAATAAAATAGTCCGCGACACACTATACCTATCTATGTTGAGTGAGGCACAACAACCATATTTTATTTATTTAAAAATCTTGAATTTTTTTGGACTACATTTAAACGTATTTATTTTACTCATGCTATTAATTCTTATCAAAATAAATTATTTCATCACTAAGTACAGTGTATGTAGCTAATATTTGGTCTTTGAATGATTAAAATTGGACGTTTAGTTTTGAAGTTATGGCGAAATTAAAATATTATGATTTCTGCTGCACGGCCCGTTGCGAAGTGAGCGTCACCAAGGCGGGGGTGCGCGTGCGGGAGGGGAGTTTAGATCTATGAGTAAGGTACGCGCGGTCGGCTCCCTACGCAGCGGTCGTGCGCGAAGTCTAATAAATTTTCGTGCGATTTTTTTTAGATTTCGTTTTTAAAACTAAACCTACGCAAAAGTTCTTCTCAGAGCTAAACAACAGTTCTTCTCAGAGCTAATCAACAGTTCTTTTCAAGGCTAACCAACAGTTCTTTTCAGGGGTAACCAACAGTTCTTTTCAGGGCTAAACAACAGTTCTTTTCAGGGTTAAACAACAGTTCTTTTCAGAGCTAGAATATTACACGTTATTAACATTTTCTTAAACATTTGAAAATGCCTAAGAGAGCCAGGTCTCAACTTTCTAAACATAGTTCTCAAGCACGGGCAACAAAAATACGTCGTATGGGAGAATCTTCACCTGAACGTTCACAATGCCTTGCTGAACAAAATCAGAGAAACTCTCAGGTACGCGCACGAGAGTCGAGTGTCGAGCGTTCGCAACGCCTTGCCGAACAAAGTCTGAGAACCTCCGAGTTACGCGCTCAAGAGTCGAGGCTGGAGCGTTCCCAACGTCTTCATGAACAAAATATAACCTCACAGTTGCGCGAAAGAGAGTCGAGTGTCGAGCGTTTGCAGCGACTTAGAGTTAGAGCTCAGGCAGAGAGACAGCAGTTGTCCACAAATAGAGTTCGCAATCGAATTTTAGCTAACAGCAACAGACTGGCTTTCAGATATGATCCGCAGTTGATTATGCACAACAAGCGTCCGTCCAAATCGGAGTCATGAATAAGATCTGCTCTAACTGCTCTGCCAAGAAATGGGCGGACGAACCTAATGGTATGGGCTGTGCTTCAGGTAAAGTTTGTCTTCCTAACCTTCAGGAGCCGCCACAACCAATAAAAAATCTTTTAACTAATAACCATCCATTATCTGGTCATTTTTTAACAAATATACGTAAATACAATAGTCTTTTTCGAATGACTTCTTTTGGCGCAAAAGAAATCAGGGAAGGTAATTTTATGCCCACTTTTAAAATTGAAGGACAGGTGTATTATCTCATTGGTAGCCTTTTACGACCGTGTCTTTCCTAGGTAGGCTTTTTGCAGCGGTAACCGACATCCACGCGAGCGGAGCCGCGGGCGACCGCTAGCATTGTATAAACAGCTATTTCCTTGACCCTAACATCATGTCATGCTATAAAAGAAGAAAAAGTACTTATTGCGACTCGTACAGGAAGATAACAAACTAAATACAGCAAAATAAAAAACCAAGTTATATGTAAAGAAAAGTAACAAAAGGAAAATTAAACAGAAAGTCCTATACGAGGCCAAAATGCTCCTATCTCAGCATAATGCTGCGACATTTAAAAAATAAATGTCGTAGCGCTGGTATTCTGATAGGGCCCTAATAATCCTTCCGCCCGCGGCTTCCCCCGCTCGGTATGTCGATAAAAACCATCCTATGTCCTTCCCCGGGATGTAATCTATCTCTATGCCAAATTTTATCGAAATCCATTCAGTGGTTTAGGAGTGAAAAGGTAACATACAGACAGACAGACAGAGTTACTTTCGAATTTATAATATTAGTAAGGATACCTGTGGCTGGGACACAGGCCTCTTCCTGGGAGCCGGCCCAGGGCGGGTTGGCTTCACTCTGTGAAAGAAACACTCTATGCTACTGTCCTATGGATAGAGTTTAGTGCAATTATGTAAAGATGGAGGATATTATTATTAAAAAACATATTGTATTGTGGAGGTAAGCAGACGACACTGGCCGGTTGGTTTCAATCGGTTGGGTGGGTTACGTATCATACGTCAAATAATAACGAGTACGTAATGGTAATTATTTGACGTAATTCAAGGTCACAGTTTTGTAATTGTAATTTGAAACAACGCTTTTTTTTGATTTGACGATAGTTAGCGCCATTTTTGACGTATATTGTTTGTCAAATGGACGTGAAACAGTCCGCCCTTAGGCCCCGTTCCCACTATGTCATGACGACAGATTATCGTGTCGTTTAACCGCTCAAATGCACTTGTTAGCGGAATAAAGTATAATCTATCTTTAAGTATATATATATTACCCCAATAGTTATTTAATATGTGTAATACCTATGAATATGGTATTTAGGGAAAGGATTCTATAAATAAAGCACAGAAAGACAAGACCAAACATTTATTCAATTAAGGCTTGTCAGTAAATAATCAGAAAGCTAGTCGTCCGTTCCAAATCTAGGTCCTCGTGGAGAAGAAGGACAAGAAACTCCACGAAAACAGTATTAAAGTATTCTATCAACAATTCCTTATATTGCCACACATTTCTAATATTAGCAATATTGGCCATATTATAACATATACAGAACACCATAGTTATCAGCAATAATCTATATAATAATATATCAATTAACTTACGTGACATCTGGTCGATCTATTCCACATTATAACGTCACTAGTACTAATAGAGGCCGGAGCTCCGTTCTGGTCAACGTCTCGAACAAGAATCGTCCCTGCCACTCAGAGCTCCCCCTTTTATAGTCGTGAACAAATAACTTTGACGTTACCAACTACCGTCATTTAAAATATCAACGACATTGAAGGTGGATATCCGTTGGGAATATTTATGATAATAGTAACAATATCTATAATTAGTATAATCTATCACACTCGTGCACACAGCGTGGTGGCTTGTGTATTTCAATGAAGGTGTTCACATATAGGACTACACGATTAATTGTCGTCCATGACTTTTTTTGCAGTGACGACATATTGTCAAGTCAATGGGAACGGCTAGTACGACAGTCGTAAAACGATAAAAAAACGTCACGACTTATGGTGAGGACAAAACATATGTCGTTATTGCCACTATCTATCGTAGCTTCGTATCACTCACACACACACACACACGTATCACACCTACGTACACACGTTCATACCACTACTGCAGTGCGATTCTGTAACCAACTCACCGTGAAAACTTAGGTGAAGTGAGTTTGTTTTTGCTAGGAATTGACACTATTGACAACTCACTCCACGCTCACTTCACCTAAGTTTTCACGGTGAGATTTTAACAGAATAGCACCGCTGACCTTCAAAAGAACGTCAATCAATCAACTCAGCCTATCGCAGTCCAGACATTAGGCCTCCCCCAGACTGCGCCACAATACCCTATCCTCCGCGTTCCGCATCCAGTCTACCCCAGCCACCTGCCAAATGCAAATAGAAGCGACTAATGTGCAAACGACAAGGCGACTGTCATGAACAGTAAAAATGTCGTCACGATCCAACGGGAAAAGCTAGATACGACAGTTGTTCAACGATAAAATATGTCGACGACACAGTGACGATAAACAGTCGATATAATGGGAACAGCTAGAGACGACAGTCGTCCAACGATAAATGAATCGTCAAGACATAGTGGGAACGCGCCCTTAGCTGGTACACCATTCAATATTTACTATAGGACGACACATAAATATCTGGTGCATTTTAAGTAGGTATCGTATGTTGCACCAGATATTTATGTGCTTAAACGTTACTAGGTGTATTACACAAGGTAATTTTTCGAGCAAGAATCATTGTGCTTTTCGAGCAAGAATCTTTAGCTTTATCTCAAAGTTAGCGTAACGTAGTTCACGTTACGCTAACTTTGAGATAAAGCTAGAAATAAAAATCCATAGAAATCCATCTACAGTTTTTCCAGATCCAGTTGTTAATGATATTGGTTAGCAAACAAGCATAATGTGCTCATCATAAGATGGGCACAATCGCTGACCTTACGGGTAGTGGTCATCGTCACCTGGCTACATACAATATGAGATGTGTCACAGATACAATGTCATTCCGAAAACAAAGGCGAAATATCTCGTGCCTGTAATTGCACAGACGCCCTTCAAGCCGAACACAGCAACGCAATCAATCCGCCAAGACCGCGATCAGTAGTCGGATTTGCAATCACTAGACCAACGCGTTGGGCAACGAGGCGATCTCGAAGTCTGGATGTTTCATGTACAGACGCCAGCACATCAAGCTACTACAATCTGTCAAATTTCTTTAATAGATTTTCAACTTTATCGCTAAAGCTATACGCTATAGTTTCGGGTAGATTGATGTGCTAGCGTCTACTCGTATACATACATATAACGGGTGTTAATAGACTCTTAATGAAGGCGAGGCTCTTTCCGTCATTATGATATTTTTTTTTATACTGGACTATATGTGGGAACCTTCTGGTTATGGCGATATTGAAAGTTTATAAACTCATGGCAGTGCGACAATTCTAGTAACTAATAAAGATCAAATTCGCAAAACACGTAGATATTCGATATTGTGTGAAACTGACAGGAATCAAGAACGTAATCTATCGAGAGCCGGATTGTACCTTTAAATACCCCCACGAGTTTTTTATTCTTCTTAGTTTGATGTACATAATGCGTAGTTGACGACTCTAGGATGATTTCCACCAAACGGCTCGCATTGCATCGGATCGGAAAGGATACGAACGGATGCGGTGACAGCCGATTTCAGCTACGATCGCGTGTCGTGGAAGACGCCCGCGGTCAAGCTGCTATGCGCGGCTTGCTAATATAGACTTTAAATACTGTGTACACGGTTTAATATCGTAAATCCGTTCCGATCCAATAAGATGGAAATCATTCTTAAGTGATGGATTTTGTTACAAACTGTATTTGTTATAGAAAAAAAGTGCCTTCTATAAGAGACATTTGCTAATTATCGCCCGAGGCAGTCAGCAATGCCTCCCCACGTAGTCTGTCATACCAAATAATACTACGAATTAGGAACATCAGTCATGGCCACAAAGTTATGTTCATTGAATAAACAAATAAAAAATAGCCGTGGATAAAAATAAACAAAATATTTATTTTATTTATCGCACTCTTTTCTAACTAGATGAAGCTGTTAACAGTTAAACTGACTGTGAAATAGTTATTTGTTATACAAGAGTGCAAAGTTGCTTTTTAACCGCGTGCTCAATTTTGATGACCGAGCAAGCGAAGGATTCTAAAATTGAATCACGAGCGCAGCGAGTGATTCAAAAATTAGAATCCTGAGCGTTAGCGAGGGAATCAAAAGAGCACGAGGTGAAAAATCTTTGCACTCGAGTGCAACACGTAACTTTTCATCCCACCTCAGCGAGGAAATTAGTAAATGCAAAAAAAAAACATTTACAATCACAAGATACTTTTATTTCAGTTAGGTATTAACTACTACATTATGATAGGTAAGTATTACAGAATAATCTTTAAATTACAACAAATAATACCTACGAGTAAATATAATTAAGAAAAACCTTCGATTTTTTTGGTTGATGACCAGATGAGGATCTTTTTAAAAATGCCACTAGTTTAGGATAGGTGTCTTATGTTTTTTTTTCATCTTATTGTTGCTTTTAGCATTGAATACGTACTCCATAGAGTGCTTGATTTCTTGTTCTCGGATAATTCAATAAAATATGCCAGCAAAACGTTTTCTGATAAAGTTTTGGCTCCTTTAGCTAGTCGCCACGTGTTAAACATATCGTACTGTTTCAAATACTTCTCGCGTGATTGTTGAGGGAGAAAGCTCATTTGCGCATTTTTTACAGTTTCAGTCAATTCTGTTGGCGTCAAATAAACTTCGTCGTCGCTAGATTCACTCATTTTAGATTTTTCACTTGTTTACAAGTTTCTTGTTTTTATTTTTAACCTAAGGTTTTAACAATATGACGTGAAAAGAAAATTGCGCGCGCAAAGCAAATTAAAAAAAAGTACCTACACCAAAAAGGTTCAGAGTCTGAGTTTTTAAAAAATTAAAAAAAAGTTGTATGATAAATTCGGCACCATGGAGGTAGAAGTAAATAGGTTTAATGATGTTTTGAATTCACAAACTTAGTGCACACGATGTTCTAAATTCAATTTACTTTATCCTCTAGCGGATAAAAACAGCTTTTGCACTCAGATATCGAAGAGCAAAAATACTCTTTCCGAGATGGGGGGATGAAAATAATATAGTCTGACAGTTATAATAATTATGGTAAAGATGAAGCAGCTTTCAAGTTGCCAATTTCAGGTGAAAATTATAATTTATTTTTGACTAGCTTCTGCCTCTTTCTTCTGAAATTTCTTGTTCCCCCGACCCACCGTGTCGCATCGCATCGCCTAAGCGCCCGTGCTGTCTCTTCGTTTTCGCTTAGCGATCTTTCTGACGTTTTTCCTTTTTATTTAGCTCCTAAGAGTCATAGCGTGATGTTAAATACCCTATAGCCTTCCTCAAGAATTGGGCTATCAAATACAAAAATATTTTTTATATCCGACTGGTAATTCCAGAGATTAGCGCTTTCAAAGAAACGAACAAACTCTTAAGATTTATTATTAATACAGATATTTGAGATAGAAAATGTGCTACGCATGTACGTTATTATGTTTGAAACGTGAAAACCTCAATAACACATATTCGAAGAAAACCATATTTCATATCTTACGACCTTCCAAATAACACTTCAGTAAACAAGCTTCAATATAAGTCTATTAACGAAAATAGCTCAAAACATTTAAGCCTATAAAGGAATACCAAAAAAATTGTACCGTTATATGTTTTAACGGTCTTATTCATAATAAGTTATGGAACATCTAAAGGCTTGCTAAAGTCTCGTTGTCAAAAATTGGTATTCATAAACGCATTTTAGCACTAAAACGTTCTTTAAACCTACTATAAAGTTATGAAACCCAGAACCCTACTTTAACAGTATTTTAAGGAAAAAATGGCCGACTTTACATCAGCTGATGACATATGACGTACAATGTAACATGTGCAAAAAGTCAGTTTCGTAAACAATCGTACTTCGAGGTTCGAGGAGCTGCAGTTGTATTTCATTTATTTTGCACTTCTGTTTAACCAATTTAGTTTATTTATTATTATACACCTACAATGCAAAATAGAAGCAAGGAAAAATATAACGCAACAAGAAATACTGTGGGACGCTGCTGCTTTGGACTGTGGAAATTACGCTTTCAATGTTTTTTACATGGCATACATGCAAACTAGGAAATGTGAAAACAACCATAGTGGCTAGAGCAGTACTTTACAATATTTCAGTTGACCGTGGAGACATGCAGTTAGAAGGTAGCAATATCATGAATATCATACAAAGTCACCCAAAGAAGTTGCAAGGGGAAATGCAAATGCTATTTTACAAACTATCAAGGAAACATTCCGCCGAGGTAGCCCCACTTTACCAGGTTGGAGGTACACCTTCCCACTTGTGTCCGGAGACGGTTCAGGGATTTCCGTGAGGATCACGAAGTTTACACCCTGCAGGAAGATGCTCCAGTAGGATGCAGTAGGGTGTGGTTGTGAAGCTGTGTCGCAAACCATACTCCACCCCCTATCCTACCCTATGTGTCCTTAAACATGCAGTCAAAGTAACCTCTGCGCTACCACTGGTGACGTTGTGGAAGTGGCAAAGTTTTGGGCCAAGATCTAAAATACAGTCGTCCCCGCAACACGAAGAATATAAAGAGGAGACATTTTAGCGAGTAGTTCATTAATAAAAAGCTTATGTACAAATATCTGTTTAATTTATTTATTTTTATAATACTCTAAACTTTAATTTGGCTTCTAGAACTTGTGCTAGCAGAACAACATTTTTTAAATGTTTCTTTTCATTTGCCATCTCTTCTGTAGGCCATTTCAGTTTCTGCTATTTGTAGTGAAGCACCATCCTTACTAGTTCTACTGTCCTGAAACACAAAATTAATGTTATAATTCTTTCTCTTCATTATCTTCTAAATACTAAAATAATTAAAGAAGTGGTGGCATAAAAATAACTAATATTACTAATACTAGTAATTATTAGTTATTGTTATGGCGGCGGTTTTTTTTTTCTTACAAAATAAAGTGTTTTGTACAGGTAAACGAAGTTCTTGACATGCTTACTCAGGAACTTTGTAAGTTTTAGTAAATTGGATAGGCACCTAATTCGTAAATCATGCCAGGCCGCCCCTTTTTCGCGTTGGTTTCGGTCAGTATCACTGTTTTTATTTTCTATCTTCTTCTTAGTGCGCCCAGAATTTGGCTACTTGTTTGGCGCCATCATCAGCGTCCACCTTCATTTTCCATTATGGAGACCCTCTCCCTGACCAATTCTTCCAAAAAGATCTAAGGAAAAGCAATGTTTAAGAAATTATGAATGTTTACAAAACAAAACTTACTTTGAACACTTTTTAGCTGTAACAGTACACACCTCATCGTCCTCCAACCAATATTCACTTCTTTGCCCTTTATTGGAACTAGTCTCCGGTCTTAATTCCATTTCTTATAGATACAAAAAAAATATTCTAAAGTTTTCGCTCGCGCCTGTTGTATCAAATTCATTGACATAAAAAACCATGTTATGACATTAACGCGTCAAAACTGACGAAACTGTAGACAATAAATTAGTTTTCCATACGTCTTATTGTCTATGGTCACAATTATTCAGTGCGTAGACAGATATTCTCGTTTGATGATTCAATATATTGACCAATTTGTTGGACGATTTCATTATAATGGCAACATATTGAAGTTAAAGGACATTTTAGTTATAGAACGTTTATGAAGCGTTTATGAATACAAAATTTTATCGAACGTTTTAAAGGCTTAATGAGCATTTTAACTAAAGTATGTTTTAAACCTTCTATAAGCTTTTTTTATGAATAAGACCGTAAGTGTTTAACCTAACAATATGCTCGAAAAACATTATCACTATACGCTTCCCACATGCTCCCACCTTGTAATATTAATATCGAGTGAGACTGGTGTTGTGAATCCGACTCTATAATTTAGGCAATACGGTAGAAATTCATGTAACCGGTACTGGATATGGTGCAATTGAAAAGCGAAAAGGGTTTGAATATTTAAATATTACAAACTTCCTATGGGATATTCCTAATTTCATGAGAAAGGTTTAGTTAAAAATTTTCGTGAAATTAGGCCCTGCTGATGGTAGTCACAACTTCCTTAAAAAAACTGTGGCATTCCGGGAGTGCCGACAGAAGTGAAAACAAAACACAAACAGAATACTTTACCATCACTCACTGACATATCGGATAATACATTAAAACCGAGTACATCCCGAGGACAGCCGAACACACTCGAAGCGGGTGTTTTTTTAATCGTCTTATAAACAAAACACTCACGGTGTCGCTTACGTAACAGAGGCGCGAGTTCAATGGTTTTTTCTTATCTCAAAAAATGCTCAACGCGCTAAAGAAGTGTCACTTCAAAAAACGTAACTGAATGTTTTCTCGTTTTGACACAAACTAGCAAAGAACTGTACCAGGATAGCAGGCTCATACTTTGGTGGTGGAAGTTCAGCAAAGTTGAATACCCAGAGTACTCTTTTAATGGACCCATAAACTACAAGGGTCTGTACTAAAAGGTTACAGTTTCAGAGGCATTTGTATAATATACGTGTGAGGTACCCAATAACAATAAACAAACTCTTCATACTAAAAAATAATATTATAAATGCGAAAGTATCTGTCTGTTTGTTACCTTTTAACGCCTTCACGACAAAACGGATTTGGACGAAAACTGGCACACGGATAGATCTGGGTTAGGACATAGGATACTTTTTATACCGGTAGTACGTTCCCGTGGCATAATTTCCGACCTCCACGAGATTGAAGCCGCGGGCATAAGCAAATAACAAATAAAACCATCGGCTGCATGGTCGCGCTGAATCTAGGTCATAGCACACATATCAACTCGGAAAGGAATCGTAACCTTATCGCCTTTCGCCTCAGCGTCAAACAGGCGTCAACCTGTTGCCAACCGTAAGCGCGGGAACTGCAAGTTGACCACGCACCGCACCGCGGTTCGAGCTTGTCCCGAGGCGAGGCGATTACATTACGATTCCGATTAGTGTGCTTTGCATTAGGAAATTAATTCATACAAAGAATACTGAATAGCTCGAGTTGATACGATGACGATCCCTTT
Source organism: Luperina nickerlii (assembly GCA_963855955.1). NCBI lineage: Eukaryota > Metazoa > Arthropoda > Insecta > Lepidoptera > Noctuidae > Luperina > Luperina nickerlii. The sequence continues at coordinate 20,597,511 of OY979669.1, forward strand.
CCGATTCGATACGTGTGCCTACCTTATAAGTGGCTGTCTTCAAAGACGACCCTTCTTTCAAAACCGCTGGCGGTTTTCCCTTACACAACCGCCTACACCTAAGGAACTAGCCTCAGTGGTGTTCAGTTTCCTGCGGCACCCAGCACGCGGTGATACAACAGGTAATTCAGGGTGTATGTTAGAGCTTACATATTCAAGTTATGCATAATGGCGGCTTGAGATCTATTGGGATGTGTTGCTAATACGGGGAATATGTTCGGGTATGTTAGGCGGAATTTGCATACATAGATAGTTAGTTTTATAGGTTAGCTTTGACAAGTGAACTAGAATTCAGACGAGAGTTTGGATACTAGAGTGATTCTCAGAATGTCTTAAACAAGAAAGAATTTAGCACAGACTAAAATACACACAGTACACCAGAGACAACTATCAGATAAAAAAAAAATAAAATAAAAAAGTGAAAAGTCCGATATAAGAAATTAGCGGGAAAGTGTGCCTCACGGCTGCGTCAAAAAGGCCCAGTTCAACAACAATACCAGACAACAAGTGCCTGACGCTGGTTTTCAACTGGACCTGATGTGTGAGATGACAGATGTAAATAGAGAAAGAAAGAAAAAGTATTTATTGCTACTCGTACAGGAAGATCATAAACTAAACTAAACACAGTAAAAAAAAAACAAGTTATATAAAAAAGTAACAAAATTTAAAATGAAACAGAAAGTCCTATACGAGGCCAAAAGGCTCCTATCTCAGCATGGTGCTGATGCATACTGCAACGTGACGTGTGTAATTCAATAAATAAAATAAAGTGTCAGATAAATACAGTAATGAATACGTTTATTGAGTACCATAGCAAAAAATACTGATCCATAATAATAATTAATAATAATATTATTATAAACTAGCTGCGCCCCGCGGTTTTACCCGCGTAAATGTCGATACCGTGGGAATATCGGGATAAAAAGTAGCCTATATGTTAATCCAGGGTGTCAGCTATCTCCGTACAAAATTTTATCAAAATTGTTCCAGCCGTTTGAGCGTGAAGAAGTAACAAACATATAAACACACACACTCACAAACTTTCGCCTTCATAATATTAGTGTGATTCGAAAGTAACTCTGTCTGTCTGTCTGTATGTTACCTTTTCACGCCTACACCACTGAAAGGATTTCGATAAAATTTGGCAGAGAGATAGATTGCATCCCCGGGAAGGACATAGGATAGTTTTTATCGGCATACCTCGCCATCGAAGCCGCGGACGGAAGCTAGTAATTAAATAAATGAGATAGCAGCATAGCGCCGGCGGCAAGTTTTGATAAGACCTATCAAAACTACTATCAAAATTCGCCGCCACCGCCACAGCGCCGTGTGTGTGGGGTTCATACAAATCCAAAGGTAACTAATACAGCGGCACCACGGGCGGCGGCGTCACTGGAGATCCCCACGCCGCAGATTTGGCGTTGAGATCCCCTTAGCAACAGCACCGGGCGAGGGTGGAGTCGGCCCACGACGGCACCCAACTCGACAAGGAACCTCTCGAAGTCGGCGAGACTCTTGTTGGGCGAAAAATACGCCCCAACCGTGCCAATGCCGTCCGCGAGGGCGGCCACCCGGCGGTGCCGCTGCAGCTACGGCATAATAAGTAAACAGGTTTTCCATGCCAAGTTTAAAAACAGCTCCCTAATTTCATAACACACAATCTGAATCATTTTGAAGGATATTGATAATCCATCAGCTGCGGCATAATGTGTAAACGGCCTTACATGATCGTAATTTCTCTATATTATGTGTAACATTGAACTATGATATTCTAGACGGATGATAAGTGGCTACATTTTGGTATTGCATAGGTATATTAATAATTCAGGGGCCGATAGCCCTGAAGTCGACAACATGTGACATGTGATAGGTAGGACCGCGTTATACACTATGGATCTTAAACTCAAAGCATTTATTTCCATTTATGGACAAACGCTTATTCCAAAGCGTAGTATGTCCTTCTTATGGAGAAACACGGGCAAGACCCTTCAATATTCCATTGCAAAGCGTACCTACTTAGTAAGTTCCTATGGAAAAGAACGATAAAGAAACTCCAATATCCAAAATCAGCGAAATCTGATAAAGAATAAATTGTATCAATCAAGGTTTAAGTCCAAAACTATTGTTTATTTATATTTTCTTCTTATATAGAAAAGGAAAGAGCCTTGAGTACCAGCCTTAAACTAAAACTTTAAACAGTGTTTACCAAATTTTGGCACTGCCTCTCTTAACTAAAAATCTCAGTGAATTATAAGTAACTAGCTGCGCCACGCGGTTTCACCCGCGTAAGATCCGATCCCGTGGGAATATCGGTATAAAAAGTAGCTTATGTATTAATGTTGGTTATAAACTATCTGTGTGCTAAATTTCATCTAAATCCCTTGTGCCGTTTATGCGTGAAGAAGTAACAAACATATAAACACACACACACGCTAACAAACTTTCGCCTTTATAATACTAGTGTGATAGTCTGCGGCCGGCAAATTTCATACACTGGGCATCCGCTTCTTTATTGGTGAATTCAGACCACTAAGTCGGGGTTTCCTACCGACGTTCTTCTTTACCGAATTGCAGGGGTATCAAACGTTGACTGTAAAAGTATATATTAGGGTTTCATTCTATGGAAGCGGCTTCTGTTCTATACACTACTTTTCTTTATGTCAATTGTTTCAATGACCACAATTTTGCCAATGTCAGATGTGATATGGATAAAAAGATACTTTATAAACTCCCTGTCCCACATATGACTCAAAGCACAAACAAAGCCCTAAAACTCATCATCTGCCCAGCCTTTTCCCAACTAGGTTGGGGTCGGCTTCCAGTCTAACCAGATGCAGCTGAATACCTGTATTTAACATGGAGCGACTGCCTATCTGACCTCCACATCCCAGTTACTGGATAATACGATACCCCTTGGTGAGACTCGTTGTCACACTTTCGGGCTTCTGACGATGTAACGACTGTCAAAGATCCCCGAATGACAGCCGGGACGAACGGCTTAACGTGCTTTCCGAGGCACGGAGGAGTCTCGGTATGTAAAGATGGTCACCCATCCACAGACCAACCGCGGCAAGGGTAGCTTAACCTGATCGATCGACCTGCGCGGCTGTTATTATGTAGCCACTGAAACTCTCTCACAAAAAAACGTATCATACAGGCGTTGTTTTTATTCCCCTCCAACAAGTGCTCTCCTGACAGATAGCTAGCCTATCAACTCCTCCCGCACCATTTCCAACGCTACAGTTAAATTGCAGGCGAGAATAAACGATCTACCCGACACCTTTCTTTTACTACTTCATTAAGTGAATAAACAATTTTATTGTAGTTTTTAAAGTGCTCTTAAAAAGGCTTTAGTTGTTTGTAAAGGAACGTTCTTTAAAGAAGTGATTGTCCATTTCATATTTATGAAGTTACTAGCAGGCGTACCGCGGTTTCACTCGCATAAGTCTCGATGCCGTGGGAATATCGGTATAAAAATTATCCTATGTCCTTCCCCGGGATGCAATCTATCTCCATGCCAAAATTTAGTCGAAATCCGTTTAGTGGTTTAGGCATGAAAAGGTAACATACAGACAGACAGACAGAGTTTCGAATTTATAATATTAGTGGTTTGCAGAAATCGGGGTCTACTCTCTTAGTCCGTCAACAAAGATACGGACCCGTCCGAAATAGAAGCTCCGTCAAAGAGTTTCAAATTAAAATTTTCGCACGGGGAATTACACATAGGCATCAGGGACAACTGTCAAATCGTGTTGTCATTAATTCTTAGTTCGGGCCCCAAACTAATCTTAAGCCCGTAAGTAATAGGTACTAGGAAACGCCCGTGATTCCGGACGAAACTACGGATTTCATGCTTAGGGAGTAGATCCCAAGAATTTGGTGTCTGTCTGTCTCGCGGCTGTTTTTCTCAGACACTACTATATCTACCTATATAAACGAAGCAAAAGGAGTATCTAAAGATGTACAGTACCCGGCGATAAATATTGCACATCGACCTGTTCGAACCTATCGATTTTATACAAAGAATAAAAATAATTATCAAAAGAAGCAAATCATAATTGTTTTAACAGCTCCTAATAGATACCGGGCTGTTTGTATTTCGTGAGACAGAGATAACGCTCTACGAAGCCGAAATTAGCCGATTGTCTCTTTCCAAAGGTCGATGTGCAATATTTATCGCCGGGTACTGTACTTTAGCTACCTATGTATTGACCTGAAGGCCAATTCTCGTAATTTAAAACGTTCAAAATCTAGTCGCAGTCTCATCTCGGCGACAAACAAATGTCAAAAACTTGTCAAAAATGTAGGGAAATTAGAGGTATTTTTGACAGTTTGACTGGATCGGTCTGTGAACGTTCTTGAAATTACGAGAGTTGCCCCTCTAATGTTTGGTGGACGTCGTTGCAAAAGTCATTTACCTACACTTTTTTGTGGTAAATAAAGCCTTCTTCAATTCTTTATACTGTCGAACTGGCAACTTTGATCTCAAATATCTGGCGTTTGGTTAGGAATTCCAAATTCAAATTTATTTCAAATTTAGGCTTGTGTTTCGAATTTAGTGATTGATTTGTTTTCGCGACATTTGATTTTTCTCTCAAAGAAAAATCAAATGTCGCGAAAACAAATCAATCGTTCTGTTCACAATATGGAAACTAATACGAATTCCACCAGAGTTGTAGAAATAGCTCGAAGGATTAATTATGTGTATGGTGAAGCTACTGTAAAAGAAAACACGGTACGTTATGGTTCCAAAGTTTTCGTTCCGGAAATTTTGACCTGCAGAAGAAACTCCATGGACGACGGACGGCCGGAGACCCTAGCTGACAATGAAAAATCAAAAGTGATCGTAGAAGCGGACCCAATCATGAAATGTAAGGGCCCAATAAATATTTTTTAAACAAGTTACAATGATATCGGTATGCAAATTATTGTGATGAATCATTTAAACTCATGAAATATTTTAAAAAGCGTTTAAATGAAAATTTAAACACGTATAAAATATATACCATTTCCGGAAACACAAAAATTTGCAGCATCCGATACCGATTACCCAGAACGTCCAAATATCCCCAAATAAATAAATTCGGGATATCAAAAGGTTTTAATATGGTCTCAGGAATTAATTAATTTGCAGCATACGATAGCATTTCGATGTTATCGGATATAACGTAAAAAATTATTAAATATTTTCATGTGCATATGCCATGTAATGATGGAATGTGAGCAGTTCATTTTGATTAATCATAATTAAATGATATGTTAGATCGTGTTGGCTTTGAACTGAGGTTTTGATTTAATTGGCTGCAATTGACTGATCTTCTTCTTTCGTGTCAAATCAAATCAAATCATTTATTTGCATAAAACAGGTTCAGTGGATGTTACAAAAGGTCAAATTGCCACGTTGAATGGCAATGCTAATTCTTTGGCCAAAGAACGACCCAGCCGGCGAGAAATTTTCTTAAAAAGGAGACGCGCCCTCGGGCCCCCTTGACCCGAGCGTTTCGACCCCGAACTGCTCAAAGCTGTAGTTGCCCATAAGGTTACTGTATTTGCGCCGCTTGAGTGTCTCAGCAGCCGCAGCAGTGGCGCCAGCACAGCCCGCTGTGCTAGGAACATGAGATGGCGCAAGGGTATCGACACACGTTGCGTCCTACACCAGAGGTCTACCCACCTTCGAAGGCAACAACGTCATGCCGTCTGGTCTCTTCCCATCGTCACGTACCAAGCCGTTTGGTTCTAACACCGCTGGTACGCCGGCGGAGACAAGGGCTCGACGAATAATACCGTTGATGCTGGCGTGCCGTGCTATGCGACCTGCGCTCCTGCAGCAGGACAGACCATGGTGTCCGAGACTATCGACAGCTTCACATTTCGTTCTTTTGTTGAATTAGATGTTTGAATTTGGCACACCTATTCAATTTATTATCTGTAACTAAACTTACGTTATTGTTATACTAAAATTATATTATTTATTTATATATACTTAATTGTACACCAGAAAATACATAGCAAAAAATACGATTATTACTCCAAAACATAAAATGGGCGGCCAAATGCCAATATTAAAAATATTATATTTTTTTATTAATATTGGCAAATGGGCACTATTATTGTTATTAGAAAGAGAATTATGTTATTTTTCATCGTCTTCTATCGTGTCTTCCCGAACTCACTGAAAACCAGCGCTGGGGCTCTCTGTATCGCATAGGGTCGTTGAATTATAGTGAGCGATGGCCGTGTTGCGTGGCTGTAACGCATATTTTCCCCCGACATGATATTTTTTTGTTTTTTTTTTTCTTTCTCTGTGTCATGTCTACCGCTAATTAATGTATTTTCTTTCTTTCTTTTCTTTTTCTTTCTAAGCTTACAAAAAAGCTCAGTCATAAAAAGACTGGCGATCTAACAAGAGGCAGAGCTGATTTTCTAGATTATGCTGCGTTGTCCCTAATTTAGCACTTTCAAGGCACCTTTTTAAATACACATACAACAGTTTGGTAGCAACCTGTCACAGTAAAAGCCTGTTCCAGTAGACGCTTAAAATTACCCAATTACAAGGTTCGAGCCGTTTGGGGTTGAAACTCTAGGGCCATGGGGTTCGAGTGCCCACTTAGTTTTTCGAGACATGGCCAAGCGGTTGGACGAATCTTCACGTCACCACCGTTCTGGCCTATTTTTGGCCAAAGAATCAGCATTGCTATACAACGTGGCAATGCTGCTTGCCTTTAAGGCACTCTACGACTGCACTAAGAGGAACATTCAGGAGTATTCAGAATAAAGAAACAAACTGTCTACTTACGGCTGTTCATCACAAGAATAAGTTTCAACGTAAGCACGTTAAGTTAAAAATACACAATGAAATATTGTGGGCAACTTAACAAATTTTACTTTGTGATTTCCCTAGGCAGACAAATTTAATCTAGACCATAACAAGGAACAAATTAAATATGACATCGTAAATATTTACATTTTTCATCTAAGTGAACTTTATTTGTGTTTTTTTATTTCAAGGAACATATTTGTTTGTAGTGGGCTTTTTTTTTTCTCAAGTCATCATGATTTGGCAAATTCATCTCGCTAATTTCTGAGCGGAAAGAATGGGAGGAGGTATTTTCCCAAAAGTAGGATAATGGAAATATCTACCCGTTCCTGAGAAAATTGGGGACAACACAGTGATCCTCTAAATAAAGGTTCTTTTTTTATCCTCTTGAGGTACTTAAAAGTAAATATTTTTATTTAATGTCTCCACTAAGAGCTGATTTTTCCATCGCATCGGTAACTTTTATTCGTGGAATAAAATTGACGTTTGACAGTTTTTGTATGAAATAACTGTCAAAATTATTCCTCGAATAAAGTTATCAGCCTCTAAACAAATAGATTCGTAGGATATCTCTTGAAGAAGGTTTATGAGCAAAATCTCCACGATATTATCAATTTATGGCTATTGGAGGACGGGCAAGTCACGAAATCCAATAATAAATGACAATATTACAGAAATGCGTCACTCGTACATAACGTCATCCCTGAACCCAAAGGTGTTGAATGTGGAAGGCAACACGGTAAAGCTTTCAACTCATCGGTCATGTGGGCCCTTCCGATGAAAAGTAGCCACTTTACTCGTCAAACGCCAATCCAAGCCGGTCCGTGGGGAGGGGACCCGATATACTTTGTTGCACAGGCGCAAAGAGTTGTTAAGTTAATAGAGGTGACAGAGAAGCTTGGCCAGTTAGGAGATTAAAAAAATTTTAAAAAAGCATGAATATAAAAATAAAATGCTTATTACAGACACAGTTTCCATAACTTACTTGCCTGCACTGTGTGCTGACAGCAATGAAAAAATAATCCTTTTGTAATTGATTAAAACTTGTCGCATTGGCTTAGTCCCATCTCGGCACCTACCCATCTCGACACCTTCCCATGTCGGCACCTTTCCATCTCGGCACCTTCCCATCTCGGCACCTTCCCATCTCGGCACCTTCCCATCTCGGCACCTTCCCATCTCGGCACCTTCCCATCTCGGCACCTTCCCATCTCGGCACCCATGAATTCTAATTCTATTTGTTGTAATTTCTGACGTTCAAAAGTGCCTTTTATGTGCCTATTTGAAATAAATATCTACTTTGACTTTGACTTTCGACTATCTAGCCTCCACAACCCAGTTACTGGGTAATAATACGATACCCATTGGTAAGACTGGATATCAGACCTTTGGGCTTCTGACGACCCGTAACGACTACCAAAGATTCACGAATGACAGCCGGGACCAACGGCTTAACGTGCTGTGCGTGAGTGGTCTTGGTATGTAAAGATGGTCACCCATCCACGGACCAACCGCGGCAAGCGTAGCTTAACCTGATCGATCGAACCGTGCGGCTGTTATTTCTTAGCCACAAGCTCACCAATTTTTCGCAAATTGCAACACTTCCGTCGACAGAATAAGTAAATATGTAGATGCGAGAATCATGTCCTGTCTGCAACTTTATTCTTTGTCTAAAATATAACTTATGAAATAATATCACAAGATATTAGAAGGAATTAGTCGCCAGCCAGTCCATCGAACTCAATCGTTGGAGACGGCATTAAATTGAGTAGACGTTATTGCTTTGTGCTCTATCAGAATCACATATATCATTGTGTTGTAGTTTTCCTGAGAAATTAGCTTTTAAAGCACCTTTTGACGAAGTTTTTAAAGAAATACCTTCTTTTATGTAGCTTTTTTCATCATACGAGTTGTCCAAAACAATCTAATTTTACATGATAACTTTATGAACATAAAAAACAAATATAAAAATGAAACTAATGCAGAAAATACTGCTCATATTCGTTTTCGTAAACACGGTTTTCGGCTTCGTTGATATCCGAGATGTGACGTCAGATACGCTGACGAAACTGCCGAAAGACTTCTCTATAGCCGTCAAAGATATTGCAGAAGCTTTACCCACGAAGAGTATAGCAATAGTGCGGGGAAATTCGACGAATATCAGGTAAGAGTTTTCACGAGATTATCCCTTCTATTAAAGTTACAAAATTAACATGGCACCACTTGTATATTTCCCGCCAGTTTGGGTAGACTTGTACTTGTATACGCCCACATTTCGCCAGATATGTTTAAGTTCCATCTAATATGGGGAGAGCCTATTGCCCTAAATCATTAAAATCATCATCATCCTCATCGGCCCAGCCTTTTCCCAACTATGTTGGGGTCGGCTTCCAGTCTAACTGGATTCAGCTGAATACCAGTATTTTACATGGAGCGACTGCCTATCTGACCTCCACAACCAAGTTACTGGGTAATACGTAAAGAAAGAAAATACGTTTATTTGCGGCAAACATGACGCATAAAAATAAAAAAAAAAACGGAGAAAGTATGCGTCACATCTACGCAAAACGGCCAAAGAAAATACATTTTTCACTTCTCATGCTCTAAAAGTTCGTCTTTATGTTGTGCGTAGGCGACATAAAGTCGCTTTTTATGCTCTAGTGCATAAAGTATTTTTTTTTCTAAGTCTAAAATCATTAGGCCCAACAGAACGCACAATAAAATGTGGCAGATTAAAGTCGTTATTTTATTTCATTTGCTTTAATTTATATCACTTCCGTATTTTCTATCGTTAATTAAATAAAACCAGATAAAATTGTTGTCATTTATTATTTAAAAACGCAAAAAAAAGTTTTTATGACTTGACAGTATGAAACTATGAAGTACCCAAGTCACACATGATGTAAATTAAAAAAAAACTATTAAAAGTTTCGTGGCGGGAATTACCTATTCTCTTCTTCAATTTTGTAGCATTCTTGAACAGTGAAAATACTGTTCAAATATGTATACACCGTGTTCTTCACGTTATCCATAAACTTTGTCAAACGCTTCTACAGCTTTTACAAATTAAATCTAACACAGGAAGTAGTACTTAAAAAGGCTTCGTTACAAAGATATTTGTAATTTCATTCAATGAAATTTAGTTCAGCTATGCAGTAAGAAAGGGTCTTAACTTAGTATTGACAAGTTTCAGCCCGCCAAATCTTATGAATGAAAATATGTTGTTGCCAATTCGGATAAAGAGGCATGCATATCGGTTGATTTACGTCAAGGTATTTAGTTTGTATGAAAATTAACAAAAAATAAGAATTCATTAATATGTAATAATAAAAATCATCATGAACATCTGGTCGAAGTTTATGTATATCGTCCGGAACACGGTCATCGGTTTCATTTTCTCGCAAATGAAGTGAAAAGGAGAGCAATTTACTATATTTGACACAGCCTAAAAGGGAAACAACACGACATATTACACTAAGAGTAAAACAAAACAGTGTATAGTTCGCTGTAAGAAATTAGCAGGGAATTAATTACAAGTACTGTAATATTTTTACAGATCAAAAGATATATTGGAGCTGCTCTGTATGTTGAGTGATCACAACGTACCGACTATTAATTTGGACATCGCAACAAAAGAAAACAAACATAAGGTAAATACTCCCGATTTTTTCCAAAAAAGCTCGAGAAATGATATTTTCCGAGAAAAATATTTCATGATAAAGAGGCAAATTGAATAAGCCCGATACAGGAGTTGTTTTCTGTGAAACTTGTTTCATGTTTGTTTCTATTATTATATATTCTTTATATTTTCTATACCTAAGGAAATGACATAATATGCTGTTCTTTCAACTACGTAGTATTGTTATCATTAATCACTACAAAACCGATCACAAAGAACGTATTTTTTGCTTAGAACCAAAACAGTGCAGAAATGTTATATGAAATCTCATGGTTGCACAGTTTTTCATGAATGCACTGTTTTTTATTTTTTATTTAGATATAAATTTACCACAGGGGTTTAATGTCTCCCATTAAGTTTAATATAAAATGTATTAGATCAAAAAGATACTGGCTGAAAATAAAAATCGGCTGAATAAAACCGACTTGGTGAAAAAGAAAAAACAAATGGCGGGCATTTTGTACCATTGTAAAGCCTTGATACTTCATATTTAGCAAGAAAAGTTTTAAAAAAATGGAAATAGAAAGCGATAACGATATAAATGTAACTCCAGAAAGTATAAAAATAGCTGCAAATGAAATTTTTAATAACCTTTTACCGCAAAAGTCGCGGGATAAATATTTAAAGGAAAACTTTGTTTTCATAAACTTGAGTTTTTATTTTGAGTGGGTATATTTTATCACAGTAACTAAATTGGTAGTTGAAAGAAAAGTAGATTACGCACCTTACCAAAGTGAGTAAATAATGCACTTAATAATAAAATTAACTAACTAAAAAAATAAAACAGTACTAATGCGCTCGATGCAACAATCTACTATTGCAATACAATCCTTATAGATCATGATCATCATCGGCCTAGCCTTTTCCCAACTATGTTGGGGTCGGCTAATAGGTCAAACCTATGTCATCTTTATTGTATGTTTTACTAGCTTTTGCCCGCGGCTTCGCCCGCGTGGATATCGAAAAATATCCCACGGGAACGTACTACCGAGATTAAAAGTACCCTATGTGTTAATCCTGGTTTTAAACTATCTGTGTACCAAATCTCGTCCTAGACAGTTCAGCCGTTTTTGCGCCAATCCGGAACATACATCCAGACAAATGAACAAGGATTTATTTTTATTAAGCCTACACTTTGGCCCAGGAAGAGGTGGAAAGATGACCTAGATGCGCACCGCTACTTCCATGCATCCTTATCTAGAGCCACCTTGATCCAACCCTTTTTTTTTTTTTTTTTTAAAGGGTTGGATCAAGGTGGCTCTAGATAAGGATGCATGGAAGTATTTGGGGGAGGCCATTGATCAGCAGTGGGACAGTGTAGGCTTAATAAACAAAGATAAAAAAATAGCTAGTAGATTGTTTGCCAAGGGAGCAAACAACTATTTTTAAGGCGAGAGTGTTTAGTAGAATCCTGACCGCAGCAAGGGATTCAAAGTACGTCACTCGAGCTTAAAATAGTGTTGCTCCCGAGGTGGACACTGTACTTTTTATGAAAAAATAAGTAAATGCAACTTATGAATAAGAATAGTACGTTTATTTATTTCATTATCACTACTTGAAGACGACATACTGATTTTTATAAAACAAAGTAAATTACTAATTTGAGTACACAATTACGAACAAAAGCAGAATGCTTTTCGCGCGTTTTTTTATTTTTTCCACAAACTTTTTTTTTTAATTTGGCTCGCGCCTGGCTTTATCGTGCAGCCTGTTACTTGTTCATACAATGTTCGTGATTGATCTCTTTGGTGATTGGAATTTTTACTAACAATATCCACGTTCCAAATTCAAATAACTTTTGGTCCCTACTTATTAAAGAACTATTTTAGTGCATATTTATTATTTTGTGTTTTTTATTTAGTGCATTTTTATTGCATATTTTGAACGTTTTTAATGACGAGAATTGTCCTTCTGGTCAAGCACGCGCGTCGATTGCGAGTACTACGCACCTGACCTTTCTGAAGAACATCACCAATAAGGTCACTATATGTTGTTCAAGGCGTCCCCCCCCCCCTCCCGGCGGCGGCGTTTCCGCTCACATCTGCCTTAAAATACCTTTTGTTAGTCGCCTTTCATTCATCCTCTTAACATGACCAAACCATCTAAAGCATGCAAGGATCGTAGCAAGTGCATGTAGATTGAAAGAAAGAAAATACATTTATTTAGCACAGACTAAAAGACACACAATACACCAGATACATACATCAGATAAAAACAAAAAATAAAGATCAAATAAAAAAGTGTAAAGTCCGATGTAAGAATTTAGCAGCAATGTGTGCCTCACGGCTGCGCCAAATAGGCCCAGTTCAGCAAAAATGCCAGACAACTAGTGCCTGACGCTGGTTTTCAACTGGACCTGATATGTGAGTTTCTGTCTAGTCCATGGGAAGGAGGCGTGAGTTTATGTTTGTATGTAAAACCGTTGACAGCTATAGTCACTTCGACGTTGGCGCGCGGTGGTACAGGTGACCTAAGTCTAAGTGCTTGGCCAGACTGGCAACGCGGGCGCGGGGTGGGCGCAGCGCGGCGAACTGAAACATAATATGTTTCAGTTCGCCGCGCTGCGCCCACCCCTAAGGACACTAAGGACACTCATAGGCAGTTCATATTATGAACTGCCTATGAGTGTCCTTAGTGGCCCCGTGGGCGCGGTGACCAGCGCGGGCTGCTCGGCGCAGAAAACGCGCGGGGAGCGCGCGGGCAATTCACGCCATAGCTCGTTCATACAAGTGGCTGCAGTGGGTGCGCGGCGCGGGCGCGGGCGGAGTTCTCAAACTAGTTCGAGCTTTTTTCTAGTAAAAATAAGTCTTCTTCATCCATATTATATTTTGACAAACATTAGACACGAGAACACGCAGAACGCAGCCGCGCTCCAGTGCGGACAGGCAGACCGCGCGCGTTTCCGCACTCACGTCCGCCCCGCGCCCGCGCCCTTGTCTGACCAAACACTAAACCTAATAATGTTGTTATTATGTTCCAGTATTACAAGTTTCTGCGAAAAGCTTTGGATGTGTCGGATCAAAGAACCAGCCTCATTCTCTGTGAGCCGTATGAGTGTGAGAATATTCTATATGAGGTGAATAATTATTATTATAATACTAGCTTCTGTCGGCAAATTCCGTCCGTATGGAAATAGACTATACCGGTACATACATAGAAATATAAATAAAACAGAAGAAGTGGCAAGGGGGCGTGTAAGTTATTTCATCACCATTAAACTCAAAACGGTGAAAGAAAACATCTCGTGAGGAAACCGACATGTCCTAGAACCAAAAGTTCGAAGACATGTGACATCCAACAAACCCGCACTGGGCCCGCGTGGTAGATTCCGGTCCACTTCCTCTTACTGAAAGGACGCCTGTGTCCCATCAATGGGAACATTATAGCCATAACATTTTATTATTATAAAAATAAACTTAACATAAAACGTATCTCATGGCACTCGGCAATAGTGGTACTTTCTATGAGTGGAAGAATTTTTGTAAATGGGGTCAGACCTTCCACAGATTCAAACGTTTTACCACTTTACAATATTAGTTTAGACTAGCTTCTGCCCGCGGCTCTACGGGCTCTAACTATCCCACGGGAACGTGCTACCGGGACGATACATATATTTTACTCCATAACATCAGCTATCTGCCAGTGACCCTCGAAAATCGATCCAGCCGTTTCGGAGATTAGCTGGAACAAACAGACAGAGATTTTTTTTTAGTTTAGTTTTCTGTTTTTGTTATAAGTAGCGTACATAATATCTTATGGATTTAGTGAAAAGCTGTTATTTGGATATTATAAACACACACTTCAATTTTATTTATTTACTGTATGGATTACTAGTAGTTATTATTGTTTCAATCGATATTGTTGCGGATTTCATGCAATACCGAAACTTTATTTAAAAAAATTAAGCATAATCTATCTATCTTTTTCTCTGTGATAAAACAACAAACGAAAGTCAATAAAAGCCGTGTATTCATAATTAATATTTCCCCAATTTTCATTAATTAAAAAGATGGCGTTGACTGCATTCATAAATCACTGCTTGTATCTCTATTTGAATTTATTAACGGGAGTGAGCATTATTAAAAGCTTGCAGTTGAAACTGTAAGGCCATTCAACACACAATTTTAATTTACAACACAAACAATATTTATTCAGAATATTACTTTACTTTGATTTTAAGCTCATTGAGCTGGCTTTCCGGCTGTGAATAGGTTATCGACTATTGGATTTGGATTTTTAAATGAAAAGGGTATGTAAATCATTTCAAAAGGATTTTGCAATTTTTTTTATTCATTTTATTAATTCAAGTCACAATGACTTATATTCAGTATAATGTATACAAAAAATAATACATTAACAATACAAAACAAAAACCGCCGCACTATCAACACTTACACTCACACCTCGTCGGTGTGAGGTGGTAGGTGACGTCACTGCCGCGTCGTATGTATAGACAATCGAGCCTGTTCACAATCATTCCTGCGCACCAGAGACCACCACTTCGCTTACGCATTGTTGCATAGAAGCAGGCGACGCTAACTTCGACAAACATTAATACAATTGGTGGATTGGTAGCCGATTTATGATAAAGCATAGTAAATAAACAAATAGTTACATATCGTGAAAGAAAAAACTTGTTGCGTCGATCCCAAATAAATTGAGATAAAGGCAAGAGAATGATGAATATAATGAAACTGTGAACAAAAATTTATTTATCAAAAAATTTATTTATTAAAATTTATCAAAAAAAAATTTTTTTGAGGCTAGATTCACATTAGGTCGGACCCAGAATTTTACCGTTGGCCGACTATCGGGTTATGGTGTTCACACTATAAGCTGCCGGTCCGACCTAATGTGAACACCCCCGTCGTTATCCGCTGCCTGGCTCGCCACAAAGCAGTTGTCAATGTCAATTGTGAGTTGGCTTCTGTGCACAATGGCCGACGACGTCGTTCTGGTTGTAATTAAATAGAAGACAAGAAAAAAAATCAAAACTTCTGTATTAATTTCACCCTCCATGTTTATAAACGTGTCCTCCCTGCGTGCACGCCGGCCAAACTGCTGGCGTGTGGCTTCGCCGCTATGAGCCGACAAGTGTGAACGGCGCTATACATAGCAGTACGCCAATACTATATCTGATCCGACAGAAATCGTGGCTGAACGTCCGGTAAATGTGTCGTCGCTGACAGTTTAATTGGATCGCCCTAATATGAACAGCGCTATTCAAATACATATGCCAATTTGTTTCTGGCACCTTTGTCGTTCCTGTAAAACTGTCGCTCCGACCTAATGTGAAGCCGCCAAGTGTGCATACACACGACCGATACGCGACAATGACAGAGGCAACTGCAACCGTCGACGCGTCGGCGTATGAGCACAATGTGTTCTTAATTTCATTGGATTTGTCTTTTTCTTTCGAATTTCAAATTACTGACGAATGATAGAGAGAAAACGGTGTGTAACTATTCATCTGATCTAATACGTTTATTAGTAAGGGGGTTAATAAATAATATATTACAACTTAACAGGATAATAGGAGTACCATTGTCATCCAAGTATTAGCAAGCAATCTCATATCTACGGCCTACCACGCGACGATGGGAAGAGACCAGACGGAATGACCATAATGCCCTGGAGGTTAGGCAGACCTTTGGTGTGGGATGCAACATGTGTCGACACCCTTGCGCCATCCCATCTTCCTAGCATGGTGGGCTGTGCTAGGGCGGCTGCTGCAGGTGCAGAAAACCTCAAACAGCGAAAATATTCCAACCTGATTGGAAGTTATATGTTCGAGCCGTTTGGGGTTGATACACTGGGGTCATGGGGTCCAAGTGCTCAGTTGGTTTTTCGAGATATCGCCAAGCGGTTAGTCGACTCTTCGCGTGACCAAAGGTATTTCTTGGCCAAAGAGTTGACAGCGATGCGGACGAATTTTTTGATGCCCTATGATTATTTTGCTTATTTTTCATATAAATGTACCTACATATTATTATTATTTTAAATATTAGCATAGGTTACGTAAATTTTATCATGTTATGGATTTGAAATAAATATCTCTGTTAATCGAATCTGCTTCTTCATTTTTTTTTTCAGTTGACAGAAAACAACCTGATCCACAGCATGATACTGTACTTCTTCTACTGGCCTTACGGTCCGGTGAGCGAGACCTTCCTGATGACCATCAAGGAAGCAATGAGGGTCGCTGTCATCACCAACCCGAGAGAGAGCGTGTAAGTTTTACTTTATGTATTTAATTTCAATGCTATGTCCCCAATGGTGTAGTCGTTTACCTAGATTTTTGGCGATGGAACTAGGAACCCTAGAAGATTGAAATCAGGCTGGGCAGGACATGCCTGCCGACCAAACAATTTTTCGCGAGTAGCAAATTTTTTTGGTAAGCTATAACAATAATTTATTTATTTAAAATAAGTTCATCATCATCATCATTTCAGCCGAAAAACGTCCACTGCTGGACATAGGCCTCCCCCAAACACCTCCACTTCGACCGGTTCTGTGCTTCTCGCATCCAACGAGTTCCTGCGGCCTTCACAAGGTCGTTGGAGCACCTTGTGGGAGGCCTTTCAACGTTACGTCTTCCGGTACGCGGTCGCCACTCCAGAACCTTTCGGCCCCATTGACCATCTGTTCTGCGAGCAATGTGCCCTGCCCACTGCCGCTTAAGTTTGGCAATTCTTCGAGCTATCTCGTTTACCTTGGTTCTCCTGCGGATCTCTTCACATAAGTTACAGACGAAAAAAACATGTTATTATGGTACTCTAGCAGCGCCCGGCGGTCTCACCAGCGTTACTTCCGATCCCGTGGAAATATCGGGATAAAAACTATCCTATGTCCTTTCCCGGGACTCAAACTATCTCTATACCAAATTTCATCTAAATCTGTTCAACAGTTTACGCGTGATTGAGTAACAAACATCCTAACAGCTTCACAAACTTTAACATTTATAATATTAGTAGGATAGTAGGATTAGGTATAAGACGGATTTCAAATGGTTGACATAAGAGTAAAGACAGGTACTATCTAATTATACCGTAACCACAAAATTTTTACAGACGCCAGCACATCAAGCTACCCGAAACTGTCAAATTTTCCCAATCAAATTTGAACCTTATGCTTTACCGATAAAGTTGAAAATCTATTAAAGAAATTTGACAGTGTGTAGTAGCTTGATGTGCTGGCGTCTGTACATGAATTGTGTGAGCTCTGTCTCTTAAACTAGGGTGACCTGATCTTAAGAGACAGTGATCAGCTATAAGGTATCTTATAAAATAAACTTGTGTTTGTATAATATCTTACTATTGTATATCGTCGTCGCGCGTGCAAAAGTCGCTATGTGTTATTTAGTTATTTTCGGTTCTTTATGCAGTTTTAAGCGTTATTTCAATACACACATACTGTATAAACAACTATGTGATAAGTGCAGGCTTCAAACAGGCGCGACTCGACACGCGACACAAAGGCACCGCTCGTTGCGCGACTCGCGCAACGAGCCTTGGTGCCTTTGTGTCGCGCGCAATTATATCGCGTGTCGCGCCTGTTTGTAGTAGCCTTTTCTCTGCAAGCTATGTTGGTAACTCCGGTTCATTTCCTGATAATTTCTTTATCACCACCCATACGTGGTTAAAACCGGTTGCCTTTTCTTTAATTATTCCATACATACATCAACACCCTAATACGGTGTAAAACATTTCACAAACGTTTAAACTTGACACGAATTTTAAAAGCTCCTACCAGCCCTGCACTAGAACATAATGGAAATACTGATGAAGAGATAATTAATGGATAATTAAATAATTGAATAAGTAGATACCTACCTCCGTGTAATTGGGTTACCGATACACATCGCGCCGACGCATGCTGGCAATGGAATGCGGAAAAATTAACGAGAGCTTTATTATGGATTTTTGAGGAGAAAACATACCTGTAATTGCGGGGTAATTGCGTAACACATTAACAGTAGCGATGACTTTCATTTTGACAGTTCAACAACATTCATTGCGGTATTTACGTTGTTGAGCAGACACATTTCTCGAACATATGAAGCAATGGATTAACAATTTAACAATTAACATTAACATTTATTATTAATTTAACATTTATTTAGAAAAAGGGCACACAATATAATAAAAACAAACCAGATCAGATCAAAACAAATAACTATTTTTTTTTTGTTTAGCCTAATCTGTCCCACTGCTGCAAAGGCCTCGCCCAAGTCCTTCCATCAACTCCTCAAAGGAGTCTGTCTACAAACAAATAAAAAAGTGAAAAGTCCGATGTAAGAAATTAGCAGGAAAGTGTGCGTCACGGCTGCGCCAAAAAGGCCCAGTTCAGCAAAAACGCCACACAGCTAGTGCCTAGCAAAGAGGGCCTCTCTTTGCTAGGCATTAATGGCCAGCAGTGGGTAAAGACGGGCTGTGGATGACGATGATGATGATGATGAAATGTTATCTTAAGTATAACATTATAAAGAGAAAATATTAGATTTTTTGTATGTTTGTTTGAAAAACAAAAACGGCTGAACGGATTTGAATGAAATTTGGGATATGGGTAGATGATGACCTGGGTTAGGACAAATGATACTTTTTAATCCGATATTTCCACGGAATCGAGACTAATGCGAGTGAAACCGCGGAGCGCAGCTATTTTTAATAAGGTGCTTTGCTTCGGCTTCAACTCAAGAGCTTTAAAAAAGCAAACCACCAGCTTGCTGCGCTGCGTGTCGCGGGTTCGATTCCCGCACGGAACAAATATTTGTATTGCCTACAGGTAGTTGTTCCGGGTCTGGCTGTTTGTGTATGTGAATTTAAATGTTTGTAAACGCACGATACAGGAGTCATTCCTAGTGTGGGGCAAGGTTTTTATAAAAAAATAAAAAATAAAATAAATAAATAAAATTGATGCCCAGTTCTTTGACTATCCGTATTGTCGCGACCTTTGAACCACCAATCATATTCCTTTTCATTCTTCTAATATTCCTTTCCTTAATTTTACCCTCCCTTCATGATATCCAGTTTTTCACTTCGTCGTTTTTTCTTAACTTTCTAGCCGACTTCTTGGAGCATTGACGTGATTTCAATCGACAAATACCTAGAACAACTATAAATGCTGTGTATTGCTACACTTAAACGGCAATTTCCCGCCATTAAATAACTAGCAACACTCAATATTTCCCTCATTTTAGTGTTCAACATTGGTTTCCGCTCCATTTAAAACGTTAACCAGTTAATGCAATATCTGTGTGACGTCACAGCTCAGTTAACAAACGTGCGTGTTAAACGTTTGACATATTGACATTGTTTTAATAATAATATAATGGATGGACCATTGTTTAGTGTTTTAGCTTGTCATAACGCTAAATAGAGTAAAATAATGTAAATATGTTACGCGAATAGATGGAATTAGAATTGAAAAAGTCGTTGCCATTGAGTTGAAGTCGGTTTTCAGGGTATGAGCATGTTAGGCAGAGGAATGAAAGATATGGGTTCGAAGAAAAAGTTTGAGCTTGAATGTGGAGTTGGCGCATAAAAATTATGAAAAAGTTGTGTGTGTTGATAATAAGCTAGGCACTCGTAGTCACCATCTTGCTTAAGATACAACTCCAAAGGCGACGCATCGTCTTCTGCCGAGCCTTTTCCCAACTATGTTGGGGTCGGCTTCCAGTCTAACCGGATGCAGCTGAATCCCAGTATTTTACGAGCAGCCTTTCTGACCTCCACAACCCAATTACTGGGTAATACGATACCACTTAATTAAAACTGGTTGGTAGATTTTCGGGCTTCCCATAACGACTGCCAACGATCTACGAATGACATCAGGGACCAACGTTGGCTTAACGTGCTTTCCGAAGGTGACTGCGGACCGCAAACTGCAGGTTTAAGGTGTTCCGAACAAAATATTAAAGAGCATGGAAAAGAAAAAATTTTAAACGCTCACATAAACAAGTGACGATCAGCCCTACCTCCGTTGAGTAAGCTGTTCAAGTTATAGCAGGCAAAAGCTGGTTCCCAGTAAAGGAACATACGATTAATTTGCAAAGGAAATAAAAAGTAAACATACAATTCAGTTTCACACTATACAGTATGAAAATAATTGAAAAGCGAGAAAAAAAAACACTGGCACTCCGGTAGTGCCGACAGAAGTGAAAACTTGAACAATTACGAGTGTATTTTGTGAATCGTCTTATAAACAAAACACGCGTGTTAAGGCGTGTTCCTTATTTTATAGGGTTTTTTGCAAATCAGGTATGATGACCAAAGTGACTGGTTTATTCTTCTCGTGAAAGGAATTTATTCAGATTTACAAATCGTGGTTCAGCGCCATCTCGTCGTTGTTGGATGAACTACGTAGTTAGTACGCGAGGCCTACGTAGTTAGTACGCGAGGCCCTCGTAGTTCTTCCCGATGTGCATAGATGGTGCTGTCCTCAACAACGCGCGTCACGTCTTACGAATTTTCGATCAGGGTCACGTGACCTGACGCGAATTTAGAAGTTTTTACCCATTCCAAAAAAAGTACACAGCGCCGCTAAAGAAGTTTTCACTTCAAAAATAATTTAAAAAGGCCCTGACATCATAAAAAAGTAATGGTCAGCCCTACTTCACTTACCAAGTCATAAGTGTTGGAGCGGATAAAACCTGGTACCCACTGAAGGAGCATGCTACCAAAGAAGATAAACAGTCGACACAATACACAGTGAAAACAATTGAACAGAGCGGAAAATATCAATTTATAACGGCCTTAACATTTATTAAAAACTGACGATCAACTCTACTTCCACTTACCAAGTCGTAAGCGTCGAAGCAGATAAAACTTGGTGCATGTGTCGGTATACCGCCGTGAAAATAATTGAAAAGCGCGGAAAAGAGTGATGTATAAAAACCTTAAATTAAAAAAAATACGATCTACCCTACCTCCATTTACTAAGTCGCAAGCATAGAAATATTTTCATATCTATTGCTTTTACTGAATTACATGTGCAGGAAGGGGGACACTGGAGACACAGATTCCGATACATTTTCAACTAAGAGATCTTCTTCTTTCTTATTCTTATATCTATGGTCGCAAGCATGTCGCAAGTGCCCTAACAGATAAAACTTAGTTCTCAGTATAGTCGGCACAAAAAAAAACAACTCAGTGGAAACAATTGAAAAGCGCCGAAAAGAACAATTTAAAAAGTGCCCTTAATTCTAATGAAAACGGACGATCAGTCCTGCCTCGATTTACTAAGTCGCAAGTGTCCAAAAACTCGATCGACAATAGCATTAGATTTAGGATTAGGAACAAAAACACATCACTCCAAGTGGCCGCGATTGCATATAACTTGAATATAAAACTTAACATCTATATGTAAAGTCCTGACTGACAATATATCAACGCACAGCCTAAACGGCTGCTCCTATAGACATGAAATCCGGAGGGTGTGTTCTTTGTGAAGAGTAGGTATCCACTAAGAAAGGGTTTTTCAAAATTTCACCCCTAAGAGGGTAAAATTTCACGCGGATGAAATTGTGGGAAGAAGCTGGTACAAACATAAAGTTTATTACCGTTTGCAATACAGTCACTACTTTGATTGAAATGTAAACGTATTTTTTAATTAACACTTTGTGGGACACTTAACGTCCCTCGGCGTAATAACAATAAAACTTCTGTGTCTCGTTCAGTGTCCTTCAATGTGTTAAGAACAAAAATATTTATGGAATAATTTAGCAAAGCACGTTTGAAACAAGCATGCTTGAAAAAACTGTGTTGCAAAATAAGACCACAACATTATCTGTGGTATTATTTTTCCGGCCGTTTTTGATGCGCTCATCGGAAATCTAGAACCATTGTCGATCGAAGGCATAAACATATAAAACTTGGTCCTCACTGATAGAAGGAGCATGCGACTGCAGAAAGTAAACATTTGACTCGGTACACAGTGAAAACAATTGGAAAGCACGGAACATAACTATTTAAAAAAAAGTGACGATCAGCCCTACCTCCATTTACCAATACCTACTCGGTTCCTATATACAAAAAGAATCGTTTTGCTTACCAATGGTAGCATTTTTTATTGCCAAACTGGGCATATAAATAGATTCTCAAGCTAATTTTACGTGTGATAGCTACTTCCGTATGGTACATACTATGCTATAAAGCTATGAGGTATTTGCTTCAAGCTACTACAATCTGTCATATTCATTTAACAGATTTTCAACTTTATCGCTATAGCGTAAGGTTCAAAGTTGATTGGGAAAATTTGACAGGGTCGGGTAGCTTGATGTGCTGGCGTCTGTACAAGAGTCGTAGGTGTGTCCGTGGCATCACAGCGGGCCCTATCAGAACTCCAGCGCTGCGGTATTTACATTCTATAAATATCGCCGCATTATGCTGAGACAGGAGCCTTTTGGCCACGCAAAGATCTTTTTTTATGGATGTTTTTAATGTAACTTTGTTAGTTTTAAATGCTCCTTTTTTACTATTTGTATCTCTTGTGGGCGTGCCAACTAAAATATTGTTCTTGTCATTCTAATAACGAAAATATTAAAAAAGAAAACGTTAAATATAGGCATCGGCCACAAGTCGCAAGTGTCCAAGCAGATAAAACTTGGTTCCCACTGAAGGAGCATGCGACTACAGCAGGTAAACAGTCGACACAATACAGTGTGTCTGAGAGAATACGTGCACCATATAAAAGTTGGCTCTTAAGATCCTTAACGTACAGACTGTGTCAGAAGTATGTTTATTAACATTTGTTTATCCTACTTTCTACTATAATCCTTACTATAATATTATATCATAAACGCGGAAGTTTGTGAGGATGGATGGATGGATGTATGTTACTCTTTCACGTAAAAACTACGGGACTATTTTGGATGAAATTTACAACACAGATAGCTTATAACCAGGATTAACAGATAGGATACTTTTTATCCCAATATTGCCACGGGATCGACCCTTTTTTGGGTGAAACCGGGTGGTGTTGCTAGTAATATTAACGTGAAAGTTTGTGAGGATGGATGGATGTTTGTTACTCTTTCACGCAAAAACTACTGAACGGATTTGAATAAAATTTGGCACACAGATAGTTTATAATTAGGATTAACACATAGGATACTTCTTATCTCGATATTCACACGGGATCAAAACTTATGTGGTATGTGGGTAAAACCGCGGGGCACTGCTAGTGTTTTACATATATTTTATACTAGCTGCGCCCCGCGGTTTCACCCGCATAAGTGTCAATCCCGTGGAAATATCGGGATAGAAAGCCTATATGTGATTCCAGGTGACACCCTACCTCCATAGAAAATTTTATCAAAATTGGTAAAGCCCTTTAAAAAAAAACAAGCCTTAATTAAGCCTTTGAGCGTAGCGGCGGTAAGACCCCTCTTTGAGGAGTGGCTAGAGAGGCGTCATGGCGCCCTCACCTACCGCCTGACGCAGGTCCTCACCGGACACGGAAGTTTCGAGAAGGCGGGAGGAAACGCCCGGGTGTCACCATTGCCAGGATCGCCCAGAGGACACGGTGGAGCACACGGTGGAGGTCTGCCCCGCTTGGGCGGAGCACCGCCGTGTCCTCGTGGAGGCGATCGGCAGCGGCGGCGACCTCTCGCGTCCGGGCCTGGTTCAAGCCATGGTCCGGGGCGAGAGGGAGTGCGGGGCAGTCGCCTCCTTCTGCGAAGCAGTCATGCTAGCAAAGGAGGCGGCGGGACGGCTGAGGGAGAGAGCCTCCCGTCCCAGCCGCCGCGGGAGACGCTCCGGGCGTCGGGAGCCGCGCGACGACTCCCGGCCACCGTAGGCGCGGGCCTGCGGGCGGAGAGTAATGGGTAGCTCACCGTCCGATCAGGACCAGGCCCGTGCCGGACGGCGCGTACGTGTTCCACGCGCGCCTCAAAGAGATGTCAGCATCAAGTGAAGGGGCCCGTCAGGGTCGAAGCCTGCCGGGTCAGCGGGATTGTCCGAAAGGGTTACCGCTGGCCCGGAACATAAAGGGCGAAGGAAGGAACACGGGTGGGTTTTAGTTAGTAAGAGTCTGACACTCCCTTCCGCTCCACCCAGAGCGGGAGGAGTCATTTGATGATTTCCCATACTGAAAAAAAAAAAAAAAAGCCTTTGAGCGTGAAGAAGTAACAAACATATAAACACACACACGCACACACTCACAAACTTTCGCCTTTATAATATTAGTGTGATAGAGATGGCGGTTAGGTTATCACATCAGACAATACAGCGGTTATTACAAGTTGTTATCAGTCTGTCAAAAATAGAAAACGAAATTTTTAAACAAAATGAATTGCTTAAAAATCAGCACGACATCATTACCACCTTGATAATAAGGCTGTAGACACGCGCGGGGAGTTGGTATCAAGAATTTTACCTTTAGCAAACTTTACGCTATTGTTACCAAATAATCACAAATTAAGTTTGATGTTTTTTTTTATTTTTTTTAAGAATTAACAAACTGATGTACAATCACAAAAGCATTAAAACAGTTACAACACAATATTTCTGATTTACATCTACTAGATGCGAATCCAGCATGCATAATTTAAGTACGACAATTAGTATTTAAAAAACAAAATTTACAAAATGTGAACTTTTCCATAGATAAGGAGAAAGTTTTGGGCAAGAACAATATAATAAAGACAAAAATAATTATATAATTAAGGCTCTAAGTTTAGTCCTAACTGAGGCTACAGAACCAGCAAAGACATCTATTTCACCACGAATGGAGTTGGCAAGAGAAAGCATGCGGCAAATTGGTGAAAAATTACCGATATTAGTCCGACTATGAGGCAGGACGAAAGTATCTACTATCAAGACACTCAAACGAAAAAAGGTCCCACGACTACAATGTTAGTTGTTATTCATTATTTTAATTATGTATATATGTTTAAAATACGTTATGTAGAATACGTGGTTTCAATTAATGTGATAACCTAATCGCCACATTAATAATAATAATATTTTATTTATTTCAGACATAATTGTAGTCCATAGATTCAAATGCATATATTAAAATTACTTATAAAACATAACATTAAATTCAAAACTGATAAAAACCCAGAATAAAATTGTGATCAATTAAAAATAATAAGTAATTAAATTTGTCAAAAAAAAAAACATAAAAATGTCAGAATCGAATATAATAAATAAATAAAATATCAAATATAAAATTGTCAAATTGTCAAATTGTTAAAATGATGACATTGATAACATTGTATACGCACTAAAATATTCATTAAAAAATGCGAATCAGAAATAAACTCATAAATTCAGCCACGATTTACAAAACAACAGTACAATTTCGGTTTTGTAAAACCGAAACGGGTGATATTTAACCAAATAGTAAATTCTGTCCGGTTTTGATTTATATTATTTTAAAATCAATATTTAAGCAATATTATGCTAATAGATCATTTAAATTTAAAAAAAAAACATAAATCAAGCAGGTTAATGAATTATAATTAGAATGTATTTATTTGTATGGTGTTAATATTTTTTTAGGTTTTATACACTCTACTGTAACATAATTATGGTGTACAAATATTCACATCATACAAATATACAATTGTTTTTTACAATGTTTTCAAATTATACTGTTCATAGTATGAGAGGCGGTTTATTACATTCTACTTGAAGAATACACTTTCAAACCAAACATTGTTCAACACAGCCAATAAAAAAGTCATCTAGAATAACAACATTGAAGTATTTACTATCCAAATCCCTTCTGTCTCCACCAGTACTTCCAACCGGCTGATTGCCCCACCTCTCCGCCTAGGGGTATGTCTAAAAATTACATTTCTCCCCCCTCACCCCTCTGAAGTTCAATAGCTCTACGAATACAAAGTCATGGACAATCACGTGCCTTGGTAAACTTGTAACTCGATTGGGATGTCGATTGAGACTTGGCCCACAAATGCCCATGATATTTGATAAGCGCCAAAGAAAACATTGACAGACTTATTACTTTATTAGCTTACCGCAACGAAGCTGTCATTCTTCATTTTGGTTACGAGCTGGCTTTCATGAAAATGTTGTTCAATAAGGTTTGTTTTCAATTCAGTTTTAGTTGGTGAGATTAATGTGTTTTGTAGAGTTAGTGTCAATTTAGAAGTATTTTTAGACCTTCATTATAATGAAAACCACGAATAGTTAAACTCTGATGAAAACCAAATCGGCCATCGTGTCACCCTATGTAAAATTTCTACATCGACATCTGTAAACTTTACGTTGTCTTTTTAAATTGTACAATAAAGAGTTCTATCTACCCAAGCTCGGTTTTTATTACCAGAACTATCCTGGTAAAGATCGCAGGAATCCGATGAATGCAAGAAGCACGAAATGGCAACGCGTGAGGAAGCCCTGTGTCCAGCAGAGAACTTCATTCGGCTGAATAATGATGGTGATATTCTGATAAGAAATTATTGCAAAAACAGTATTACCAATTACTACGACAAAAGTAATTAAGTAATTAAAGTAAAGAGACACAATTACTTATTCTATTGTTACCGATGTCTAGGAGATTTCTTGACAGTTCAAGTAGTGCTACCTAAAGTCCTTTTTTTTCGAAAGGTTCCGTATCTACTACAACCAGGGGACTTCAGATCGTCTGAACCACTTGTCCCTGGTGAACTGGTGGGCAGGCACCCTGTACAAGTCTCCTGTGCTTCCTCCACCGGATAAGGTCTACACAGACTTCAAAGGAAGGGTCTTTGAAGTTCCTGTGCTGCATGTAAGTTATAAATTATTATTGTAAGGTTAGGTTGGCATCGGATTTCTTCGTAGGCTAAAATAATACCTTCGTGAACTGACTAGCTTCTGCCCGCGACTTCGTCCGCGTGAAATTTCTTGTTCCCCCGACCCACCGCGTCGCATCGCATCACCTGCAAGTTTGTAATTGGACTATTACCAATTTCGTTTTCGTTTAACGTTTTTTCTGACTTTTTTCTTTTTGCCCGGCTCCTAAGGGTCATAGCGTGATGTCAAATAGCCTTCCTCAAGAATTGGGTAATCAAATGCTATCAAGAATTTTTCAAAACGACTGATAGTTTCAGAGATTTGCGCGTCCAAACAAACAAACTGTTCAGCTTTATTATTAATAAAGATACAGATTTTAAAAGGCTTCGTAAAAACGTTTCATATAACGCTTCGATGGAATCCAAACATGTACCGATATTATTATATACTTACCTATTCATAATGTTTCCACAGGCACCTCCGTGGCATTTCGTGAAGTACAACAACGATAACACGATCACTGTTACCGGAGGACGTGACGACAAACTGCTCTCGCTTATTGCAAAGAAGCTGAATTTCAAGTAAGAAACAAAGTACGACGTCATAAGGAAAAATGTGTCACTAAAATCATCTAGGGCATTCAATTTGTTAGTAGTACTTAGTGCTCACACACACGAGCGACATGCACACGGTCGTAAAACTTCCCTGAACGAGGCCGTACATAAGGAGCTTTACGACGAAGTGAGCATACGCACTAGAGACACGCGTCAACGGCAGAGGTAGGTAATAGGTAATACGGGCTGGTGTCCGCAACTCCACGTCAATGCGCGTATTTTGCGTACGGAACGGAGGTAACCACGCGTGTTGGCGGCTGCCGTCGACAACATGGCGCTCGTGTATTTGAGCGGGCGTCGACAGGTGCCGACGGCTTCAGTTGCCTGAAGCCAGGGAAGTTTTACCACCGTGTCTTTCTAGGCAGTCAAGAAGTATTGCTGTGCTTTTGTTAGAAGTTTACGGTAGCCAGTGAAATTACTGTCACGATAGTCATTTCAACTTAGTTAAGGCTGGATTTAGTGCTCGATCGAGGGTCAGCGGTGACATTGTTCGAACGTAGTTATATCAGTGAAAACTTGCAAACAACTACGAGGCAGCCATGAGTAATCGCTACGCGTGTACGCCGCGCTGACGAGGACCATCATCGGTCGGGCGTACGTCGGTTGACTGACGCGCTATGTCGGTATATGCGGGCTTTTAGGCTAAGAACTCACGGAGCGATTTTCGCCCGCGTCCGCTGCGGTTGCGGGCCCGCAGCTTCTGTAGAATGCAAATATTTATATAAAAAATTAAAGCACATTTCACGACGCGTTTTACGCCCGCGGCGTACGCGGTTGTATGCGGCTCCCGCTGTACCGGCGGGCAACTAGTAGAATCGCGCGGGTCGCGGTTACCCGCAGCCTCGGCGGGTGGCGCCCGCGCGCTTTGCGATCGGTTGGCGGGCGACCGCGGGGGCCGGCGGGCGGCGCGGCGGGACCTCAACTGATCGTTAACCACCCGTCTTGCAATCTTGCGATCATCGGCCGCCACGTTTGCGGGCGATGATCGCAACCGCGGCGGCCGCGTAACCGCGCGAATAACCGGTCTCGTGAGTTTTGAAATAAAACCGCAGATCCACGACCGCGGCGGTTGCGGGCAAAAATCGCCCCGTGAGTTCTTAGCCTGAATGCGACGCTGACCGGGCGACCGACCGTACGAGTCGCGTACGCAATATTTATTATGTTGTGAACTCTCTTGTGAGTACTCAGTTTGCTGTCAGCTAAGCACTAAACGCTCGATCACCACCGATAAAATCAGTACCGTAGTATCGTTCGCGCCGACCGTCGTTCGAGCACTACATCCAAGCTAGGTCGGAAATGCATCGGCAAACCTCTTGACGGCAGATGTCGATGGATAGCGAAAACTAATTTATTTGGGGTCTGAAACAGGCTGATTTTATGATACAATTACATGCCTAAATGCAACACCAGACCTCCAAACATTAGCAATTACAATCGTGAAGTTATTTACGATACAAATTAAATTCTTGCACGAATTTACCTTTAATACTTTCTCCCTAATTAAAGCTAGTCAAGGCCATTTGAAACTTACATAGCAACAACCTACTTTCGACTTTATTGATTAAGTGTTAGAGCTTGTTTTTCCAAGGTATCAGTACTACGACCCACCAGACCGGAGCCAGGGGTCAAGCATTTCAAGTAACGGAACTTTCAAGGGTACTCTAGGTCTGATCTGGAAACGTGTAAGTTTTGCTACAATACTATGAAAATAATTTCTCAAAGGAATAAAGGCTTTACAAAAAATACGGTACATTCAATTCTATTCTATTTCTATTTTAATCACGAATAGAATAATGCATGTAGTTGTCCTAACTCAAATCAGCTAAAACATGAGATAAGATTTTTAGTCATGCGAGCGACGATATGACGGGGATTGGATTAAACTTCTTCCTTACAAAACCATTCATATTCGCATTTTCAGTACAACTACACCTAAAACAACGTCGACATCTTTGGATGTGAGTGTGGATAAGGAAGTCATTGACAAACTGAGATTATGAAACAGAGTTTCTTTTCAGCAAGCAGATTTCTTCCTAGGCGATGTTACCATGACTTGGGAGCGGCTACAAGCGGTCGAGTTCTCGTTCATGACTCTGGCAGACTCTGGCGCTTTCCTCACTCATGCTCCAGCAAAGTTGAGCGAAACTCTGGCGATTATAAGGCCTTTTCAGTGGGAGGTAATCTTCATAAATTAAGATTTTTTGTTTAGAACAAGTTAAAGTCTTAGATCTAAACTAATATTATAAAGATTTGTTTTTTGTATGTTTGTCAGTTACGCTTTCACGCTAAAACGGCTGAATGGATTTGGATGAAATTTGGCACATGAGTAAACCATGATTTGAATTAGGACGTAGGTTACTTTTTACTCCGATATTCCCACGAGATCAAGACTTGTGCGGGTGAAACCGCGGGGCGCAGCTAGTCGTTAATAATTAGGTCCTACATAAGTAATCATTGACTTGGAACACAACTTACACAATCGAGCAAAATAACGATGTTTAAAAATTTTATGATCTTGGTTCAACAATTTAATGGAAACCAAGTGTAACAGCAAGTTTCACACATCATTTAAAATCGCGTTTTCCTTTATTATCTGTGCTCTCTTTCCTTTTTATCATGCATGGTATTTAGTACAGATAAAACTGTAAGTCACAGTCAGTTTTCAATCTTATCTTCAGAAACTTGCTCTACATTAAAGAAAGAAAATTTTTTTTTTAGAAGTCTAAAATATCTCTTCTTTTTTGCAGGTGTGGCCTCTAGTCTTTGCGACCTTGCTCGTGACCGGCCCAGCGCTCTGGATAGTGATCGCAGCCCCGTCGCTATGGCAACGACGTAAATGTGACCAGCTGGGACTGTTCAACAGCTGTTGCTGGTTCACCACGACGCTGTTCTTGAGGCAATGTGGGAAGCAGTTCATGTTATTTTCATTGCTTCGAAGAGTACACTGGCAAATGAGATAATGCATAAATGCACTACCTATGACTACCTCATACTATTTTTTTAAGATCTTAACCCGTTCACTGTTTACTATTGCGTCTGCTTCGTGGACAGCAAACCTGTTCTGTTAGGCTGCGTTCCCACCGAAAGCATTCTATCTCGAGCATTCGGTTGCAAATAAATGATGTTGATTCGAAAAAGCGGTGCACTATGAAACGTCCTAATTAAAGACTCTTTCTGCTCATAAACGAATGCCTACAGTGCTTAGGCCGGTTGCTCTTCATCATAATGATATCTTTCAGCATCCAGCAAAGAGCCATCCAGCACCCACAAGGCCCGCCTGGTCTCCGTGTTAATCTCTCTCGGAGCTACCTACGTCATCGGTGACATGTACTCTGCCAACCTGACCAGTCTGATAGCCAAGCCTTCGAGGGAACGCCCCATTGGAACCTTACCTGCATTGGAAGAAGCTATGAGGGACTACGGGTATGAGCTGGTGGTGGAAAGCCATAGCTCGTCACTGGCTATTTTAGAAGTAAGTTCTTGAAAATTATTTTGATTAATGAACAACGCAGTATTGGAATTGCATCTTCAAAATTCCAGGATTAGAATTATATTGAATTTTTTCTTCCTTTGCAAATGGCTTGACTTAAAAATTATCATACTGTTTCACACTTGAACCTAACGTTGTTAGTTTTGTTTTATAGGTTTTTTTGCAACTTCAGATTAGTATATTATGAAGAACTAACCTCTAGCTCTCTAATTCCATCATGATTCTAAAGACACGTGGCGCCAAAAAGTGCTGTTCCCGAGGAAAACAACAATAACGTTATTATGATAACATAATAACGTTATTGTTGTTTTCGCCGGGAACAGGACTTTTTTTCGGGATGAAATGTCCGTTTCTGTACACCTGACAACGTATATTATAAAAAATTTCAGGATGATCGGTTCAGTGGTTTAGGCGTGAAAAGGAAACAAACTT
This sequence comes from Luperina nickerlii, assembly GCA_963855955.1. Classification (NCBI taxonomy): domain Eukaryota; kingdom Metazoa; phylum Arthropoda; class Insecta; order Lepidoptera; family Noctuidae; genus Luperina; species Luperina nickerlii. The sequence goes on from OY979669.1 coordinate 20,629,324, forward strand.
ACTTTCGCATTTATAATATTAGTTAGGATTAATGATTAATTAGTTAAAAGGAGGTTGGGCGACACTGCCCTGAAGCCCAATAAAGTTGAGACATATACCAATGGAAAGATCTCCACTGTGACTGATCTGATTTCTACTGATCTATACTCACCAAGGAGAGTATTTCTTATTCTGACGATTTCTCTTGATTATTAGTACGTAAGGAGCTACAGAGCTGTAAATAAGAATAATTAAATATTATTGAAATTCTTATAGGCAATTAATTAACTTTCATCAATTCTGTGTCTTGCAAATACATATCATCTTTTAAGCATATAAACGGACATTTTAAAACATTGGCATGCTAGATGCCGATTTGGAAACAATGTTTTAAAGAGTCAGTCAGCCGGACACAACGTTGAGCCTGCTACATCCCCCAATAGCGTTAAGGTATATGCCACTGAAAAGCTTTCAAGGAGAACCTTTGTTACTAACACGACTTTTACCAATTGTTAGTCAGTACGGAGTGAATGATCTGAAACGGTGATAACTTGGGCACCGAAGTTAAGGAATTCTTGGCGCTCAATAGCCTTATGATATACACCAATGAAAAGAGCTTTCAAGGGGAACCTTTGATCCTTTGCTATTAACACGACTTTTGTCATTAAGAAGGGCGCCAAGAGCATTCCTAAACTTCGGTGCCCAAGTGGTCACCTATATAGGTAATTAAATCCGAACTGACCAACAACTGGCAAAAGTCGTGTTAGTAACAAAGGTTCTACTTGAAAAGCTCTTTCTATTGGTATATATCTTAGGGCTATAGGGCTGTGTAGGGCAGAAATCCATAGTACGGTGGCCATTCTCCTTTACTTATTTATGTATCAAATGATACCGAAGTCAGTAGCTTTCTATACCTAAGCCTTTTTCCTTCTCTTCAATTATTAATGAACCTACACGTGCTTATAATGAGTATATATTTCACGGATAATAGCCGAAGTGCGGCTACACCCAGTTGTAGCCTGGTACAACTAGGTGCAGCCGGCTACATGCGGTTCGTGTGTACTTCGGGTGACATCGGTTGCATGGTTGCGGTCGGTCGATAGGTGACGTAAGATGCAAGAGCGAGCGAAGGGCACCCCGAGGTTAGGTTTGGCTAGGTTACTTTAAACCCTTTACAAAGAAATAGAAACCCCACGAAGCGGGGCTCCTTCAATCCGACTTTTAATTAGCTATAGTAAAATGACACTTCTTAATAACTAATTTCGGACTGAGTTTAGAGATATGCATGTCAAATAAGTTTCGTTTGTTACACTATTCTGTACCAGAAATACAAGATTTGATTGATGGCCGCAAAAAAACAAAAAGACGCCAATTTCTATCATTTTAGTAACACATATGCTGTCATTTTACTGCAGCTAATTAAAAGTCCGACTATAGTTGTACCCGGCTAAAACTAGGTGTAGCCGCACTTCGGCTATTAACCGTAACATAATATAATAATAATCGATTGTTAATTTATAAAAAGGGATACATTTACAATGAATCGTACCTAGAGAATTTTGACGGAGGGGGGTACTAGGTTGAACCTGTGCTTCAGGCTAGAAAGTACATAAATACTTAATGTAATATACTAATAATGAGTATAATGTAAAAACAAAATTAAAATTCATTTCAATAAAAGTAAAATAGCATGTTAGCAGTTCTATTTGCAGAAAATAGGTAGGTCTTCTGTCTGCGCATAATCAATGTTTAGTAAATATAGTATAATTTTTTTTCAGCTATATAGTAACTGAGCTTATAGGTAAATACGTAGTTTTCTATTTAACCTATTGTACAGGAATGGACCTAAGAATGTTAAAAATCTTTCCACAAAGACATGTTTTGAGGTGTGGTGGCGTTCTGTAGTTTCTGCTTACCCCAATCGGAAAAAGGCGTGAGTTTATGTATGTGTGTAAACAGTGCAATACCCAAAATAATAAAGGTACTATTTGGAACCCAGCTGCCATCTGTAACTGCCGACAGCACATGCAGCGACTGCATGCAATCAGCTTGCGACGACTATAATAGACGCGCAAGTATCTACAGCCGCTGCACGCGCTGTCGGCAGTTGTAGTTGGCAGCTCAGTTCCAAATAGTACCTTTAGGATAGTACAGAAGTACAATCACTTTTCTATGAAAAAACAACCGGTTTTACGGGTATGAGAATACATCATACCCTGCATTTGTTTCACAGTTAATATATAATAATATAATATATTTATGCACGTTCTAATTTTGTGCAAATTCGAGCAAGCCATAAGCTTTTGTTATTTCAGGTTTACGTATTTTTATGCTTCATAACACGGTGCTAGATCCGATATAAATAATGCTGGATTAAGGCCTTCATGAAAATATTCACTAAATGAACAGATAGGTATTCTTTCTATGTTATTTGAATATTCGTGATAAATTTTCACTTAGCGTAAATACTATTAAAATAGGTAGCTAATGTTCTGTTACCGCATGTTTAATGATAGTCTGTGGTTTGTGCTAAATGTGAGTCCTTTTCAATTATGAAGTTCAACACCGTTTGTGCTCCGAATACCCACTTTCTAGCCGACGCCGACTGATGACTGAAGGCGCTTCGCGATCTTATTCAAAGTTTTAGTAATATAACATATTTTAGTGATATTTGTTTTTAGAAGTTTGCATGTATTTAAGTCATCGTCTGCCTATTCTTCTCCCAACTATGTTGGGGTCGGCTTCCAGTCTAACCGGATGCAGCTGAATACCAGTATTTTACATGTAGCGACTGCCTATCTAACCTCCACAACCCAGTTACTCAGGAACATGATACACCTTGGTAAGACTGGTTGTCAGCCTTTTGGAGAAATGTCTCTCTAAAGATCACAGCCGACAATGAATGATGAATGACAGCCGGGGTCAACGGTCTCGATGTGTAATGGATGGTGAACCATCCACGAAACAACCTTACAATCGAGCCATGCCGCTGTTACCATTTGGCCAAAAGCCCCTCGTATTCCTATCAATTATTTCTTTTTTTTATCTAGCACATGATGACGTAATCCTTTTCCGATCCTACCGAAATCATAAAAGTGATGTTTTTTTTTTTTTAATTCAGAACGGTACAGGCGTGTACGGTCGACTTGCGAAAATGATGCGCCGACAGCGAATACAGCGTGTGCGCAACGTAGAGATGGGCGTACGACTAGTGCTGTCCCATAGAAGGGTGGCAGTATTAGGTGGGAGGGAGACACTCTACTACGACACGGAGAGGTTCGGTATGTACTATTTTATAAATAAACTGCGTCCTATCCTAATCCAGGTCATGATCTATCCATGTGCCAAATTCGTTCAGCCGTTTTAGCATGAAAGTGTAATAAACAAACATACAAAAATCAAATCTTTTCTTAGTTTAGACTAGGTTCTGCCCGCGACTTCAGTTCACGCGGAAGTCAACTATCAGTCAACTATATCTTATGGCACTCGGCAATAAACGGCTTTCTATCAGTTAAAGATTTTGTGTAATTGGATCAGTACCTTACACAGATTACCAAAAACAATTTGACTATTTATAATATTAGTTTAGATAGACAACTAAAGACCAAAGAGAAACGATAACATCACGCTTATACTCCCTGAAGGCAAACATCAACAATCTGTCAAACTTTAATAGATTTTCAACTTTAGCGCTTAAGCATAAGGTTCAAAGTTGATTGGAAAAATTTGACAGATTCGGGTAGCTTGATGTGCTGGCGTCTGTATTTATCTATAATACAAAAAAAGTAAAATTAAAAAAAATTGTTTCAGGGTCCCACAACTTCCACTTGAGCGAAAAACTATACACACGATACTCGGCAATCGCTTTACAGATCGGATGTCCTTATTTGGAAACTTTTAACAACGTGTAAGTATAATACAGGGTGGCACGGACATCAACTGGATTTTAATTTTCTATCGTTTATCAATAAAAAAATCTGCTGTTTCATAGATAAAAACTTTTTTACAGAAAAAATACAACCTACTTCCACAAAAGACTTTGTATTAAAATAACTTTAATTTCGGAAGTCGGTGTCGCTGGTTTCGCGTTTTCGTTTTTTGCCACCGACTTCCGAAATTATAGTTATTGTTTTTGTTTTTTTTTTTTTGTAAAATAGTTTTAATTTTTTAGTTTTAAGTTGTACTTACCCTACACAAATTCGTATAACACTACTTGCTATGTAAATATCAGTCACAGAAAGTCATTATAACATCATCAATATAAATAATGAAGCTAACTCAAAAACTACCCTAGCAAAATTAATAAAATTTATATGGGACCACCCATATAGTCCATGCCCATGGTAGTCGGAGGCATACCCTATCCATTTAAAAAATATTTTTTGAAATCGATCTTCAATAGCCAATTGATCTGCAATTGTATATCCATATCGATAACAAATATACAAAAAAAACATACAGTCGAATTTAGAACCTCCTGAAGTCGGTTAAAAAGTATGGAACCTACACGGAAAAAATTTATGTAACAGCTAATTTTTATTTAAATAACCGTCCATAAATTTCGACGTATTCGGGTTCAGAATCATGTAATGAATCCGTGGTTACAGGTTGCGCTTCGGTGTCCCTGCCATCCTGCATACGCATAAAAATATACACTTACCCCCTTACTAATAAACGTTGTATAGCGTCTGTATAGTTACACAACGCATTGTCTTCTTCTTTCGAATGTCAAATTACTGACGACTGAAACAGAGAAATCGGTGTGTAACTATTCATCTGATATACATAATACGTTTATTAGTAACGGTAAATATTGGAAAGATTCAGCTGACTTAAAAAATTACTTCAGTGAACATATTATTTTCACTGAACTCGATATATTGACTTCGGATTTCATATGTTATGATATAATACGTTTTTGTAATTTGTTGAAAACCAGTGCTGGGGGAAATCTCACGTAGTAGGGTCGTGGCATTATACTGAGCGATGGCCATTTTGAGTGGATGTGATGCATATTTTCCCCAAATTTTTTCCTTTGTTTCTTTCTCTGTGTCTCGTATTAACCGCAAATAAACGTATGTTTTTTCTTTCTTGTTTGTCTTCAGATAACTTGCAGTCTTGTAACAAACATAATATCAAGTTATTAACAGTGTCTGTATTAAAAAGGCAAAGGCAAGGCAGGTGACGATGAACAAAACCTGTATGTATAATGCTACTGCAATAGAAAATCTATATTTTTCCAGCGTCATGACTCTCTTCGAAGCAGGCATCATAGCTAAGATGACAACAGATGAGTACAAGAATCTTCCAGAACAAGCCAGAAGGTCGGACCCTGTCACCGAGAGTGATAAACAAGGCGGTGAAGTTATGGGAGAGTCTACAACTGCCTCATCACAAGCCGTACGTAAAAAAAATATAATTAACTTATCCGAAATAGTTACAGCGGAGAGTCACCATAAACTGATGCAGAGATTCGGTTTTACAACCGACGAAAAACTATGCTATGTCTAGAATCATAATTATGCTGAAGTCATGTTTAAAGTTTGCGCACTGGTTATTTTGTTCCTGTGTACGTGGAAGTAGCTAAACCAGAAAATACCTTCGAATAAACAACTGGTAAAACTCTTCATGTTACAATTAAAAACATCAATATTCAATTTTCCATGGGATAAGCGCCCAAAAGGCTAGCAGTATTACCACGTTGGATGGCAATGCTGAATCTTTGGGCTAAAAATAGGGAAGCCCTCTGGTCACGTGAAGAGTCAACTAACAACTTATCCCAACGACGAATATTTTTATGCCCAATGAGCTCCTGCCTTTTTCTTAAATTTTATATGATATATTTGTATATAATATTTATATACCTATATGTATTATCAAAGTTGATTCGTTTGTAAAATTAAGTTTTCCACGTAATAATAATTTTACAGTAAATTAACCTAACAATTACGGATATTCTTGTACTCGTAAATTAATCGACGATGAAAATAATGTTACCATATTTTACATTGAATATTTTAGTTGTGGTAAATTCTTAATTATGTTCTCCTTGGTTGGCTGAATATACAGGTTGTGGAGCGATATCATACATTAATTACAATATATCGACCATAAATGTATTGTACATCCTGTATCTTTTTCTTCTTTATGAGAAGAAACAGGTATTGAATTTTGTGGGATTTAGGCCCTCAACAGGTGAAGCGGCGCGAGCGCGCGTTTCGGCCGGCTGTGGGCGGTCGGGTCGCGGCGGCCGGCGACCGAGCCGCTATTGTAATGATTCGATGCATATGGTCTCGGTGTAATCACACAGTACAGCGGCCGGGTCGCGCGTCCGCGCCGCTTCACCTGATTAGGCCCTTATTGGAATTTAAGGCAAATTCGTCAATAAAGCCCACAAAATTCAACCTATTTTTTGTTTCTGCAAATAACAGCGCTGGTATACGTTGTAAAATGTTGATCAAAATTCAATACACGGCAACACTGAATTTCGCGGGTTACAATGAAAAAAATATTTTAACTCTTCTAACTTAAATCTCAGATGTGGCATTGATCTTAAAATAACCTCCAGGAGTTTACTAAACAATAAGTTTTGAATTGTAGTTGATTTATTATCCAAGTTTGTGTTTGCAGACACAAGGAGAGTCCACAAAAGGTTTGCAGCCCGTCTCCTTAAGGATGTTGAGAGGCGCTTTCTGTTTGCTCGGCATTGGACATCTGTTAGCAGGTAGTTTGAACGTGAATATTAATTTCATACAAAGCAAAACTGCTTTGGACATATTAATATTTCTAAATGATTTTGTATATTCTAACTAGCTTCTGTCCGCGATTTCGTCCGCGTGAAATTTCACCCTCCCCCCATTTACACTCTTAGGGGTGGAATTTCGAAAAACTTTTCCTTAGTGGATACCTACTCTTCACAAAGAACACACCCTCCAAATTTCATGTTTCTACGACCAGCGGTTTAGGCTGTGCGTAGATATATCAGTCAGTCAGGACTTTGAATTTTATGAATTTTATATACAATAGATATTTAAAAATATAATTTGTATGTACAGTAATTAAATAAATGGAAATAGTAATAGTCGGATTGTATTGTCCCACCGCAGGGCGATTGCTTCCCTTCCTTTTTTCCAGTCAACTCAATCCTGAGCCAATATGGACCTTTGGAAAACTCATCAACTGCCTGGCTTTTTTCCAACTATGTTGGGGTCGGCTTCCAGTCTATCCGGATGCAGCTGATTACCAGTACTTTACATGGAGCGACTGCCTATCTGACCTCCACAACCCAGTTGCTGGGTAATACGATACCCCTTGGTAAGACTGGTTGTCAGATTTTCGGGCTTCTGACGACCCGTAACGACTCTCAAAGATCCACGAATGACAGCTGGGACCAACGGATTAGCGTGCTTTCCAAGGCACGGAGGGGTCTTGGTATGTAAATATGGTCACCCATCCACGAACCAACCGCAGCAAGCGTAGCTTAACCTGATCGATCGACCCGTACGGCTGTTATTTCTTAACCACAAGCCTCTCATAGGCAAGTTATCATCTGCCTTTTCCCAACTATGTTGGGGTCGGCTTCCAAGCTAATCGTATGCAGCTGAATACCAGTATTTTACGTGAAGCGACTTCCTATCTGACCTCCACAACCCAGTTACAAGGTAACTTATTGATAAATAAGTAATTTCGTATAATAATCGCATATACTCATGCTTTGCGAATAATTCAATAGAAATCTTTTCACATAGCATACATTTCAAGCTATTTACATCTGATGGAAATCCCATTTGTGTACCTATAAAATAAAACGAATGGTCACCGTTAACGTAAACTCACACAACATGCAAATTCCATTACGGTATGCAAGTTTTAGTTTTAACAGCTATACACCCGTTCCTTTATATATTATTATATTTTTATTATTTTTTTTTTATTTTATATTATATATATATATATATTATATTTATTTTATATTATATATACTTTATATCTATACTAATATTATAAAGCTGAAGAGTTTGTTTGTTTGTTTGTTTGTTTGTTTGGTTGAACGCGCTAATCTCTGGAACTACCAGTCGGATTTGAAAAATTCTTTTTGCATTTGATAGCCCAATTCTCGAGGAAGGCTATAGGCTATTTAACATCACGCTATGACCTTAAGGAGCCGAGCAAAAAGAAAAAAAGTCAGAAAGAACGCTAACCAAAAACGAAGTAATAGCGCGGGCAGGCGATCGATGCGACGGGGTGGGTCGGAGTAACAAGAAACTTTACGCGGACGAAGTCGCGGGCAGAAGCTAGTATTATTATATATAACTAGCGCCCCGCAGATTCATCCGCATAAATCTGGATCCCGCAGGAATATCGGTATAAAAGATATCCTATGCCCTAATCCAGGTTGTGTTCCCTTTCCCTTATAACATAATAGTTGCGACCGGCGGTTTCACCCGCATAAGTCTAATCCCGTGGGAGTATCGGAGTAAAACGTATCCAATGTCCTAATTCAGACTATAGTCTATCCATGTGTAGATACCAACGGATTTCATACAAATCCGTTCAGCCATTTTAGAGTGAAAGCGTAACAAACATACAGAAGAAAATCAATATTTTCTCTCTATAATATTATATTTTTGATTACTTTCCATTAAAATCTATCTCTCATGCGATAACACTAGCCGACTAAGTTGTCACCTTCAAATATGGCATTATCATTGACAGTTCGACAACTGTCAATGATAACGTCATATTTGAAAGTTCTTAGGACCGAAGGCGCTAAGCAGGTGATAGGCCGAATTTTACCCAGTTGATTTTTACCCAGTTGATTTTTACCCAGTTGATTCTTACCCAGTTGATTTTTACCCGGTTGATTTTTACCCAGTTGATATTTACCCAGTTGATTTTTACGCAGTTGATTCTTACCCAATTGATTTTTACGCAGTTGATTTTTACCAAGTTGATTCTTACCCAGTTGATTCCTATGCAGTTGATTTTTACCCACTTGATTTTTACCCAGTTGATTTTTACCCAGTTGATATTTTCAGAGCAGGGGTAGCCCAGTGGTATCGGCCCTGACTTTCGAGCTGTAGGTTTATTTTACATAACGCATTTATTTTACAGCAATATCTTTGGTAGTGGAGATCCAGCTTCACCGCCGTTCTAAAAACCGTCGCGAACCACCGCCGAGCGAGCACCGGAAGGCACAGAAACTGCTGATGTTGGGCAAATCTGTCATGCTGTTCAAACGAGGGTGCAAGAAAGTGTGTGCTACTGTTTATACTGGCATTGATAATGCTTTAGGGCCTGAGGTTAAGGAGTAGTTTATATTTAAATTGAAATGATTTAATTTGAATTATGTCATCACCATCAGTAAAAATAACTGAATTATTAAAGTGTTCGGAGTGAATTCACTAATGCACATTGTTTTGTAACAAGTTTCGAGTAAGTTGCAACAATGTAATCAGTAAGTTGCTAATCAGTCCCATGAATTGGCTCAACTAACTTCGTCGAAGTTTGTTCGGAGTATAATCCTATAATCACCACGCTTAGCAGATGATATGTTACGTGGATGTTACTCAGTCCACATAAGCTTTTGGTAGATTTAGTTTATAGTAGATATACGCAAATTATGCACATGTTTGTATGGCTATGAGAGTACGTAATGTATTTCTAATGTCTTGTTATTTTTTTTTTAAACACCAGATCGGAGAACGAATTTTAAAAATATTGAATCTTCAATCATTTCTACTTAGTTGTTTTTATTAATATCTAGTAATTGTACAGACGCCGGCACATCGAGCTACCCGAAACTGTAACATTTTCCCAATCAACTTTGAACTTTATACTTAAGCGATAAATTAGAAAATCTATTAAAGAAATTTGGCAGATTGTAGTAGCTTGATGTGCTGCGTCTGTACTTTAAGTCGCACTTAATAAACTGCAGCCTAATTGTTTATCACACTTTCAAATCTCAATCTGAATCATTTTGAAAAAGATTCCTAATCCATTACCTCATATGTTTGAAAAATTTGTCTGCTCAACAACGTAAATAACGCAATGAATGTCGTTAGACTGTCAAAATTAAAGCCATTGCTACTGTATGTTTCTCAATGAGGGTTTTCTGAAATGACGTTCGCTAGATGGCAGCACTGACACGTCAGGTCCAGACATCTGTCAAAGAGCCTATATTTTCTTTAGTCATGACTGAATGATGAACGAATGAATTAATCGAATGATGAACGTCATCATATATTTTATATTGGAATACCTCTTGTCACAGTGATGCCAACTGGTATCGTAAATTTTCACGAAAACCCTCATTGCCCCGCAGGTCCGCTTAATAAAACAGCATCACTACTACTACTAGGAGAGTCGGAGACAGGTTCTGCAACAGCATCCTGAGAACTATAATGTAAAGTTTCAGTTATATAATTGTAAAGCAGTTCGTGAGGAGGATGATTGGTAATCACACTAGATAATAAGTTGTTATAATATTATCTTAATCTTTCATTCATTGGATCCATTTTTCCATAATAGAAATCATCATTAATAAACCAATTATAAAAGATGAATTTTATAATTGTTGACAGCGATGTGGATGAATTTTTTGATGCCCTTTGATTATTTTCCCTCCTTTTTATTTACTTGTACATATTATTACTATTATTAATATTGTATTTTATGTGTTTATATGGTGTAAATAAAAACATACTCATCCTGTAAAAAAAAATTATAAAAGTATTTTGCTCAAAATGTATCTATCCTACCTGATCCCATCCCACTCATAGGATTTTGATACAAGGTGAGTTAAGTGATCGTTAACGTATGGAGCAGCTGATTTTTTTTCTGATTTTTTTTTTTTCGCGGCTGTAGCTGCGGCTGTGGCTGCGGCTGTGGGAACCGCGGTCCCTGGACCTGGAACGCGCGAGTCAAGATAACGAGGTCAGACAGTCAACAGTAGAGATAACGCTACTACCCGATAACAACGGGATAAGCGGAGTCGATTATAAATAAAGTAATAAATATAAATAGGATATTAATATTGAGTCAAGATAACGAGACCAGACAGTGAAGATACCACCACCGCCCTAATAAACAACATCAATAAACGGAAGCGATTAGATAAGTGAATTGTGGTGAGAACCATCCTGTCCCCACCACTGTGTTAGCTGATAAGACTTAGTATATAAACTAACCCAACTATAATTTAAACACATTATTGTATTGACTCTACAACATACCACTGTATTACTAACACGTTTTGAGAATAAAATTATTTTTATCTCTATCACAAGTCTCAGTCTTTTAACTGGCGCCCAACGTTACGGGCATTTCTTGAAGAAATTATCAATCAAGGCGACGCGGACGTGCTGAATTGCTGTATCTCCGCTACCAGACACCGAACCAAGAAGATTACTCTATCAAACCTGCCCAGAACCTACAAATAAAGAAAAAGATTCAAGACTTCTCCTGCAAGGTGACGCTGACTCAGAGAAAAACTCTTCTCCGTACACATCAAGGTGACGCTGGCCAAGAAGAACTTCTCTTCGTACATCGCAGTATAGAAGCTCATCGGAGTAAATCGACGGACTTCAAAGACCCGACTCTACGAAGCCTCTACTACATCCAGATGAAGACAGTGATAGCCCTCATCATTCTCACAACACAACTGTAAGTACACGTGATTATTTCCCGGTTAAAACTACCTCAAACTGGCATTTACTCCTTCAGGTAGAAAATTAGTAAACAACCCAAAGTTAATTATGACGTCATCCGTAGATTCCAACCCTCAAATTAGACCAGAAAGTAATATTCCTATTCCCCAGTTCTCTGGAGAAGGTGGAGAAAGATACCTACACGGTTTTATCACCGCAGTAGAACGTTTTATTCAAATAACCTCTGGCACAGATGCGCAAAAAGTCAATATAATCTTGTCAAAGATAACAGGCAATGCGGCTACTCTCATATATAGCTACCCCCATAACTTCACTTGGTTAGAAATTAAAGAAATCCTAAAACAACAGTATGGATCATGGAATAGAACGATAGGAGATGTGTTTCAGGAAATTAATAACTTAAGACCAAGCTCACCAAGCTTAACTAACGTTATATACGAGTTACAAATGTTAATAGCTGAAGGATGTACAATTAACCAACATGTACACACCGGTTTAAAGGAAATAGCTAACCAAAAGTTAATATCACTCCTACCACCTGAATATAAACCAGCCTGTGAAAAATTAGACTTCCTAGAAACTTGCCTTAGAGCTAGAACTCTTGACAAAGAAGGATATGTAATTAACATCAGAAATACGGGAAACAAACCGAATGGTCATACTCAACCTTTCGTTAAAAATAATATGAGCTCAACCCCCCAACAACACAACGCCCTTGTGTATAATTCAAACCTTGGTAATAGACCTGTTCAGCAAAGACACGCATATCCAATCTCACCTTTCTCGGCTAGGATTCGGATGCAACAAGCAGGACAAGCTAAACAACCTTGGTATGGCAACCATAATAATAATCAAACTCACGCTTACCCTACGCGTAATTTTAATAATAATGCTAATAATTTTAATCAAAGACCTCCATGGCAACCAACTCGACCAAACTGGCAACCAAAACCACAAAATCCCGAACTACAGGATAAAGACGCGACTATGCGAACTGTAACAGAACGACCTCAATTAAAAAGAAACCGAGTATTTAACATCGACGAACCTGAATGTAATAGCGATGACTATGCCGATACCCCTTTTGAAGAATACATGCAGCAATGCGCCAACGAATATTTTACTAACATCAACCCTAGATATGAAAACAATGATCAAATTTATGAGCCAACACACGAATATGACCCAAACTCGGAGGATTTTCAGACGGATTTACCCCAGAATACCCCAACATAAATTCTACACCTCATCATACCCAACTACCATACATTAAAATACCTAATACAGACGAAAAAATACTAATAGACACCGGATCAACACGCTCATTTATTAAACCCAATATAGCTAAAGAATTAATATCGGATGGATACGCGATTTATATTGACGAAACATTTTCAGTCCAAACCCCGCACGGACTCTCAAAACATAATGGTAAAATAATAACCTACCCCATGGTAAATATCTTCGGACAACACAGTAATCCAATAGAATTTTATATGTTCGACTTCTCTAATAACTATGAATACCTAATAGGATGGGACACATTAATTAAACAAAACCTATTAATAATTCCTAGCGAGAACAAAATAAAAACACCAGACGATATAACTATACTATTACATTATCAAGAAAACAAGTCGATTACGTTAGGACATATTCTAACAGAGAAGGGACTCAGTCCATGTCCAGAAAAAACCAAAGCAATAACCAGATTTCCACCACCTAAAACAACCAAAGAAATCAAGTCATTCTTAGGACTAGTATCCTATTATAGGAAATTCATACCAAACCTATCCAAAATAGTAAAACCTATAACTGAGTGTACAAAGAAAGGAAAAGAGATAAAACATGATAAACCATTTTTAGAAGCTTTCCAAAGAGCAAAAGACTTAATCATTAACCCACCAGTCCTAGCATATCCAGATTTTAATAAAATATTCACAGTAACGACTGATGCAAGTGATATAGCGTTAGGAGCTGTTATTTCACAAGAAAATCATCCTATAGCATACACATCTCGAACACTAACGGAAACGGAACAAAAATATAACGCGACTGAAAAGGAACTACTAGGTATACTTTATGCCCTAACACAATTTAGACCATACATCTATGGGCGACACTTTAAACTTGAAACAGACCACCAACCACTAATATGGATAACCAAACTTAAAGAACCAAACGCTAAGCTTACCAGATGGAAGTTAAAACTGCAAGAATACGACTATGAAATATCACATAAAAAGGGAAGTACTAACTACGTAGCAGACGCTCTGTCTAGAATCGTACTAATGCATAACTCAGACCAAGCAACGGTACATAGCAACTTCGATGACTCAGATGAAGGATTCATAATAAAATCAGAACATCCCCCTAGGCGTATGAATAGAATATTTGTAACGACAGAACCATATCAAGTGAAAGTAATACAAAAAGACAATCACACCTACGATTATAATCTAAAAATAAACAATCCCCAAGACTTTATAAAATTCTGTAAAGAATATCTCGGATCAAAAAGATATGCTATAGTAGGAAATAGTAATAAACTCATAGAACAACTGTCTGAAATATACAGGAAACATTTCAATAATAAAGAACTCACAATCATTTGGTTTACACAACCACGTGTAGAAATCACAGACAAAGAAGAAATCCTAAAAATAATTAGATCAACGCATGAATTTATGGATAGACATATAGGAAACCCAGCTTTGATAAAGGAAATCTCTAAAACATACTATATCGAGAACATCAAAAAACATACGCAAAACTATCTGAATCAGTGCGAAACATGTGCTAAAGTAAAATACGATCGACAACCATTTAAACCGCCCTTTGAAAAAACCAAAACACCAACAAAACCAATGGAAAAATGGCAAATAGATACGTTCCACTTTAAAAAGAAAACCTATTTAACGGGAATAGACACATTTTCTAAGTGGACTTTCGCCACAGAACTAGTTGAAAACAACTCCCTACAAGTAATAGAAACACTATTACGACTCTTCGCTCTAATAGGAACCCCCGAAATAATCTCAACAGATAACGAGACTACACTAATATCGGAAATAGTAAAAGAATTTCTAGCAGGATTAAAAATAAAACATCATGTGACAACACCCCTGCACCACACGTCTCATGGAGACATAGAACGGTTTCACTCCACCCTAATAGAGAGATTAAGAGTACAACAGGAACTAAAGAAAGAAGATGTTAACTTAGCAGTACTAGCATATAATTCCACTATACATAGTGCCACTAACAAAACACCTAACGAATTACACTTTTTACGAGAAATTAACTTACCCGTACAGAACAAACAAACCTCTGACTACCTAAAGAAGATAAACGACAAATTAGAAAATGTAAAAGAAAGCACACTCAAAAGGAGTAATTCCCCAGCAAAATTAACGTAGTACGAGACATAAACAAACTACAATCCCTAATAGTCCCAAGCGTTGCTATACAAAGCAAACTATTAATATTCCAATTCGCTATACCCATGGTCTCTAAAGAACAATATAATCTAGAAACAGTAGTTAGCGTAATCACCCCATCTAACCAATATTGTCAAATGCCTAGTATTAAGAACGGCCAGTATTTAACGGGAACCAATCATGTGTATAAAGTAGACAAATGTAATAACAATATATGTACAGCTTCACTAACAAAGAAATGTGTAGAAGAAAGCATTCTGAAACAACGCAACAACTGTAGCGTTATAAAAATCTACTGTCCAGCACGATACTCATACAAAATTCAGAATGACTTATATTTCCAGTTCAGATTAAAGGAACAACAATCTATGATAGATGTGCCGACAGAAGCGTGACCATCGTAGACTCATATATAGAAGACAACACCAAATGCGGAAGCACTCAAGATCCTGTGGATATTCAGACCTTTACTGAAGTCACAGAACCAGCAAACGAGTTACCAATGACGTTACCAGAAAATATGGACAACATAGAAGAGCAGATCGCAGCAATCAATAGACCCGACTTAACCTCTGATAAGATCAAAGACATAGGGATCCTGACCTACATAACGATAGTAACCATAATCTTGTTAACTATCGTCTTTTTAACTCGTCGAATCATAAAAACCCGACAGAGTACAAAAAGACTAGGAGGGGAGAGTCAAGATAACGAGGTCAGACAGTCAACAGTAGAGATAACGCTACTACCCGATAACAACGGGATAAGCGGAGTCGATTATAAATAAAGTAATAAATATAAATAGGATATTAATATTGAGTCAAGATAACGAGACCAGACAGTGAAGATACCACCACCGCCCTAATAAACAACATCAATAAACGGAAGCGATTAGATAAGTGAATTGTGGTGAGAACCATCCTGTCCCCACCACTGTGTTAGCTGATAAGACTTAGTATATAAACTCTCAGTCTTTTAACTCGCGCGAGTTAAAAGACTGAGACTTGTGATAGAGATAAAAATAATTTTATTCTCAAAACGTGTTAGTAATACAGTGGTATGTTGTAGAGTCAATACAATAATGTGTTTAAATTATAGTTGGGTTAGTTTATATACTAAGTCTTATCAGCTAACACAGTGGTGGGGACAGGATGGTTCTCACCACAATTCACTTATCTAATCGCTTCCGTTTATTGATGTTGTTTATTAGGGCGGTGGTGGTATCTTCACTGTCTGGTCTCGTTATCTTGACTCAATATTAATATCCTATTTATATTTATTACTTTATTTATAATCGACTCCGCTTATCCCGTTGTTATCGGGTAGTAGCGTTATCTCTACTGTTGACTGTCTGACCTCGTTATCTTGACTCTCCCCTCCTAGTCTTTTTGTACTCTGTCGGGTTTTTATGATTCGACGAGTTAAAAAGACGATAGTTAACAAGATTATGGTTACTATCGTTATGTAGGTCAGGATCCCTATGTCTTTGATCTTATCAGAGGTTAAGTCGGGTCTATTGATTGCTGCGATCTGCTCTTCTATGTTGTCCATATTTTCTGGTAACGTCATTGGTAACTCGTTTGCTGGTTCTGTGACTTCAGTAAAGGTCTGAATATCCACAGGATCTTGAGTGCTTCCGCATTTGGTGTTGTCTTCTATATATGAGTCTACGATGGTCACGCTTCTGTCGGCACATCTATCATAGATTGTTGTTCCTTTAATCTGAACTGGAAATATAAGTCATTCTGAATTTTGTATGAGTATCGTGCTGGACAGTAGATTTTTATAACGCTACAGTTGTTGCGTTGTTTCAGAATGCTTTCTTCTACACATTTCTTTGTTAGTGAAGCTGTACATATATTGTTATTACATTTGTCTACTTTATACACATGATTGGTTCCCGTTAAATACTGGCCGTTCTTAATACTAGGCATTTGACAATATTGGTTAGATGGGGTGATTACGCTAACTACTGTTTCTAGATTATATTGTTCTTTAGAGACCATGGGTATAGCGAATTGGAATATTAATAGTTTGCTTTGTATAGCAACGCTTGGGACTATTAGGGATTGTAGTTTGTTTATGTCTCGTACTACGTTAATTTTGCTGGGGAATTACTCCTTTTGAGTGTGCTTTCTTTTACATTTTCTAATTTGTCGTTTATCTTCTTTAGGTAGTCAGAGGTTTGTTTGTTCTGTACGGGTAAGTTAATTTCTCGTAAAAAGTGTAATTCGTTAGGTGTTTTGTTAGTGGCACTATGTATAGTGGAATTATATGCTAGTACTGCTAAGTTAACATCTTCTTTCTTTAGTTCCTGTTGTACTCTTAATCTCTCTATTAGGGTGGAGTGAAACCGTTCTATGTCTCCATGAGACGTGTGGTGCAGGGGTGTTGTCACATGATGTTTTATTTTTAATCCTGCTAGAAATTCTTTTACTATTTCCGATATTAGTGTAGTCTCGTTATCTGTTGAGATTAGTTCGGGGGTTCCTATTAGAGCGAAGAGTCGTAATAGTGTTTCTATTACTTGTAGGGAGTTGTTTTCAACTAGTTCTGTGGCGAAAGTCCACTTAGAAAATGTGTCTATTCCCGTTAAATAGGTTTTCTTTTTAAAGTGGAACGTATCTATTTGCCATTTTTCCATTGGTTTTGTTGGTGTTTTGGTTTTTTCAAAGGGCGGTTTAAATGGTTGTCGATCGTATTTTACTTTAGCACATGTTTCGCACTGATTCAGATAGTTTTGCGTATGTTTTTTGATGTTCTCGATATAGTATGTTTTAGAGATTTCCTTTATTAAAGCTGGGTTTCCTATATGTCTATCCATAAATTCATGCGTTGATCTAATTATTTTTAGGATTTCTTCTTTGTCTGTGATTTCTACACGTGGTTGTGTAAACCAAATGATTGTGAGTTCTTTATTATTGAAATGTTTCCTGTATATTTCAGACAGTTGTTCTATGAGTTTATTACTATTTCCTACTATAGCATATCTTTTTGATCCGAGATATTCTTTACAGAATTTTATAAAGTCTTGGGGATTGTTTATTTTTAGATTATAATCGTAGGTGTGGTTGTCTTTTTGTATTACTTTCACTTGATATGGTTCTGTCGTTACAAATATTCTATTCATACGCCTAGGGGGATGTTCTGATTTTATTATGAATCCTTCATCTGAGTCATCGAAGTTGCTATGTACCGTTGCTTGGTCTGAGTTATGCATTAGTACGATTCTAGACAGAGCGTCTGCTACGTAGTTAGTACTTCCCTTTTTATGTGATATTTCATAGTCGTATTCTTGCAGTTTTAACTTCCATCTGGTAAGCTTAGCGTTTGGTTCTTTAAGTTTGGTTATCCATATTAGTGGTTGGTGGTCTGTTTCAAGTTTAAAGTGTCGCCCATAGATGTATGGTCTAAATTGTGTTAGGGCATAAAGTATACCTAGTAGTTCCTTTTCAGTCGCGTTATATTTTTGTTCCGTTTCCGTTAGTGTTCGAGATGTGTATGCTATAGGATGATTTTCTTGTGAAATAACAGCTCCTAACGCTATATCACTTGCATCAGTCGTTACTGTGAATATTTTATTAAAATCTGGATATGCTAGGACTGGTGGGTTAATGATTAAGTCTTTTGCTCTTTGGAAAGCTTCTAAAAATGGTTTATCATGTTTTATCTCTTTTCCTTTCTTTGTACACTCAGTTATAGGTTTTACTATTTTGGATAGGTTTGGTATGAATTTCCTATAATAGGATACTAGTCCTAAGAATGACTTGATTTCTTTGGTTGTTTTAGGTGGTGGAAATCTGGTTATTGCTTTGGTTTTTTCTGGACATGGACTGAGTCCCTTCTCTGTTAGAATATGTCCTAACGTAATCGACTTGTTTTCTTGATAATGTAATAGTATAGTTATATCGTCTGGTGTTTTTATTTTGTTCTCGCTAGGAATTATTAATAGGTTTTGTTTAATTAATGTGTCCCATCCTATTAGGTATTCATAGTTATTAGAGAAGTCGAACATATAAAATTCTATTGGATTACTGTGTTGTCCGAAGATATTTACCATGGGGTAGGTTATTATTTTACCATTATGTTTTGAGAGTCCGTGCGGGGTTTGGACTGAAAATGTTTCGTCAATATAAATCGCGTATCCATCCGATATTAATTCTTTAGCTATATTGGGTTTAATAAATGAGCGTGTTGATCCGGTGTCTATTAGTATTTTTTCGTCTGTATTAGGTATTTTAATGTATGGTAGTTGGGTATGATGAGGTGTAGAATTTATGTTGGGGTATTCTGGGGTAAATCCGTCTGAAAATCCTCCGAGTTTGGGTCATATTCGTGTGTTGGCTCATAAATTTGATCATTGTTTTCATATCTAGGGTTGATGTTAGTAAAATATTCGTTGGCGCATTGCTGCATGTATTCTTCAAAAGGGGTATCGGCATAGTCATCGCTATTACATTCAGGTTCGTCGATGTTAAATACTCGGTTTCTTTTTAATTGAGGTCGTTCTGTTACAGTTTGCATAGTCGCGTCTTTATCCTGTAGTTCGGGATTTTGTGGTTTTGGTTGCCAGTTTGGTCGAGTTGGTTGCCATGGAGGTCTTTGATTAAAATTATTAGCATTATTATTAAAATTACGCGTAGGGTAAGCGTGAGTTTGATTATTATTATGGTTGCCATACCAAGGTTGTTTAGCTTGTCCTGCTTGTTGCATCCGAATCCTAGCCGAGAAAGGTGAGATTGGATATGCGTGTCTTTGCTGAACAGGTCTATTACCAAGGTTTGAATTATACACAAGGGCGTTGTGTTGTTGGGGGGTTGAGCTCATATTATTTTTAACGAAAGGTTGAGTATGACCATTCGGTTTGTTTCCCGTATTTCTGATGTTAATTACATATCCTTCTTTGTCAAGAGTTCTAGCTCTAAGGCAAGTTTCTAGGAAGTCTAATTTTTCACAGGCTGGTTTATATTCAGGTGGTAGGAGTGATATTAACTTTTGGTTAGCTATTTCCTTTAAACCGGTGTGTACATGTTGGTTAATTGTACATCCTTCAGCTATTAACATTTGTAACTCGTATATAACGTTAGTTAAGCTTGGTGAGCTTGGTCTTAAGTTATTAATTTCCTGAAACACATCTCCTATCGTTCTATTCCATGATCCATACTGTTGTTTTAGGATTTCTTTAATTTCTAACCAAGTGAAGTTATGGGGGTAGCTATATATGAGAGTAGCCACATTGCCTGTTATCTTTGACAAGATTATATTGACTTTTTGCGCATCTGTGCCAGAGGTTATTTGAATAAAACGTTCTACTGCGGTGATAAAACCGTGTAGGTATCTTTCTCCACCTTCTCCAGAGAACTGGGGAATAGGAATATTACTTTCTGGTCTAATTTGAGGGTTGGAATCTACGGATGACGTCATAATTAACTTTGGGTTGTTTACTAATTTTCTACCTGAAGGAGTAAATGCCAGTTTGAGGTTGTTTTAACCGGGAAATAATCACGTGTACTTACAGTTGTATTGTGAGAATGATGAGGGCTATCACTGTCTTCATCTGGATGTAGTAGAGGCTTCGTAGAGTCGGGTCTTTGAAGTCCGTCGATTTACTCCGATGAGCTTCTATACTGCGATGTACGAAGAGAAGTTCTTCTTGGCCAGCGTCACCTTGATGTGTACGGAGAAGAGTTTTTCTCTGAGTCAGCGTCACCTTGCAGGAGAAGTCTTGAATCTTTTTCTTTATTTGTAGGTTCTGGGCAGGTTTGATAGAGTAATCTTCTTGGTTCGGTGTCTGGTAGCGGAGATACAGCAATTCAGCACGTCGCCTTGATTGATAATTTCTTCAAGAAATGCCCGTAACGTTGGGCGCCAGTTAAAAGACTGAGACTTGTGATAGAGATAAAAATAAGTTTATTCTCAAAACGTGTTAGTAATACAGTGGTATGTTGTAGAGTCAATACAATAATGTGCTTAAATTATAGTTGGGTTAGTTTATATACTAAGTCTTATCAGCTAACACAGTGGTGGGGACAGGATGGTTCTCACCACAATTCACTTATCTAATCGCTTCCGTTTATTGATGTTGTTTATTAGGGCGGTGGTGGTATCTTCACTGTCTGGTCTCGTTATCTTGACTCAATATTAATATCCTATTTATATTTATTACTTTATTTATAATCGACTCCGCTTATCCCGTTGTTATCGGGTAGTAGCGTTATCTCTACTGTTGACTGTCTGACCTCGTTATCTTGACTCTCCCCTCCTAGTCTTTTTGTACTCTGTCGGGTTTTTATGATTCGACGAGTTAAAAAGACGATAGTTAACAAGATTATGGTTACTATCGTTATGTAGGTCAGGATCCCTATGTCTTTGATCTTATCAGAGGTTAAGTCGGGTCTATTGATTGCTGCGATCTGCTCTTCTATGTTGTCCATATTTTCTGGTAACGTCATTGGTAACTCGTTTGCTGGTTCTGTGACTTCAGTAAAGGTCTGAATATCCACAGGATCTTGAGTGCTTCCGCATTTGGTGTTGTCTTCTATATATGAGTCTACGATGGTCACGCTTCTGTCGGCACATCTATCATAGATTGTTGTTCCTTTAATCTGAACTGGAAATATAAGTCATTCTGAATTTTGTATGAGTATCGTGCTGGACAGTAGATTTTTATAACGCTACAGTTGTTGCGTTGTTTCAGAATGCTTTCTTCTACACATTTCTTTGTTAGTGAAGCTGTACATATATTGTTATTACATTTGTCTACTTTATACACATGATTGGTTCCCGTTAAATACTGGCCGTTCTTAATACTAGGCATTTGACAATATTGGTTAGATGGGGTGATTACGCTAACTACTGTTTCTAGATTATATTGTTCTTTAGAGACCATGGGTATAGCGAATTGGAATATTAATAGTTTGCTTTGTATAGCAACGCTTGGGACTATTAGGGATTGTAGTTTGTTTATGTCTCGTACTACGTTAATTTTGCTGGGGAATTACTCCTTTTGAGTGTGCTTTCTTTTACATTTTCTAATTTGTCGTTTATCTTCTTTAGGTAGTCAGAGGTTTGTTTGTTCTGTACGGGTAAGTTAATTTCTCGTAAAAAGTGTAATTCGTTAGGTGTTTTGTTAGTGGCACTATGTATAGTGGAATTATATGCTAGTACTGCTAAGTTAACATCTTCTTTCTTTAGTTCCTGTTGTACTCTTAATCTCTCTATTAGGGTGGAGTGAAACCGTTCTATGTCTCCATGAGACGTGTGGTGCAGGGGTGTTGTCACATGATGTTTTATTTTTAATCCTGCTAGAAATTCTTTTACTATTTCCGATATTAGTGTAGTCTCGTTATCTGTTGAGATTAGTTCGGGGGTTCCTATTAGAGCGAAGAGTCGTAATAGTGTTTCTATTACTTGTAGGGAGTTGTTTTCAACTAGTTCTGTGGCGAAAGTCCACTTAGAAAATGTGTCTATTCCCGTTAAATAGGTTTTCTTTTTAAAGTGGAACGTATCTATTTGCCATTTTTCCATTGGTTTTGTTGGTGTTTTGGTTTTTTCAAAGGGCGGTTTAAATGGTTGTCGATCGTATTTTACTTTAGCACATGTTTCGCACTGATTCAGATAGTTTTGCGTATGTTTTTTGATGTTCTCGATATAGTATGTTTTAGAGATTTCCTTTATTAAAGCTGGGTTTCCTATATGTCTATCCATAAATTCATGCGTTGATCTAATTATTTTTAGGATTTCTTCTTTGTCTGTGATTTCTACACGTGGTTGTGTAAACCAAATGATTGTGAGTTCTTTATTATTGAAATGTTTCCTGTATATTTCAGACAGTTGTTCTATGAGTTTATTACTATTTCCTACTATAGCATATCTTTTTGATCCGAGATATTCTTTACAGAATTTTATAAAGTCTTGGGGATTGTTTATTTTTAGATTATAATCGTAGGTGTGGTTGTCTTTTTGTATTACTTTCACTTGATATGGTTCTGTCGTTACAAATATTCTATTCATACGCCTAGGGGGATGTTCTGATTTTATTATGAATCCTTCATCTGAGTCATCGAAGTTGCTATGTACCGTTGCTTGGTCTGAGTTATGCATTAGTACGATTCTAGACAGAGCGTCTGCTACGTAGTTAGTACTTCCCTTTTTATGTGATATTTCATAGTCGTATTCTTGCAGTTTTAACTTCCATCTGGTAAGCTTAGCGTTTGGTTCTTTAAGTTTGGTTATCCATATTAGTGGTTGGTGGTCTGTTTCAAGTTTAAAGTGTCGCCCATAGATGTATGGTCTAAATTGTGTTAGGGCATAAAGTATACCTAGTAGTTCCTTTTCAGTCGCGTTATATTTTTGTTCCGTTTCCGTTAGTGTTCGAGATGTGTATGCTATAGGATGATTTTCTTGTGAAATAACAGCTCCTAACGCTATATCACTTGCATCAGTCGTTACTGTGAATATTTTATTAAAATCTGGATATGCTAGGACTGGTGGGTTAATGATTAAGTCTTTTGCTCTTTGGAAAGCTTCTAAAAATGGTTTATCATGTTTTATCTCTTTTCCTTTCTTTGTACACTCAGTTATAGGTTTTACTATTTTGGATAGGTTTGGTATGAATTTCCTATAATAGGATACTAGTCCTAAGAATGACTTGATTTCTTTGGTTGTTTTAGGTGGTGGAAATCTGGTTATTGCTTTGGTTTTTTCTGGACATGGACTGAGTCCCTTCTCTGTTAGAATATGTCCTAACGTAATCGACTTGTTTTCTTGATAATGTAATAGTATAGTTATATCGTCTGGTGTTTTTATTTTGTTCTCGCTAGGAATTATTAATAGGTTTTGTTTAATTAATGTG
The DNA here is from genome assembly GCA_963855955.1 of Luperina nickerlii. NCBI lineage: Eukaryota > Metazoa > Arthropoda > Insecta > Lepidoptera > Noctuidae > Luperina > Luperina nickerlii. The sequence goes on from OY979669.1 coordinate 20,653,266, forward strand.
TCCCATCCTATTAGGTATTCATAGTTATTAGAGAAGTCGAACATATAAAATTCTATTGGATTACTGTGTTGTCCGAAGATATTTACCATGGGGTAGGTTATTATTTTACCATTATGTTTTGAGAGTCCGTGCGGGGTTTGGACTGAAAATGTTTCGTCAATATAAATCGCGTATCCATCCGATATTAATTCTTTAGCTATATTGGGTTTAATAAATGAGCGTGTTGATCCGGTGTCTATTAGTATTTTTTCGTCTGTATTAGGTATTTTAATGTATGGTAGTTGGGTATGATGAGGTGTAGAATTTATGTTGGGGTATTCTGGGGTAAATCCGTCTGAAAATCCTCCGAGTTTGGGTCATATTCGTGTGTTGGCTCATAAATTTGATCATTGTTTTCATATCTAGGGTTGATGTTAGTAAAATATTCGTTGGCGCATTGCTGCATGTATTCTTCAAAAGGGGTATCGGCATAGTCATCGCTATTACATTCAGGTTCGTCGATGTTAAATACTCGGTTTCTTTTTAATTGAGGTCGTTCTGTTACAGTTCGCATAGTCGCGTCTTTATCCTGTAGTTCGGGATTTTGTGGTTTTGGTTGCCAGTTTGGTCGAGTTGGTTGCCATGGAGGTCTTTGATTAAAATTATTAGCATTATTATTAAAATTACGCGTAGGGTAAGCGTGAGTTTGATTATTATTATGGTTGCCATACCAAGGTTGTTTAGCTTGTCCTGCTTGTTGCATCCGAATCCTAGCCGAGAAAGGTGAGATTGGATATGCGTGTCTTTGCTGAACAGGTCTATTACCAAGGTTTGAATTATACACAAGGGCGTTGTGTTGTTGGGGGGTTGAGCTCATATTATTTTTAACGAAAGGTTGAGTATGACCATTCGGTTTGTTTCCCGTATTTCTGATGTTAATTACATATCCTTCTTTGTCAAGAGTTCTAGCTCTAAGGCAAGTTTCTAGGAAGTCTAATTTTTCACAGGCTGGTTTATATTCAGGTGGTAGGAGTGATATTAACTTTTGGTTAGCTATTTCCTTTAAACCGGTGTGTACATGTTGGTTAATTGTACATCCTTCAGCTATTAACATTTGTAACTCGTATATAACGTTAGTTAAGCTTGGTGAGCTTGGTCTTAAGTTATTAATTTCCTGAAACACATCTCCTATCGTTCTATTCCATGATCCATACTGTTGTTTTAGGATTTCTTTAATTTCTAACCAAGTGAAGTTATGGGGGTAGCTATATATGAGAGTAGCCGCATTGCCTGTTATCTTTGACAAGATTATATTGACTTTTTGCGCATCTGTGCCAGAGGTTATTTGAATAAAACGTTCTACTGCGGTGATAAAACCGTGTAGGTATCTTTCTCCACCTTCTCCAGAGAACTGGGGAATAGGAATATTACTTTCTGGTCTAATTTGAGGGTTGGAATCTACGGATGACGTCATAATTAACTTTGGGTTGTTTACTAATTTTCTACCTGAAGGAGTAAATGCCAGTTTGAGGTTGTTTTAACCGGGAAATAATCACGTGTACTTACAGTTGTATTGTGAGAATGATGAGGGCTATCACTGTCTTCATCTGGATGTAGTAGAGGCTTCGTAGAGTCGGGTCTTTGAAGTCCGTCGATTTACTCCGATGAGCTTCTATACTGCGATGTACGAAGAGAAGTTCTTCTTGGCCAGCGTCACCTTGATGTGTACGGAGAAGAGTTTTTCTCTGAGTCAGCGTCACCTTGCAGGAGAAGTCTTGAATCTTTTTCTTTATTTGTAGGTTCTGGGCAGGTTTGATAGAGTAATCTTCTTGGTTCGGTGTCTGGTAGCGGAGATACAGCAATTCAGCACGTCGCCTTGATTGATAATTTCTTCAAGAAATGCCCGTAACGTTGGGCGCCAGTTAAAAGACTGAGACTTGTGATAGAGATAAAAATAAGTTTATTCTCAAAACGTGTTAGTAATACAGTGGTATGTTGTAGAGTCAATACAATAATGTGCTTAAATTATAGTTGGGTTAGTTTATATACTAAGTCTTATCAGCTAACACAGTGGTGGGGACAGGATGGTTCTCACCACAATTCACTTATCTAATCGCTTCCGTTTATTGATGTTGTTTATTAGGGCGGTGGTGGTATCTTCACTGTCTGGTCTCGTTATCTTGACTCAATATTAATATCCTATTTATATTTATTACTTTATTTATAATCGACTCCGCTTATCCCGTTGTTATCGGGTAGTAGCGTTATCTCTACTGTTGACTGTCTGACCTCGTTATCTTGACTCGCGCGACTGCCTGTACACAAAGGATGAAAGTTTAGCAATTTGTTTGGTTAAAGCGCATATTTCCTGTTCCAATTCGCCCATGCGCGTGGATGTCGATGGCACTGCTGTAGCTGTTGTCGTAGCTACTTGGTGATGAGGTGATGATGGTGCTATTTCATGAACACGGTCCGCTAGCTCTGCTAGGTCATCCAAAGCAAGCTTGGGCTGTGAAGCTACGACGGTTTGCAAGCTATGCGGCAAACGACCGGTCCACAATGTAGTTAAAACGTCATCCGTCACAGTAGGGCCAGCTAAATTCCTAAGATGTCTTAAAAATAGCGAGGGCTTGCGATCTCCCATGTCCTCGTGTAGGAATAGCTGTTTTAGCTTCTTTTCTTTATATGCACTAAGACGCTTGATCAACTCACTTTTAAGCTTGTCATACTTACCGGTCACGGGCGGATTGCATAATATATCTTTTACGTGGGTAACGTACGTATGTTCCAGCTGAGTCGCGGCGTAATAAAATTTTGTTGAGTCATGGGTCACATTTGACAGCGTAAATTGAAATTCCAATTGAGCGAACCAAAGTTCTGGATCATCTGGGTAAAATGGCGGTACTCGTACTCCCACACGCCAAATATCGCCAGCATCTCCTTCAGCAGGCGTTTTTCCTACACCAGCACCGTCCATCTTGTTTTTATGACTCTTGAGTTCCTTTGTCGGGGTCACCACTTGTAGGTATGGTTGTAGCACGAAATAACACGAACACCCAGCAAGTTTTAATGAGAAGTTTATTGGTAGGTACTTTAGCGTAACACATACAGTTTAATCACAGCGCACAATAAGAGGAAGATAAGAAGGATTTGTAGAATAGAATGAAATATTTAAAACTAATAGAAAGAATAGTAATAGTATGGCAAGATAAGCAAGCGTGAGCGGTTAGGCGCGAGGTAAATTTGAGCGTGCATTCGCCGTCGCAGCAGGTGAAGCACTGGCGGCCGTGACCGAGCGATAGCGGTTCCACCGTCTCAGGCCACGGCGACGGGTGCGCGGACGCAGGGCGGCGAGGCGCACAGTCAACACGCCGCGCCAGGGTGCACCTTCTTCATACGACCATTTAATGTGCGTCGCCACAGATTGTCCGATCAAAATGTGCATAATAATGACCCCTTACGAAGTTTTCAGTTATTACAATAATTATACCTTGTAACTAGAGATATTTTACATAAAATAAATTAAATGTAATTAAAATAAAAAAAAATGTGAATCGCCAGGTGTATAGTGACCTTTTTGGTGCTCTTCTTCAGAAAGGTCGAGTGCGTACGCTAACTTAGTTCAAGCTATAAAAATGAAGCGATGTTATTGGTTGGTTTCACACACAACCCTCGCTACGCATCCTCGCTCATCTCTGGTGGAAAGGCAACCTTATGCTGATCTAGATCAAAATCAATGTCACAGAGCCTGTAAAACATGGGTAAAGTTTGTATTACTACCTAATTGACACCTTTCAGGTAGCCATAACAGAAACCGCTGAACTCGCCGAACTTCGTGCAAAATACAGCCATTTTGTTGAAATTTCAGCTACATACTCGTCAAGATGCTCTGTGCCTGACACAAGACAGCTTCCTCATTAAATTAGCGAAGTGAGAGCTTGCTAACGAAGTTATTATGATCGACAAGTAGACGTGGAGAAGGTTCACTTGATAAGATTCTACATCGATTGCGAATCAAATAATTACATAATACCTAAACTCACACCTTCTTTCTATAAGGATAGGCAGAAACTACAGAAAGAAAGAAAATACATTTATTTACAGAACGCCACCTGCTACGATCATTACATACTCCTTTTGACTCTTTTACATTCATACATCTGGTCATACACGCACGCCGTTGCGAGTACCTACTACGCACCCTTTCTGAAGAGCTCAAATAATTAGGTGGTCTAAAAACTATGCACGAAAATGAACTAAGTTGACAAACAGTAGGTGCTTGAAAAATAGGCGTTTTTATGCCAAAGACTGACTTTTAAAACATGGGCCAGTTATAAAATATCATCCTGTGAATATACAATATTAATTACATAATGGTATGGGGGCCTTAAAAAGCCACTTTGGCAGATTCATAAAAGGATAACATTATGAATAATAATAATTATGGCGAAGACAGTCCGTGTATTTCTTTTTTTCGCTGCACTACGTAGGTATAATCAAAGAGATTGGGATTGGATTTGGATTAGATTGATTGGTATTTTAGCACAGACAAAAAAATAACTGAAAAACCTTCACCAATGGGATTTGATAAGAGTAATTTAACAGTTAACTGTCCATTATAATTCATAATGTTATCCTTTTATGATTCTGCCAAAGTGGCGTTTTATCGATTGAACTAAATATTTCGAAAAAAAAATCATAAACAATCTCCAAATGGTTTAAGGCTATTTGCCGTTTTAAGTCAAATGGCCATTAGGAAATTTCGTATGAATTTAAAAGAACGAACGAACGTGAAACATGAAAGAACGAACGTGTTATTAGGAGTAAGCTTTCTGCCTTGTCTGCAACGTGTTTATATGACACAAGGGAACAAACGAAGACCTCACATTTGGCATATACATCAAATTTTTATTTTTTATTAAACAAAAATACCCTTGCTTCCAAAGATTTAACTGAGATAATTCAGCGGAGAGTGAAAATCGTCCTATTCTATAGAAAAAATGACTTCTTTGCGATATTTTTATTAGGGACACCATCCAACACACATTGACCAACCCGAATTATGAACCCAGAACAACCGGACGACTGAGGCGATTACATACACTCAAACTCGAAGCATTTATTTCAATTAAACCATTTACAGGCACATCAATTGCCAAGAAGTCGGTCTGTCAGAAAGATGTGGTCAGTTGCCCGTTCCAAAGCTTAGTTCCAATGGAGAAGAACAGACAAGGAACTCCATGGACACTCTTTTACCATAACCATAATAATTATAACATTTTTTAAAGTCTAAAATGGTATGGACACATTATTAGATGCAATGAAGATCATGTAGTACAAATTGCACTAATCTCCCAGAACAGAAGAGAGGCAGAGGCCACCCGCCATTGATCTGAAGGCCAATTCTCGTAATTCAAAACGCTTAAGGGGCCTATATGACCTAAAGCGCGGTCACTGTCGGACTGCATAGAAAAGAAAAAGAAGCGCGATGACACAACGCTGGTAATTTATTGCAAAATATGAAGCAATTATTTAATTACAAAAATGTTTATGTTTGGACTAAAAATTAAGAACTAGTATTTAAGAGTGTTGCTTGTAGAATAATCTGACAAAAAAATCAGAATCATTGTATGTATAATTGTATATTAGTATGGTTTTTATTGTAATAAGAATGTTTTTAGAGGTATCTTCATGATTTTTTTTCCATCGTATCAAATTAGTTGTATTATGTTCTCAACTCACTATCTACCTAGGATATATCCTGAAGAATATCATATATTTTTCTGTTTTTTTTACTGTAGTCGATCATATACTTTTAATGTTTCTAAAACTTGCGTTTTTTTGTGTTTACGTCCTGGGGGAATAATATGGAATAATAATATAAACCATAATATGGCGAAGGCAGTCCGTGTTTTCCTTTTTTTCGCTGCACGTAGGTATAATCAAAGAGATTGGGATTTGGATTGGATTGACTGGTATTTTAGCACAGACAAAAAAATAACTGAAAATTCCTTCACCAATGGGATTTGATACGATTAACTTAACGGTTAACAGCTGTTCATTATGATTCATAATGTAATTTTTTTATGATTCTGCCAAATTGGCATTTTCAGGCCACCAGATCGTTTGAAAAAATATTTCGAAAAAAAATCATAAGCAATCTCCAAATGGTTTAAGGCTATTTGCCGTTTTAAGTCAAACGGCCATTAGGCCCCTGTAAGCCCCTTAAAATCTAGTCGCAGTCTCATCTCAGCGACAAACTAATGTCAAAAAAAATCAGTAGGGAAATTAGATGTATTTTTGACAGATTGAGACTGAGACTGAGATCAGACTGCGTCTTAAAATTACGAGAATTGCCCCTCAAGTGGTCAAATATGAAAAGAGACCACAAAAGAAGCCCAATTGCCTGAACCTACAGACCTAGACAGAATAACTTGGCGCAAAAAAGTGAGGAAACCCGACCTCAAAATATAACGGCACGAGAGACGGAAGAAGAAGATTATAATTATAAAATTTTTTCTTCACCAAAATATGCACTAAAACAAGCAAAAATGCATAAATTGTAATAGAAAATTTCGTGACCCGACCGCTGTGACCCACTTATTGAAAACAAACACTGCTTAAAACAAAAAAACTTGCTCATACGTGAATCCAGCGCTTTGTTCACTTCATACAGAAATAAAATCAAAAATTCCTACAGCACAGTCAGCATTCAAAGGGGCTATAGTTTCACTTTGTCGGGTGGAAATGCCAGTTGCTGCTAGCACCTAGTATTCATTAATTTCCTTTAGTTTCTAAAGGTTAGTACGGTTCAGCTAGACTTATGGCTCCTGTTTAACCGATTGAATTTCGTAATTACAGAAACGATGAAAAAGCTATGGTGTCTGCCGTGGATCTACATTCCGACGGCATACGAAAGGTTAATCAGCTTCAAATGTAGGACGCGTGACGGGTATTTATTATGATCACTATTTCTAAGCAATTGCGTCATTTGTGGTATTATGCATCATTTGTGCGTTATTTGTGGTATTATATATTATCCGAGGCTGTGGATTTAGGGCTTCCCTGCATTATACACCATGTTCTTCACGTTATCCATAAACTTTGGCAAACGCTTCTATAGCTTAAAGGCTTCGTTACAAAGATATTTGTAATTGAGCTATGCAGTAAGAAAGGGTCTTAACCAATGACGTAATATAAATAGACGCATGACGCGTCTATTTATATTGCATGAACATCACGGCAATCGAAAACAGCGTAAATAATAACGGTAGCCAGATAGCAACTTACGCACGAAGAAAGGGAAAGAAAATTAAATGTCATCTACGGAATTTCTATTGTTATAGAGAGATAAATATGTAGTATATTTCTTTAATTACGTTGTCATTCTGTGGTGCATGCCGTGTACTCTCATTGGCCGAGCGAGTACAAAAGGAGGAATGTGGGGAAAATGGACACTCGATTTTCTCGTGTTGATAGGTAGTAGATTTATTTTTTTTTCATTTTTTATTTTATTACATGTTGTTTGTTGTGCTTAACATGTCATCAAAATGTGTCTAAATAAATTTATTATTATTATTTAGATTTACGGGTAAAATAATAAATTATTTTCGATCCTTATGAATAAAAATACGATTGACGTTGCCAATTCGGATAAAGAGGCATGCATATCGGGTGATTTACGTCAAGGTATTTCCTTTGTATGAATATTAACAAAAAAAAAATAAGAATTAATTAATGTGTCCATGATAATGAAAATGCTGCGCGAAAAATGCTTATTTTCATGATCTGAACATCTGGTCGAAGTTTATGTACATCGTCCAGAACACGGTCTAATAGACGCCTAAAAATCTACCTATCCATATAAAACAAAGTCGGGTTAGTTACACCATTTATAACTCAAGAACGGCTGGACCGATTTTTATGATCTTTAATTTGTTGGATTTGTCTCCACCCCGAATAGCAGAATAACTATCACAATGTGGGAAAAATTCACGAAAAAAATTAGGAAACACAACATTTATTGATTCTGAAGCGGTACAAAGTTCGCCGGGTCAGCTACGTAGTTCTTTATAAATTTCTGACTCAAGACCTATTTTTTGTGAGATAGATTAGTATATTTTTCTACTTGATGCTGCATGTATTCCTATTCCAGTTTTGCTGACCTGACTGAAACAGGACCATACATCGTGAAGTATATCGCTCTAAAATTCCCAAGAAAAGTAGTCGTTTAAAAAAAGAGCACCCATTAAGAATTTAAATGTTAACTTAATTGTGCTCATCACAATAATTAACTTAATTGTTGGCGTTTTAACTTTAAAAGCTTTGTTTCTATTTTTAGTTTAGAACGTTTTAAATGCATAATTAGTGTCACGGAAGGTCGAGAAGTACCAGTACGTATAAGTACCTACAGTCCGGCCGTTGAGAGAAAGCATTCCTGACACCTGTCAGTTTCATACAAACGAATAAGCGTTTTGCGAATATGATCTTTATTAGCTAATAGAATTGTCGGTGTCAGGCATAGACTTCTTACAATTTAAAATGTTCTAACTTAATTAATCTATGACCCGACCGACTGACTCACTGTGAAAGAAAGTAACTTGAAGGAAACGTACACTTTTTATTGTCTAATTTCGTCAATACGCAATAAGTACATTGCGTGATAAATGCACGATATTGTTAAAGAAGATCAAAATCAAAAGTCATTTATTCAAACTAGGCGGAAAATCAGCACTTTTCGAACGTCAAAATTATAAAAGAAAGTCACAAAACGCCCGCCCTTCACCACTTCCTAGTGCTTTCGCTGGGGAGAAGAAGTGGCGCAACTAACTCCCCAGCATCAGATGCCGGCAGCAGGCGGGATAGTATGTAGTCTATACAAATAAATAAAATTGAAGTGATTGTTTGTAATGTCAAAATAAGAGCTTTTTACTGAATGCATATGTACCTATATACTATATACGTTACATATATCAAAAAACATTTTTTTTGCCCTGTCTGTCTGTGTGTTTGTTCCCGCTAACCTCCGAAACAGCTGGACCGATCTTGACGGGACTTTCACTGGCAGATAGCCGATGTTATAAAGAGTAACGTAGGTTAGTTTTTTTGTAGAAAAAATAAATAAAGAGATACACTAGAGTTTTTCGACATCCACGCGAACGAAGTCGAGGGCACAGCTAGTTCTAAATATTAGTGACTACGGTGGCTGACAACAAGTCCCTTCACCATACATGTTTTTCATTCAGCTTTGTCTATTGAAGCCCCGAAAACGGGATGTTACGTCAAAAACTTACAAACAAAAATTCGTATTTTATGCATAAAAGGCTCCATTGTTTTAGTAAAAGGCACTAACGGGCTTCAAACCGGGCTATTCCTGGGTAAAAACGTATCGTAAGTTACATTTAGACGGGCGATGTAAATATGAGATCTAATAAAACTTATTCAGGAAACGAGTGTAGTTTTAATTGCAATTTTTATTAATCTAGTATTCATTTGTTTTTCCTTTTAAGGTCATTATTTTATTCGCTGTGTGCAGAAATGTAGTGCCAGCGCCCGCGGCACGGTGGTGTTAAGTTTTTCTTTTGCAATGTAAAGAACCCTATATTTTTTTCTAAGCTTGTCGAGTTATTTACTTCAAGGAATTTTCACTGAAATCTGTTTGATATTTTATAGTAACTGTTCAGGTAGGTATCTGTATTGTATGGGTTCCCTATACGAGTAGAAATACTACTCTGCGATAATTGTTACATCGATGATTATACATCGATGCCTTGATAATGCGAAGTTATGTTTTTACTACACCTTTTTTGTTCGCTGTTTCATAATATCGATAACCTTACGTTGAACCCTTGTGGGTATTGTATACCAACGAAAACATGTTCGAATATAAAATCAATGTTGCGTGCCTATAGTAGTTTTTTTTTATATTTATTTATTTAACACATATGCGACGAAACCGTCATGCTTTTATGAATACCACTTACTCCTAAACTAAATAAACTAATATTACTTAAATGGTTCCACCTATTTCAGGCAAATTGGCAACTATGCGCTATTTTAATTGCTAAGGTGTTTATTGCAAATGTATCCCCTTTATAAATAACGATTTAATTATTATTTAAAAATATGTATATACATATATAAAAAAAACTTAATCAAATTTATTAGGTACAAACGCCAGCACATCAACCTACCCGAAACTGTCTCCCAATCAACTTTGAACCTTATGTTTTAGCGATAAAGTTGAAAATCTATCAAAGAAATTTGACAGATTGTAGTAGCTTGATGTGCTGGCGTCTGTACTATCAGCGCCCCGCGGTTTCATCCGCATAAGTGTCGATCCCGGGAAAATATCGGGATAAAAAGTATCCTGTGTTAATTCTGGTCATAAACTATCTGTGTGCCAAATTTCATTCAAATCCGTTCAGTATTTTTGCATGAAGAAGTAACAAACATACAAACACACTCACAAACTTTCGCCTTTATAATAAACTAGCTGTGGCCCGAGGTTCCACCCGAGTTAATTTCGATCCCGTGGTAATATCGGGTTAAAAAGTAGCCATTATGTTAATCCAAGGTGTCAGCTACCTCCGTACAAAATTTTCCTCCATACAACACACACAAACTTTCGTCTTTATAATAATAGTTTGATTTTTCTTAACTTAATCGTAACGTCATCTCAATGTCAAAAAAAATACCAACATTAATACAAATTTTGAGATTGATTTTCACTGAGATGATTTGAACATTGGCTGACGTCATCACGTCAATCACCGGCTGTCGCTGAAAACCAGCGCTGGGGCTCTGTCTCGTATAGGGTCTTAGCATTATGCTGAGCGTTGGCCGTTTTGCGTAGATGTGACGCATACTCTCTCCCAAATTGTTACTTTGTTTTTCTGTTGTTTGTGTTTTTTTTATTTTTATGCGTCATGTTTGCCGCAAATAAACGTATTTTCTTTCTTCTTTCTTTCTTTCTATTGACCTTCTGCTAAATTTCAGCCTTTTTCAGTTAAACTGTTATAATAATTACAATACTTCCTTCATATATTATTGTATCGATGTAAAATCCAAATATATCGACGCAAGTGCAGCTGCCGTTGTTATTCCGCAACTTTATCGCTAAAACATAAGGTTCAAAGTTGATTGGGAGACAGTTTCGGGTTGATTAATGTGCTAGCGTCTGTACTATCAGCGCCCCGCGGTTTCATCCGCATAAGTGTCGATCCCGGGGAAATATCGGGATAAAAGTATCCTATGTGTTAATCCTGGTCATAAACTATCTGTGTGCCAAACTTCATCCAAATCCGTTCAGTATTTTTTGCATGAAGAAGTAACAAACATACAAACACACTCACAAACTTTCGCCTTTATAATAAACTAGCTGTGGCCCGAGGTTCCACCCGAGTTAATTTCGATCCCGTGGTAATATCGGGTTAAAAAGTAGCCATTATGTTAATCCAAGGTGTCAGCTACCTCCGTACAAAATTTTCCTCCATACAACACACACAAACTTTCGTCTTTATAATAATAGTTTGATTTTTCTTAACTTAATCGTAACGTCATCTCAATGTCAAAAAAAATACCAACATTAATACAAATTTTGAGATTGATTTTCACTGAGATGATTTGAACATTGGCTGACGTCATCACGTCAATCACCGGCTGTCGCTGAAAACCAGCGCTGGGGCTCTGTCTCGTATAGGGTCTTAGCATTATGCTGAGCGTTGGCCGTTTTGCGTAGATGTGACGCATACTCTCTCCCAAATTGTTACTTTGTTTTTCTGTTGTTTGTGTTTTTTTTTTGTTTTTATGCGTCATGTTTGCCGCAAATAAACGTATTTTCTTTCTTCTTTCTTTCTTTCTATTGACCTTCTGCTAAATTTCAGCCTTTTTCAGTTAAACTGTTATAATAATTACAATACTTCCTTCATATATTATTGATAACTAGTGGATTGTGTTAGTGGACTGTATAGATGGAATGATAGAAACACGTATATTGCTAATATTATAAATTTATTATAATTATTAAGACAATGCTTATAAATATGGAACCTGACGACCGCTCAGACTTGACAACAACAAAAACAACATAAAAAGAATTATATTTAAAAAACATGACGTTTATGTACAAAAAGGTCGCACCATGGCCAGTCGCCAACATACCGGAGCCCCAGTGGAACACTAACAACCGGTGGAGACTGACTAGGGTGCGGCTTCTATAAAAACAAGTTTTCGGGCCGGTCGGCGCAGGAGGCCGCCCTTGGTACGGACGTCTGCTACGCGGACCGCTCCGTCGGATCCTGCGTATACCTTCTCTATCCTTCCTAGGGGCCATAAACCACGAGGCAGGCTAGAGTCGGCGATCAGCACCACATCTCCCTCACTCAGATTTGTTGAGTTGCTGGTGGAGAGGCCTCTCGGTCGGAGCGTCGGCAGATACTCACGCACCCATCGTACCCAGAATTTATCAGCGAGTCGCAAGGTTCTACGCCAGTCGCACCTTCTCAGCAGGTCTGCATCCGTGAGTGTTGAAGTCCATGGCGTGACAGAAGATGTACCGAGAATGAAATGGAATGGCGTTATTGCCTCTGGTGAGTCAGGAGATGTAGGAACATAGGTCAACGGCCGCGAATTTACAATGGCTTCTGCCTCCATTAAGAGCGTCGTCAGCACGTCTTCCTTGAGCGGTTGGTTGGTGAGGCAGGATTTCAGTGCTGTTTTTACGGTTCGCACGAGCCTTTCCCACGCACCGCCCATGAATGGAGAAGCAGGCGGAATGAAGCGCCATTCGATTTTGTGATTAGTGGCGTATTCCTGTACCAAGTCGTCATGTAGGTTGCGTAGCTCGCGGGAGGCCCCAACGAAGTTTGTGCCATTGTCCGAGAAAATAGTTGTAGGTGATCCTCGGCGAGCAATGAAGCGTCTCAGGCTCATTATGGCGGCGTCTGATGATAGCGAAGTGACTAATTCTAAGTGAAGCGCTCTCGTCACTAAGCAGGTGTATAATGCGACATATGTACCTCTTCTCTTGGCGACGGTATATTTTTACCATAATAGGGCCAAAATAGTCGAGGCCGACGTGTGTGAAGGGCCTTTTGTGATGGTCGAGTCTTTCAAGGGGTAGGTTGCCGATCTGGGGTTGAGTTGGTTGGGTTTTCCATCTTCGGCATTGTAAACAGGCGTGTGCTACGCTACGGATGCTGTCTCGTGCTCTAAGTATCCAATATTTCTGTCGGAGTTCGTTCAGCACTAGTTCGTTAAAGTGATGAGACGCTCTATTGTGTTCATAGAGGATGAGTAGTCGTACAGCATGGTTGCGGCCGTCGAGGATAATCAAGGACTTTGCGGTCTCGCTAACTCCCGGTGCAAAACTTATCCGTGTGTTTAGTCTCAACAAACCGTCTAAATCGAGTGTCGGTGCGAGTCTCGCTATTCGGCTGTTTCTGGGCACTGGCTTTAAGGATTTTAAAGCTGTTAGCTCCTCGGGAAAACTCTCTGCCTGAGCTTGTTGGAGTACCATCTTCTCGGCTTCTACGATGTCCGCGGCGTGAAGTTGATAAGGAGATGTGGTACTGTCAGTATACAATTTAGAATTTGGAGTTATAGGCCGAGACAGTTTAAGCCGGAATATTCGTGCGCCCTGGAGAACGCGGGCGGTGGTGCGAAGGAGACGCAGCCAAGAACTAAAACGCGACGGGTCAGGGAGCAAGTCCGATGACGGGGTGTCGAGGAGCAGAACCACTAGGTCTGATTTTAACTCAAGATCTAGTGAACTCTCTTCCACGTTATTGTCGTACTCGGTAGGCCACGTGCATGGTGGTCCAAGAAGAAACGGCGGCCCCGTAAACCACCGATGACATGCGGTGAAATTCATTTTTTTTGGTTTTGTTGCATCATCGGCGACGTTAAGAGAGGTAGGGATCCACCTCCAACTGGACGGGTTAGAGGTCTCCAGTATCTCTCCTAATCTGTGTGCCACAAACGCTTTGAATGCGCGAGCATCGCTCCGAATCCACTTAAGGACTGTGGTTGAATCAGTCCAAAAAATAGTCTCGGAGGGCTGAAAACGATGAGCTTGCAAAATCGTTTGTGCATACCGCGAGGCGATTAGCGCGGCTTGTAATTCTAAACGAGGAATCGAAACTGGTTTGAGAGGCGAAACGCGTGCTTTGCTTCCAATGAGAGCCGTAGACACGGTGCTATCGCTGTAAACGAAACGCCAGTAACCAACACAGGCAAAGGCTTGCTCGCCGCCGTCGGCCACCACGTGCAGCTGAACGTCTACAATATCTGACCTACTCATGTACCAGCGAGGAATTTTTATGTTGGCCGCAACCTGTAATTGTGTAAACCAGTCCTTGCATTCACTAACATACACCTCGGGAAGTGGCGTATCCCAACCAATACCTGCGCGCCACAGTCTTTGAATTAAGATACGGCCCCAGATAATGACTGGCATCAAAAAACCGAGAGGATCGTAAACCTTCATAACGTTTGATAATAGACTGCGTTTAGTTAAAGTTTCAGTAGGTATCTGGGGTAAGGTACGAAAGCCTAACGAGTCTTGCCGTGGGTCCCATTTGACACCCAAGACGCCAACTTCAGTGCTAGGTGGTAGCATAACGTCAGAAGTAGCGTCGCTTCTAAGTTCCTTAGGAATAAGTGAGACAGCGTCTGGACGATTTGACACCCACGCTCGCATTTCGAACCCGCCAGCTTTGTGGACAGTGACTATCTCAGTAACTAGTCGAGCTGCGTCGTCAATGTTGGAGTGGCTTCCGAGATAATCGTCCATATAATGGTCTTCTATAATTGCCTTACAGGCATCGGAGAACTCTGCTTCCATTATTTTGGCATTTTTGTTTTTGATATAGAGCGCGATAAATGGGGATGAGACTGCGCCAAATATCATAGAGGACATTCTGTACTCTTTGAGGTTGCCGTCCTTCCCGCGCCAGAGAAAGCGCTGGGCATCCCTATCTCGTGGAGCGATTTTAACTTGTGGGAACATTTCCTTGATGTCACCGTTTAAGGCGACTTCGCCTTTCCTAAACCGGAACAAAATGTCGAGAAGAGGTGACAATAAATCGGGGCCTTGTAGTAATAGACTGTTGAGGCATATACCTTTCGTGACCGCAGCAGCGTCATGGACGGCTCTCAGCTTCTTTTTTTGTGGGTGAAGGACGCCGAAGATAGGTAGGTACCAGCGGATGGATCCGTCTGTGTTGATGCACGATGTATTTGGTGTAATCCGCTGATGATACGTCTGTGGATCGCACTCTTCGGCATATCCCTTGCTGATAACATCGTCTATAAATTTTTGAAAAGCGGTGGCAAACGTTGGGTCCTTCGCCATTTGACGTTCGAGGGCCTTAAAACGGGACAGTGCTTGCGGATAACTTTACTATCAGGTATGACTTCCGGTAAATCTTGTTTCCAGGGTAGACCCACCTCAAAATGGCCATTGTCGAGTTGATGAGCTGAAGATTCTATTATATCTATGGCTCGTTTATCGTCGTCGTTTAGGCGAGGAGCACTTTTCGAAATACCCAAAGCGTCAATGTCGTATTGTCTTTTAATGAGGGCGTCCAAATCGTCCGAAATGTGATTTACGAACTCAAGTGGCTTGGACGAAACGGAAAGTGCGCCATGAAGTACCCAACCTAATAAAGTTTTAGAGGCAACGGGCTCGTTCTTCTTTCCGCAACGTACTTCGCGACTCAATGAAAGGTGCCAATCTGGCGCGCCGATGAGGACAGTTGGGGGAGTATCGGCGTACGAAAGTTCGTCAGATAGGTCTGCCAGATGACTATAATCCAAGAAGTTTACCAAGTTATGATTTTGTACGCGAAGCCCCAATGGTTTAATGGCCCGTGCATGCTTCACTAGGTAACGATCGGTTCGGTTACGTCCACGAATATGAAAATCTACGTAGCTTACTTCGACTTCCTTGGTCATACCACTGACACCTTCAATGTGAAGACGCTCTTGAAACGTGGGTTTCGCACCGATGCGTGCTATCACCTCTCCGTCAATCAACGTTGCCGTACTGCCCTCGTCAAGTAGTGCTGTCGTCTCGAACTCGCCGTCGGGACCCTCGAGTACAATCGGCACCACTTTCAGCAGACCGCGGGGACGTGACATCGACGGCAGAGACCCTGTTGCATTAACAAGAAAATCAGACGTGTTCGTGATCTTAACAGCAGCCTCGATTTTGCTGTCGGTACCGTCCGTGTGGGTAGGGTCGGTAGTTTTAGCTGAAGATACTTGTGTATTATTGCACTGTCCGCAGGGTGCCACGCTAATTTTAGCATTGGAGGTTCCCGGGCCGTGAAGGAGTGCGTTATGACGTCTCGAACATCCGTCAACTCCACAGCATTTCGCGCGGCAGTTGTTCCACGTGTGCGGATTCGACTTAAGGCAGCGATAGCACACTTTGTTTTCACGTACCCATCGCCACCTGTCGTCGACTTTCAAAACTAAAAAACTCTTACAAATTTTAATGTTGTGTGGTCCTTGTTTGCAATATATACAACACTCGGGAGTTTTATCGCTTGATAGCGTCGCGTGTATAGTTTCCTTTCGCGGTTGAAATTTAGAGGAATGTGCCGGAGTCGTTGCCTTAACAGTATTGTGAGGAACAAAATTGTATTTCAATTGTTTGTCAGCTTCGGTCAGAAGAAAGTGTGACAATAATTCCAATTTTGCGATTGATTTTCCATCGGTTGCGTAAGCAGAGGCAAAATCTGTAAAGCGAGCTCTGGTGTGTTCTCTCAGTTTTATCAAAATGCACTGAAAAAGCTCCGGTGAACACAGATACTCGTTTTGTTTCAGTAGCATAAGAGTAGTAATAAAATTACGTAGTTTGTTCGCTAAACTATTTAAATCTTCGGGGGAACTTAGCTTAGGACTGTTACGCAGCTCGGTGACCTCGCGGGCTACCAGCAATTCCGGTCGTGCGTACGTCTGCTCCAAGGCGTTCATGATGTCGCCGGGGTCGCCGGAGATCCACAGGAGTGACGCGACGGACTGGTACGCCGGACCGCGAATGGCGTTGTTCAGACGTTCTAAGTTCTCTGAAGGGGAAAAATTTGACTTAGTTCTTTCGTAACTACTCTTGAAAGCCATCCATTGACCGACATCACCCGAGAATGTGACAAGTTCGGGTTTCTTTGGTCTGTTCGAAAGAGAGTTAATAGCTTGTGCGAGTTTGGTTACAGGGTCTGAGGAGCGTTCAGATTGTATCGATTGATGTGCCATGTTGTTGTAGTTATTTTCGTAAGGTGCATACTCGTATATGGGCTTAGAAAGGGTTCTATGGTTGACATCGGGCAGGAAAAACGGTGCCGTGTTGGTGAGGGCGGCCGGCTGTGACTGATGTCCTTGTGGGTTACCCAGGGTGACAGTCGGAGCCTCACCAGGCATGTTTTTATGAGTTGCCGTGGTCACGTTTAAGTTTTGTTCTAAAACCCAACTTTCAGTGCGCTTTTCAGAGACACGACTAGAAAAACACGAACTACGAGATTTGGCTAACTTATCTGAAGCTTCCAGGGCGGCGATGTTCGCTTGTAGTTCGGCCTGCTCTGCCTCAGCCTCGAGGCGAGCGAGTTCGAGCTCTCGCTTGCGCTCGCGTTCAGCCTGTTGACGTTTGCGCTCCACTTGGCGCTGCTTCACGACGGCTTCAAGTGACAGCTTCTGTGCGCGGACGGTCGCCGAAGAACACGAGTGGCGAGTGGCCTCACTACGCGATATTCCGCTGTGGACACTAAAAGTGCTTTTAGTTGGCGCATTGACATTCGCCTTGTTATGTGTGTTAGCGCGAGCATCTGGGCGTTCCGAAGCGGGACCAGGTTGTGCCTCGCTAGGGGGAACGGTGCCCGCCTGTTGTATGCCCGCACTATCATTACTTCCATTGGAAATTGCCCACCGAGCAATATTAAAAATTGCAACTTTTCGTCCTATTTTATTTTCCACCACTCTGTTATATAAAGAATGCAATGTTCTTAATGTACGACAGTTGTTTATTTTTCATGCAATTTTATTTCAACATCAACTTACTCCCTTTGTTAAACTTAAAAAACGACGTAAAGATTTAATTTGTTCCCTTCCACAGCCCCGCTACTCCTTTACGAAAAAATTTTTCTATTATCTTGGTCCCTTCTTGTACAACAAAATTAATGCAAATATTTCAGTATACTGTTTATCCGTTCAGGAATGTAAATCAGCAGTCCGCTCCTTCCTACTAGACAAAACGTATGACGAAACTGAATCTTTTCTTCCACATTGAATCTTTTTTTCACTTACACTATCATAAGTATACACGCTTCACTCATACTCTCAAAACACCACACACACACACACACACACACACACACACACACACGCACACATACACACGCACACACACACGCACACACACACAGCACACTTACCCATATCTGATATAGACTTTAATACTTTTAGGCATATTCGACATTTGTTTTGTTTTATGTTATTAAAACTAATAATATAATAACACTAAGCAATTGATTTCTCCATTCTAGAGGGATACGGCACTGTTTCTCTTTACTACAGGCTATTATGTAGCCTATCTAAGAGGACAGTACCCCAACCATTTTTGTTGTATACCAGTGTTCAATTGTAGTGCAACTGTTTTAATGTATTTACTGCAACACCTTTTATGGAATAAAGTTTTATTATTATTATTATTATTACTATCAGGCAATGCCGAAGCGCCTTCGGTTGTTGTGGCTGAAACCGGCCGGGTGCCACGCGGTGAATGTTGCACCCGTCCGAATCCCGTAGCCGTCAGGTCTGGCTTTGTCTTGCTACGTGTTTCCACCATGGTGTAAAACTTACGTGAACAATGCGTGAATTTTACGAAATGAAAACGAAAACCTAGTAATATATAAGTCAATGGCGAAAACTATGAATCAGTAGGTACGTGAAAAAATTTGACAGATGCAATTACAATGAATGTTATACTTACGGCGAGAATGGACCAAAATGATAACTAGTGGATTGTGTTAGTGGACTGTATAGATGGAATGATAGAAACACGTATATTGCTAATATTATAAATTTATTATAAATATTAAGACAATGCTTATAAATATGGAACCTGACGACCGCTCAGACTTGACAACAACAAAAACAACATAAAAAGAATTATATTTAAAAAACATGACGTTTATGTACAAAAAGGTCGCACCATGGCCAGTCGCCAACAATTATTGTATCGATGTAAAATCCAAATATATCGACGCAAGTGCAGCTGCCGTTGTTATTCCGCAACTTGTCTACGAACATTGTTGTGTGGTACAATACTTAGATCTTCAAATATCTTCTACTAACAAAAAATCCTAAAAATTCATACATTCACTGAGAGGCTTAAAGCTCCATTTACACGGCAAGTTTTTTGCCTGTGGCATAACATCTGCCTAGCCTTTAAATAATAATAATCATCATTTTATTATCAAGCAACTAAGGGCCATAGATAAAATACACAAAATAATCTTATACAATAACTAGCGACCCGCCCCGGCTTCGCACGGGTGCAATGCTGATACTAAATACACTACAGAAAAACTGTGAACGTTGTATATAAAAACATAGCGGCCGGGCGGCCCGCTCCGGCTTTTTTATAGGCACGCTCTTGCCGCACCGGGTGGCCGGCCGGTACCGCCGCAAACGCTACGTCCCGCAATTTTTAAATCTGTAATATCTTCGAAAATTTTCACTTAAATCATACGGTGTAAAGGGCCATATAGATCTATATTAAATGAACAATGTATTCAAGGTATTTAATTGGTTAAGGATTAATGCTGTATTGGTTAAAATCGCTTCGAAAATTAGCCATTATTTGTCGTAAAAAGTAAATGACAAAAAAAAGTTATTGTGGGTTATCCATAAGAGATAGACATATACCATCACGGACTTTTCTGTAGACCTTTTCAATGTGTATAATACTTAGTACATTATTTTGATAAAACTCGTAGGGTTCAGCCTGCGTTTGCAATGTAAGCGGAAAAAATGTAATTATTTACGACATCACATTAGAAACCTCAAAAATAACAGTACTTCTCCACTATTTAATGGATGTTATTATACATATAAACCTTCCTCTTGAATCACTCTATCTATTAAAAAAAACCGCATCAAAATCCGTTGCGTAGTTTCAAAGATTTAAGCATACAAAGGGACATAGGGACAGAGAAAGCGACTTTGTTTTATACTATGTAGTGATAAACAACCTTAAAAAAAACAAAAAACAAACAACATATTAAAAAACCTTAAAACTACCAACCCAACTATGTTGGGGTCGGCTTCCAGCCTAACCGAATGCAGCTGAATTCCAGTATTTTCCATGGAGCGACTGCCTATCTGTCGGTCGATTCTGTAAATATCTCACCGTGAAAACTTAAGTAAAGTGAGTTTGTTTTTGCTAGGGATTGACACTATTGACAGGTCACTCCACGCTCACTTCACCTAAGTTTTCACGGTGAGATTTTTACAGAATAGCACCGCTGACCTACACAATCTAGTTACTGGGTAATACGATACCCCTTGGTAAGACTGGTCGTCAGACTTTCGGGCTTCTGACGACCCGTAACGACTGTCAAAGATCCATGAATGACAGTTTGCTTCGCAAGTTCTGCAATGATTGCCTTGGTGTAAACAGAAATACGAGGGCGACACTGAAAGTTTTTAGAACTGTACTGTAAAAATACTAGTTTAGAAGTCGTTTGTATTGTATACTAACCAAATGGACGTTATAAGTCTGAAATAAAACATTTTTATTTTATTTATTCATTTAGGGGCTGATTTTACTAAAGTCAGATATCTTTTATCCGAGGAATAAAATTGACGTCTGACAGTTCCAGTAAGGAAAAACTGTCAAAAATTAAAAAAATGATCGCGTGATGTCGCCCTACAGCGAGTGATATTAACTTTGTTGTTTTAAAATCAGCCCGATACCTCTTATAACTTATACCACAAAGTAACATCTGGACGCTAACGTAGGTAGGGCCAAATGTTTGGATATTTTAAGTTTAATAGGGACCCCAGCACTAAAATGGCGGTAGGTATGCCAATACCTGTAGGTACGTAACTAATTACATAAACTAACTGCACTTAGATGTATCTAGTTAGCAGCTTGTGCAGAGGGCAAAAGATCCATTACACTATTTGCGCTGTAGCATGGTGCGGGTGACAGTTTCAGTAACATTTCGTTTCACTCTTGAAAGTTGCCGCGATTTACAATTTATGACTTAATATTTCAGTTGTACCACATTCGTAATATATTAAATAATTAATAACTGTAGTAAATTAAATTAAACCCAACCAGAATGTTCTAATCAAGAAATAAAATCAAATTGAATGAAAAATTAAGCAAAGTGTTATGCGTATAACGTAACGCCATAGACGTATTTAGTGATGGGATGTACTGCTACGATGGATAGTCGATATTTTTTATAATAAAAAACGTATATTGTGCGTAGGTCAATTTTTATTTTTAAAAGGTCTAATTATACAACAGAACATTTATAGGGTAAGGTTGCTTAAAAGGTTGCTAAAAAAAAATACATGTTATTCGTCTAAACTCATATCAGAGTCAGGAACATCTGAATTGTCACTCAATTCATCATCTGAATCTGTGACGGATATTATTAACGATGACTCAATTATGTTGTCAATATGTATGTCACGATCCCAATCAGACATAATGTCCCTTTTTGTTTTATTCACGACCTTCGACCAGTCTTCAGGTTGAACATTGTTGATGGCCTCTTGTAATAGGGCCAACATCTTATTTGCCGTAAATGGCGGCGAAGTATTATTTCTTGCGGCGTAACCTAAAAATAAACGAACTTATAAAAAAAGTATTCAAATAATCATCAATCAGCCTAATCTAGTATCTGGTAATGTTTTTAAACTAGGTACATGCTACGATCGGAAAGCTGATTTTTTTATAAAGCTTCAAAATGGGAATTGAAATTAAAAGCATACCTTTTATTTGGGCCCAAATCAGCTCAATAGCGTTATACTGGCAATGGTAGGGTGGTAGTCGAAGGACCTGGTGGCCTTTTTCTTTTGCCATCTCGTCCAGAGCATAGGTAGGAGTTGGTGGCTTATGGCGTCGGACTAAGGCAATAAGCTCCGTCTTTAACATTTTTATATCTGCTGTAACTCCGTTTTCACTCAGCCACTTCACCAACTCGCTTTTGCGGTTGGATTGGTTTGGGGGTTTATTAACTTGCACCGAATGGTAGGGTGCGTTGTCCATTATTATGGTCATAGGCTCTTTTAAATTGTTTAATAGGTAATAGGTATATAATAGGTATATCAATTGGGTAGGTTATTTCGTAGGTAAAATATTATTACAACCCTAAATATATCGTAAACATTAAAGAAAGACATACCTTTCTTTAATTTTTACAACATATTGTATGTTATCGAAGAAAAGTATTTATATGTATGAAAGGTTGGTGTAGTACATAAATAACTCTAAATAATCCCGACCTCTGCTTATTACAAATAACAATATTATGTCTAAAGGTAGGTAGGTTTAATATAAACAAAAATGAAATAATTTTTAAACAAAGTTATAGTTTGATACGATATGTTATTGCGATATTTTTTTGGAATACGATATATCGAGGCGCATCGTTTGGCCAAAATATCGTATTAAATATCGATATATCGTATAGCGCTGTATCGATATTTCGATATATCGCATCGTATTGGGCATCCCTACGGGCAACTGTCACCCGCACCATGCTACAGCGCAAATAGTGTAGTACTATGCTAATATTTACTTAGAATTAGGAACTAATATATAGAAAGAAAAGAAAGAAAATTAGTTTATTCTGCACAAACAAAAACGCACATTAAAAATAAAAATTATAAAAATATTTAAAAAAAGACATAAAATACACACACATAACATACAAAAGCCTGATACTCAATCTTAGAAAATGTGAAAATGAAAAAATGGAAATGGTAAATTGTTTTTTTTGTACGCTTTCACATGGATACACGCGAGACACAATGACTTTTTTATTTTTCATTAATTACGGCACTCAACTGGTTAAAGGGAAAACTCAATAATATTTCTTCGGACCCGGGGCTTCAGGTTTCAAAGTCGAAACCTTTAGATCACAATTAATAGCTTTCAAACAGACAATAAGGATTAGATCCTGAGACCTAAGTGATTAGGACCACTCAATGATTCCTTACTCCGAAACCACATAACGTCACTGCGCATGCAAAAGTCGCTATGTGTTTTAGTAAAATTATTTGAACTATATGAATTATAACATTTAGCGTGTTTATACAGAACTTTCGATGTATGAATATCACATAGCTACATTCCTTAACTCTTTAAATATTGCACTTATCACATAGCTGTTTATACAGTATGTGTGTATTGAAATAACGATTAAAGCTGCATAAAGAACCGAAAATAACTAAATAACACATAGCGACTTTTGCACGCGCAACGACGATAAATTCCTTAGCTGATCACGCCAACCTCGCGTTCATTTCGTGCGGTTTCATTCATTGTGTCATAGAGAATACGGACCCTGATGGTATACCAACTTTACCTAAGTATGTTCCAAAATCACAGCGCAGATGTTTGTTCCGGTCGGATGTGTATTTGTGTAATAACAACCACAACATGCGATATCAGTGTATGAGTTGGTCGAGCATGTAAAACCATTGGTCCGGTAGTAAAGTAGTACAAAATATCTCATTGGCCTGTAAACATTGTCATTGTCCTGTTGTGTATAGTTTTAGTTAAGTTAGGATTTAATTTTGTTATTTTTATTTATTAATTGGGTATTATTTATTTGCTTACTTATTATTTAAATTTACATAGGCACTTATTAAACGTCAGAACTTCAGAAGCTAGGTGCACGGTTCCAATTGGTCGTTTCCAATGGAGAAGAGCCGACAAGAAACTCCACGGTATCACATGATTCCGAACCTTGCCTAAAAAAATTGCCGGGCAAAAAATGTATGGACATTTGATCGCGTACATATTGCACTTTTTGTTTTTTTTTATAACCGACGAAAATCTTCTACGCTAGGGGAATGTGCTGAATTGAATTCATGGTTTCAGTTTTCGCGTCGATGTCCCCGCCGCCCTATATACATACCTAAACTTTTTTTTTCTGGATGGGAAATCATCAAATGACTCCTCCCGCTCTGGGTGGAACGGGAGTGTCAGACTCTTACTGACTAAAACCCACCCGTGTTCCTTCCTTCGCCCTTTATGTTCCGGGCCAGCGGTAACCCTTTCGGACAATCCCGCTGTACATACCTAATCTGCATTCGCGATTTATTTGCCAAAAATGTAAACAAATATGAGTTTAAGGAAAAATAACTTTAAATCCTACACAATAAAGTTCAGTTTACGCTACAACTTCAAACATCTTTATAACTTTTTCAATAGTGCTAGTCACTCTGAAATCAACTTAATAACCATTAAAATAAAGTTGATATTTGTTTTACTTGAAATAATATTATAGGCAGAAACTACTGAATGCCACCTTACATTTACATACTCTTTTACGATCCTTACATTTACATACTCATTTTGCTTGCATTCTTTTTTTTTCAGGATGGGAAATCATCAAATGACCCCTCCCGCTCTGGGTGGAGCGGAAGGGAGTGTCAGACTCTTACTGACTAAAACCCACCTGTGTTCCTTCCTTAGCCCTTTATGTTCCGGGTCAGCGGTAACCCTTTCGGACAATGCTTTACGTTCTTACACCAGGTCATACAATCGCGCCGCTTGCGAGTACTACGCGCCTAACCTATCTGAAGAACATCACCAATAAGGTTACTATAATGTCCTTCGGGAGTCCCGGCGTTTCCACTCAAATCTGCATTGTAAATACTGTTCACCATATAAATTACAGATATAAATATAAACGAATTATAAACAGGTTTATTGGAAAAACACAAACAACCTCTTAAGAGGTCATTGTACTCATTATGAACAACTTTTACTATGGGACCAAAAATGAAACCGCGAAAAAAATCAGCTGTTCCCTACATTTTGACGAGTTATACGAACATAAAAACAGCTGATTACTGGTTTGGTCCCATAGTAAAAGTTGTTCATAATGATGAGTATACAATGATCTCTTAAGAGGTTGTTGGTGTTTTTCCAATAATCCTGTATAGTGTCACAATTGGCAGGCATGTTTTACCTTCGCAGTTGAGAAATATAATATTACTAGTTTCTGCCCGCGACTTCGTCCGCGTGAAATTTGTTGTTCCCCCGACCCACTCCGTCGCATCGCACCTGCCCGCGATATCACTTCGTAATCGCTTTGCGTCCTTTTTGACTTTTGTTTTTTTCTCGGCTCTTAAGGGTAATAGCGCGATATAAAATAACCTTCCTTAAGAACTTGGCTATCA
Source organism: Luperina nickerlii (assembly GCA_963855955.1). Classification (NCBI taxonomy): domain Eukaryota; kingdom Metazoa; phylum Arthropoda; class Insecta; order Lepidoptera; family Noctuidae; genus Luperina; species Luperina nickerlii. The sequence continues at coordinate 20,678,676 of OY979669.1, forward strand.
ATTAAAAAAACATTTTTCCCAATCAGACTGGCAGTTCCAGAGATTAGCGCGTGCAAACAAACAAACTCTCCAGCTTTGTTATTACTATAGATGAATAACATCTCTCTATCGAATCCATTGATTCTATTTATACAATCTTCAAAATCAGATAAGTTAAACATAAGACCATTTCATATTTACAAACAGACAAAACATCCAGACAAAAGACAGCATTTCTATAGCAACAACCCCATTGTGTAATATAGAGTTTTATGAAAATCATGATAAACGGCGCGTCTTACTTAATAACAATTAATTAATTCAGCCGTCAATGCGTATTGTTAAACCCGATGAGACAAAGGATAGTTGGCTAATTAATGAAACCCGATTTTAGGTAAAATAATACCCCATTCAATTATATTCTGGTGGGGCGAGGCGCGGAGCAGCTGACAGCGATTTTTATATTAATTCAATAGTAACAAGAAATATCAGGAATAAGTAATAAATAATAGGGACGCCTTTCCCCAGGATTGGGACAGGGTAGGCTAGTAAAAAAAAATCTAGCAATATGAAAAAAGAACTACCTAGCAAGCTCTTTCAAGTCTAACAGTAAAACGTATTTTAACTGGGAGAAAAACAAACTACTCAGGTTTTATTACAATGTTTTTATCTCACGAAGCCACGCGCGCTTTACTTGTGATAACCATGTGTACTTACACGATGTGAATGTGTGGGTGAAGACGAGTAGCGTCAGCACATAACACACACAGTTCCGACTTCTCCATTGTCTCGGACGCCATTGTCTGAGAGCCCCTGTGCTTACACACACATTCACAGTGTATTTGTACACTTGATAACCACAAGTAAAGCGCGCGTCGCTTCATGAGAACACAATTTTACAATCAACGTGTAAAGCCTCCATATTTCAAAGCGCGTTACAACACGAACTTCAAGTCGTTCGTGGTGCGTGTTCCGACACATCATCTCAAGAAGTTCCTCAAAGAAGAGTTCTAGCCGAAGCGCCGCCGATTTCGTGGCCGGCTACATGACACCAGTCATCGAAACAAGACGCAGACACTTCGTGTGCTTTAGTTTTTAGTTGTTAGTTTTTAGTGTAAATAAAATGTTGTATGTGTTTATAGTATTTTTAAGTTATATTAATATTGTATTGTATGTGTTTGTATGGGCCTTGATGCCTAAAATAAATGGATAAATAAATACATAAATAAAAGTGGTTTTTAGAATAGAATACGATATAATACTCTTTATTATGTACAACTAGCTGTGCCCCGCGGTTCCACCCGCATAAGTGTCGATTCCATGGAAATATCGGGATAAAAAGTATATAGTAGTACTATATATTAATCCAGGGTGTCAGCTACCTCCATACAAAATTTTATCAAAATTGGTCCTGCCGTTTGAGCGTGAAGAAGTAACAAACATATAAACACACAGACACTCACAAACTCACAAACTTTCGCCTTTATAATATTAGTGCGACATCATACAAATTACAGATATAAATGCAGAAATTAGCATAGCAAAGCATAATCAGCCTAAACTGTTCCCACTGCTGGGACACAGGCCTCCTCTATGGGGGAGGGAGTGGGGCAAACATAACCCACCACGCGGGCCCAGTGCGAGTTGGTGGATGTCACATGTCTTTGAATGTTTGGGTTTAGGACATGGCGGTTTCCTCACACTGTTTTATTCACCGTTTTGAGAGCAGTGGTGATAAAATTAAATACATACAAGAAAAGGTGAGACAAATAGAAAAACCATTAGAGATATATGGTTTTATTGCATAAAGAATTGCAGATGGTATGTCAGTGACAAAAGACAAGGAGTCATTTATCTACTTTTTTTTAGTAACCATAGACAATAAATAGCAAAGAGTATTTACACCACACAAAAGTAAAGTAAGTAAAGTGCCTGCCTGGGTTAGAACTCACGACCTAAAACTCGTCGGGCCGATACCACTAGGCCGCCATTGCTCGGTCGCATTGGATGCCTTATCGCAATAGCTGTAACAGTAACTCTCTCTCAGTAACAACCCACACTATATTCAAATATCTCATTTAATAACAAAACGGACAGCGCTGTCAACTAAAATAATTAATTATTACGTCATAATCAATTGATACGGAACCGTGAAATAACAGCTCATTTAAAATTGAAAAGCTACTGATTCTGTTACTTTATTTGTAATTGCAATCACTGATTATGTTGTTCAAGTTAATTGATGAGTAGCAACACTGGCAACTCGGTTTCATATTATTTTCGGTCACTGGCTAATTTTATTGTGTGGCAACACTGTGCTAATCAATTGGCTGTCTAATAGAAAAGAGGTTTATTTCACAAGGAAATATCCAGTGGTTGTAAGTAGTATTTTGAACTGACATAGCTTGTTTCTGTCGACAGATGTCGGTCTAAAAAGCAAGAATTAAAATTTTGTGATCTTGTGAAGTCGCCTGAGTCCCAGCAGTAGAGAGTGGGGAACTGGTGTTGTTGTGTTTACATAACATCGTTAGTTTTTGTACTGTTCGATCTATTTTTTATGTATATCTATTTTTGTGATGTTGCAATAGTTAAATTATATATAGGAATTAATAAATAAGTAATCTAATACTAGCTTTTACCAGTTTTTGCAGCTTTGCTCTCGTAGAGGTCATAAATTATCCCACAGAAACGTACAACCGGGATAAAAAAAGTATCTTATGTCATAACTCAGATCTTGATCAATCTTTGAGCTAAACATTAAATTCAGATCATCCGTTAAGACGTGAAAAGCTTACAGACAAACAGAGTTACTTGCGCATTTACAATATTCGTATTGAACTATGGTTTCGTAACAAAGCTCATCCTTGCCCCAAAAATAAACACAGAACAGCAGAAACTAAAAACACAAACAAGAAGATCGGATCAAGAGCCTTATGTTATCCCAAACTAAGTTTACGTTCAGAAAACCCATCCAATAAACTAAATAAGAGTCGATATGTCTTTAGTTATCCTCGCTCCGACCTCCGGGGGACCCTCCAAACTTTATACTTCGTACGACCGCAGAAACCCAGTTTGTCGTGACCATGAGACGTATGTATGGGCTGATTGTTTTGGGAAACGGGTAGGATAACGGATGTTTATTAAAATTTCGTATATATCTTAGGATAGGCCATAGTTTACGATATGGTAAGATGAAGCAAAACGGCATTCTTATTACGCAAGACGAATAGGTACTCTACTGCTCCGCGGCCTTATATTGCCAAAACATGAAAGGCGTATTTAGTACCAACCCGCACTGGATCCACCAACCCGCTCTAGGCCCGCTTATCCACCAACCCGCACTGAGCCCGCGTATCCATCAACCCGCACTGGGCCCGCGTATCCATCAACCCGCACTGGGCCCGCGTATCCAATATCAACCCGCACTGAGCCCGCGTATCCAATATCAACCCGCACTGGGCCCGCGTATCCAATATCAACCCGCACTGAGCCCGCGTATCCATCAACCCGCACTGGGCCCGCGTATCCATCAACCCGCACTGGGCCCGCGTATCCAATATCAACCCGCACTGAGCCCGCGTATCCAATATCAACCCGCACTGGGCCCGCGTATCCAATATCAACCCGCACTGGGCCCGCGTATCCATCAACCCGCACTGGGCCCGCGTATCCAATATCAACCCGCACTGGGCCCGCGTATCCATCAACCCGCACTGGGCCCGCGTATCCATCAACCCGCACTGGGCCCGCGTATCCAATCCATCAACCCGCACTGGGCCCGCGTATCCAATTCATCAACCCGCACTGGGCCCGCGTATCCATCAACCCGCACTGAGCCCGCGTATCCATCAACCCGCACTGGGCCCGCGTATCCATCAACCCGCACTGGGCCCGCGTATCCAATCCATCAACCCGCACTGAGCCCGCGTATCCATCAACCCGCACTGGGCCCGCGTATCCACCAACCCGCACTGAGCCCGCGTATCCACCAACCCGCACTGGGCCCGCGTATCCACCAACCCGCACTGGGCCCGCGTATCCACCAACCCGCACTGAGCCCGCGTATCCACCAACCCGCACTGGGCCCGCGTATCCACCAACCCGCACTGGGCCCGCGTATCCACCAACCCGCACTGGGCCCGCGTATCCATCAACCCGCACTGGGCCCGCTAAAATACTAGCAGCGCCCCGCGGTTTCACCCGCCCAAGTGTCGATACCGTGGAAATATCTCGGATATTTATGGATTGGGTAGTTTTTGAGTTAGCTTCAATAATAAGTATTTTTTTCCACTTAGTTTATATTGATAGGTATTGGTCGGTACAAGTTAAAAGTGAAAAATAAAAACATTTTAACAAAAAAAAACAAAACAACCGACTTCCAAAAAAAACACTACAAAGTAAAAATAACTTTAATTTCGGAAGTCGGTGACAAACAATGAAAATGCAAACCCAACGACACCCAATCCCTATGGATTGGGTGTCGTCCGGATATCTATATATCCGAGAGATATGCCTTCACTCTATATTTATTCGAGTTCAAATGTCGCCACCATAGATATCCGAGAGATATGTCTTCACTCTATATTTGTTCGAGTTCAAATGTCGCCACCTTTTTCCCACTCCTGAAACACACTCAAAAACAAAAGAAATAGATACGGCCCACATGATGCTTTTTTGGCACACACGCAAGAAAGTAGGCGTAAATCTTTTGTGCTATCTTTATTGTACACATGCTCAAAAAAGGGCGGGCTCTAGAAAGTATAGATACGGTCACTGAATGCACACATGCAACTCACTGAATGCACACATGCAACTCACTGAATACACAGATGCAACTCACTGAATGCACACATGCAACTATGCACTGCGTAACACACTCAATCTCAATCTGAATCATTTTTAAAGATATTGCAAATCCATCGCTTCATATATTCGAAGTGTCTGCGCCATTCGCATTATTTTATCTACGCTTATTATTAATTTTATCTAATTATCCATTGAAATCATACAATACTTGCAACACTATACACTTCACTCATTAGCTCACTCGAGAAGGATCTTCCAATCAAAATCGATTCCTTTCTTACTCCCACTCATTTCCTGTTCCGTTCATTAGAACAACCCCCGCCCTCTAACACTCCAAAATCCGCTCGCTTACTGGCGACACGTATGACGTGTGCGCCCGCGCTCCCGCCAAAAAACTCAAAAGTGATAAATATATTGGTGCTGTGTGGTGAATCCTCAAACACTCTTTTCTCTTGTGACACTTGGTGGAAATATCGCTTGAACCGGTGTGCTGGAGGCTGCTATCGAAGGGACGCATCATCTTACATCCTCCTGTAAGTTCCTTTTCCTTCCAAGTGTTCTGGTCCTTCTCACCCAATAAAAAACGCATATTTACTACTCATATCTACGCTATACTCATCACACACATCATACTTATCGCATTATCTATTTATTCGCATAAAAACGCTCAATTACGCATCCGCCATTACCCGTCTACGTGATACCTCACGAGACGCGCCCACGAGGGCACATTTCCCGCTCAATCTCTCATCAACGCTAAGTTGTTTTTATTAAAACGCATCTTATTTCAATATAAACAACCTTTATCTAAAATATTATAACTATATTTTATTCATCTCACGCATATTTTTGCAAATTTCTCAAAACATAACGCACACAGACAAGTCCATTTTGTTCACGCAAGTTCGCATAGATTCACTCATTTATCTATTTTAATTACACGGTTATAAACTCGAATAGGTATTTCTCAACGCATAAAAATGGCTTCCACGCGTAGTAAGGATAAGGAATCCGATAAAGAATCCTATGTTTCTACCGAGGAAGATCCTAAAGTTCTTTTATTTGAGTCGAAAAAAGAAAATTTATTCCAAATTTTGCAATCCATTTACGATCTCGGCCTACAAGTTTCCGTAAATAATACATTAAAATCTCAATTTCTAGCTAGAATTAGCTCCCTTGAGCAAATTAGAACAAACTTTATGGAAACCCTTGATGCTTATAATTTAGCTTTATTAGAATGTGGTTCGACGACAAAGCCGAACTACGCCCCACTTTCCGCATTTGATGAAATCTATTGTCAAATAAAAGCAATAGAATCTAACATTCTTAGATCTCAAAATACGAGTAATGATAACACTAATAATAAATTCGAGTTTTTAAATCGTAAACTACCGCCTTTAAAACTTGTCTCATTTGATGGCACGCCCAGCAAATGGACAACTTTTCATGAAAACTTCAAAAGTATTATTCATGATAATTCGCACCTAACTGACGCCGAAAAGGTTCAGTATTTAATAGGTTGTCTCTCGGGCAAAGCATTAACTGTTTGCTCAGGTATCATACCTACCGCTAATAATTACCTACTCATTTGGAATGCTTTAATAGAAAGATATCAAGATACGCGCGTACAAGCTTCCATGTATTTACATCAAATGGTTCAATTTAAACCTTATCAATCTATTGATACATTTCTTGAGCAGTTTCATTCGGCACAAGCCGCTTTACGTCGCTTACACATAAAAGATTTGTCAGATTTTATAATAACTGATATTGCACTCAGTAAGCTCGATAAAGAGGTCGTTAACCTTTTCGAACGATCACATAGTCATATTGCTATACCTACTTTCGATCATCTTTCGCAATTTTTAAAAGAACAAAGTAGAATAATAACGCTTCGTAATCACTCTAATCCCTCTAAAGTTCGTAATTATAATAACGAAAATAATAAATCCTCATCTAAAAATAGCCAAGCCTTCGCGAGTACTAGCCAGGACACCCCAGTGCGTTCCTGCAAGGTATGTGGATCCCCTGATTCACATCCACTTTATAGATGTTCTCATTTTATGAATCAAAACGTTAAAGATAGATTAGATCTTGTAAACAAACATAAGTTTTGTCGTAATTGTTTAGGATTTCATGATATTAAAATGTGTAAGTCAACAAATACATGTTCGATTTGCCACCGTAAACATCACTCATTATTACATATAGATAACTTTAACAATTCAAACAATCGGGTAGTTGAACATGGTTCCGCGCGGTCCCCGCTGTGCTTACCGCCCGCGCCCGCGCCTGCTGCGGCCTGCGCGCCCCGCGCGCCCGCTCCCGCGCCCCCGCTGTCTGCCGCTCCCGCGACACTCGATTCGTCGCCCGTACCGGCAAGTGATAACGTTGCGCGCGAAAATTCAAACGCACCTTATTTATCAATGACTTCGGCTACCTCGCGCGTTGAAAATAATACAACTGTTTTGTTACCTACCGCTTCCGTATACGCTTATAATAATAATAAACCTTATACTCTCCGCGTTTTTCTTGATACAGGCTCAATGAGTCATTTTATTACAAAGGCTTGCTGTAAACGCTTAAACTTAGAAATTACTCCTGACAAATCTTCTATTTTCGGTATAGGTCACGCAAAAATATCCTCGTTTGGTACTACAACATTTAAAATATTTTCCCGCTTTGATCAGCGCTGTTGTTATACAATTCACGCTCGGGTTTTAGATCGTATTACTGACGACTTGCCCAACATATCCATAGATATCACAAATCTCACTCCATTACATAATTTACCTATGGCTGATGACGCGTTCCACGTTCCCGGTGAGATAGATTGCCTCCTCGGCAATGAACTTTTCCCGCTTTTGTTGGGAAGTGGAAAGGTAACTTTACCTGGCTCCTCGGTCGTCGCTGTAGAAACCACCCTTGGCTACATAGCCATGGGTCGGGCTGAATGTCAACCTCGCATAAATTCGCGCGCTCGCCCCGCTCAAATAAACAAAAATAAAAGCGAGCAAACTTTTCTGTGTGCTACTAGCACGCTTAGCTTAGATACGCTCACGCAACGCTTTTGGGAGCTGGAAAGCGTCCCTAATAAGATTCACATGAGTCCTGATGATCAGGCATGCGAACTTATATTTAATTCAACTTACTCTCGCGATGAAACAGGTAGATACACAGTGCAGCTACCATTTAAGGCTCCGTGTACAGACTTAGGAAATTCGCACTCAACGGCGATGCGCCGCCTCGTTAATTTAGAAAAAAAATTAGATTCTGATCCCGAGATCAGAACTAATTACAACGCTACGCTTCAAGATTATCTTGACAAAGGTTATTTGGCCAAGGTCAAAGATCCCTCTCTCAATACCCCGCATTATTATATTCCGCATCGTGCTGTTTACCGCCCGGATAAACAGTCCAGTAAAACTCGCATCGTGCTTGACGCTAGCTGTAAAACTAGCTCAGGTAAATCGCTAAATGATCTCCTTTATGTAGGTCCGAATCTACAAAGTAACATTTTCGATTTATTAATTAATCTTCGCATGTTTTCCGTTGCTGTAGTTGCAGACATCGAAAAAATGTATTTTCAACTTAATCTTTCCGCTGATCATCACGCATTTCAACGCATTTTATACAGATTCAATAAAGATTCTGAGATTTCAACTTTTGAATTTAACCGCGTTTCTTTCGGCGTCTCAAGCTCGCCTTATTTAGCTATGAGAGTAGTTCGCCAACTCGCATCTGATAGTCGGGATAAATACCCGCTCGCGGCTTACGAGGCTGAAAACCATATGTATATGGACGACTACGTATGTTCGCTAGATGGCGTTAAAATAGCTGAGCAGACATATCAAGAAATGGTTGCCATGTTCAGGTCAGGCGGTTTCAACCTTGTAAAGTGGATCTCTAATAGTTCCGAACTCTTAAATAAAATTCCTTCAACTCATTTAAACCCGCAAAATATTGAATTTGACGCTGACGCTAATAATAATACTAAAATCGTAGGTATGCAGTGGAATCCAGTAGAAGACTCTTTTCAATTTAAAATAAATGGTAATTCTGTTAAATGTACAAAACGTACCGTTTTATCCGCAACCGCACGGCTTTTTGACCCCTTAGGTCTTATAAGTCCAGTTACCGCATTCATGAAAGTTTTAGTTCAGGAATGCTGGAAGCATGACCTTGATTGGGATGATCCTGTACCCGCTCATATTGAAAATAAATTTAATCGATTTCACAAAGAACTTTCCTTTCTCGAACAAATAAAATTCCCGCGACATGTAGGTATCACCTCTGGTTCTCATGTCACTCTCCTCGGGTTCGCAGACGCCAGTGAGCGCTGTTATGGTGCCGCTGTTTACATAAGGGTTAGTTCTAACGATGAAGATAACGGATCAGTCCTCTTGCTAACTTCTAAATCTCGCGTCGTTCCGCTTAAAAATACGCCCTTAGCTCGCCTCGAGCTATGTGCTGCTCTTCTCTTAGCAAACTTAATCAACTCGGTTGTAGAAGTTTTAAGTAAACGCTGTAATATTAATAATATTTTTGCCTTTTCTGATTCAACAGTCACGCTCACCTGGATCCACTCGCCCTCGCATAGATTTCATACATTTGTCGCAAATCGCATTGTTGAAATTAATTCAAAATTACCCGCTAAACATTGGTTTCACATTGATGGAACTGAAAATCCCGCTGACGTAGTTTCTCGTCCCATAACGCCTCAACAATTATTAGATTTAACTCTTTGGTTTAACGCTCCGCATTGGTTTTCATTCCCCATAAATCAGTGGCCAATCAAGCCATTTAAGGTCAATTTAAATAATAATAATTCGGAAGTAATGGAAACTAAAAATATCGCTCTCTCAGTTAAAGTAACGCAAGAAGGTCCTCAACCTATTCAATCTTTAATTGACCGCATTTCTAAATATTCTATTTTACTACGTAGTTTGGTATTTATATTACGTTTCTGCAAGTTACTAAACTCGCGTGGTTGTACCACCGTTTCGGATTTGGATGCCGCGGAAATATACCTTATACGTTACGTACAAAGTAGATATTTCTCTGAAGAAATTAACGCTTTAAAATCTAATAAAAATATAAATAAAAGTCTCGCTAAACTCAACCCCTTTCTGGATTCGAATAATATTCTCAGAGTAGGTGGAAGGTTAACTCATTCTCAACTTGATTATGGTCAAAAGCACCCCATTTTAATTCCAACTAAATCACGTTATACTCAACTCGTAATTGACTTTTATCATGTAACTAATTTACACACGGGTCCCGCTCTTTTATTGTCTATAATTAGACAAAAATTCTGGATTTTATCTGCTCGTAACATTGTAAGACAACGTGTGCATAGTTGTAATAACTGTTTTAAACTTAAACCTCAAAATACTTACCCTCCTATGGGTGATCTACCCGACTTTCGCGTTTCACAAGCGAAAGCGTTTGTTAATACCGCTGTGGACTACTGTGGTCCTTTCTACATTACTCATATCCGAAAACGCGGAATTAAGAGCCACAAAGCTTACATTTGTGTGTTCGTCTGTCTAACGACTAAGGCAGTGCACTTAGAGTTAGTCTCTGACCTTAGTTCTGATTTATTCCTTGCCGCTTTTAAGCGTTTTATTTCTCGTAGAGGTCCTGTTGCTATGATTTATAGTGATGGAGGCACAAACTTTATTGGCGCAAAGCGCAAATTGAACGAAATTTACGCCTTAATTCAATCCAAATCTCATATAAATTACATAGGTGAACAGCTAGCTGAACATCGTGTACGATTTAAACATAGTCCGCCTTACGGTCCTCATTTTAATGGACTCAGCGAAGTTAATGTTCGTTGTGTCAAAACTCATCTTTTTAAAGTCATTGGTTCTCAAATATTAACATACGAGGAGTTTAGTACCGTACTTGTTCAAATTGAATGTCTTTTGAATAATCGACCTCTAAGTATTTTAAGCTCTGACCCGTCTGATATTAGTGCTTTAACGCCTAATCATTTTTTAAACGTAACTCCGCTTAAATTTTTACCTGCTGAAGATGTCACAGACATTTCAGACAATCGCTTATCGCGTTATCAACTTCTTAATAAAATCACTCATTCCTTCTGGCATCGTTGGAGTCAGGAGTACCTCACTTCCTTGCAACAGCGGGAGAAGTGGAACACACCGTCAAAGCCTATTGAAATAGGTACTATTGTTGTTATAAAAGACAACAACGCTCACCCGCTTTGTTGGCCTTTAGGTGTCATAGATGCGACTTATCCTGGCAAGGATAATATAGTTAGGACTGTGAAGGTTAGAACTGCTTCCGGTTCCTACATACGCCCGGTAGTGCGGCTTTGTCCTCTACCTACACAATAATTACAAATTTTTCTTAACTCTATTTTTAATTAAATTCCTTTATTTAATTTAAGTTCTCATAAAGTTTCAATTTAGAGGAAAACCTCTAGGCCGGGGGAGTTGTCTGCGCCATTCGCATTATTTTATCTACGCTTATTATTAATTTTATCTAATTATCCATTGAAATCATACAATACTTGCAACACTATACACTTCACTCATTAGCTCACTCGAGAAGGATCTTCCAATCAAAATCGATTCCTTTCTTACTCCCACTCATTTCCTGTTCCGTTCATTAGAACAACCCCCGCCCTCTAACACTCCAAAATCCGCTCGCTTACTGGCGACACGTATGACGTGTGCGCCCGCGCTCCCGCCAAAAAACTCAAAAGTGATAAATATATTGGTGCTGTGTGGTGAATCCTCAAACACTCTTTTCTCTTGTGACACTTGGTGGAAATATCGCTTGAACCGGTGTGCTGGAGGCTGCTATCGAAGGGACGCATCATCTTACATCCTCCTGTAAGTTCCTTTTCCTTCCACGAAGAATGTATCTACTCAACAACGTAAATAACGCAATGAATGTTATTGTACTGATAGTGTGTACAATGCGTGCCACGAAAGATGAGACTTAACCCCGCCTCCCCCGCTGTTTCCGCCGCCCCTATGACGTCCGGTCCCGTCCCGCACTCAGACTTCATACCGCTAAAGATAGGTACCTAAAATCGTGTACTGCGCATGTCAAACCACGTGGTGTGTCAAGTCTCATCTTTCGTAGCACGCATTGTACGCAATTAAATTTTTGGTCAGTTTGATCGGATGGAGGCGACATGTGCCACGCCTCCATGACATATCCCTCGATATCCGTGACCCAAGCAAAGTTAATAAAATGCATATGGGACTAACCCTGAAGCATTCCCTATCCATTGAAAGAAGATTTGTTTTAATTCATTTACAATTGCCGGAGATATCGCCTAACAAACATAAAAAATAAAAAAACAGTCGAATTCAGAATCTCCTCCTTTTTGAAGTCGATTAAAAAGGAATTTGTAGGGATCGTAGCAGGTGGCGTTCTGGAGTTTCTGCTTAACCCCATGGGAAGAAGACGTCAGTTTATGTATGTATAAACAATTGTTAAACCTACAAAAACACAGAAAATAATTAAACAAAAGTCTTTTTTAAATATTCTAGATCAAACTCAAACTTAAAGAATCTATTTTAATTAAACCTTTTACAGGCACTTTTGAATTGTCAAAGGAGTCGGTTAAGTCAGGAAGTTGAAGCTAGTTCTGGCTAGATCTCTTCTCTCTAACCTAATAATCTTTTTCTGTATTAAAGGTCCAAAAGAAAAGCCGTACTAAAATAGACACATAGCTCCATTCATAACCCATTACAAAACATAATTCTCTGGCAATGTGTCCTGACCACCGTCACCGACATCAAATACCCAAGTCTGTATTGTGTAACTTTTGGGGGACGTCAAAACTTTTGATATGCGCACATTCAAATGTAGATACGAGGAAATGGACGGTATAGTAGCATTATAACTTTTCGACGTCATTCTTTTATTTCGGATTGAATTAATAAATGTTTGAAACTACCTTTCCCTTCTTTGATTGTCTCTCTGACTGTCCTTCTTTGCACCATTTTAGTAGTTTTGTTTTTTAAGCTTTTAGATACTGGCTCGGGTCAAGCAACCTGTGTATTCTAGCACGACAATCATCATCATCGGCCTAGTCTTTTCCCAACTATGTTGTGGCCGGCTTCCAGTCTAGCTGGATGCAGCTGAATACCAGTATTTTACATAAAGCGACTGCTTATCTGACCTTCACAACCCTGTTACTGGGTAAAACGATACCCTTTTGGTAAGACTGGTTGTCAGACTGTTGATTTTATCACAGCAATATAAAAAAAAATACACTCCGCATGATTGCAAAAACTCTTCAAACTTATGAAAGATAGAGGACGACAAAAATAACTATTATTACAATTACTTACAATAAAACACAACCTACAATTAATCATAAATCACACGACAGGTACACTCAGACAAATTAATTATACAAGCGACTTTGTAATCACGGCGATACATTAGTTACAACTAAGACATTAATAACGCCAGAGATTTTAGTGGATGACTGTACGTCAAGAGTTGCTGTCTGCAGCAAATGGTTCTCTCATGTTGTTTGTGTAACGTATAAAAACAATTAATTAATTACATTATGCATATTCGAGCATATTGAGGTCGTAGGTTCGAATCCAAACAGGCGCTTTACTTTGTGTAAATGATTTCATCACCACTGCTCTCAAAAAGAAGAAGGAAAACATCGTGAGGTAACGGGCATGACCCAGAACCAAAAAATCGAAGACATGTGATATCTACCAACCCGTACTGGGCCCGCGTGGTAGATTACGGCCCACTCCTTTTCACCGAGAGGAGGCATGTGTTCCTGCAATGGGAACATTATAGGGTGATTATACTCTGTATATTTGATGCTCTTTTGTCTGGCTAAAACTGCCTTTTGTCTGTTCAACAAAAATCGACCAATAGGATAAATAATTTAGTATTAAATGATAAATGATTCTATTTTGTATGTAGGTTTGTACACTTTTACACGTCAGTCATGTTTTTTGTAAAACTAGATGAGGTCGGCGTTCAATATCTGACTTCTCTGAGAAGAAAGGCCGAAACAAACTCAGAGGTCACAGTCTCTTTTAAATTCCAGACATAATCTTGGTCAGGTTATATGAAGACAATGTAAGTCGATGTCTGAGATGGTATTTTGAGGAAAGAACCACACAGATTGAGAGGGCCTGTCCAGTCAATGCACGCATTTGTCAGAAATCGTGCAGCTTAATTATCATTATCACGTCACATAGATGATCGGAGTGAACATCGTAATCCTACTGGGCGATCGAGTCTCAGTTTCAATCCGCATCAATGGAGAGGTTTTGATATGCTCTATTTTGCGCAGAAGAGATATTTTGATATTAATATCTACAGGCACACAACGAAAATCAAATAGGTGTGTATTTAAGAAGATCAACACGCAAAAGCTGTTTGAGGTTTATCGATAATTATTGTATTCATATTTTATCGAATTTATCAACAAGAACGACACCACAACTTAATCTCGTTGTGAAATAGAGTATCTATAAATATTATAAATTATGGTCGTGACCGCGTTGTTCTGCTGGATTTTGATGTGGTTTTTACCATCAATTAGAGATTTTATTCCGGAAGATTTATGTGCGTAATACATTGTCTAACTTACATACATATATAAATAACAAGTAGCCAGTGTCCATCAAAACAATATACCTACTTTCTGTCTCCGTACTCTATCAGCTAACGTGAAAACATTCCCACCACTGTGATGAAGAATGTGCGCATGTACTTTTTTTTCACGTTGTTTTAGGTATAGTAGATAATCTTCCAATTAAGCATAGTTTCAACAACTATTCATTTCCATTGACCATTTTTACAACTACAACTAAATATCTCACAGTGGTCAAAACTTATTAATGAAAACCAACCTCGTTCCTTACAACCCGACCTCCAGTCCTCCGCTATACATTTCCATATAATTTCAATTTCGCATTTACATTATTTCGTATTCAAGTTGGGTCCGTCCTGATCCCACTTTCGTACGGCGCAAATAATTGCACTGTTGGACATGGGCCATCCTAGTGGGACATATAAGGGTCCAGGAATGTTTAATCTGTTTTAGAACAGGATTTTTTGTTTTGCACAGCGGTGATTTTGTTTTTTGTGTATAGTTTTTTGCAGGTCTTGTAGACTAATGGATGTTTCGATTTTCTGGCCATCTCCTCTTTTTTTAAGTACTTGGTACTTGTTGACAGGCCTACACCACCCTCCCATACCTATTAACAGTTTAATTTGAAAACATTGTCAAAGCCAATTATTTTTAAAAGAGTAACCGTGGAGTTTCTTGCCGGTTCTTCTCCATAGGAAACGACCAATTGGAAACTCCTAGCTTCTGACGTTTCATAAGTTCCAATGTAGGTTTAGTAGTTTTTTTTAAGGGTTGTTTTTATTGAAAAATCTCGTATAGTCATGTAGGTATTGCTTGTGCAGTACTTTTCAAAATCTCGTGTAGTGTTCAAGTATTGTTGCGATGCACTGCACACATTTCATCAATAAATTTATTTTGTGTATAAATGATTACAGACTCAAATAATTTGACCAAATAATGGCGAGTCGTTAATAAAAGCAAGTTACTTTCGAGGCCCTTCTCATTAACAATGTATTAACTTTATTCTTAACTTCTCTGATCCAAAACTTCCACTTCCTCATCGAAGATGATTGATTATATTATGATATGATGATTTTAATTCTACCCTCATCATCCTTATACAAGAAAACTCCGAAAACATTTTCCAAAAACGAACCACGGCGTTTTAATAATCACGAGCAACTTGGTAAAGTTCGATTCGTCTCGAAGATTAATTGTTCAAATCGCGCTCCATTGTGTGGGACGTTGTTGACGCTTTGGGACCCTTTTATGAAATTCACGGGCTATTGTTTTGGCCGGATTTGTAAAAAACTTTAAAAAAGTTCTTGCAGGCGCCGCCCGCTCCCTCGCCCACAAAACACCACAAACTCGACGCTGCGCTCTATCCCAACAGTTCTAACAACTTAAATGGTGCACAACATATTTTTTCAACTGCAAACAAAAAATTGTAATCGTAATAACGAGGTCACTTTTTTGTTTTTCGTCGGTCATTTAAAACTTTCATTAGTGAATTCGCGCGCGCTTAATTTTTTTCAATTTATTTCCACTTGAGCGTTGAATCGCTTGTGAATTCCGTTGCAACCAGTCGCTGTTTCGTTTAAAACATGCTTCTTTACAACAAACTCGTTTCAATCTAATTCCCGAAAAACACAATCTGATCATTTGTAATGTTGGAAACTTTACTTTCCATTATGATCTCATTTGTTTCAATTATTATTAATCTTGAGTTTAATAAGTATTTTGCCACAAGCGTCTTTAGTTTTATTATTATTATGTGTTATCACTTATTTCTGAGATTGCTGTATGACTTGAAATGGGCGACTGTGTCAGTCCGACTTTCAAGCCTAAGCAGGATACAAATGTCTAAACAGTTAGTAGTAGATATTTTCTAAATGTCTTATTTAAAAAAAGATAACTGGAAATCTCTGTTTCTATGGAAAATTTAAAATCGGTCTTATTTGGCTGCAACACTATTTTTCGAAAATGTTCTGTACAAATTTTTTAGACCTTTGTATCCTGCTTATGCATATGGAGTTTCATTAAAATCGATTTATTCATTTCGAAAAATAAGGGTTTGAAAGTTTGTATGAAATGCCGTACGGCGTAAACGCTCTTAAGATTATTGTATTATACAAAAGCTGTTGGTGTATACAAGTAAATAAACAAAATGTGTCAATTAATTAAGTATCGATAGATAGACGGAAACCCTTTACTTTGCTACTTGCTACGCTGAATACTATAATGACTACGCTGAATAATATAATTCATTCCAGAATACTATAATGAATGGGCATTTACTGAAAGACCTTTCACAAAAAACACGTTTACAGAATGCGTCCCAATTTGGGTTGAAAAATAAAACAACAACCAATAATCTACTGAATCATATTACCAATAAACAAATACATAGTCAGAGTGCTGAAAAATCAGCATAGGGGTGGAACATGGGCCGTCGGATCAGTTCGCCAATTTGTTATGTTAAAGCTTGCCATGCCGCCGACCCTCGTCCGCTCAACAGATTGAGCCTACGGGAGATGCGATGGATCAAACTAAAAATATACAGCCTTTCTACAAAGAACTAGGATGATTTTGGAGGTGGTTGTAAGAAATTATAGCAAAAGTTTTTGTCAGAAAGCAATTTGGACATAGAAATCAAATAGGTAACTAGAAAAATACAATTGATGTAAAGCTTCCTAATAATATTATTTGAAGAAATCTCCTAGAAATCAAAATCACAAGGCGTGAGTAAGCGTAACTCATAAAAATTATGCTACGACCGCGTAGCCAGTCACTGTTGCGTAGCATCGTGCGTGCTACGCCGTAGTCGTTGTGCGTATAACCGCGTATCCTTTTTAGCAACGCGCACCTAAATATTATATTACGTTTTTCACCATCTAGGGTACCTCTAGTAACAATTTTAAGAAGGTTACCTACGTTCTGAATGCACACTAATTTGCATGAAAATAGGAAAACGCTCGTACATTTGTAATTTTTTCTCAAGGACCAACTCCTTTGACGATTCAAAAGTTTAATTAAAATAATTGCTTTGAGTTTGTACTTATTCTGACTATGAGTATACCTCCTCTATATTATTATAATCTTACCGCTCCGTGACCCCATCAAACCTTGGCACACAGAATCCTGGCAACCTATCCCTCATACAAACAGCCCCCCGGAGGATACCTGCTTTGTTTAGTGCGGTCTGCATTGATCAGTTTACTTTCACAGAAACCGTTTTATGGATATTGCAGAACTAGGCTTAGAGGGTGGGTAATCTTCATAAAGTTTCATGATAAGTTCTATTGAGCTTAGAAGCTGAAATAGTGAACAGATTTTGTGGATATTGGAACGGAGTTTAACTTGGAATAGGAATGATCTGGTCAGATGAACACGATTTAATCATGTTTTGACTTCGTCATAGGCAAGTCTTACCCAAATATTTGTATTCAAATACATAGGTATACAGTAATAATATTATTATCATATGGGTCTGTTGGTCGTAAGCGCGTTGAGCATCGTCCTGGCTTCGTCTTCCAGGTCCGGCAATCTGGTCTAATTCATGAGAGATTTTTATACTAGGCTGGGAATCAAGACTTTTTGAACGTCAACATTACATAAGACAATCCCTCTAAACGCCCACCCCTCACCACTTCCTACTTATTTAGCTGGGTAGAAAAATGGCGCAACAAACTCCCCAGCAGCGCAGCGGTCTGTTCAGTAAGCAGAACTTGATTCTATAACAATAGTAAGAAATGAACATTACAAAACACAATTACACAACAACAATTATTGGCCATATGTTAGCTAGCATACGCCAATAAGCCAAATGCCTTAAAAACAAAAAAAAACGATCCTCTAACAGAAATAAATAATAAAAACGTAAACAGAAACACCTAAATAAAAGCCTCTAACCATTAAGGGCGTTCCCGCGTACATATACATTATGTAATTGTAATGTATTTTAATACTAGCAGCGCTCCGCGGTTTCACCCACGTAAGTGTCGATTTCGTAGGAATATCGGGATAAAAACTATCCTTTGTCCTTCCACGGGATACTATCTATCTCTTTGCCAAATTATATAAAGTAACTTTGTGTGTCTGTCGGTCTGTCTGTAGACAGACCGACAGACACACAAAGTTACTTTCGAATTTATAACATTAGTATGGATGTAGAGTGTTCGAAAGCTGTGTTCGAAATCTCAGGTGTGCGCTCTGTGTTGATTCATCACTTATACTCACAGATGTAGGTACGGCCTGTACGGAGAGTTCACAGCAATATGATCCTTAACTTGCTTTAGCAGTTTTGATCGTTTACTGTACATATTAAAATAAATCAAAATGCATTACACGAAATCATACAAAGGAAAATATTCAACCATAATCTCCAAGCATCATCAAAATTCTCCCATCATCAACTCAAACATTTGCTTTCCACCCATCGTTCCAAAAATTCTTTATACATAATTACGTATAAAACGGAGGGCAGATTAATTAGTGTGTCACAGCGTTTACATAGCACGTCGGGTGCCTGCTGGGACGAAATTAATCAAGCAGTGATCCGACACATTATCTCCGTTCAGATGACTTGAACCCTAGCCGTGCGGGGCCACGAGAAGTGCTGAAGTATTGCTGTTAATTGCTGTAGCATGATCTTTAAAAAGGCGTTTTCAAAACGCTTTCAGGCAAGACAAGGTAGTGTATTTGGTTATCAACTCAACTAACCACAGTCCACTGCTGGATATAAGCCGCTCCCAGGTTGCGCCACAACACACCGTTCTCCGCCTTTTGCGTCCAGTCCGTCCCAGCCACCTTCTTAAGAGGTTTACATGACCTAAAGCGCGGCCACTATCGGACTGCATAGAAAAGAAAGAGAAGCGCGATGACACAACGCTGTTAATTTATTGCTAAATATGAAGCAATTATTTAATTACTAAAAATCTATTGTTTGGATTAAAAAATTAAAACACTAGTCTTTTAGAATGTTGCTTGTAGAATAATCTGACAAAAAGTCAGAATGATTGTATGTATATTAGTATGGTTTTTCTGTAAAAAAGAAAGTTTTTAGAAGTATCTTCATGATTTTTTTCTATCGTATCAAATTAGTTGTATTATGTTTTCAACACACTATCAACCTAGCATTTATCCTGAAGACTACCATATATTTTTTCTGATTTTATTTACTGTAGTCGATCATATACTTTTATTGTTTCTAAAACTTGCGTTTTTTGCGTTTAGGTCCTGTAAAAAAAAAAAGCCCGTTAAGGTCTATCTAGCTGGAGGGCGTCCCACACTATGCTCGCCGATACACGGTCTCCACTCTAGGACTCATCTGCTTCACCGGACTTCATCCTTCGATAAACATGGCCAGCCCATATTCTCTTTAGCTTGCTTACTCTGCAAGTTAAGTCGGTAACTCCTTTATTTGGTAAATGAGCGAAAACCAAACTTCATATTTATGCTTTTGTAAGCGTAGCTAAGGTGCAGGGCACGCCACGATAGCGGCGGTAAGACCCCTCTTTGAGGAGTGGCTAGAGAGGCGTCACGGCGCCCTCACCTACCGCCTGACGCAGGTCCTCACCGGACACGGAAGTTTCGGGAGGTTCCTGCACATAATCAGGCGGGAGGAAACGCCCGAGTGTCACCATTGCCAGGATCACCCAGAGGACACGGTGGAGCATACAGTGGAGGTCTGCCCCGCTTGGGCGGAGCACCGCCGTGTCCTCGTAGAGGCGATCGGCAGCGGCGGCGACCTCTCGCGTCCGGGCCTGGTTCAAGCCATGGTCCGGGGCGAGAGGGAGTGGGGGGCAGTCGCCTCCTTCTGCGAAGCAGTCATGCTAGCGAAGGAGGCGGCGGGACGGCTGAGGGAGAGAGCCTCCCGTCCCAGCCGCCGCGGGAGACGCTCCAGGCGTCGGGAGCCGCGCGACGACTCCCGGCCACCGTAGGCGCGGGCCTGCGGGCGGAGAGTAATGGGTAGCTCACCATCTGATCAGGACCAGGCCCGTGCCGGACGGCGCGTACGTGTTCCACGCGCGCCTCAAAGAGATGTCAGCATCAAGGGAAGGGGCCCGCAAGGGCCGAAGCCTGCCGGATCAGCGGGATTGTCCGAAAGGGTTACCGCTGGCCCGGAACATAAAGGGCGAAGGAAGGAACACGGGTGGGTTTTAGTCAGTAAGAGTCTGACACTCCCTTCCGCTCCACCCAGAGCGGGAGGAGTCATTTGATGATTTCCCATCATAAAAAAAAAAAAAAGCGGAGCTAAGGTGCGAAAATTTTAGTGGACATTGTTAGGCATTGTTAAGAACGAAACACTTAAAATAAAACATAGGTAATAGGTAATACAGGCTGGTGTCCGCAACTCCACGTCAATGCGTGTATTTTGCGTACGGGTGGGAAAATCGATCATTCGATCCACCCCAGCTCCTCAAGGAAGGCCAGAAACGCCTTGATGTTACTGACCGTCTCACATAGGGTACCTGAGTTACCGAAGTACCGAATTACTTTGCCCTGTAGTGTACGTGGCGACCA
Organism: Luperina nickerlii; assembly: GCA_963855955.1. Taxonomy (NCBI): domain Eukaryota; kingdom Metazoa; phylum Arthropoda; class Insecta; order Lepidoptera; family Noctuidae; genus Luperina; species Luperina nickerlii. Next base: position 20,699,584 of record OY979669.1, read on the forward strand.
TGATTAAATTAAACATGGACTACGAAGCGCGTATGTTGTTGTCGTGAGCGAAGATACCAAATCAACTACGTACATGGCTTTACAGGGATATCGACGCGCAAACTGTAACCATTTATTCAGCACATGAGTCTAAACCTTCTAGCGTAAAAATTCATCGTCGGTTATGAAAAAAAAATCTGCTATCTCATAGAAAAGTGCAATACCTACGCGGACAAAATGTTTGGAAAAGCTTAATTTTTTATAAGTTGATTCAAATCATGTATCTACTGAAAGCCAATGTCCAATCTCCTATTTTAAGTCACTACGATGTACACCTTAGAATAAGACCAATTGTAATAAGGGTTGTGAATTAAACATTTATTATTATCTCCTTTATTTAATTAAATACATATAAGTTATATTTTTAAATTTTAGTATAGAAAAATATAAAAACATTTAAAAATATAAAAAATAGTAGCCCACCCGTATCGGGAACAGGGCCCAAGATACCGGCGGTCAGGGCTCCAGAGAGAAACCTCCTAACAATGCGGGCCGTGTCCAGAAGTACCGCTTTCTGGATCAAGCCCTTGATCCAGCTGCCCAACGAGAGCCTCCTCAGGTGTTGGTCGAGGCTCTTGGCTATTAATCCATTGGCTGTCACGACTATCGGCACAATGATCGCTGAGTCCACATCCCACATGTCAACAACCTTATTATTATTAATAACTCCATGTTACAGTTAGCTCGTCGATGTCCTGGCCACATGATACAATGAAATTATTGAAAGACACTATATAACTAACTTTTTCTAAGACTCTATGCCGCGTACTGTAAGTTAGCGACTATTTTAATAAATCATTAATCCTTTTATCAATTTTATACTGAATAAATAAAATCCGCATCACCCGCTAACTTAGAGGCCACGTTATAAGATCTCAGTTACAAGAGTTAACGCGCGGGTCGCTCTTAACTAGAATTGAACAGTGAACAGGGTGTCCGACATGTTTGTCGGCCGCCATCGACACTAATTGAGAGCTCTTCATTAAGGACTTTTATTGTTATAATTAAATTAAACAAGCTGGAGTATGGGCACTGGGCAGGCATGATTTAACTTCATTGTCAAGCTCTGGCAGCTGTGGACGGGTGGTCGGAGTAGCTGAAACTTTGGAAGTACAAGCTGCCACGGCCACCTCGGATTGATTTGACGAGAGGATTGCTTGACGACCACTTTTAAGCGATAATTTGACGAACAGAATTATATTTCACAGTCTATAAAACTGGCGCTCACTTTGAGGTTATGTTTATTCATGTTTTTAACAGGCTTCCTGGGCCCATAACCTAATACACTAATGCAATGAAACAGGGAGTTTGCTTCTTATTAAAATAGTTTATAACAATGTTACAAATTATTCAGTGACGTTCACAGAGTAGCAGACAAAAGACAATATACAAAAAGGCGCGATGTTTACCATAGACTATCAATATTACACAGTACACACAGTGCAGCGGAGGATATAGATATTATTTGGTTGCACTCTGGGTGGGTTCACAGTGAGAGCTCTCTTTGAAATAAGTTATGGTTCTACTGTGACATAGATATAATATGGTGTTTGTAGTAGCAGTAAGGACATAATATGATCAAGAATTGTTAGTTTGTAACGGTGTAACTGTAGTTTGTAAGTTTTCTACACTATCGCATTAGATGACAAATCTGCAAAGATAAATAAATATTTCATCAGTATCACGATTAGACTGAAAGTCGACCGCAACATACTTGGGAAAGGATAGGTTGATATTGACAAATTTTCATGCATAAAGTTAACGGTAGTAAGGAGAACCATCAGTAAACAAACCGATGATCTACTATAGCTATTAATATCAGGCAAAATAATGCCAAATCATCTTCCCAAAGATAGCTTACTTACAGACTGACAAAATACCACACAACTAACGTCCGTTCTTATAATAATAAAACCTTTATTTTCAGGCTACTTTGGCCCATAGATAAATACCTTACAGACTAACATATATATTGTAATAGTACTATGTGTATTAGTGTATAAAGGCATTTGTCTGCGGAAGCGACGGAACATTACACCTTGCGGCCAAAAGTCCTCTACCATGACGAGGTGCAAGTAGCATGTAGGTACTCGCACCACGAACGCCTTGAAGTTGACGTTGCGGCGCGATTCAAGCAACTGCACTCGAGAGTGCAGTTGCTGTACTTGGTACTTGGTCTTCTGGCACACGTAATCCACGATGTCCTCGGCCTTAGTGGTGGTTTTACCTCCACAACCGTTACTGGGTAACACGATACCTCTTGGTAAGACAAATTGTCAGACTTTTGGGCTTCTGATTATCCATAACGACTGTCAAAGATCTACGAATGACAGCCGAGCCGGTTTAATGTGAAGGTGTCTCAATATGTAATGGACGGTTAAGATACAAACCGATTGCGGCAAGTGTAGCTTAACTCCTCTAGCCTGGATTATTTAGCCTGATATTTATAGCTAGTAGGAGCTAGCTATAAATATCAGGAAAAATAATCACAATTCATCTTCCCAAAGATGGCTTATACACTAACAAAATACCACACAAGTAACCTCCGCCCTTTTACTAACTGCGAGCCGCCGATTCGTCACTCAACAACACGAACATAAACACAGAGAACAATATCTTTTGCGAAAATGATACGATCCGTATCGACAGTGATCTGTCTTCGCATTACTTCCAATAAAATAAAATACTGGAGTCAAACGTTTGTAGATATTGTTGTTTTTATTTTGTGCCCGGCTTGTCGGCGGTTTGTGTTTTCTAGAAATGTAATTGCAGGTATAAGAGTATTAGACAATATTGGCTGGGGAAGTCAATTTCAACGGCTATCACCTTGCCGATTGAGTAATACCTACTTTGGAACGAAGTTTCTTATCGAACTTTATTTATACTAAGCACACTGCAGACCGAAAAAGTGTAACATTTTGACTGTCACGACACTTTTTGAAGTGATGGTCCAAATGTTACACTTTTTTCGTGAACAGAATTAGGACAAAAGAATGAATCGGAATCAATATGTCTAGCTTTTTCCCAACCTTGTTGGGGTCGGCTTCCAGTCTAACCGAAAACAGCTAAATACCAGTATTTTACATGTAATTAATGATATAATAAAATAGTCACTAAGTTAAAGTACCCGGTATAAATGAAGTCTTAAAAAAAGTAAGTTATATAGCCTCGTTGGATCATTCCTCGTAATATCACCTTATTGCTGACTGAGTAATACTTTGGAACGATGTTCTTTATCGCACGTTATGCTATGCACACCTGCAGACCGAAAAAGGTGTAAAATTTTGACTTTAAAAACACTTGTCATCGTGATGTTCAAAATGTTACACTTTTTCGGTATACCTAGCTCTCATTCGCCAAGTGTGCAAAGGCGAAAGGAACTTTGTTCGAACCGGGTGTCCTACGACACCTCTCGACTGTTTTTACCACAGAATGAGCTAATAGATAAACATAGGTCAGACTCAAAAAACGAAACAAAAAAATGACTAAACACTAAAATTTTTGCTTTAATTAGGAAATGGGAATAGTTTGGAATAGCTTAAAACCAGCCCAGGGTCTGGATTTTGTCCAGTTAATGGCAAATATGGCCTCACCCCTTTTCATGGTAGATGAACATAACAGACGGAAATTGTGTGGACTGAGGTGGAGGTAGCCCGGAGTCTGGTTCTGTACCCGGTTAGTGACAGACTTGCTCCCATATTTCACGGGAAATAACATTATAGGGGTATGGGGAATAGGGTGTAAACTTCACCCATCCTCCATAGAAAAGGGAGGATCCTTCGACCAGACGGGTGTTGTGTCTGGTGGGCAACTGTCGGGATATTGTATAAGTAGTTCCGCGGTAAACTCTGCTTGCGTGATGCAGGATTTTGCGTGACGTCAGTGTGATGAATGGCGGTGAAGATGCCGCCACCAGCACTATTGCCTGCCCCGTTTGGTCTCGTCGCGTCGTCGCAAGCGCTATTGACTGTTGAGCGTGGGATCCGATTCCTAGGTCGGAAAAGTGTTATTGGGTTTTTCCATTAGGTATTTCTTAGTAGGTTACAGTCGGGAGTTTGCAAGTTTGCGGTGTGACACCGTGCCTCGGAAAGCACGTTAAGCTGTTTTAAGCTGTTGTTCCTGCGCCTGGTCTCTCTCCGGTTCTGGTGGCCTACTGCCGACGATTGATGTTCCCGACATCAATCGTCGGCAGTAGGTATATATACGTTGTACATATATATACAGAATATTTTTTATACATTGCGCAAATTTTCACAGGATATTCTACTCAAGAATATAAACAACTTTCTCTATGGGAACATATCTGAATCCCAAAAAAAAATCCACTGTTTCATACATTTTGGTCGAGCAGGTGTTGAACTTTAGTATGAAACAGCACATTTTTTTTTCGTGATCTCAGAGTTCGTCCCATAGTGAATGTTGTTCTTATTCATAGGTAGAACACCCTGTGAAAATGTGCGCACTGCTTAAAAAATATCCTGTATGTACTAGTTGCGCGGTAAACTCTGCTTGCGCGATGCAGGATTTCGTGTCAGGACGTCAGTGTGATTCGTAGTTCACATGTGGAGATGTGGATGCCACCACAACATATCTAACTGGCGAAAATGTTCAACGAAGGCATACTTACGCCTTCTTCCTTACATACTCCTTTTGCTTCGTTTCTTTCAAACACGCCCGCCAGTTGCGAGTACTACGCACCTGACGTTTCTGAGGAACAAATCCATAATAGATATGTATATTAGGCAAGGTATATCTCTGTTTACTCCCTAGAGGATACAGACGCGATGTTTTGAAACATATATATCAGGAACAGCCAACAAACTACATAGTGTAGGTGGTACATGCAGAATTCTTCTGATTGATCGATCGACCCCAAAAATAATTCGCAGCTTTCAACGAATTTGTCAACAGAACGACACCTTGGGGAGAAAAGCGACGGCTTCCTGGTTTCAAAATATTTTCGGAATTTTATAACTTGGTTTGGGCGTAGGGTACGTATTTTGTTATTGGTTTAAGAATTTTCTTAAAGATTTTTATAAGAATATACATATTTCAGTTTGGATTATGATGACAGGTCTTATCTACTTAATGAAAATCTTAAATTAATTTATTCAGTGACAGACAACGCACTACCTAAGCCGGTAGGTCCAGAAGTATGAAATATTTCATGAGTTCCTTAAACGTACGATTACGAAGGTTTTTCTGAAATCCTTCTGTAGTATTCCTAAGGAAGGATTTTATAAAATGCATCCCCTAAAAGGATTAAATAATGAATGAAAGTTTGTATGAAAATCCCATTGGGCACACGGCTTGTAGAATGTAGATATCTATACTTATACTTATTTACTTATACTTATATTATATTTAATATTATAAAGCTGAAGAGTGTTTGGTTGAACGCGCTAATCTCTGGAACTACCAGTCGGAATTGAAAAATTCTTTTTTGCATTTGATAGCCCAATTCTTGAGGAAGGTTATAGGCTATTTAACATCACGCTATGACCTTTAGGAGCCGAGCAAAAAGAAAAAGTCAAAAAGAACGCTAAGCAAAAACGAAGTAATAGCGCGAGCAGGCGATGCGAAGATATTACACGCGAACGAAGTCGCAGGCAGAAGCTAGTGTATAAATAAAAGAAAGTCATTCTACAGCGGCTACCACAGGCATTTGCCTGTGGTAGCCGCTGTAGCTTGCTAACTACTTAATATTTTTATAAGTTCATACTGTATTTAATCCGTGCCGATATGAGCAAAGTGTAAATATCAGCAAAAAATATATATGTTTTAAACAGGAGTCAAAGCTTTAAGCTGACTAGCGCTTAGCAACCGGCTAAGGGACCTGAGCATAATGCTGACGCTTGAAATTTTTGCTTCCGGTATTACAGTTTTGTGTATGTACTTACTACTACTAGCTGGAGACAATAAACGTGAAAACAAAGCCGATCACAGACGCAGCTATGATATACAGGGTCCCTTTAAAATGGACAGACAAATTTTAACACAGCGCTCAGTTCGTCTAACCAAATATATCCAAGGAAAAAAAAGCACTGATTAAAGTGATTTAATTTTGACCTAAAATAATAAATTGCCGGCAAATTAGTATATTTTCGTTAGCTGATTATTTTTCTTGTATATATTTTTTTACCATCGTCCTTATTTTAGTGGTCTGAACACTGAAAAAAAAAGAATTTTTGAATATACTAAAGTAGCGTAGGTTGAGTAATGAACTGCCATAGTCAACCCTTTTCATAGTTAATTTTACTATAACAAGAGTGAATTTAACAAAATCCACTTTGTTGATTTTCATAATCAACCAGTTCTATTTGGTAAAATCAACAATTTCGTGTGTAGGACCTATATAACCCGCGGATTTGATAAAATTTATGCGGAATTTAGTAAAATCAATCATTCTTTTTTTTCAGTGAATGATTTCTAAAAGTTTGTCCATGTATTTTAATGGGACCTTATAGATTAATATATAAATCATATATTTTTTTTATATAATTAATCATTTATACCATATTACGATATATTTTCAATACTATCTTTAAATGACCGCACACACAGCTGTAATATACATATGTAATATATTTGTGTGCGTAACCAACCTATACTGTAATTTATATTATAGCTAGGCCGACCATCAATGAAATGAAGGCAAAATATATATTATATCATCGTCTCCGTGTGTGGTAGCTATAATATATATTATAGCACAGCTCACTAATATATAATAATATAATATATTAAAGCTACGTCTGTGATGCGCTTAAAATATTTGAATACCTCGCTTAAATTCCGACAACATCGCAAAAATACAATCCCTATTTGTAAAACCCTCACAAAACCGATAGCATTTGAGTCTCGCCTCAATTCTTTAATGACTCCACCATAATCACGCCAGTCTCGCACCAAATTATCCGAGAGCTATAAGAACAAAAGATTCCATTTCTTGTATTAAACCCTATCTGGAATCAGCGCACGTTCGCCCCGTCCCATTGCTTAATTTACAAATGTAATTAAACTCGACTCGCTTAAGAAAAAAGGCGAAGGGTGATTTCTCACCCTGAAGGTAAGGTGAGGGTGATTCCTTTGTACAAAACCTCTGATAAGTTAATCGGGTAACAAAAATAAGCGGTTGTATGTGACCCGGGTTAGAAATAAAGGTGTTAATTCTTACCTCAACGTTTTATTTGTTAATTTGATGAGGTTTTAATAAAGCACTCTTTTATTTGTATTATATTATTTTCATGAGCTACGTGTGTCGTATCAGGCGCAGATCTAGGTTTTCGCTCAAGGGGGGCAAATATTTCTCTCCGAGAGAGGGGGAATTTCTCAAGCCTTTTAAAAGAAACCTTCGGCTCCTGTTTTCCGTCAACTCAAGAATGTGCCCCCCTTTTTTGAGAATGACTACTACTTATCTATATCTTAGTAATATACTGCATACAAAGTAAAAATATAGGTTATTAAAATACGTTTAAGTATGTCTAATTTGGAGTTTTAGACTCAGTTTGGTCGAAGCCCAGGGCGGGGCAACTGCGCCCGTTGCCCTCCTGTATCCGCGCTTGTGTCGTATGAAGCTTAAGGCTCAACTCACACCAAAAGAGCGTCGAAGCGGAGCGCAGTTTCAGTGTCATATGAATTTTAACTTTATTTCCGTTACTATAATACTTATTATCGCTTATTATAGTAATGAAAATAAAGTTAAAATTCATAGGACACTGAAACTGCGCTCCGCTTCGACGCTCTTTTGGTGTGAGTTGACCCTAAAGGCTCCTTCAAACAGGCGCGACAAGACACGCGACACAAAGGCACCGCAAGTCGCGCAACGAGCAGTGCCTTTGTGTCGCGCGCGATTATATCGCGTGTCGCGCCTGTTTGTAGGAGCCTTAAATCGTTGACTGCTCTTCTTAATTGTATCGTACGGTCTATCATTCTACATAGCAGCTCTTTTCGGCAAAAACCAAACAGTATGGTACTCAGCACCCCACGGTTTGATCCGCGTAAGTTTCGGTCCCGTGGAAATATCGGGATAAAAAGTATCCTATGTTTTAATCCAGGAAATAGTCTACCTATGTGCCAATTTTCATCCAATTCTGTTCAACGGTTTACGCGTGATTGAGTAACAAACTTCCAAACATCTTCACAAACTTTCACATTTATAATATAAGTAGGATTCAAAGTTCAAAATACATTGTATAAAATTTGCACGGCTGTAAATATCCGCCTATAAACATGCAAAGACAAGTATCGAATAGGCTACGCTATCAAAGGCCATATATTGCGCGGTTTCTCCAGAAATAGAGCGTTAAAACAAGTTCATTATCTCAGCGCATGTTACAAAAATAACTTAAAAGAAAACCAAGCATATTTGCATAGTTATATGTTAAAGACAGGGCCGGATATTGAAAAACAAAGGGTACACTCTCAAGCAACAAAAGTTACGGAAATTAACATCTCGATCGAACGTGACGTCACATTTAATCCTTTGTAGAAACTCAAGTAATCCATTACCGTATTAATGAAACTCGTTATGGAATTACGAGAGAATAATATCAAGTTTGATGTGGAAGTTGGAGTTACGCATTCGGATCAATTATGGAGTTGCTTTAAAAGGTAATTTGCAAGTACCCGGCTTGCGGTGCTGTGGGTGTTTATATGTTTCTAATATTATTAATTTAAACCTATATAAGCTTCATGTGAAAAGGTTTTAACCTAAAAATATTGAAAATACTAGGTACCGCTTACGAGCATTTGTTCAAGGAAAGTTGAAACTACCCCCATATTGTGTATTTTAAAATCGACAAATATGGATTGTGGAATACACTACAATGCAGGTAGTTTCAACAATATTCATACTTCCTTACAATGCATAAACAACGGTAGATAAACAGCGCATTCATTAAAAAAAGCAAAAAATTTTTAAGAAAAAAAATATACGCATATTCCAGCAGCAAAAATAATACCGTCGCCGTCGAAAATATGCGTACACAGTGCAGCGTTTCATAACATCTCCACAAACACACCTGTACGAATGAATAAAATAAGAAAATTCCGCGCCAAAATGCTCCCACACCGAATATTTAAAATTTCACAAGCCCGAGTCGCGGGGGAAGCGAAGCGCTTAATCAAGAATAACGCAGCAACAAAATTCAATAAGAGCGACTCATAAAACACGTTAAAATGAAAATTATTAAATTCCAGAGACAAAAAATATATATTATTCGTTTTGCCAGGGCACATAAATAATTTAATTTTAACCGCGAAAAGTTTGTGCGAAGACGTCGACTTCAAAATGCGGTGTGTGTTTGGGATAAAGTGGAATAAATCAGTTCTTTTATAAAATAATCAGCATTTTATCACGTTTTCAGTGAGATAACTCGCTCGAGTAACCTCTTTATTTTCTTGAGGTGTCTTAACTTACACCCGTTAAAAGAGGAATGTAAATTAAAGTATCTTAACACCTGTATACATTTACATAACGTTGATAGATGGTAAAAACCCCATATTTAATTTTACGGCTGTGTTTTATTGCGATGTTTACATAAAACGGAATAATTGAAACGAAATTAAGCACCACTGCGCTTTTTAGTAAAACGTTTTTATTAACACATCAATAAAAAGTTTTGCGCAAATAAAAATCGGGATGAAAAATGTTCTTGTTTATTTGCCATTTAATTATTTCGGAAAAATGGAATGTCGTGTAATAAAAATGCACGTAAAGCCCTTTGTACACGACACGGTTTCTTTATTATATAAGCGGCGTATAAAACGCGCCGTAGAAAAAACGTGTCCATCAACAAGATTCCATAGCGATCCATACAACACTGACGACCGTGCCTATACACGGCGAATAAACCGTAGTTTTTCACGGAAAGAAAAACGTGTGTGTTCTGTACACACACGTTTTTCTTTCCAGCTGCACATCAAGCTACTATAATCTGTCAAATTTCTTTAATAGATTTTCAGCTTATCGCTAAAGCATAAGGTTCAAAGTTGATTGGGAAAATTTGACAGTTTCGGGTAGCTCGATGTGCTGGCGTCTGTATAAAGAGCCTCACAATCCAATATTTTTATTTTTTCTTTAACAAGTACCTACATTTTCGTAGAGCATCAAAAGGAGTACTTACATAAAAGTTGTTGACCAGACGGTCTTGAGGAGCACAGTTATAACTCTTTCGCAAGGACTCGCGACGTCTGACACTAAGCTCTTGAAACTTACACTAGAAGATATCAGCCAGTTTTGTTTTCAGAACACTGAACAACTTACTGTTCTTACACTGCGTTGAGTTATTCCGACTATCAGTGATTTTAACATAAGTGATAATTAGGATAGAAATGGGAATATAACATAATTCCCGAAGATCTAGGCAGAAGTGTACCTATTGTACAGACGCCAGCACGTCAAGCTACCCGAAACAGTCAAATTTTCCCAATCAACTTTGAACCTTATGCTATAGCGATAAAGTTGAAATTCTATTAATGAAATTTGATAGATTGTAGTAGCTTGATGTGCTGGCGTCTGTACATCCAGATTTCGCGAATTATGTTTAAGTCTTAGGAGCAGTGGTAGTCCAGAGGTATCGGCTCTGACTAGGGTTCCCAACTCTCCCGGATTGCCCGGGAGACTCCGGTAAAAATGGTCAACCTCCCGACCTCCCGGGGTGCAATAATTTCTCCGGTTTTTCTAAAATGATATGAATCCATCGCTCGCACATCGCTACTCGTCGCGGTCGTTTGTTCGTTTGTTCTTTCCATTCCTGTCTCTAATATGTACTTCTTGCGAGCGTGTATTCAGTAATTGTGATGGAACAAGTATGGAGCAAGGAAAGAAACCGAATGAATATTTCTTTAGTAATAGCAGAGTTATAAATACTAACAAACTTCGATTTGTCATGTAAAAACTTTTATGATTTTGTGGTAAAAAAAACCGTCAAATAATTTAGATGCTGCTTGAAAGCAAAATAAATATAATCTTAGCGATTCGAAACGAAAGTCTTTAAAAAAAAAATAGAAACAAGTGAACACAATTTTTAATAAATTTTTACAAAGAAAATAAAATCAAAACAAATAAGAAAAATAATATGGCACCAAAATAATAAATAGGAAAGGTCTTACACCAACGACGGCTCGGAGCAGAAAAAGGGCGAACATTGGTTTGCACTGCCTTTTATACTACCCAGCCGCGCGTAGGTCTAATCCCCCACTCTTCTCTTCTATCTTCCCCTATACGGCCTCTCCTGACAGGAGACCGTCCTCGGGCTCCCATCTAGCTGCGTAGATCAGACTCCAGCAGCGGCATGGAGAGTCCAGGTCCAGAGTCAGTCTCAGGCAGAACTTGGGCTTGCGGCTCGTCAGTCCTGCACACGTCGGGAGCACCGGTTAGTGGATCTTCAGATAAAGCGGCAGGTGAAGTACTGGGCAACGGCTCGGCAGGTCTCGCCGACTCAGTTCCTGCGGTTACAGGAGAGGACTCCTCGTTGTCCGTGTCTGCGCCTTCAACACAACAAAATGACATCTTGTTAAGTGGCTGAAATATTACATAACACATGAAACATCGTAACACACATGAATAAGTCATAGGCACTACGTTCGCATAACTTAATCTGGGAAGATAGAGGCACTACGTTCGCATATCTTAATCCCTGGCAAGATAGAGGCACGACGTTCGCATATCTGCCCACAATAGTTAGGATAGAGGCACGACGTTAGCGTAACCTAACCATTGCATAACCAGAAAGGAAGCACGACGTTCGCTATTTCTGGAGACACATCTGTAAGACAGTTCGCAACATGTCAATACAGACGGTCAAGCTGCTTACCTTCAAAATAAGCAGCACACACTTCAGGAGTCCACTCCCCGCGCCACGGCACCATGTACTCTGCCGCGGCCTGAGTCGACTTTCCGTATGACCCAGCCAGAAGTTGTAGATCGTAGCGCCCATGTGGCAGCACCTTTGTGACACGGTACGGGCCACGCATGCCGGAGTCCAGCTTCCCGGTTGACTGAGCCTGTTTTCTGACAAAAACTAAAGAGTTTAGTTCATAACCGCGGGGTGGTTTTCTCCCTTGGTTCACATAAGCATCTTGACTTTGCTGATTCTGCCTGAGACGCTCTGAAGTTCTCTGCCTGCTCATCTCACGCAATGCTTCCCTGTTAGGACTGGAACCTTCCAAGGCTACGTCGCGCACCAGACTTCGGATGAGAGGCGTCGCCGCGTCGATACCCACCAACAAGTTGAGAGCTGAGTATTGGGTGGTCCTGTGCTTGGTGATATTAAGTACCAGCTGAATCTTCCACATGATGCTGGGCCACCTTTGCTGCCGATAATTTGCCTCGATGCGGACCATATTAAGCACCGTCCGGCAGTAGCGCTCGACTTGTCCATTGGATTGATGCATCTCCGGCGTAATCAAGTGTGTATCACAACCCATTGACTTAACCCAGTCAAGAAAGTCCGCGCTTTGGAACATGCGACCTCTGTCAGCAACAATTAATTTAGGAGCGCCAAACAGCGAGATTGTGTTTGTGAAATTACGTTTCAGTTCGTTAGTATCTTGTCGATACATTGAGTAAAGAAGGCAATACTTTGAAAAGGCATCGATAACGATGAGAACGAAACGATAGCCATCGGCTTCTGGAAGCGGCCCTAGTACATCCATATGGATTGTCTCAAAGGGAAGTTCTGGTTTTTCCCATGAATGGATGGGTTTTAACGGGGCTCGAGGCACCTTTTTGTGGGAAATACAAACTATGCAATGCGCGATGTATTTTTTGACAAAACCCCTTATCCCCGGAAACCAGAAGTGTTTTGTGATCAAATCAACAGTCTTGTCAACCCCCAGATGGTCGTGCTCATCGTGGAATACACGAAGTAAGCTGAGTCGATGCCCCTTTGGGATGTAGCAAAGAAGGCGGCAAGGCTCCCCAGTGGGTGAATACTTTGCATACAAGAGATCGTTTTTGACAACATAACGACTCGTGTCTAATTGTCCGTCAGTCAGTTTTTGGATGAGAGCCCGAGTCTCTTCATCGGCAGCCTGCGCAACCTGTGCCCAGTTTTGTGGCTTTTGAACTGTGCACACATTGACAGGGTTCCGACTTAGATAGTCGGCGTGCGACATGAGTGATCCCTTACGGTACTCAAGGCGAAATTCAAAATCCTGTAGGTATACCCACCACCGTGCCACACGAGGGAGCAAATCCTTCTTGCTCTTTGTAAGTTTCATCGCGTTGCAGTCGGTGACTACGGTGAAGTGCAGACCCACAAGATAATGCCTGAAGTTTTGCAGGGATTTGACCACGGCGAGGGTCTCAAGTTCGTACGAGTGGTACTTACTTTCAGCTCCTTGTGTTAGCTTGCTATAGTAAGCAACCACTCGTTTATGACCCTCCTCGTGCACCTGCATCAGCACAGCTCCATAGCCAATAGAGCTGGCGTCTGTGTGGACCTCGGTCGGCAAAGAAGGATCATAGACTGCAAGCACCGGTTCACTGGTCAAGCAATCAATGATCTCCTTTCGAGCAGCCTGCTGCTCCGGTCCCCACTTAAAATCGACCCCTTTTCGCGTCAAGACCGCAATACAAGCAGTCTTCTGAGCAAAGCCAGGTACATACCGGCGAAAATAGCTGGCTAAGCCCATAAATTGGCGTACCTGCTTTACGTCCTTTGGTTCGGGAGCTTCTGTCAAGGCTTTAACTTTACTATGACTCGGCCGCACCTGACCTTCACAAATGTTGCGACCTAAATACTCGATTTCCGTTGCAAGGAAAGAACATTTTTTCAAATTTAAGGAAAATCCAGCATTTGTCAAGGTCGCAAGTACCTTGCGCAAGAGAACAAATCCGTGGTCTATAGTTTTACTTAAGATCAACACATCATCGATATACACCAGGATCTCACCAGACTCGATAAATTCGCGAAGGGTCTTTCCTATTATCCGCTGATATACGACTGGGGCATTTGCCAGGCCGTAGGGCATCTTTAAATACTCGTAATGCCCCTCGGGCGTAACAAAACCAGTGAGAGGGACAGACTCTTTTTCTACTGGAATCTGATGGAAGCCTGTTGCCATATCGAGGCTTGTAAAATACTTATTTTGGCCTAACCGGTCTATGTGGTCATCAATTCGAGGGAGAGGGAACCGGTCCTTCATAGTGACATCATTCAATTTTCGGTAGTCGACGCACATTCGGTCCGACCCATCCTTCCTCTTGACAAGAAGGATCGGGCTCGCGTAATCAGACTCCGACTCTTGAATGATTTCCTTGTCCAACAAATCTTTAATTATGTCGCGAACACGTAGTGTCTCGCTGTGCGAAAGTCGATAGGGTCGGTAATTGACCGGAGTGTTGTTGTTCAGTCTGATCGTCATACTACCTGTATTTACAGTGCTTGTGGCCGTACCAGATATAAAGTGCTGTGAGAATTCATTTATAATTGCCAACAACTGTTGCAATTGATCATTAACGAGAGGCGTGTTAATAGGAATCGACAGATCAGACTGAACGATCATCACCTGACTTGAATCGGTTGTCTCTCTTTCAAGTGTTTGAGAGTCACGCGTGCGAATATACCGAACACCTTCTCTATTAAGGACGTCCGTTCCTACAATAATCGGGGTGTTCATGAACTCAGAAGCCACAATAAATAAATCGACCTCGAGTGTAATGCCATCGAATTCAATAGGTAACGTCACATAAGAAGTGCTTTCGAGTTCCTGACTCCCCAGTCCCTTCAATACGCGGAACGCTGGCTTGTGTGCGCAATTGAAATGTTTTACCACCGATGACGAAATAAGAGATATCGTTGAACCACTGTCAATCAAAACGTCTACTGGTACCCCTTGAATGACGGCTACAATAATATCATTGTTGCGGGTAGTTTGATTTTCTCGACATAGGTTAACTTCGTTCCTATTTTTTTTTTTTTTTTAATCTTTATTTATTAACGAGGGTTTGATCACATAGTGAACATGCCACCCTCATAGGAACTTTTGTTACATGCAAAACTTAACATCTACGCTTAATTCCTAAATTAACTAATTTATATAATATTTTAGCGGCTTTGGATGCTGGAAAAGCTAAAATAATATTACAATCTCCTAATTGACACAAATTCAAATTAAATTGTTCTCTAATCAAATACCTTTCCGCTCCATTCCGGACACACTCCACCATAATATGAAAAGCGTCTTCAACCACGTTGCATTCCGTGCAGTTTGGAGATGAAACTTTGCCCATCAATGCAGCAAAACTATTCAATGGGATGTGTCCGGAACGAAGTCTCAAACTTGTCACGATTTCTTGTCTACTCATATCGGCATTATCAAACCAAGGATAGTTCTGAATGGTTGGCTGCATCGTCCGATACCAAATACCTTTTGTCAATGATTTCTCGTCGAAGTATTCTTTCCAAATATCGTAACATTTTAATCTAACTAGATATAAAATATCTGTCCAGAAAGGTTTATACGTCACAGGAATACCTTCCAAACACGCTTTTTTGGCTAAATGATCGACTTCTTCGTTTTCCTCAATGCCGATATGGGAGGGCACCCATTGTAAAACAATATTTTTATTTTTATCTTTTAATCTATTAATAGAATCTATTATTTTATATGCTACAGGATAACCACGAAAATTTCCTATACACTTTGTCAAATGTTGGAGTGCGCTTTTACAATCAGAATAGATTACGGAATCTTGAAAATCCACCGATTCAAGGTACGAAATTGCTTCGAAGATCGCGATTAACTCGGAATACATGACAGAAATGTTTGAATTTAACTTGAACTTATAGGAGGTATTACTTTGAGGGTCAAAGAACGCAGCTCCAACATTATCTCCAACTTTAGATCCATCCGTATAAATCCTGTAATATCCAGAATAGCTCCTGCTAAAATTACTACTACATATAGTTCGAAGTTGATAGTGATCGTACGATTTCTTAGCTTCGGTAACCTCTTTAATTTGTGGTTTAATCGTACAAGACAAATTCACACGGCTTATCCACGTATTAAGCGAAAATAATCCTAATACATCGCTGGAGTATACGCATATGTTATTTAATGTTTCAGAAATATAAGCTAGAAGTGGTTTTTTTTTACGTCTCCAATAATTACCTTGGCAACAAATATTAAGTTTGTTAACAATTTCGCACGTGTCCCCATTTACAAAAGACTTAAGTTTCAAAAAGAATTTACCAGCTAAGTAATATCTGCGAATATGTAACGGCTGTAGATGTAGTTCGCATTCCATCACATGAATGGCTGTACTTTTAATAAAACCACCAATGACCCTCAAACATTGGTTTTGAATTTTAGTTAATTTATTTAAATGGGTTTGACAACTATTATCAAATAGAAAGCTAGCATAATCAATTCTGCTGCGTATGATAGCAATGTATAAACGACGTAAATGAGTGGGGTGTATGCCCCAGCCTGGACCAGTTAGTATTTTAAACACATTCAGAAATTTGGACGATTTGTCTCTTAACTCATTAATATGTTTAGACCATCTTAGAGATTGATCTAACCATAGTCCTAAATATTTATAGTTGTCAATTACTTGGAGGGATCTTTTATTTATTTTAATATCAATAATATCTTTTCTAAACCCATTTTTGAATATACAAATTTTACTTTTACTAGTTGAAACATTTAAACCAATATCTTGAACTAACTTATTAAATAAATCTAAAGCCGTTTGCAATTTATGTGTCGCCTCCAAAATCTTGTTGGTAATAAAATATAATACAAAGTCATCTGCAAACTGTGAAATGTATATATTATTTATCTTCCTACAGATATTGATAGTAGCTATATTGAACAACAATGGTGATAATGGATCACCTTGTGCCAAGCCACGAGAAGTAGTTCTACATAGTGTATCATTATCAAGTTGAATTTTTAAATTTCTTGCTTGTAAAAAGTTCCACAGATAGGTACAAAGTTTTTGTCCCACACCTAACTCATCCATTATACGTAATAAACTATGTACATCCACATTGTTATAAGCATTATCCAGATCAATAAAACAGCATATAGTCATTTTTTTTTCAGAAAATCCTGTTTGAATTCTAGAAACTAAACTAGTAAGATTATTTAATGTTGACCGACATTTTCTAAATCCTGTGGTATCCTGGTCTAAAATACAGTTCTTTTCTATAAACCACTCTAGTCTATTGAGTAGAATGTTATGGAAAGTTTTGCATATACATGAGATCATAGATATGGGGCGAAGGGAAGAGGCTAAACAAGGATCACGTCCTGGTTTGGGAATTGGCACCACCACTATATCTCGCCATTGTTTAGGTACAAACGAATAACTGAAAAATGTATTAAATAACTTGAGTAGGACTTGCTTCCCGTTCTCAGGTAAGTATCTTATCATAGAATATGTGATCTTGTCACTACCAGGGGCTGTATCTTTATTTTTTAAGCATTTAGTTAGCTCTTGCATTGTGATAGGTACTTCAAGTTTTGGGTTATTCGATGTAGGTATAGGATAGTCGCATGATACGAAATCGGGGGCTAAACTACAGAGTAATTCGCTTGCTATAGTGCTGTCAATATGGGATTTTGCTGCGTTATATCCCTTAATCCATCTCATCTTTCGCCACAATTCACTATGGGTCGTAGTTTGGTCAAGAGTAGAACATAAGTGCTGCCATGACTTGCTTCTAGAGCGCCGTATATATCTTTGAGCATCACTGATTTTACTTTGAAGGATTGTGAGGTTATGTGGTGATGGATTACGTCGAAATTGAGAAAGTGCTAAACGACGCTCTGCTACAGCTTTAGAGAGATTGGGACCCCAATAAGGTTTTGCTGTGAAATTTTGTGCTGGGTTAGTATTAATTTTGATATATGGTATAAAAAAATCCGCTGCCATGTCTAAATAGCCTATAAATGTGTCGTATCCTTTTTGTAAATCATTTGGAAACACGAATTCATTGAAAAGATCGTTTAAAAGTTTTTGATAACCTACCCAGTCAGCCTTTTTATAGTTTCGTCGAGACCTGTATACGTTACTAGCTGTAAGGTACGTTGAAATTTTAATAACACAATGATCACTTCCCAATGTCTCATTTAACACTCGCCAGTTTAAACTTAAGCTTATATCGGATGACGCTAACGAAACATCGGGGGACGACTGTTGCAGTACATTATTGACTAACTTAATACGCGTGTGATCGCCATTGTTTAATGAAATAAGGCTACTACCAATAAGTGCGTCAAAGATTTGATTACCTCTCCTGTCTACTTTATTGGACCAATTGGAATGGTGTCCATTGAAATCACCTAAAAGTAACGTTTTATTATTGACCTGTGAAAATAATTGATCCCAGTCTGACTGGCTAGTATTTACAGAAGGTGGACAATAAATCGATATAATATTTTCAATTTGATTACAATTATACACTTTGACGTGTATACTTTCTATACCCGAGTTAATATTATGTAAATCATGGCAAATGTGAAATTGAATGGACTTATGTGTGAGTATTGCTACACCTCCGTATGAATCGTCCCTGTCTTTGCGAAATACATTGTAATCTTTAACTTTAAAACAAATTTCTGGTTGTAGCCAGGTTTCGCTTAATACGGCAATGTGAATCTTGTCTTGTATTAACAAATTCTCAAACTCAGTAACCTTTGATCTAATGCTTTGTGCGTTCCATTGGATTATATTTAATTTAACAATAGTTTCATAGTTATTCGCCATTTGAGAAATAATCAAGAATTAATTTAAGGATAGGCCAATCCGCTACATTGTCAATTACTACTAAAATTACCCACTCAATGCAAGTTTTAAGTACACCTTTGAAAATCATTTGTATTGTGCTTCCTTTCATAAATATTATCTCTTGTAATCTCTTTAACAATTCCTTGAAATTGATATCTCTGTGCTTTTCTTCGGTTTCACTAGAGTTTCTTTTTTCAGCTTCATTATATTCTTCTAATTCTGTTTTACTCCACTCCATAAACTCCAGATCTGACGAGTTCTCCTGATTCTTCTGTTTCTCTTTAAAGTTTGATTTTTGTTTTCGTTTATGTACATGCGCCTTAGTTGTCACTTCAGCATAAGTTAGACTACTAGTGGTTTGAGAAGCGGCCGTGTCCATGACATGATGTGATGAAAATTTTAGATCAGTATCATTTATTTCTATGTTCCTTTCCTTGTGAGTTGGTTCGTCTTTAGGGATATAGATAGTTAGGGCCTTTCTATAGGTGCAATTAAACTCAGACATCAGTTCCCTCAATCTTTTTTCTTTTAAAAAAATTGGACATGTCTTTGACAGGGATATATGTCTACCATTGCAATTAACGCATATCATGTTAGTGGTATCGCAATTGTCATGATTTTTTCCGCATTTGGGACACACCACTTTAGCACTCGGACATCTCTTGAGTACATGTCCGTATTTCCAGCAGCGCGAACATTGCGACACTGGAAATACATATGGTTCTACCTTTATCCTTAAACCATTTGTATAAACATAAGGTGGTAAGTACGACCCTTTAAAACAAAGACGAACCGCTTCACTGGGTGACCACCCATCTGCCTCAAAGTTCTTACGATTCAAGCGATTTAAGGATAATAGTTTGGCTGGTTCGAGGCAATATATGTTCTCCAAAATGTTTTCATCTGACATTTCTAAGTCAACATCTCGTATCACACCGTAGGATAAATTCCTTTCCATCGCTCGCTGAATATGCCATCCCTTCTCGATAAAGAATTGACATGTCTCCAACTTCTCAGCGCTGATTTCGCTAATCAATTCTATACGAACTCGATACGGATTAATAAATTTCACTCTGCTAATATTTTTTATATTTTGGTCTCTAAATAACTTAGCAAGACTAAATTGTTTAGGTAGTTTCTCTTTGCTAGATACATATATTTCTACCTTTTCTGTATCCTTCAATATTTTTTCTTTCCGCTTAACTTCCATCCATTCTTCATCGCTGCTTTCTCTCATTCTTTTATTGGTCTTGTCTTCACTGTCTTCAATGACTAACTCTTCATTTAGAATAGAAATCTCATTCATAGAATCATTATTAATTTCACTATTCGTCTCACAATTATCGCTCATTTTACTCGTAAACAAGTCGCATCTGCAGCAGGTAGCCGGCCGCCCGGCCACGTGCCGCACCTTTCTAAGTTCGAATGTACTAAATAATATGCGCTCTGCTCAGTCGACGAAACGAAAACAACTGTGACACGACCCGCTCGCACGAGTGCCGCGACGAAAACTCCTTCGTTCCTATTTCGTGACTCAGATTTTTGTTTGGCAAAACAAGTTTCAATTTTGTGGCCTGTTTTTTTGCAAAATGCACATTGTTCGGGCTTAGTCGGGACAAAAGCAGGCTTAGAGTTTGATGAGTCAGCGTTAGAAATGGAAGGAGTTTGATCGGCCTTAGGTTTTTTATTACAGTTCGCCTGTCTGTGGTCCGACTGGCCACACACAAAACATTTTCCGTCATCAAATCGTCGTTTTCGCGAGTTTACATTTGGATTGATTTTTTGTTTACTGGCGGAAATATTTTGAGGGGTAGTAACACGAGTAGAACTATTTTTAGGCGTGCTAGACTTTACGTATATTGAGAAAAACTCAACCAAATCGTTCGGCAACAGCTTAGCGTTAGTTGCCGATGCTCTTATCTGTGGGTCAGTGATGCCGCGTATCACAATCGCAGATATTAACTCATCACTGAGCCCCCGGACTATACGAAGGCGAAGTAGTGAGCGACGAGCGTAATCGGCGTAAGTAGGGTAACTGTCCGAGTTAGTACTCATTACATCGTACAAAATATTCGCAACATCAGGCGTTTTTGGACATAAAGGTTTAAACTCCCTCTTAAAATTGCTCCAGCTCCGATCACTCGTCACCCACTCATTCAGCCACGTACGTGAGTCTCCCTTTAGGCAATTTCCGATTCGCGATAAGCACTCATGGTCAGTCCAGTTGTTGAGATTTTTCGCGCGGTCTACCTCCGCGCACCAGTCATCAATATTATGTAGACTGGGGTCAAAATTCGAGATATAAAAATGATTCGACCTCACTACCGTATTTATCGAGCGAATAGCATCTACAATCCGATCAGTGACGGTAGACGGCGCGTTAATCTCACTAGCCACACGTTCGGAAACATCCCCCGTTCTATCCACATGCGACTCATCCGGCGCAGGCGGCGGCAATTCCGGCGTCCCGGAACGGTCGGCGCCACGTAAGTGTGACGCAGAACGATCGAGAGAGACCGAAGTTCCCCGACGATTCACTGAGGTAGGTGGCTGGCGCCGAGATGGCGGCGACGAGGCGCGCACTGGCGGTGTTGTATTTTGCACGTTAGCCGGCTGATTTTCTAATACTTTAAGGCGGGCTAACATCGCATCCATCTCGCGCCTTAAGCTACCTTCTGGAGTATAGTCGCGATATCTACTACGGCGACGGGATCGCTCACGCTCGCGAGAATCGCGATCGTAGCGACTTCGATGACGATTGCGATCGGACATTTGTTTCTATTTATTCCCGACCTTATCGTTTCAAATCAATAAAAAACAGAACAGCCGATAGGACAGAACTAGTTGGTTCTGATCCCACTTCTGATCTTAGCGATTCGAAACGAAAGTCTTTAAAAAAAAAATAGAAACAAGTGAACACAATTTTTAATAAATTTTTACAAAGAAAATAAAATCAAAACAAATAAGAAAAATAATATGGCACCAAAATAATAAATAGGAAAGGTCTTACACCAACGACGGCTCGGAGCAGAAAAAGGGCGAACATTGGTTTGCACTGCCTTTTATACTACCCAGCCGCGCGTAGGTCTAATCCCCCACTCTTCTCTTCTATCTTCCCCTATAATAAATTTATAAATAATTAACATGTTCTTTCAACTGCTCTCGATTTTTTTAAATTCTCCCGGGTTGGTCCTTTCGAGAGTTGGCAACCCTAGCTCTGACTTAGGTCGCCCGAGGCGTAGGTCGTCAGTTCGAACCCAGCCAGGCACTTTACTTTGTGTATATCACCAATCTATTATCAAGTTCTAACAAAGGTATGTTTACTTATTAATATACTGCTGTGTGTTGTCCCTAAATAATAGTATATTTCATTACAAGTGCGGAAAGGTTGTCATTGCAAAGAGTTCCGACAAATGTCTACCCGAGCCGAGGCGCAGCCGAAGGCGAGGGTTGACAGTCGGAACAAGTTGCAATGACGGTTTCGCACGTGTACTGAACGACTATTTTTAATACAGTTGCGAAAAAATGAAGCAATTTAATAAAATAATAAAAACACAATAAACTTAACTAACCAATGGCGCCAACCACAGAGTACATTAATATATATGGCGCCAACCGTAGAATATAAGCAGAGATTCTTTTTTCTTCACCCATTCTGGTAGGCAAAGGGAACTATGCCCATACAGCCAAGTCTTCAGTAGAATTTTTTTATTGATATGAAATGAAAATGAAACCTAACCTAACTCATTCAATCAAATCATTAAATCTGATATTGAAACAAATTAGTAGCTTCTTTTTAGAAATATACGTATTTGCATGAATCATAAAAACTTCTATGAATTTTTTTAGTAAAAACTTCATGGTTGGTTTTTCTTTTTAATAGACATTATTTTGACAGTTGGTAAAGAGAACGCACGAGTTCGGGAAAGGTAAAAAAAAGCACGAGTATGTAATAGCCCACATCCCGAACGCTATACGTCCATGCAATACGCCACTTTTTGAGCAACTGTATTAAAAATAAATAAACAGTGATGAAAAACATCGTGAGGAAACCGGCATGTCCCAGAAGCAAAAAATCGGAGACATGTAATATCTACCAACCCGCACTGAGCCCGCATGGTGGATTACGGCCCATTCCCACTCACAGCGAGGCCCTTGTCCCAGCAGTGGGAATGTTATTGACTGATTACTATTAGGGAGCAAGCGAAAACAAATCCTTACTCCGGCCTGCTAATGAGAATGTCCTCATAGAAAAACCCAATAAAATTTTGCCCGACCTGGCAAATGATATATTAAAAAAAAAAATTATATTCGAAACTTTAAAACGAAATTATTGTGTTTTGTTTTTTTTTTGGGTCGTAGCATTATGCTGAGCGATGGCCGTTTTGCGCGGATGTGACGCATATTTGCCCCAACTTGTTCTTTTGTGTGTTTGTGTTCTTTCTCTGATTTATTCTCCATCATGTTTACCGCAAATAAACGTATTTTCTTTGTTCTTTAATTTTCAAACCTTCTTTTAATAAACCTAATAGAAACTCCTCTAATCAAACCTCAAGAGAGGCACTGTGGGTAAGAAGAGCTAGCTAATCATAACCCGAACGCATTGAATACTAAAATGGAAGGGCCACTCAAAACCGTAAAATAATTCCAATGGCCATGTTCCCCTAAACGGACCCGAGGCAATGAACATAAATATTTTAATTCCTCACGGCGGCAGTGTTGCAAGCTAATAAAATAACGGATTGTGGCTACACGGAAAAATAAATTATTAGATTTACCGACTTTGTTACGTTTCGCGATGGGAGTTACATTTTATTTAGCGCGGCGCATACGGTTTTTGGGTGCGGAGGTGTTTGCAATTTATTTTACTGGGGATCAAGATTACCAAATAAAGCGTAAGGCTTAAAGATTCGTGCGGTCCATGGCCCTATACGGGGCCCCGGTGTGGACGCGTTCACTGCGGCGGCGAACCGCCCATTATTTGAACGCGCCCCAAAAGGTGGTAGCCGTTAGGCTGATCCGGGGGTACCGCACGATCTCGGGCGAGGCGGCAAGCCTCCTTGCCGGACTGCCGCCATGGGATCTGGAGGCGATAGTCCTCGCGCGCCTGTATGAGTGGCGCGCGGAGGCACTACGCCGGGGGGAAACTCCGCTTCCGCAGCAAATCGCGGCGGAGCGGACGGACCTCCGGCGCGATCTCATGGCGGCATGGAAAGAGCGACTGTCGCAACCCAGCGCAGGGCACGCCACGATAGCGGCGGTAAGACCCCTCTTTGAGGAGTGGCTAGAGAGGCGTCATGGCGCCCTCACCTACCGCCTGACGCAGGTCCTCACCGGACACGGAAGTTTCGGGAGGTTCCTGCACATAATCAGGCGGGAGGAAACGCCCGGGTGTCACCATTGCCAGGATCGCCCAGAGGACACGGTGGAGCACACGGTGGAGGTCTGCCCCGCTTGGGCGGAGCACCGCCGTGTCCTCGTAGAGGCGATCGGCAGCGGCGGCGACCTCTCGCGTCCGGGCCTGGTTCAAGCCATGGTCCGGGGCGAGAGGGAGTGGGGGCAGTCGCCTCCTTCTGCGAAGCAGTCATGCTAGCGAAGGAGGCGGCGGGACGGCTGAGGGAGAGAGCCTCCCGTCCCAGCCGCCGCGGGAGACGCTCCGGGCGTCGGGAGCCGCGCGACGACTCCCGGCCACCGTAGGCGCGGGCCTGCGGGCGGAGAGTAATGGGTAGCTCACCGTCCGATCAGGACCAGGCCCGTGCCGGACGGCGCGTACGTGTTCCACGCGCGCCTCAAAGAGATGTCAGCATCAAGTGAAGGGGCCCGTCAGGGCCGAAGCCTGCCGGGTCAGCGGGATTGTCCGAAAGGGTTACCGCTGGCCCGGAACATAAAGGGCGAAGGAAGGAACACGGGTGGGTTTTAGTCAGTAAGAGTCTGACACTCCCTTCCGCTCCACCCAGAGCGGGAGGAGTCATTTGATGATTTCCCATCCTGAAAAAAAAAAAAGGCTTAAAGATTCGTAGGTTAATAAAAATGTAAAAATTCAATTTCTAGCTATTTGAAAGATTCAGAAAATGTCTTTATACTGTGCCTGAGGTAGCAGCGCGGTGCGGGAGGGGTGTGCTGACGTGATGCGAGAGCTCAGTGATTCGTCAACTTGTGACCACTGACACCCCTCCCAGACCGCCCTGCTACCTCAGGAACTGTCTTAGTTGGTAGGCCTATAGTTCAGTTTCCGAACAAAGAATGAATGACAACACGACTTGACAGTTGTCCCTACGCCCGATGTGTATTCGCGCGTCCGAAAAATAGAATTTGACACTAAACTTGTTTTGACAGATCAACTACTTTCGGTCGGGCCCGTATCTTCGTTGAACGACATAGAAAATAGACCCCCAGGAACGCATTCTCTCGACGGCCGAACTGTGGCAATTGTTTTATATTATACTAGCAGCACCCCGCAGGTTCACCCGCATAAGTATGGATCCCGTGGGAATATCGGGATAAAAAAGTATCCATGTATTATTCTGATGTATAAGCTATGTTTCTGTAAAGTTTCATCAATATCCGTTCAGTAGGTAGATTTTGCGCGAAAGAGTAACAAACATACATTCATTCCACATCCTCACAAACTTTCGCGTTTATAATATTAAGTAGGAAGTAGGGTAATTTAAATGTTGTCACATATAAATCATGTTACAAAATGCAAAATTACTCATTACTATTAATATTTATTACTATTTCGAGCTAATTATAAGTACCTATATGTCAGAACCTTAAAGCTTTTTTAAAGCTCGTTATTCAATAGTCGATCGTGTACATAGCTTTTTAACTTAGAAGGTAGATCGATAAATGATAAATGTATCGTATACCTATAAATAAATAAATGTAAAATCTTTATCGGTTGTACAGACGCCAGCACATCAAGCTACCCGAAACTGTCAAAATTTCCCAATCAATCTTGAACCTTATGCTGTAGCGATAAAGTTGAAAATCTATTAAAGAAACTTGCAGATTGTAGTAACTTGATATGCTGGCGTCTGTACCTACCGATATAGATTTTATTTATTTATTTTACCATTTATGTACACACATATATAAACAGAACTAAACTGAACAGAAAAATAGGTACAAAGGTGATGCTTATTTCATAAGGAATCTCTTCCAGCATACCTGCGATGGGACAATAAATAGAGAGATGTAGACAGCGTGTGAAAGAGTAAAGGAGACAAAAAAATAATAATACATACAATCTAAAAACAATTCACTTAATAAAATTAAATAACATTTAATTGCTATCATATCAAAGTCAATAACATAAACCTCTTTGAAAGGGTACATATAGCACACATTGAACAACCTGAATTAACATCAAACTGGCTTATCTATAGACATTTATATGTATCTGTAAATTTGTTTAGGCGTATGAGGCTCGTCTCCCAAATACAGAACGAACTAACTCAAACCTGTTTATTCGCTTTTTATATGTTTTGGACAAAATGGCGACATAAGGCAGGCGGCAGAAATTTTTAAGCAATTACGACGAGACCAGAGATTTCAAAACAAGCCTACTTTTTGTTTGGTATTTGATATTAATGGAAGAGACGAAATCGCTTCGCCGTTGATATTTATTCAGTCCAATATCAACAACATCTCATGAGATACAGGATACACTAGTTTAAAGAAACAGAGTTTAATCTATTATATACAGATTTCTTCAGCATCCAAATGTTTTAGGTATGTAAATGTTTACTATTATAAATTCAAAAATTATAAACTTAAAGTACAAAATATCTTTATTTTTGGGAAATATATTTATTTATAGAACTTCCTTGTTTTTTTACTTTCTGTACTTATGCTAGCTACAAGTTTGACTGAAGAAATAAAATAAAACATCGTTTTTATTGAAAATATCCAAAACCCTGAACACACTAGGTTTTTGCCGCTGAACATCATCGGTAAAATTATAACCCAATTTACCATTATCAGTTGAACATTATAATGAATAGTTAAACTTAATTAGTACACCAATCATTACGTATTTACAGATATTTTGTAAGCGAATGAAACTTACAGATATCAGACAAGCAAAAATAACAACTAAGTAATTACATGTAATTTTATAGTACCTACTAAATGCCTTGTAGGTACAGTCGCCGTCAGATATATTGTAGCAGACAAGGTGACCAAATACTTCTGAACAATTTAAAATGTCAATAAGTTCCATACACTACAAGTTACCATTAATATCTGAACATTCATTACTTCATTAATATCTGAGCAGATGCTTGTCAATAATTTCTATACACACAACTTACCAAAAATATCTGAACACTTACAACGTCAAGTGTATCTACTGGACTGACTGGACTAACCACAGATAGTCAAGTCGATGGTCGTTTTTGGTTCGTCCTTTATATCACGCAGTAACGAATTAGGTAAGCTCAATGTTTGTCTGCGTAGATACACTTGACATTGTAAGTTTCAGATATTTTTGGTTAGTTGTGTATAGAAATTATTGACAAGCATCTGCTCAGATATTAATGAAGTAATGAATGTTCAGATATTAATGGTAACTTGTAGTGTATGGAACTTGTTGACATTTTGAATTGTTCAGAAGTATGTATTTGGTCACCTTGTCTGCTACAATATATCTGACGGCGACTGTACCTTCAGCGTTGCCGCACGTCCTGATTTATGGCGGAACGGCCCGATTTTTAGCCCAAAACTAAATGTCCTGCGTGGTATTAGCTCAGTCCCGCTTTTCGGGGATGGACAAAATAAATAAGTTATTCGTATGTAACTTATTTATGTTATATAGAGGAATAATAATAAGCTAGGTAGTTATTAGTGAATAAAAGTAACGTATTTTCATTAAAATATATATCCTGTGGTTAAGTTTAAACTTCATTTGAAACTCAAATAAAAGGGTAAGGAGTAAAAATACAGTAAGTTTTTTCTTTTAATGTTATGTCCCGCTTTCGATCACAGTTTCGAAAAGAATCTCGTTTTTTTTACTTAAAAGGTTTCAAAACACCGCGTTGCCCGAAGCAAAATCTGGCAATGGTGACCTATAAGACATACATCACAAGGAGACCGATTAAAGAAGAGGGAGAGGCATATACCTACTAACACAAATCCCCTCCTTTTTTCCTAAGGGACAAAATAACGAAAAAAATATGGCCACCATTTAAAATCACTTTCAGCGTCCATATTTCAAGTTGGAACCCTCATTCAGGGCCCGATAGGGAATTGACTGAAATTCGTTGAAATCATACAGTGCTAGTGTTTATGGCTTAATGTAATTGTTTGTTCACGAAAAAACAAAAAACATAAAATAATTAAGAAATATAAATTAATAATGTTGATTGGATAATGGAGTACGTACTCCATTGATCGAAATTCAATTTTCTCTTAGCTTAAATGTTTTTTGCGTAACCAAATGTGTAAGTTAAACATGAGATTGTTTTTTATTAGTGGAGGTACAGACGCCAGCACATCAACCTACTACAATCTGTCAAATTTCTTTAATAGATTTTCAACTTTATCACAACAGCGTAAGTTTCAAAGTTGATTGGGAAAATTTGACAGTTTCGGGTAGCTTGATGTGCTGGCGTCTGTACCCACGAGCGCGTTTTTCCTGCAGCGGCTTTTCCCGCACTGGAATTTCAAGACACTGCTCAACGCTGAGAGTTGATAATCCAACAGTGTATTTTTTTGGATGGAAGGATTTCTCAGTATTTTTTTTTGTCTGTGCTAAAATCAATCTCGATCAATCCAATCCAAATCCAATCCCAATCTCTTTGATCATACCTACGTAGTGCCGCGAAAAAAAGAAAAACACGGACTGTCTTCGCCATATTATGATTCATAATGTTATCCTTTTATGATTCTGCCAAAGTGGCCTTTTAGGCCCCCAGATTGCGTACGTTCTTAAAATTACGAGAATTGCCTCTTTTTTTTCTTTTTGAGTATGGGAAATCATCAAATGACTCCTCCCGCTCTGGGTGAAGAGAATTGCCTCTCAGGTATTTTTTTGACGCGCTGGGATGCGACCAGCATTCTCATTGCTCGGCTCAACACCGACAGTTTGAAATCTAGTGCGCGATAATTTCCATCAGCGATATTTTTACGTGCGCTCTTGCTGGCGAAAAAACTGTAGGTATAGCTGTTTCCTTAAAGGCTCCTTCAAACAGGCGCGACATGCGATAAAATCGCGCGCGACACAACGGCACCGCAAGTCGCGCAACGAGCAGTGCCTTTGTGTCGCGCGCGATTATATCGCGTGTCGCACCTCTTTGTAGGAGGCTTAAGTAGGTCCTAAGTAGGTAGGTTTATAGGCAAAATCTACTTCAACACGCTTAGTTATCTTCGATAAAATTCATTAATTACTTGCAAACTTCATGCACCATTAGCACATTTCGTGTCTGAAATACTAAATCATGAAAGGATTACAACATAAACGGAATAATGTACCTACTTATGCTACTAGAGATGATTAATAATTAGGTAACTACACCCCAGTTTTGAATGTGGTACCTACCCTTACAATAATTTACTTTTTTTTTTTTATTTAGCACCGGTCGAGATCATCGCATCAATATCATCACCTGCCTAGCCTATTCCCAACTATATTGGGGTCGGCTTCCAGTCTAACTGGATGCAACTGAATACCAGTATTTTACCCTATCTGACCTCCACAACCCACTTATTGGGTAATAAGAGATACCCCTTGGTAAGACTGGTTGTCAGACTTTCGGGCTTCTGACGACCAGTAACGACTGTCAAAGATCCATGAATGACTACCGGGACATACGGCTTAACGTGCTTTCCGAGGCACGGAGCGCTCTTGGTATGTAAAGATGGTCACCCATCCACGGACGAACCGCGGCAAGCATAGCTTAACTTGATCGATTGAACCGTGCGGCTGTTATTTCTTAACCACTAGCCCCTCCAATATTGCAAAATAAATAGGTATATTCCTACCTTAATATTCACCAAAGCCGTCCCACAACTAATTAGTCTCCAGGCTTCGTAACTAGCCTTATTTCTCTGATCAGTCTGCTCATATTACTGGAGTAATTAGTGCCTAAGATATTCATATAAAAATTGAGAAGAAAATTGTACTTACCCTTTTTACGAAACTACCTGATAAATACTTTCATACCATTACGTGAGCAACGTACAGTGCGTGCCACATAAGAAGAGACTTGACACACCACGTGGTCTGACATGCGCAGAACACGATTTTAGGTATCTTTAGCGGCATGAGGTCTGAGTGCGGGACGGGACCGGATGTCATAGGGGCGGCGGAAAGAGGCGGGGGAGGCGGGGTCAAGTCTCTTCTTACGTGGCACGCACTGTAAAAAAGTTTAAAAGAAAAAAACTATTTTACAGGCATTTATTGATAAGTGATAAATGATTTTATTTTTGTAAGTAGGTTTGTACAAACACGTCACGTCAATCATGTTTTTTTAAAACTAGATGAGGGCGGCGTTTCCTATCTGACTACTCTGAGAGGAAAGGCCGAAACAAACTCAGAGGTCAGTCTCTTTTAAAGTCCAGACATAATCTTGTTCAGGTTATATGAAGACCATGTAGATCGATGTCTTAGATGGTCTTTTGAGGAAAGAACCACACAGATTGAGAGTACCAGTCCAGTCAGTGCACGCATTTGTCAGAAATCGTGCAACTCAACTCAAGACTTAAGAAGCTTACCGATTCGACGAACAATAGGTACTTACCAAAGAACGGACATTTGAGTAGGCCACATAAATTACTCAAACTGCCAGACCATGAAAAAAAAAACTAACAGAACAGAGAGAATAATAAAAGAAATATAAAATGACCCACATCGTCTTCAGATTCACAATAAAATAATATAATACTTTAAAAAGTAAGCAAATGTCATTGCATAAGAAAAAATATATAAAAAAAAAACATTCAAAATGTAGAAATTGGAAGCAGCTCAATCCCAAGCCTTTTTGTCCTCAATATAATCTTTAACAGTATAAAAGGCTTTCTGGCACAACTTACGTTTAATGAATGATTTGAATTTATTAAGGCTTATGTCTTGAACATGGCTTGGTAATTTATTATAAAAGCGTATATATGTCGCAGGTTTATGACAAAATCGGGTTTTTCACTAAAAACCTAGGTTTTTGATCAAGTACCGGAAGAGAGCTTATATTTTATCATAAACCTAAACAAGTTCATGTTTTTTATCAAAAAAATGGATTTTCTCTGGTTTATGATAACATAAAGTAATAATTTTGTCTTCTTCCGGTTCTTGATCAATAGCCTATGTTTTTGATCAAAAACATGATTTTGTCATAAACCTCCGACATATACATTGGCATCTGAACGAGCCACCTATTTTCTTGAGCCTTGTTGTTGTATTACAGAAAGTTTGTATGTCCCGGAGGTGTAAAACGACACACATTGATATCAGTACTTTCAGACAAATTTTCCTCCCTATCCACAAGGGGTGTCACATCGAACATCAATCTACAGTGCGTTTGACAGATCAGTTCGTGTATCATTTTCTTTTGCACATTTGGGATTCTATGTTTGAAGAAAACTTACTTGGCTAGACAGAGTTGTTTCTTTGATGCTTAAAAATCGTTTTCGTCGTCTAAAAAAAGATTGAAGACAGTGCAAATAGCACTCAACTATATCTCGTAGACATTTTTTTGTTTGATATCAATTGCACGTCATATTTTTTTATAGCAAACACATTTTTAAGCAGAGGCCCCAATATTTTATAAAGGAGATCTGATAGACAATAATATATAAAGTAAAAAAAATACGGAACTGTTACACATCAAACTAAAACATCTGCACCAAATCCGAAAAACCGAAAAAAAAACAATTCTCGGCTGAATATCGCAATATCGCGGCCACGGAAAAAAAATGGCACCGCTCGAACCATAAAACAGTTTGAAAATGTCGGTCAGTGAATACGACATATGGTTTACGAGCAAGCCAGGTGTCACTCGGGTAACGGTGGTGATATAAAATTGATCTAATCTTCGTACCGCGGTAAAACGTTCCCGTAAAATCTTGTAGGACGCGAAGGTCATACTTATTAGTAGTTTGAGACGTGTTTCTTGGAAAATAAATCCCTATTTCGGTGGGTGTTGTGAGCTTTACCTACCTAGGTACAAGGGCGTCGCCAGCCTAGGGCCCAGGGGGGGGGACAAGTTGATATATATGTACTTTAGTTATTTTCACAATGTAATATCGTACGGTATTCTATTGCGGGGAAATGCCGCCGATATTCAGACTATGTTTGTTTTGCAGAAGCGTGCTGTTCGATCAATTTATAAATTAAGTCCGAGACACTCTCAGAGACGCTTTTAAAGAGATTATTGTAATGACCGTACCTTCTCAGTATATTTATGAAAATCTTTTATATGCCCATAAAAATATAAAATTGTTTAAAAAATACAGTGATATCCATAATATAAATACTAGAAACAAACACAAATCTGTTGTACCTACAACAAGGCTCAAGAAAATAAGTGTCTCATTCAGATGCCAATGTATATGCTTTCATAATAAATACCAAGCCACGTTCAAGATCTAAGCCTTAATAAATTTAGGTAAATCATTCATTAAACGTAGGTAAGTTGTGCCAGAAAGCCTTTTATACCGTTAAAGATTATATTGAGGACAAAAAGGCTTGGGATTGAGCTGCTTCCAATTTCTGCATTTTGAGTGTTTTTGTTTTGTTTTTTTTTTATCATTGACATTAATGATTTTTTTTTAAACAATAACAATTGCTTACTTTGATAACTATTACATTATTTTAATTATTGTGAATGTGAAGACGATGTGGGTCATTTATTTTATTCATTTTATATTTTTTTATATTCTCTTCATGGTCTGGCAGTTTGAGTAATTTACGCGGCCTACCCAAATGTCCTTTCTTTGGTATTGTTCGTGGAATCGTTGAGCTCCTTAAGTCTTGAGTAGAGCTGCACGATTTCTGACAAATGCGTGCACTGACTGGACAGGTCCTCTCAGTCTGTGTGGTTCTTTCCTCAAAAGACCATCTCAGACATCGATCTACGTGGTCTTCATATAACCTGACCAAGATTATGTTTGGACTTTAAAAGACTGTGACCTCTGAGTTTGTTTCGGCCTTTCTTCTCAGAGTAGTCAGATAGGAAACGCAGACCTCATCTAGTTTAAAAAATATATGATTGACGTGTAAAAGTGTTGGTGCAAACCTACTTTCAAAAATAAAATCATTTATCATTTATGAAAGATGGGAGAAGTATGAATTGTAGGTACAACTAAGAAGACATAAAACTTTACACTTGTTGTGCGAGTCTTACCTCTACGATGATTGTAATAAGAACGGTACAAAGTCCAATGCGAAAAGCTTCAGGAGCTCTTTACTGTACAATAAATAAAACTTGTAAACAAAGTTATCATAGAGGGTACGCGCAACCTGTTACTTTAGATTCAGTTCATGATTCTGAACCTTCAACGCAGGGGGCTTATTACAAAGATAATTAAAAAAAAAACAGTGACACTCCGGGAGTGCCGACAGAAGTGAAAAATTGAACAATTACGTGTGTATTTTGTGAATCGTCTTATAAACAAAACACGCGCGGTACCGGCTACGGCCATCCGTCTTCCGAATTTTCGATCAGGTCACGTGTCCTGACGCGAGTATAACATTTTTTACCCATTACAAAAAAAAGTGTACAACGCCGCTAAAGAAGTTTTCACTGCAAAAATATCGTTCCATACATTTTGACCACGTAAATATACTTTTCGATGAAACAGCAGATATTTTTTGATAATCGACGAAAAATTTCTACGAATAATCATGTGCTGCATTCATGGTTTCACTTTGCGCGTCAATGCCTGCCCTGCCACCCTGTATATATTTATTACAAAAAATTACTAAAAAGAAATTGGGACCAAATTGCCTCAAATGGTCTGTCCATGATGAATTAATGTACTTACAGATAATATTTTGAAAATTACAAGATTTTAATAATAAAGTGGTCGAGCGTGACACTTTTTTCAAGCTTTTGTTTAACTTGCCTTGTTAGATAGTGATTAGAGTATGCATAGGTCAAACCTTGCTAGCTGAATTAAAACTACGTCCTCTTATCCTACAGTGGGGGCAGCTGCCCCTTCCTGCCACCGGAGGGGGTGGTTTGGCGACGCCCTTGCCTAGGTATATATTTTTAGTCCTTTTGTCCGGGAAGTCTAATCGGCTGTTTGGAAAAAGTCTTTAATCCCTCATGGACAAGTTCAAAATACCAATACACGACCTTTTACTTATACCTAATAAGAATATTGCGAATACTTGAGGCGTTAACACGTTGAATCAACAAGAGTGTCCATGGAGTTTCTTGCCTGTTCTTCTCCATAGTGTTAGTTATTTAATAAATTCTGTAATTTTGGTTCCATTTTCATCAAATAAGAAAAAAAAATGTATAATGTCTATGGGTGTCTGTCATAAAAGCGCGGGCCTGGTGCGTCTGTGGGCGACTAGCTGTCAGATGGATGTGAGGCAGTTTGTATTTTTAATAATTTTTAATGTAACGTGTCTATGAATAAACTTTGTATCTACTGGTCTTCGTGAGTCTAATTTACAACGGGAACCCTGAAAATACATAAAGGTAATAATAGGTACCTACACTTTGGAATGGGCAACTAGCTGCAAATTTTCTGACTGACTGACTTCTTGACAATTCAAAAGTGCCTGTAAATGGTTTAATTGAAATAAATATGTTGAGTTTGAGTTTGACAACAAAAAAGCTTTCAACACATGAATCAGTCTATAATGTTTTCACTGTTTGGGCACAGTCTTTTCGAGGTGAAGAGCGGGTTGTAATCTACCACGCAAGCCCAATACAGGTTGGTAATGTCACATGTCTTCGAATTTTCACTTCTAGGACATGCCGGTTTCCTCACGATGTTTTCCATCACCGTTTTGAAAGCAGTGGTGATGAAGTTATTTACACAAAAGTAAAGCGGCTGTCTGGGTTCGAACCCACGACCTACCTCGGAAGTCGGGACCTTTATCACTGGACTACCACTGCTTATCACAGGCAAAACCAACGAATTAACTAATGCAATTAAACGTATTCAAACAAATTAATCAAATAACCAAAGAGCTTGAGCATCCTCGACCCTTTAATTAATTAAAATTATGAATGTAACAAGAAAAATACTTGTCCCAATGATTTATTTCACCGTTCCAATTGTTCCGAATAATGTTCGACAACTATTCGGTAGCGCGATAGAGCCGAATTCCTAGAGGAAGAAACTCTTCAGTAATCCGGGAGCTAGGAATTGGTTTTTAAACGATACTTTGTTATTTATACTCAAAATTGTTTTTGCAGCCAATTTTATTTGCTATGTTTGTAATTGTTTTATAGCATTAAAAAAACACTTTTCTTAGTACCCTCCTACTATTCACTATCAAGACACTCCTACCATTCACGATCAAGTAAATATCACATAAGAAAAGATAGAAAATTGAAAAAGGCTTCGTTACATAGACATTCACTTCACTCAACATCGTCAGTTCGAATTGCATGAAAACCTACCTACAACTACGTAATTGTATACACAATAACATACCTTATGGATTTATTCAAGTACTTAGGTACAGCCGGTCGATTCTGTAAAAAATTGCACCGTGAAAACTTAGGTGAAGTCAGTTTGTTTTTGCTAGGAATTGACACTATTGACAGCTCACTCCACGCTCACTTCACCTAAGTTTTCACGGTGAGATTTTTACAGAATAGCACCGCTGTTCCCATTTTCAGCTGTATCTACCGACTGCAGAAATATGCGTTTCTTCGTTGTAAAGCTTAAAAGCTGTGAATATATTTACTTTTATAGCAGATACCTTACGCAGAGCATTATATTCAGTACGTATGTCGTCAAGTTATGAGATGCGTAAGAGCCCTTTACTCGTCTCTCTTTTAATTTAAATGAATTACGTATGTAACCTTACAATTTTGTTTTCTATTGTTTTTTAGTTGTATTGATAACAATTGAATGGTGACAAAGGGTCCTAGAAACCATTCTGCCAAAATTTAAGAATTTTAAGATTCGTCGTATGAATTAGGTACCTACAGAATATCCACGTATCATAAGAGATAAGTTCTTACATCATCGCGTTTAATAATGTGAAAAATAGAACATACTTTGATGACTTTTCTATAGTTGCCTAATGTTGCCTATACATCAATAACCATGACATGTGAAGATTATATTCTTTACTATGGATTAGACGGCAAACACCGGCCAAATGCGAGTCGGACTCGCACACGAAGGGTTCCGTACCACAAAACAAAAAACGCCGAAAAACACGTTTCTTGTATGGAGACCTTTTAACTTTTAATTTAATTTTATTTTTATTAGGCTTTATTGTTATAGCGGCAAATGAAATACACACTTTGTGAAAATTTCAACTGTCTACCTATTACGGTTCAAGAGATATAGCCCGATGACAGACAGACGGACGGACAGCGGAGGCTTAGCAATAGGATTCCGTTGGCACCCTTTTGGTACGGAACCCTAAAAATAGATTTTACTTAAATGAATGAATGATTATTAATTCATTAATTACCTAATCCAAGTAGGTACGAAGATAACATAAAAACTCAAACTTAGCACAAATTAAATAATATCTCACAAAAGATATCTCCCGGTCTAACAATCCAGGTGGCAGGATATCAGTTAAAATACGTGGCAGTTTTAATTACGCCGGTCTATCGGCATTCCGGTCGGCATCCG
The DNA here is from genome assembly GCA_963855955.1 of Luperina nickerlii. Taxonomy (NCBI): domain Eukaryota; kingdom Metazoa; phylum Arthropoda; class Insecta; order Lepidoptera; family Noctuidae; genus Luperina; species Luperina nickerlii. The sequence continues at coordinate 20,736,146 of OY979669.1, forward strand.
ACACCGGATTGCTTCCGACCTTTATAGGAATCCGTTCCATTAGCCCGGGAAACTTGCCGGATTCTTTAGTGAGTCTCCGGACTGCGATTCCATGTTAAATTCTGTTAATTTTCTTATTAACGTGTCTGCGTGTCGTTCATTGATTTCTTTGATTAGCCAATATAGTGATTAATTAGCTGTGGATTTTGGGATTAAGGCGGTTCGCACACTGCGCCGCATTACGCAGCGGGACGCAGATAACGTGCCCCGCGCGTGATCTTTTTACATACAAATTCAATAAAAATGCGCTTCCGTGCGGGGAATTTGGCTCCGTTTCACGCACCCCGCTGCGTAATGCGGTGCAGTGTGCCAATCGCCTTAGACCTAAGCACAGGTTTCGTTAAATACCTATAAGTACCTGACTTTTATTGGTGATCGTAGTTCGTTGGTTGTGCTACCTATTGAAATTACAATAATTTTATTTACCTTTTACTGTAGGTAGCCCGTTGGGGGTTAAACATCTAGCCATTCCTTTACCATGTACGGTCAGCAACAACAGTCGATTAACACTTCAGTTTTTTTAATCTCAGTTATTGAGCAAAATATTTGTTCAAAATTGCAGCAGAAGTACAAATGCAATTTTGAACAAATATTTTGCTCAATAACTGAGATTAAAAATACTGAAATGTTAATAGATATTTTGCTCAATTACCGAGATTAAAAAAACTGAAGTGTTAATCGACTTTTGTTGCCGCCTGTACCTAACATAATGTTTGTACTTACCATTTTTTTTTTATTTAACTCATCGCGCATCTAATTAGCAGACACAATAGAAATTTCATTGTTATCGGTACACATGGTGTACACTCGACGTGCGAAGAGTTAAAAGAGTGACCATGGAGTTTCTTGTCCGTTCTTCTTTATATGAACCTACAACGCTTTGGAATGGGCAACTTGCTTCTTTTTGACTGACCGACTCCTTGACAATACAATAGTATCTACCTGTAATTGGTTTAATGGAAATGCTTTTGAGTTTGAATTGTCCCACTGCTGGGCAAAAAGCCTTTCCCCGTGACTTCCAGCATGACGGAATTGTCCTATCGTAATAAAAACTAATCCCATCACACACACTCGTTGCGCCTCAAAAATGGCCGTTACATTCTCATCAATCGTAGGAATTTAACAATACCTATACTTTTTTTTTTATTTGTATACGTTCGCCTTTGGGTATGTAGGTCAAACATTTTAGAAATGATTGCAGCCTCAAAATTTTCTTGTGCGGAGGTTAGATGCACTGTTCAATAACAGCATTTAATTTAGCTAAAAGTTTCATTTATAGCCTTTCCGGTCGTTTCACAGTGTGATGTGACTGCGACAAAGTAGGTTAGGACGCCCGGGTAATGGATGGTTAGCTAAAATCATTGAGAAAAACGTTATTGGCAAATGAATTCATTTAATAAAAGTCAAAGGATACACAGATAACAGATCACGCAATTTTTTAAATTAAATTGGGTAAGTTCACACTATCACCAACGTAACATTTCAATTGTCAAACAATTCAATTTGTTAATAAAACATTTTCGTTTTAACACTTACACTTTTTACGTAAAGATCAAAGGGTTTATTTATAAGCGTTGCTTGAAGTTTAAACGTCTAAAGTTAAACAGTCGCTAATCATTACTTAACTTTAAACAACGTTTATAACTATCACTTATCCCTAAAATCAATTATTAATTTAATTATTTGATTTTGCACAGAGAGAACCAGTGTACACTTAGGTTAAGAACCAATAAAAAAACATAATTAAAAAAATAGTAAACATACACGAATGTATGTAGTACGGACGCCATCACATCAACCTACCACAATCTGTCAGATTTCTTTAATAGATTTTCAACTTTATCGCTTAAGCATAAGGTTCGAAGTTGATTGGGAAAATCTGACAGATTGTGGTAGGTTGATGTGCCGTCTGTACATTCGTGTATGTTTACCATTTTTTATATTTCTTTTTATATATCTTTCTATGTACATAAAATGTGTACAAAAACAAACAAATGCTTACAGCTATCCCATTCAATAACATCTCGAACGATTATATATTTACATTAAAAGTATATTATCTTTAAGACCAACTGGGGAAGCTCGAGATCGTCCTGGGAATAATGAGAGCCAAGTTGTTCGGTACGCCGCAAGGCAATTATTGGGAGTTAACACACTTTGTTACACTTCAATTGTATCTTCCACATAGGAATAGATTTAGAAATGATACACAATTAAATTATATTTAACGAAAGTGTCGTTGGTGTTGAAAAAATAAGTTAGGTTGAAGTTACGTAAGAATTGCAAGTAGATTGATACTAAACCTTCCATGAAGGTAACCTAATAACATCGGAAATTGTTTGTCTCAATAAATTATATTATGTAGGTAGGTACAAATCAAATGTTAAAAACCTTATCGTAAGAGCTATGCTCAACATAAATAAGCGGTTGCCGCAAATTAGGTTTTTCTACAACTTTGTACAGACACGAAATTGCTTTAGTTAGCCGTATAATGCTTTATAAACCTCGCAGAGGGATCGGACACCCCGGCGACCCATTTCGGCATCCAATAATACGGAGTAAATACATGCTGGCCGGGGTACGACTTCTCAAACACGTACCGATAATATTTCGACTCGGCTGTCTTTGGCTGTACTCCTGGATAAACAGCATTTTCCTCTATAGACCTTTCAGCGATTACCTCCCCAATAATAGTAAATAAAGACTTCTTTACAGAGGCAACTCCGTCGCTGAAGGCCTCTTTGTGACGCCACAATATCTGGTCTGGCAGCAATCCACTTTTAGCGAAACTACTCCTCAGCAAATGCTTCTCTATGCCGTTTTGGGGTTGCCTCAGTTTTGGATCAACGCTGAGATAGTGGTTAGTAAACTGAATGTCCAAGAACGGTACACGGAGCTCCAAACTGAATGCACTAGTAGTCCTGTCCGCGCGGAGACCGTCGTACAAGTAAATGTCTGAGAGCAAACGTAAGCTTTCTTCGTGTGCAACATTCTCAGAAGGAGCATCCCTAAAGTAAATATAGCCCTGTGCTAATTCATCTGCTCCCTCTCCGCTGAACACTACAGTAGTGTTTGTCTTCTCTTTGATATACTTCGACAGCAAATACATAGGCAAACTAGCACGTATTGTAGTTATGTCATAAGATTCCAAATGATATATCACATTGTCCAACACTTCTTTAACATCATTCTCGTCAAATTGTACTTCATGATGCTCTGTGCCCAGGTAATCGGCGACTGATCGAGCCGCTATCAGATCTGGAGAATCGCCCATACCTATAGCGAATGTTTGTATCTTGTACGGCAAGTTACGTTTTTTAGCAAGCTTCACGACTAAGGAGGCAATAAGAGAGGAATCTAACCCACCGCTAAGTAGACATCCAATACGTCTGTCTGACATCAACCTCTTTTCACACGCGGCTTCTAAAAGTTGCGCAGTTTTCTCTTCTATGCTCTTGCCTTCTAAATCTGCCTCCGGGACATACGGCAGAAAGTTTGGTGGCATACCAGGCGACGTGTATCGCTCGATAAAGTCAAGTTTTACTTTACCATCGTCTAAGATACTCCATTGCGCGTAGTGGCCTGGCGGGAATTGTCTTAGCGTGGAACTGCCATTGCCGTTTTGTTTTAACTTAATCAGACCTTTGCCTTCCGAAGAGATTCCTAAGATACCTCTTTCCTCATCCCAGTATTCGAAAAGAGGGCGGACGCCGTAAGGATCACGGGCAACACAGATTTTCTTTTTTTCACCATCCATTAGACAAAATGAAAAGACACCGTCAAGGTTCTTCACAGTTTTTTCGAAGCCAAAGTTGTGATAAAGATGTGTGATGGCCTCCACATCACACTTTGTTTCATATGGGAACTTGAATTGTGTTTGTAGCCGCTTGCAGTTGTAAATTTCTCCATTGCAAATGAGGTTTGTTCGAGGATAGAGATGCAATCTCATCGGCTGCATGCCGTGAAGACCGTCAACAATGGCCAGTCGTCGGAAACCGAATATCGCAAATGGTTCCCGAGCGTCGGCCTCGAAGCGCCACGCGTCAGGGCCGCGGTGACGGATCGACACGAAGCTCTCCGTACATAGTGGACATAGGTCTTCGCTAACGCCAAATAACGCCCAAATTCCACACATTTTGAATCTGAAATTAAAGATAAACTAATTGTAATGCTATATTATTCATAGTATGTTATATATATTCAACGACCGTCCGGCGTCAACACCTCGCGTTTGCGAAAAAATATTATTAAGTGAATTCCCTGTCATTATCCTGTCAACACGAAACAGTTTGAGACGTTACCTGGTAAAGCTATCAAATTACTAAGTCAATGGACAGGAAATTATTCAAAGCGATTAACTACTTTTTTAACGATGTATTATGCAGTGAAGAGGCCAAAGAAAGTTTTAATGAAGTCCCGTACACTAGCTAATAAACAAACATCGACCAAGTTATTTGAAGAAGCCTGTTTTTTGCTAGAAGAACATGTTTATGGATTTTAGCGTTAATAGTCTAGTACACAAAAAGTTTGTCGTACAGCTCCTAACGTAGCAAAAGCCATTGAGCAGCTCCCATTGTCCCAAACTAGTCGAAAATGAAGTTAGTAACGTACTCCCCCGCAAAACCCAAAGATTGCATTAGTTTTACAATGAACCGAGAACCAATAACTTATACAGTTAATTAAGCAACCAAATTTAACTTGAAACTTGAACCATTAACGAGAGCATTAGGATAAGGATGAGTCGGCTAACTCAGAGTTACTAAACGTTCACTTTAAAAGCATTGATTCACTTTAACAAAGAGCCCAACTGTGTGTTTTGTTACCGCAAACTGAAAATAGTGTGGGGCGTGGGTTGTTTGCTATTAATTTCTATCAGGGGTTTGAAGTAAACAGCATTCCGAACTATTAATAAATAGCAACGTTAAACAAACATTGTATAAATAGAACACAATGATGTTTCAGACATTATCCTACACAGTTAAGATACAATAAAACAATCCCTATTGATATTTAATGTGCTACTCAATTCATCCTTACTGTCGACAATTGAATTCTTAATACTATAACTTTATTACAGCTTGAGCTACAATGAAAATCATAATAACCCTTGTTATGAAATAAACCAATCCATCAAAAAGCAATTGACAAAGACCAGCTCACCAACAAATCTCGTCCAATTCCCGGATAATAAATCTGGAACAACAATAACGTCGAATCTCCATACTAACTTAAATTGCCAATTCTAAATTCATCACGGATTATTATTTAAGCAACAAATCTATTAATCTAAGCCTACGGGAGTGGAATACATAAATCAATTAACCCTGACAAGACGGGCCGTGTTGAGGCCGCCAGCCCATTTCGGAGACCAGTACCCTATTTTGGCGACACTGTTCCCCAGGGGCGTTGAATCGTCTCCGGTTTAATTCAAATATTACTTGTGGAATTGAAGTGTCGGTTTGGCCACTAGATTCGAGAGTTAAATACGTCCAATTTCTATTATCAAATTGGGTTACACTCGGCCAGTGGCGTTGATTTAAATCAGGGGTGGTGAGCAAGAAAACCTCTGTCCAAAGGTCCGATTCATGGTCGAATTATCTTGAGTATTATTCAAAACTGCGTTACATAATATCATAACTATTTCAGACAGTGCCTGCTTTATCAGAAGTTGTTGGGTGATAAATCTCTATAGCAACCAAACAGCTTAAATATCTCCAGGAAAGTAATCGATTACTTACCGCGTTGTCGCCTTCCTAAGAGTACCTAATATTTGCAGAACAATATTAAAATTACACTGTTATCTAACATGCAAAATACATATCATCTGAACTTAAATTTTAATAAAGTAGGTCATTTATACCATTCTTTTTTATTAGGAAATCAGGATACCGTGTCCCGGATATCTCATATTACAGGGTTGCAGGGACATCGAGGCACAACCTGCAACTGCAACCATGGATTCAGTACATAAATCTGGACCGTTGAGTTAAAATTTTTGAAGATTTTTTTTTAAATCTGCTGTTTCCTACAAAATTGCATAACCTACGCGGTCAAAATGTATGGAGCAGCAGAATTTTTTTTATAACCGACGAAAAATTTCAACGCAGGGGTGTCCAGAATCATGTATTGAATCCATGGTAACAGGTTGTGCGTCGATGTTCCGGCCACCCTGTATATTTTTATGTGCTATTATGCTATACCTATTTATTTGAAGTCTAAAAATAAATCATGTTATCATAAGCATTCGACACTGAACTTGGCTATATAATCGTGTGGCATGGCATGGCGATAACGAATTCGGAATAAAAATAATATGTATATAATTTTGGCCTTGCACTATTAGAAATTCAGAATACGTCGAAACGTCTTCGAATTCATTTCATTTCATTTTGTACAACTAGTTGAATGTAAAGGAAGTCTAATAGGCAAACACAGACAGTTAATTCAGGTGTTTTTGTCAAAGATTAATTACACGTTTGCAGATCTGTTACCGCCTTTTTAATCGTGACCCGCTTCGTTATTTCAAGGCTAATTTTATATACCACATCAGCGTTTTAGAACATTTGTTTTTTAATAAGTAATCACTGCAACAAGGAACTTTAATTTCTTTAAAAAACTCGACTTCGACTTACAATATACATATTAAAGTAACGGCAACACCTAAGCAGGTACCTATATTTAACTCGAGAACGGGGACTTCCCAGGTACCTACATTATAATCGGCCCTACAAGCGCTGATGCAATGTGTTGCATTCACATCATTTACTTGCAAATAGACAGAACAAAATAAATGTATGTATGTGTATATGACACCAGGTAGAAAGTTTACGTATTTGACACCCGGAAACTCATTTGACTAAATCTAATGAGGAAAAATAATACAGCTGCTGAATATTCTAGTTGGATTTCGGACGAAAAAAACACAGACTATCGAAATTACGCGTGCTTCTTTGCTACTGATTCCATAGCAACAAAGAATTGACGTACTCAACGTCACGAATTCACGATGTAACACTTCGTATATCGACTAAGAAATCCTCTGCACAGTGGAAACCGCATCGAGGAGACATACAAAATAGAGACTAGAATATCAAAGACCTTATGGATCCTTAAAAGTCTACAGCAACACGTAGGTACCTACAAATATCATCGACACAAAGAGTGACTAAAAACGTACTTATAAATTAAAGTTGAAAGCTTCTTGTACAGACGCCAGCACATCAAGCTACTACAATCTGTCAGATTTCTTTAATAGATTTTCAACTTTATCGCTAAAGCATAAGGTTCAATGTTAATTGGGAAAATTTGACAGTTTCCGGTAGCTTGATGTGCTGGCGTCTGTACTATTATATTTCTGTGGAATTGAGTTCAAAAACATTGTATCGAACTCGTTTGCAAAATCGTAACGCGTGCAAATAAAAACTAGTTTTATCGGACAAGTGCATTGAATCAATTACTACTACCATTTATAAAATGAAATGCTGTTCGTTGTGAAGCGCATTTTTTTTTCTCTCGGGATTCGGGAACGGATGGACCGATTTGGCTATTTTTTAGGGTTCCGTAGTCAACTAGGAACCCTTATAGTTTCGCCATGTCTGTCTGTCCGTCTGTCCGTCCTCGCTTAATCTCTGTGACCGTTAGCACTAGAAAGCTGAAATTTGGTACCAATATGTATATCAATCACGCCGACAAAGTGGTAAAATAAAAATTGGAAAAAAATATTTTATTAGGGTAGCCCCCCTATATGTAAAGTGGGAAGTGATTTTTTTTTTATATTCAAACCTAACGTGTGATATATTGTTGGAAAGGTATTTAAAAATGAATAGGGGTTTACTAAAATCATTTTTTGATAATGTCAATAATTTCGGAAATAATCGCTCCGAAAGTAAAAAGCAATGTGTCCCTCCCCCTCTAACTTTTGAACCATAAGTTTAAAAAATATGAAAAAAATCTGCAAAGTAGAACTTTGTAAGGACTTTCTAGGAAAATTATTTTGAACTTGATGGAAACAACAGTTTTTGTACAAAAAAGACAAAAAGTTGTACAAAATAATTTCTGGACTAAGTTTGTAGTATAATCGTATATGCAAGCATTTTTTTAACTTCGTTTACATATTTTATTATCCTGAACGTATCCCTTTGTGTTCGCGCTAAAAACCGTCACGAGTTGCAGCGCCTGCCGCGGAGCGTGCAATGATGCACACTCCGTGTTCGCGCACGTACCCACTACCGGGAGCAGTTGCAGGAGCGCGGAGCGCTGCTGGAGCGCGAACATAATGGATACCCACTTTTAAACTTATAAGTGGGAACACTTATTGTGACGGACGGGAAACTACGGAACCCTACACTGAGCGTGGCCCGACACGCTCTTGGCCGGTTTTTGTTTTAAAATGTTCGAAATAGTACGAATCAAGTTGTTACGGTAAGAAACATTGGAAAAGTTCCCAATTTTTTTAAATTGGGGAAAAATGAACGCCCTATTTTCTATGGTTTTTTTTTTAATGAGCTATTGAAATTTGTACAAGACAATGTGTGTCGAGTCAGCTAATTATATTACTTACTATGCATAAAACAAAAAAATAGAGTTTTGATGATCGTGCGTTTGGGTCGCTGTAGGGTGTGTTTTTTTTTTATACATCTGTCTGGCCGAATAAAGAAGAGCAATGTTTGTTAATTGAGCAAAAAAAAGTACAAGCTTTTCCTTTTTGAATAGTGCCATAGATTCTTTTGGCGGTTTTTAATTATGGCGATAACGTGATAAGTTATTCAAAGAATAACTATATTTACTTACTGCAATAATTTGTAAATTAAGTGTTGCTGGTAAATATATACAAAAAACGTCTATTGCATATTGCATGAAATTAATTCGTGTATGAAAAATGCAACGTGTGAAATCGCGCGATAACGCACTTTTCGAAGATAACTTCAACAATTACCTACTACCTAGTTTCCTGCAGGAAGCAAATTACCACTTAATGTAGACAAAGGTAAATTGATGAAATTAATTGATAACTGCATTTCCAAGGATTTGTCGACAAGTTTTCGTAAATTCTGACGTCGTGAAGATTTTCCCGCGAAAATGATGACGTGCGAATCCCATAGCAAATTGCAATCAGCGCCATCCATAACTATGCGATATAATAGGTACCCGATAGTTGAAAGCAATATGCAAATTTTTAATAACAAACAAATTAAAATGATGAATGAAAGGCGCGACTACAGGGTATAAAAATGGTACTAATTGGTTTGCTAAAATTAGTTAACACTTTTCACGTGTGTATATTTGGACGATATAAATTAGTTTGCTGACCTAAAAAGTTCCCGAGTACGCTACGCTAGTAGTTTAGCGATGGTTACTCGCTTCGGCAGTACCTACGTAGTTAATACGAACGCCGCATGATGCAATTTATGCAGGCCGTTTCAAAGATTTGCCGCGCCGTGTAAGCGGTTTAAAATTTTCGATTGTAAAATCGAAAATTATTTTTTTTAACAATATTTAAACCAGGCCATTTATACATTTAATAAGCTCCGCCCCTAAGAAGACCCACTGACCAGCAATTTAAAGTGCTAGTTAAGGAAAAGCAGAGTTTTTGATTAAAAAAGAATGTCTATCGGCGACAATACAACATTCATACACTAGCATTTAAGATTAAGAATTTCAATCGGAGCATAAAATACCTACTATGAAAATACTTTCCAATATTTTTAGAAAAGCCGAACACTCGTGAAAACCGCGGAAAACTTACCTAGTTACGAAAAACTCTAATAGATGCCACTAGTTGTATCAAAAACGACTTGAATTTATTGAATGGGACAAAACAAGTTTATTTACTTGGTAATAGAATTAACCGTGAATTTAGTAAGCACGTTTAATTAGGATTATTCAACAGCAGTTACATATTTGCCTATTTTAACCTAACCTTTGACAGAATACAACCTCAAAGACAAAACATCGAGGTCGCTAACCGAATTATTTTGTACTTATTGGCTCACTTACCTATAGTATTTACTTGGAATGGAAATTATTTCAGTAAAAACCACTTTACACGTAGACTAGTCGGCTTTTTTGATGCGGCACAGCACGATGGCAGTCCTACTTTGACAATTCCGATTTGACATGATTATGTCATCGACGCGCACGGAGCGATGTTGCACATTTTACCGCTTTGGACTCTTGTATTTTAAGATATGTATTATTTGGTTGGAAATTCTGTCATATGATCAATTAAAATCTGTTTAACGCTTTAACGGTCTACCACGTTTTTCATTAAGAAATAAATAAAGGCTCGTAAGTAAAATTAAATAAGTAAGTAACAAAATTAAGTAAGTAACGTTAAATATTGACATGAAAAAGCAACAGAGTGACTTATTAAGATGGAAATTCAAACCGAAATCTTAAACTATGTGAACTATATTTTTTCTCTTAAATGGAGTTCATATTGATCACCCCATAATACCTAGGTATATCATATTTACATCCCAAAAAATAACAGTGAAGATTGGGCAGAATAATAAATTTAACCTGTTACGAATCATCATCATCATCTTCCTGCCCTTGCGCCATATTACTTGGGGTTGGCGCAACACTTTTTCCTCTTTCATTCCAGATCAGTCCAGATGATTCTTTTGTGACGGATAATGTCCTTTGTTATAAGCCCGAGATAAAGTAATTTCAAAGTGGTGATTACCTACTTGGCACGAATGGGTCACTCGATCACTCCACCGCTTACACCGTCTTTACGGAGTTTTTGATCAACGTTGTAAAGGTTGGACAAGGAATATAAGGCAGTACCTAGTAAAAATAATTTGCGATCATAAATCAGTACGCCTGTAGGTTATTGTGGCCATTTCTATTAATAGGGAATAGTGTCCATTTTAAACTTTGGCTATGGTTTATTTCTTATTAGCGCATCAATAATACTCTGAATGGATTAGCAGTTACAAAGGGACTTATTCCGCCAGCAAGTAGTTTTTTTTTGTAGACTAACCTACTTTCAAAATATTATTTCTCTGTGCGGATTTCTAACATACAAATTCCCAGACCTACGGCGGGCAACGGTCATCGTTTCTTCTACTCTCGTACCGACACGATGGAAAGGAATAGCACAGCCTCAGTTGGAGCGAAAAGCCACCAAAATATACCTGCGATTTTTTTACAAATTTGTTTTCTTTGCTGCTTAGGTATAATGCCCCTAAGCGTATACTCCAACTCCTACGACTCCACCCCTATGACAACAGACTGACTAATAGCTCAAGCCATATTCGCGTCAGTCAGCAAGGTGATAGCGTGCTCAGTAGTGTTGCCCAAATGCAAGACCAAGACAAGACCTTAGCCAGTCTTGGTCTTGGTCTTGCATCAATACACCTGGTCTTGGTCTTGGTCTTGGTATTGCGCTCTCAGTCTTGGTCTTGGTCTTGGTCTTGCAGCAAGAGTCTCGCAAGTCTTGCGAGACTCTACTACTAGACTAGACTACATTCAAATACCTATTAGTCTATTGCTCAGGGTGGCAGGGACATCGACGCGCAACCGCTTACCATGGATTCAGTACATGATTCTGGAGGACCCTCCTGCGTTGAAATTTTTCGTCGGCTTTTTCTTAATTTTTTACGTCTTTTTCTGCAATTTTTTTTACTGTGAACTGTATAAAATCATTATTTCTATCTGACCCAATCATGGGCGTAGCCACACTGGGGCAAGCTGGGGCGCTTGCCCCACCCTGGCTCTGACGAGAAAAAAATACGGAAATTAATGCATTGAAAGAAATGGAAGTGGCGGATCTGATCATTTCGGAAATGCAATTTTATCCCAGCGTAAATACTATGCTCGCTATTTTTCTTGCCCAGCCATGTACGACCTGTACATTAGAGCGATCATTCAGCACATTACGGCGGGTCAAAACGTGGCTTCGCTCATCCATGAGCGAAAATCGTCTCAGCGGCCTGTGTATGCTAAGTGCACAGAACGAGGATCGCCGAATCAAAAAATACATTTGTAGAAGAAGTGCTAAATAGGTTCTGCCCACGCCGGCTTCTCTTGAAGTAATATTAGGTACTTATAAAGTTAGTTAAAACTTAAGGGGGAAGCGCTAAGGTAGCCCGCGAAATTCAAATTTTCTTACGTTTTTTGCAATTTGCTGGTCAGTATTAAGTTGTACGTCGATCAAAATATGATTCGCGGCCGTAACAAATATGCATTTACAGAATTATAATCATTAAAGTCATCAATACAACTCTCTAAGACCACGTAAGTCCAAAGAATGACGATTTCATGAAACAGTTATTCTTTGGACTTACGTGGTCTTAGAGAGTTGTGTTAATGACTTTAATGATTATAATTCTGTAAATACATATTTCTTACGGCCGCGATTCATATATTAATCAACGTACAACTTAATACTGACCAGCAAATTGCAAAAAACCTAAAAAAAATTGAATTTCCCGGGCTACACTGGCGCTTTAACCTTAAATTTATAAACACCGACTATTCATAAATAAAACTATAATATCTGTCCTGTGTGTAATTGTTTATTTTCTGCACCCGAAAATATAAACCTCTAAAACAGATTAACAAATTGGCAAAGGCACAGAGCCCAAACGGCTCAAGTTACAAAAAAATTACCGGGGAGGGGGGGGATAGGTTGACTGCTGCCCCACCCTGAGCCCAAGGCTGGCTACGCCCATGGACCCAATGAGGTTTTTAATTAAAAAATAGTAAATTCACTTATTTCACTTAAAACAGCAATGTAAATAAAACTCGAAAGGGCTACCTGATCAGCTGTATTGCTAAAGTTCATTTGCGAGGTCAACACTGTCTTCGCGCTCACGCTATTCGCTTTCAAATGCCGCGACAAAGGGACCGCAGCGCCAAGCGGTCTCCTCGTATTATTAATGAACTTGAAAATAAACTTTAAAATTATTACAATAAAGTGCATAAATGCTTGAACCTGACAAAAAATGCGGAAGATTGCGGGACTCCCCGCCGAGTCGACCATGAATCCCAATGAATCTATCAGACGCGTCACATGAGGCATTTTAATCATCTACATAATTGAATGACCCATTTACTACTTTTATTTTAGATTCGATATGAGGGGATAATTATTTTTCTAAAGCTAAGGGGGAAGCGCTAAGGTAAATCAACCATGAACCTTAATGCTTTAGCGATAAAGTTGAAGGCCCGTGCCGGACGGCGCGTACGTGTTCCACGCGCGCCTCAAAGAGATGTCAGCATCAACTGAAGGGGCCTGTTAGGGCCGAAGCCTGCCGGGTCAGCGGGATTGTCCGAAAGGGTTACCGCTGGCCCGGAACATAAAGGGCGAAGGCAGGAACACGGGTGGGTTTTAGTCAGTAAGAGTCTGACACTCCCTTCCGCTCCACCCAGAGCGGGAGGAGTCATTTGATGATTTCCCATCCTGAAAAAAAAAAAAAAAAAAAACCTTAATGCTTTAGCGATAAAGTTGAAAATCTGTTAAAGAAATATGCCAGATTGTAGTAGCTTGATGTGCTAGCGTCTGTACCATAACATCGGCTGGCTTAAAAACTGATACTAGTACTAGACCTACTCGACTCGCTGTTAGTTTTAAATTTTGCTGAATAGAAGAATAATATAAACTTTTAATAATCAATACAATACCTGTTAGTGTTATGACGATACGGTTTTGATACTGGGGAACGTCTATCAAAATCGGGATTGAAACCAAATACCTACTATAACGCCCAAATCTCAGTTTGACTTAACTGCGAGACGCAAGAGTCTTGCAGGCTTAGTCTTGTTCTTGCTCAAGTCTTGCAGGAGTCAGTCTTGGTCTTGGTCTTGCTACAATAAGTCGGTCTTTGTCTTGGTCTTGCAAAAATGCAAGAACAAGACCAAGACTGCAAGACCAAGACCGATTTTGGGCAACACTAGTGCTCAGCCGACTATAGCGAAAACTAAGCGCTCAGACATCAAGCCCTTAGAGGACACAAATAGTAGGTACCTAATAACTTCTTCTTGTCCAGCAAACCACACCTCAGAGACATTAAAAACTAAAAAGTTGATACTTCCTCCTAAACCCGTATATTCTATCCGAGTTGGAAAGAACAACAAACCCACACGTGTAAAAAAAGAATCCAAACAACCAAAGTTCGGAATGTTTACTTTCAGATGGATTCAGTGATCTGTGAACGACGAAACTGGCCCCCCGGGAAGTCCGACTCACAATGCTACAAAGAATTGTATAATAGTAGGTAGAGGTACCTATCTTAGGCAAGTATGCACACAACACATGTATTATAAAGGTGAGGCCAAATTAAAGGTTGAGGAACAAAACATCAAACTGAACAACTTTATCCATGGGTACCTCTACCCATGGATAAAGTTGTTCAGCTTGATGTAGATACCTACCTACATGGTAATCGGGAAAAAATTATCAAGTCCCATACAAAACTGCAATACCTACTCGACCCAAATGTATGGGGCGGCTGATATTTTTTTCTCGATTACGATGTTTGAGAAAGTTATTCAGTTTGATGGTCTGTATCAGCACCCTTAAAATTAAACATACCTTTCTGATACACGCTGTATAGGTACCTCATACGTGATTCATTCCTTACACAACATGAATCCGCTCAATACTAATAGGCCCACCTATTCGTATTTTTACACGTATTTTTAGGTACAGACGCAAGCACATCAAGCTACTACAATATGTCAAATTTCTGTAATAGATTTTCAACTTAATCGCTAAAACTTTGGGTTCAAAGTTGATGGGAAAATTTTAGTTTCAGTAGGTAGCTTGATGTGCTGGCGTCTTCTATACCACGAATTCGACCAAGTTGGACGGTTACCAAAGCGACTTTTAATTTTTCGTAACAACGCCATCTATCAAAATTAGTAGGCCCCTGTTATTTTAACCAGACTGCGGCGAGGACCAAAAGGAGGGTAGGTAATGTTTTGTTTTTACTGTAATTTTTAGATCTTACCATTTGTCCTGGAAACTGCAAATTAGACTCGATGCGAGTAGATTTTGTTATGTCCGTGACTACCGCAGGACCACCAACGCCAATCGCTTCCATATTTGGTAAATAATTAGTGCTCAATTGGTACTAATTAGTACTCGAACAACAAAATTGGTACCTTAGTAGTTTTCGAGAAAATCGACTTTGAAGGTGGTCCTGCGGTAGTCACGCTCCCTTCAGCAGGACCACCATGAGCGCCGAAAAAGGGCCCACGCTACAGCTATTCTAAGTATACAAATAATTAGTACCCATAAATGTGATTTATTTCGTAAAAAAAACAGAACTGTAATATTTGTATTTACCGAGAAATCAACGATGATAACTTTCTCGAAATTGTTCAGCAGGACCACGATTTTGAATGTTGATTCCAAGCTAGAGAAGCTTGTCGCTTTCCTCAAACCTACATAGAAAATTAGTATCCTGCAAGATAAAATTAGTACCCAAAATTCAAAGTTAATACTTCAGTAGTTTACGAGATATACCATGCCAATGGTGGGGTGGCGGTAGTCACGGTGCCAAATTTTCATTTCAAGATTTCTCTATTAAAAACTCTATGATTTCTTCCCAAATTTATACAAAAATTAGTACTCCTAAAGAAGTTAAAGCGACTAGAAATCCAGATTCCTAAGTGTTGTATTTTAAGAGAAATTAGCTTTCATTACTTTTCCATACTAAATTTCCGCGTATAACCCGACCAAATTAAGTTGTCAACGGTGCCAATTCCTTTGTTCACAAACTAAACTAAATTTGAGTTCAGTGCATCTTATCTTTTGTTTCATTATGAAAAGGACAGACAATAAATTTTAGTTTTGTCCTGTCAAAGTAATCAGAGCCTGACACTACTCAATACAAGTTTAGACGTGATTAAAACATGCCTACTAATGTTACGTCAATTTACGTCAGACGCTGATTAATTTGATAGGACTAAACTAAAACTTATCTTTTGTCCTTTTCTTAATGAAATGGATAGAAAAAGATGCACTGAACTCAAATTTAGTTTAGTTTGTGAACAAGGGAATAGGCACCAATGGTGGTATTGAGCTGTTTAAGAGATGTACACTCGTGCACATAAATTTATGGATGTCGGAATAGTATCAACAGTTCAATATCTAAATTTTTATACAAACTGTGTATCTAGGTACATATTAACCCTTAACCAGGCTATGGATTGAGCATTTCCCACATAGATTTTTAAGAGTTTTTACCAGGTTTTGGTAAAGAATCTACCACAATCTGTCAAAAACGCTAACAAAGAAATAGTATTTATGGTAGGTAACAAAAAAAAAAGTAAAACGGAATGCAAATGTCACTTTTGCAGCCATTTTATCTGTGGTTGGCCGCTAAACGAACATTTTGTCCAGAAAGGGCGAATTCGCCGCGATTCTCTCGTGCGTATTACGCGCGACCTTTGCGTTCAGAAGGGGCGTACCAACGCGCGAGCATTTGGGTTCGAATTTCATTTGTCAGTAGAAAACATGGAGTAGAACGCTCTGAAGTTCGCGAGTCAACTGGACGCAACAAGGAGTCTCCAGTATCTCGACTCGCGCGCAAAACGCGCGAGTCGAGAGGCTGGCGAAGTGAACGCGATTTACGCGCGGATTTTGAAATCGCGCGATGCTTGTGGACGCGATGTATTGGCGCCTAGTATCTCGTTAACGCGCGAATGAATTCTCGCGAAACGTTTCGCGGCGAATTCGCTCCTTCTGAACAAGGTCTTAGGTAGGTATTACTGCTTGCAGCAACGGTAAATTAGTAGAAAAGAAATTGTGGGGTATTCGTGACCGCGTGGGCGAGTGATACACTGAAGTAAGTTGTAAATAAGTAACGATTAATTTATTACGATATCAAGTAACTAAAGCTAGCAGTTACACTTGACACGAAAAAGTAAAAATTAATAATGTTACATGAAGAGTAAAACTAATAGAAACACGAAGCTCGCCGTAAACTATTACGGCGAGCTTCGGCGAGTAAAATATGATCGGGGGTCAGAGAGGACCTCGCACGATCGTAGTTCAGCACAGACTGAAGCTCAGAACCAAAACTCTCCCAAATCTGCCGTTCACTAAACAAAGGACGCGGCAAATCCACATCTGCCTTTTAAAAGTATAATAAAACACGAGAAATGCAGATGGGTACAATACAAGACAACTGAAAATAACAGAACAATGAACCTTAACTATAAATAGCAAATAGGTACAATACAAGATAACTAAACATAATAGAACAATGAACCTTAAAAGTAAAGAATCATGAAAGACAATAGTACCTGTAACTTAAATCGCTTGCAGATGTTCAACGTGGGAAAAACACAAAAATGAAACTTTCTAAAAATTATTACAATAAGTTCCTCTATAAAAATATTACATTCTTAAAACTATGCAAGGGATGGGTACGTAAGACACAGTCCCTACAAAATAAATAAAAAATACCTATCACTTTTAATGATATTCATTCACAACAACACAGAAGGTATGTACCTACTTACAATGGGCGACTAGAATCAATTCTATTTGTTGTAATTTTTGACGTTCAAAAGTGCCTTTAATGTGCCTATTTGAAATAAATGCTTTGACTTTGACAATACCTACAGAAAAATAATTATTCGAGTACTTAGGTACCTACCTGCCCACGTCAATGACAAAGGTATCACAGGCGATGGGTAGCGATAAGTTTTTTTTTTTCTTATTAAGTATAACAGTTCAGTTTGTATAAAAATTTAGATATTGAATGTTAATACTATTTCGACATCCATAAATTTATGTGCACGAGTGTACATCTCTTAAACAGCTTAATACCATTGACAACTTAATTTGGTCGGGTTATACGCGGAGATTTAGTATGGAAAAGTAATGAAAGCTAATTTCTCTTAAAATACAACACTTAGGAATCTGGATTTCTAGTCGCTTTAACTTCTTTAGGAGTACTAATTTTTGTATAAATTTGGGAAGAAATCATAGAGTTTTTAATAGAGAAATCTTGAAATGAAAATTTGGCACCGTGACTACCGCCACCCCACCATTGGCATGGTATATCTCGTAAACTACTGAAGTATTAACTTTGAATTTTGGGTACTAATTTTATCTTGCAGGGTACTAATTTTCTATGTAGGTTTGAGGAAAGCGACAAGCTTCTCTAGCTTGGAATCAACATTCAAAATCGTGGTCCTGCTGAACAATTTCGAGAAAGTTATCATCGTTGATTTCTCGGTAAATACAAATATTACAGTTCTGTTTTTTTTACGAAATAAATCACATTTATGGGTACTAATTATTTGTATACTTAGAATAGCTGTAGCGTGGGCCCTTTTTCGGCGCTCATGGTGGTCCTGCTGAAGGGAGCGTGACTACCGCAGGACCACCTTCAAAGTCGATTTTCTCGAAAACTACTAAGGTACCAATTTTGTTGTTCGAGTACTAATTAGTACCAATTGAGCACTAATTATTTACCAAATATGGAAGCGATTGGCGTTGGTGGTCCTGCGGTAGTCACGGACATGATTTTGTTTGATACTTACTTATATTTCAAAACGAGGGAAGTATTTAATCACAGCTTTATTACCGCCGGGGTCAACAGACCGTATCACAAACACACGTACATAGTTAACATGTAATTAGTTTTATGCAAATAGCTTCCGAGGTCCGAGAAGGACTGATTTCTAGGAAAGTGGTCTATTGAACCTACCGAATCACATAAATTATTACAGATTTGTCGTGGTTCGTAATCGTAGGCAAGCCTAGATTCAAGAGTTCCATAACCAGACACATCGTTTCGATGGTTCAGAGTGGATTTGTTCACTTGGACGTCACTAGGTGTGACTTATGATTACATAATTACATAATATTTAACATTATTAAATAACCAGGAAGCAATACTTTTAATCATTCTTCCTCCCGGGCTCGTGAATAATATCGTCTTGGTCCCCTAACTAACGTACAAAATAACTATTCTTAACTTGGATACTCGCCCTTGACCGTTCTTATCTCCGAACAGCACACTTTCCACATTTTATCACCTATACCTAATTACCAATTTTCCAGTTAACTGAACGGTGAGACCGAATGATTGACCGATAATCAGAGCAGGAGTGAATGAGTCGGTGTACCCTAGCTCCCTGAGTTAGAAGGGCGGGAAAAAATTGATTGCGTCGAATCAATTCATTTGCGGTTCGTTTAGGGTTCAACGCGTTTTTGTTGACACCTTTGCCTGATTTTTTATTCAGCCTACCTTCGGGAGTTGGCGCGGAATGAATCGAGACGTGACATTACCATGTTGCTGAGCGACTCTTTTTTATTCGGAGTAATTCGCTGTTTTACTTCCATGACCATACTTGGAGAGGAAAAGAAAAACTGTCTTTGTATTGTTAAATTCTATGCATTAGAAAGAAAGTATAATAGTGCCCAGTATTCATTAAATTGGTTGCTGATAGGTACGGGTCATGGAATACGAAACACCACAGAACACAAAACTATTGACACAGCTATAAACAAAAACAGAACCGAGTAGGAAACTAGGAAGCTCGAAATATACGATTTCTATTCACAAAAAAATTTAAATTCAATCGAAATACGAAACTATAAAGCGCTCACTTTTGCGCCGCATTCCACTAAATTCAGTTGTGTATGTTCAAATTTTGAAATCGAATATCTCATTTGAACTTAGCTGCACGGTACGGGAGGCATGTAGAAAGCCGGGGTGTATTTCAAAGCCTTCAATTTGTACCCGTCGTAATTAGACTCCTGTACCGGAGTGCACCGGGATCTAATGGGGTCTGCATACGGGTCAGATCACAGTGGAGAGGAACGCGGTGAAAAATAGGAATAAATTAACATAGGACTGTGGGGTGTTGAGTGTCGCGTGTAGAGTGTAGACTGCGTGAAGAGGAACTGACTGGGTTCAAATTTCAAGGGGTAAAGTGGGTGTGCTCGACATGTCGCGTGCCATACGGATACAAGATTTTTTTCCACTTCTAAAAAGGCAGTCTGTCGAGTCATCGCGCATCAATGAAACAGAGAAAGGAACTTATTGTTTGTAGGTGTTTTAATTAAATAAAAACATGCCTGGCAATAACAAAGAGGTTTATTTATAAGCATTGCTTTAGGGGGAAGCGCTAAGGTAGGCCGCGAAATTCAAATTTACTTACGTTTTTTTGCAAATTGCTGGTCAGTATTAAGTTGTACGTCGATCAAAATATGATTCGCGGCCGTAACAAATATGTATTTACAGAATTATAATCATTAAAGTCATCAACCCCAAAGAATGACGATTTCATGAAACAGGGTGCTTACTCTTCAATTTAATTCCGATAGATCGACATTGGAATTGGAACGTAAAACTTAATACTGACCAGCAAATTGCAAAAAACCTAAAAAAAATAAATTTCGCGGGCTACCTAGATTAGCGACTGTTGAACCATACATTTTTGACGTTTAAACGTCTCTTAACTTTAAGCAACGTTTATAAACCCCTAAATATCATGCATCATCCGATCCTACAATATCCACATTAAAAAAAATTCTATTATACCACAAAATGATCTTTGTCACAAAGAACGAAACATCCAAGCGGTTTCGCTCAGCTTTTGTGCACTTACCCCAGTAAGATGAAATATGTACGTAGATATGTAGTGCCAATGGGTTGTACCCACTGCCCTCTATCATACAAGTACGCTGGACTAACGATACTCTACGAAATGACATTTGTTTTTTGTGCAGATTCAAAGCGCCCCGTTCGAAGCCCCAGGAACTAAAATTGACAAGTTCTTTCAAATGGACGTTGAGTTGTTTGGTTCGTCTCTGATGATTTAGGTCTGAATCGTGGAAAACTACTTTTTTTGTGTATTTTGTGTTTACTACGTGATATTTAGAACATTTTTATTATGAAAGCATGCGCATTTTGTAAAATTGGCTATCAAAAAGTCAGCGGAATAAGCTTTCACAAGTGAATTTCATGGCTATAAATGTTTCGATCGACACAAGCATATGTGAGCATTTTTAATACTATATTATATTTAGAATAAATGTTTTCATTAATATCTCATCATATTTAAGTGTAATTGAGGAGCGTTTTTACAAAACGATACATCGTAAAATAATATTTTTTCAATAATGTGATTTATTTATGCCTCATGTCTATTTATTTATGCCCTTCATGGAACCCTATAGGAATACCTATAGGGTTCCATGAAGGGCATAAATAAATCACTCAAATACTCAAATTTGTTTTTATTTCGTTTCGTACTCAATTGAGTACGAAACGAAATAAAAACAAATTTGAGTTTTTGCTTGATGTATCGCTTTGTGAAAACGCTCCTCAATTAGAGCTCAGTTTTCAAATATATTGAATACAATAATTTGAATAGTGTTGTAAATGTTCCATGTCGATAATGTGTCGATAATTTTCTTCAGACAGTTAATAATTTTAAATTTGGGTAAGGCTCAAAATTTTCATTTTTCAAAAATTTCCATTGTGCGACGTCGCACAAAATTTTCAGCCTTACCCATATAGGGGTAAGACTCAAAATTTTGTGCGACGTCGCACAACGGAATTTGAGCCTTACCCATATAGGGGTAAGGCTGAAAATTTTGTGCGACGTCGCACAATGGAAATTTTTGAAAAATGAAAATTTTGAGCCTTACCCATCTACGTCTTTCAAATAGAAATTTACTGTCGCCTGAAATTTCTGCAATTTAATTACTAACACAAATTAGCAAATACTAGTTTATTTCAAAAGATACTAATATTATAAATTCAAAAGTAACTCTGTTTGTCCGTCTGTTACCTTTTCACGCCTAAACCACTGAACGGATTTCGATAAAATTTGGCAGAGAGATAGATTGCATCTCGGGGAAAGGATAGTTTTTATCGACATACCTCGCGGGCGAAGCCGCGGGCGGAAGTGTGAACTTTTTGAAGTTCAAAAGTGCCTTTAATACAGACAGACAGACGGACAGACATACAAAAATTCAAATGTTTTTTTTTTGTAAGTAGCGTATATACTTTCATATGCATTTAATAAAAATCTGTTATTTTGATACACAAACAATCACTTCAATTTTATTTATTTGTACTTATAGATATAGATGACGATTAGAATGACGAAAAAAATAAACATAATATTCAAATCTCTTTAATTAATCCTCCACATTTTCTTAATCAAAATTAAATCTTAGAAAACAATACGCCTAGAAAATAATTCAGTCATTAGTAATAATTATACACATGATATATTAAAATTCTAAACATTAGTTACAATATTCTGTTATACGGTTATTAATTAATTATTTACTTACTAAATACCAGATATTTAGGAGGTAGAGGTACTTACTAGAAATTTTTCATTTACAAAAGCATAGTAAATGTAAAGCTAATATAGAAAAACAATCAATGTATCAAAAGTAATCTAAGTTAGTACAATTTCATACAAAAGTAGTATCGGCAAGAATCGTTTCCTTTGGTGACGTCATTTAAAAACGGTATCTGAATCTGCTAAAGTATGAAATAGTTTCGTTTCGATTTCATTGCGAAGTTGCCGCGATACTTTAGAAATGAAGTCATAGAAATAGCGGTTGGAAAGTTCAATGTTATACAAAATGAAACGCGAAAATATATTTCTTTGTGTTCCCTTAGACTAAGATGGAATTAAAAATGTCAGTTGAATGGTATTGTGGATATCTCGCATTAATTAAGTCTTAGCTTATTCAATGGAAATATTAATACCTTATCATTTACACTAGGCATTCATTCAGGTGTCGCCTAGGATTACGTGAAAACGGGCATTAGTTTTGCAGTTTGTAATCCAGTTATTCAAGTCTTTACAAAAGTGTCTAGTAAATTACAATAAGTTATAAAAAAAAAAACAAAATTCCTATACAATACATTTGATAAACATCAATACACTAACAAAATCCTTATTAATATTAAAGCAATATTTTAAAACTAATGTTAAAACTACACTTAAAAATCATAGAAACGAAGTTTTTTAAGACGTCCAGAAAACGAAAGAATACTTAGTAGTATCGGAATGGCTTTTTTCGTAATTAGTCTGATAAGTCGAAGGTTTATCACTAAATTCTATACAAATAATGTCTATACCCAAAGAAATTTATTTAAAAAAAGGTATTAAATTTGGCGATAGGAAAATTCGATACGAGTGAAAATACAAACGCGTGCCAAAAAAACGAGACATGTTTATTTATTTGAGTGACCCGTGCAATGTGTAGGAACTACTTTTTTATGTACAAAAATTAGCATACACGCACATGGAAGCTCATTTAAATATCACACGTTAATTTTCATTTTGATGTCAATATGTGCTTGTATCGAGTTAATAAATTCCAATTAATGTACACATAAAACTATTTCTCTGTGATGATATTTCCTGTTAAAATGTCACCTTTTCAAAACTCAATTTGGACGAAATTTCCTACATATACTTGAATGTTATTTGTACGTGATAGTATATTGCCACAAAGCGTTAGCAATCCCGAGTGGACAAAATAGAACGTTTAACACGAGCGACCAATCAAAGCGGCACGCTCAATAATTCTGACGTACCCGATAACGAAGTTTCGATTTAGATTAAATTTTAGTCCTAACTTTGCGAATGTAGACACGATCAAGTGTAAGTACATATTGAAAGTCCGAAACATGTTATTTCCAGTAAGTAGTATTATTTGAATTTCCAACATCAACCACTGTGAAATTGCTTTTTGTATAAACTGTAATTAACAATAAACATCGACTCATGTATTAATTAGTTCTATAAGTTTTATACAAACTGTTTATTTGAAACTTTAAGGCTTTCAGAGACGTTTTTGTTGCAAATTAATTAGTTACCTACCTAGTTTGTTGCCTAATTCATGACTGAGAGGTTCTCTAAGATATTAAACGAGTATTCTCCATTTCAAATATACGCGTCATATTTTAATTAAACCAATCCTGGAATAGCAGTAAATTAAACATTTTAATTACATTACATTACATTTTAATTTACACAACAGGATTATAAATCTAATAGGTATCTAAAAATCAACTTGGTATCAAACAAAATCCTTAATTAATAAAAACTCGACGACAGCACAAACCTTTGTTCTCTAACCTACTTTGTACAGTCCTCTTCTCGTCTGTGGTCCCGTCATTTCCTGGTGACTGGCGGTGGTCTGGAGTAGGGGTGTGACTGGAACCTGTCGCGCGCCCTCACTGCTTTGTAACCGACTGATTTTTGAGTTACATTCGTCTTCCCACGAGCCATCGAGTCTATTAGTTTGTTATACGGCACACACACGAACATGTAAGGGAATTGTTAGTGGGTTAACATTTTGAACATTCACAGTGTTAGAATTAGGTGCTTAACTTACATAACTGTTTGAAACTGTGTGATTAAAATGTTAGAAAATTCCACTTAATTAATACACATATTTTTAATAGGACACACAAATTATTCTACAACAAACACAAAGACGGGACAAATAAAAACGTCATGGCCTGTTTCACGACACCCAGTTGTGTAACTATCAAAGAAGGTATCAAGTTTTGTAATGAATGAAAATACGAAAAAATCACTTAAGGTGCCACTTGTCGATATTTATTCCATACATGGGAGAGTATTACTCCACTGTTTGTCATTGTGCATCCAAAGTTAAACATGATATCGTTTTATCTTATAATTAAATTTGTCTGTACAGAAACAGAATAGTAAAATAAAAAGCCATTAAAAAGTTATGAGCCAACAAAGATTCGTTTTTCTTGCTATTTTAACGTAACTTTGGGTGTAAATAAGTAAGAAAAGAACTGTAAAATCATCAAAACAAAATCGGTACCGGCAAAACACAGTTATCGAAGAGTTCAAAAAACTATATTTTTAATGGATTTATGCAGTGGTTTTTTCATAAAACTCGATTTTCCAAAGCACTTTTCGAATTTTTTACGCGCCTTTTAGTTCGGAACGGTGTTTCTGTGCATGAGAACTAGTCTTGTGCGTGTAGACTAGCGTCTAACTGCTCATCACTGATACTATCTCTGTCGTCTAATCCAGGTGAGATAGCGTGCTTTTTGTCCATGACCACCAATGATTTCGAGCTCGCGACTAGTTCCACCATAAGGTGAACGCCCAGTGGTAGACCGCGAAATTCAATTTTTTCTACGTTTTTTGCAATTTGCAGGCCAGTGTCAGGTTGTATCTTGATTAAAATATGATTCGCGACTATAATAGATATGTATTTACAGAATTATAGTCATTAAAATCATTAAAATATCTCTTATATCATATTTGTACCATAAGCACTTTTCCATAAGAGATATGTTCTTATGGAACAAATATAACTTAGAAAAATGTGTTAACGATTCTAATAATTATAATTCTGTAAATATATAAGTACCTGTTATAGTCGCGAATCATATTTTGATCAAGATACAACCTGATACCTGCAATTTGCAAAAAACGTAAGAAAATTCGAATTTCGCGGTCTACCAATGGCGCATTCACCTTAAGACCGAAAATTTTAGCTAACCACCTTTAAACAATAAAACGCTAGCGTGAATGGTTGCTAGCAAGTAATTCAACTTTTTTTTCGCGGGATTCATCAATTTATAATTTACTAGCTGTGCCTGCGACTTCGTTCGCGTCGAAGAACAATAATGTGTATTTTTATTAATTATTTTCCTAAAATAAAAGCAGCCTAAGTTACTCCTACAGCTCCAGCTATCTACCAATGAAAGTCCCGTCAACATCGATCCAGCCGTTTCAGCCGGAACAAACCGACAGGCAGAAAAACATTGAAAAAATTGTTTTTATGTTTTATGTACCGTATATACTATCATATTAGTCTACTTTATAAGATTGCTATTGACATGTACCTTGCACGTTCTTCTGCATCTGCGCATCTCTGGGCACGCTGGAGCCGAAGCCGTAGCTTCTCGTTTGCGGAGGGTTTGGTTGTACCAGCGGCCTTCGGAACGGTATGGCTTTGCCGATTACTGGCTTTCCCATTTTTGCTGCACAGACTATTGGTCAATATCAGTGAATTAGAATCAGGCACTTGAAACATTACTTAAAATAACGTTACGCATAGTTCCAGTACCGATAATTTGTACCGTGCCACCAGGATCGTAACAAAATTAATTCCTTGGCTATGACGATACTGACAAACGGAACGAAATCTTAAACTGTTCGCTAACAATATTATCAAAATATAGTTATTAGTGTAACAATATAATAACGTTATTCATTTCGATACTCAATATTGCCAGCTTCATGACATAAAAGATGACGAAAAAGTATGATGAATAACGTTACAAATGAATCTGTAACGTTTCACCTGTAACATTATTACAAGCAGATAAGCTTAATGTTACCAATACCTATAACTTTACTTATAATATTGTTCTACGAAAATGATATTCTATAAAGTTTTCTTTTTTGTAACATTATTGATATTTTAGTATTGTTACTAATTTCGGAATGCTAAATGATAACATTAGTGGTAATGGAACGAAATTCATTTCGTTTTCAAGTCCCTGATTAGAATACAGTTTTAGGGCTTGTTAAGGAGTATGAATTACATGTTATTTTGGTTGGAAACTTTAGAGGGAGGCTTTTGTAGATAAGGTATGGATACGAGAATGAACTGATACAAAGTGTTTAGGAAACCTTGTCTTTTTTTCCAAAATTGTTCCTCACTTCGCGAAAAATGCAATTCATAAACAATTCCAGTAGCAAGGACCTGTAAACACATAATCACGAAGATAAGAAGTGAATGTAATAAATAAAAAGTAAATACATACCCTTGTCACCAAAATTGATAGTCCGCGGCGGCACAGTATTGGTCCTATCCGACAATCCCCTCTTCACTGGAACATGTTCCATCTTGAATTCTGTTTTCACAGATTTCTTCAACGCCGCCTCCATCTTGCCAGTCAACACAAACGTCGAGTTCAAGTCCTTGGGGTCAATAGGTCCATAGTTTTCAACGTCAGCTGCAATGTCATACTCCCTCTTGATTTTCTTTGCAGAATTCAAGTTTCTCGTCGTGTCCAAACTCTCGAAGGAGTCATTTATAATTATAGTTTCGTTGTTAGGCAGTTTGATAGGCGTTCCGTTGCGTTTCTTGGCTGATAATTTGATTGGTTCTTTATTCTCTATGTCTGTTAGGTCCTCACTGTCAGTTATGATGTCTACAGTAGCATTAACGTCATCTTTTTTGGAGATGCTGTATTCTAATGTTGTGGAAGGTTTGTTTAAGTCTAGAGTTGAGATGAACTTGAAGTGTGCGTCGCCTTTGTTGCCATCGTCTGACCATGTGATGCCTTTGGCCGACTTTGCTTTCTTCATAATCTCTAGGTATTCAGACGTCAATGCTGGTGGGGCTTTGTCATACCCTTTTAGCGTCAAGTACAACTTTTTCAACATAGTAGGCATATCACTCATATACTCTGTGAAGGTTTCAATCTCATCATTCTCTATTGACAGTAGTTTCTGTCTCAGATTGTCTCTGGCCTTAATCTGTCGTAGTTCACTCTGCAACAGTACTTTGTCAACGAAGTCTGTTAATTCTGGACAGTCTGAAAGTGCTTGTTCGCAGATGATGTGTAATTTCTTCTTGCTCTCGTCCCATTTTGTCCATGTGTTCATAACTTTGGAGTCTAGGTTTACAGATTGTTTCATGTAATTTTCGGTTGCGCGCTCCTGTCGCGGTATTTCTTCGGTGCACATCTGGATTGAAAAAGAAAAGAGAAATATAGTTTAATAATTATATTTTTATTATTTCTCCAAATTTTATTATGTAACCATATTATATACTAGCAGCGCACCGCGGTTTCACCCGCGTAAGTGTCGATCCATGTCCTTCCCCGGGATGTAATCTATATATCTGCCAAATTTTATCGAAATCCGTTCAGTGGTTTAGGCGTGAAAAGATAACATACAGACAGACAGAGTTACTTTCGAATTTATAATATTAGTATGGTTGCACAAAATACTTATTAGTGTTTACCTATTACTGGAAATAGAACAAAATTACATAAGCATCTTAGAGCATTGGCAAATGGATTGGAAATTAGTAATATTAGACCATAATATTAGGCGGACTGCAAATTATTGAGATCCGAACTCTCGATAACTGTGCTACCCATAGTTTAAAATTTTCTTTCATTTAATTGCAATACCTATGTCACAAGGTATTTTGTTGTAGCATTTAACACAGTACCCCATTAAAGATGTATGTACTTTAGATAATCTGAAAAAAGGTTGATCTACTGCATCGTCTGCATCAGACTGTATCAGTATTAATATTCTATAACAATACCTGTTCCATAGCTTCAGAGGAGGACCGATGCACTAGATCAGCGACGTGCGAGAAGGCGCGCGTGCGCAGCCTCTGACGTAACGCCAGCACTCGCTGACGTGCCATCAAGCTCAGTAGCTTAGACTCTAATAAGCTGTAGATCTCTTCTTCTTCTGAGATACGCTTACGCCATTCTTTTTTTGCTAATAGAAAAAAGGTTTTTTTTTGTTAAAATATGTAGCTTGAGTTTGATTCATCAGTACAAACGGCTGCCCCATTTCAAAACCTAGTAAGGACTTAAAATGAAATTTTACAGGAGAGCGCATAAACGTAATATTGGTCAGCCTATGGAATGTATTTTTTTAATTATTTAAAGTGACTTAAGTACTAGGTTTTAAATGGTCACTAGGGAGTGAAAGGTGCACTTACTAGGTATCGATGCTTAAATATATCTCCTTTTATGTAAGTTTGGTAGAGACCTTTTAGGTTAGCAAGATTATGCAATAAAACGATTTTTGTAAAAAGTGTCCCTTACTAGGTTTTGAAATGGGACAGCCGAAATGGGCATAGAGCTTTGGTCGTCGTGCTATGGATACTTCAGGCGATAGATGTATTTCTGTAGGACTGGGCCAAAACGGCAACATAAAGACGTATGGTATAAACAGTCTTTAAATAACCCAGCAGCAGAACAGATGTATTATTCACAAAAATCATTAATTTCGAATTATGGCATGCATATTGTATGCGGAGTTACCGGACACGAGCCCGTTATACTGTACTGAGCTGCTGCAAAAAATAAAGCAGTTATTATTTATTTGGCACATATTATAATACTAGCTGCGAACCGCGGTTTCAGCTGCGTAAATGTCGATCCCCTGAGAATATCGGGATAAAAAGTAGCCTATATGTTAATCCAGGGTGTCAGCTACCTCCATACAAAATTTTATCAAAACTGGTCCAGCCGTTTGAGCGTGAAGAAGTAACAAACATATAAACAATATAAACACACACAAACTTTCGCCTTTATAATATTTGTGTGATTACAAAAAATCATCAATTTGGAATTATGGCATGCATTTTTATGCCACCGCATCCATACGCAAAATACGCGCTTGGGCGTGGAGTTACGGACACGAGCCCGTTATACTGCACTGAGCTGCTACATAAGATAAAGGAGTTATTACTTATCTGGCACATATTATAGAACAAACCAATTCCTGAAAAAATCAAATTGGTTGCTAATTTAATTGTAAAATTTATTCTGTTTTGACATTGACTTTAACTCACACCTTGATTTATTACTAGCAATTTTGTTTAATGTAAATCGTCTACTTTTGCCAAGTTTGTAAATATGTGAGCACCATGTATATACCAGATAATTAATTTATATGTCATGGTTACATTTTTAATTCTTTTACCTATTCACATATTATCATTATAATTAATGTAAGTATGCAAAATATTGTAAAACATTTTGAAATAGTAACAGTGGAGTTTCTTGCCCATTCTTCTCCATACGAAAACTACCTTTTGGAATGGAGGACTAGACTCAATTCTACTTTATCGTAATTTTTACGTTTAAAAGTGCCTTTTACGTGCCTATCCATACTAATATTATAAATGCGAAAGTGTGTCTGTCGGTCTGTCTTTTACCTCTTCATGCTCAAACCGCTGAACAGATTTAGATGAAATTTGGTATAGGAGTCCCGGGAAAGGACATAAGATAGTTTTTATCCCGATATTCCCACGCGATCGACACTTAAGCGGGTGAAACCGCGGGGCCCTGCTAGTTTGAAATAAATGCTTTGACTTTGACAAATATAGCAACAATATTCCTCTTGTATTTCAACACACCTTTCTCCTTAGCCAAGTCCGGTTCCCTAGACACCAACTTAACACTAGACAGCGACAATTTCGCCTCCAATTCCTTCACCTTCTTCTTCAATTCTTCATTTATCTTCACATACTGCGACAGTCGCATGTCTCCGTCGACGATATTCTTCTTGATACTGAGCTGTATCTTGTTCGCGCGAGCTGCGTATTTGAGCGTATTGTACGTGTCCTCGTAACTGACGCTTGCGGGGGATACGTTGGCGATCATTACTGTCTTGCAATTGCCGCCGAGACTGTCTTTTAGAAGGCGCGTCAGTTTTGAGTCTCTGAGGGATATAATTATTTTGGTTATAATTTTTATGTTATTTTACAGATCAGCAGATAACAGAGTGTGACTAAAAGGTTTCTTAGTATGATAGTAAAATAGTGCTATATCACTGTAGCGACATCTATAATGCCACGTGCGAACAACGCGTCATACTGACGTCACGCAAAATCCTGCATCTCGCAAGCAGAGTTTACCGCGCAACTAGCATAGATACAACGGCCTGAGATGAATCATCGGGCAGTTGCCCGCCAGACACAACACCCGTCTGGTCGGAGGATCCTACCTTTTCTATGGAGGATGAGTGAACATTACACCCTGCTCCTCATACCTCTACATCACCAACAACACAGTTTGGTATAATTATGAAAAACTGATCTCATAAAGGCAGAACCTTTATATGATCAGTTTTATGCTTATAATGTCGGAACCATACTTAAGGGCACGCCATTTACAAGTATACTCAGAGTTGAGCACCCAAAGTTTGGGTGGCTAAATTCCCCCTAAGTACAGAAGCCAGCACATCAAGCTACCTGAAACTGTCAAATTTTCCCAATCAGCTTTGAACCCTTATGCTTTAGCGATAAAGTTTAAAATCTATTAAAGAAAGACAGATTGTAGTAGCTTGATGTGCTGGCGTCTGCACCATTTTCTAAAAGGAACTTAAAACAATATTATACTTTACCTGTAAGGAATATAATTGCTACCATCAGCCAGCCTATTGATACAGTTGCCCAGGGACAATAGACTCTTGTTGATGTTAGCGCCTTCTTTGAACCGGTCGCCGACGCAGCCGGTAGCGGAGGCGCGCTCACTACCCGCCAAGTCTATCATAGACAACTTCACTATGCGGAGCTGACTGCTTGTCTTGTAGCGCATTTTGACATATACCTGTTGAAAAAGTTGGTAGGTCTATTACCTACTACATATTTTTCATTAGGCACTATGCTGTTAACCGGTAAAGATAGATTTTAGGTGTTATACACAAAAAATTGACCTTTAGAAAATGTTATGAAATGATTTTGCAGATAGAAAAGAAAAATTGAAAATATTTATTGTTCAGGCAATATAGTAAGCAGGTTCATTAGTTACTAGCTAGTTGAGATGACATGAGTAGCTTAAAATACTACCTACAGCTAGAGGATCCTGACTTCAACGAATCAGTAAATAGGCATCATGTATATTGCATGCTGGGAAACTGTTATGTCAACCTCCTTTAGGTACGTAGACATAATAATTTCCATAAGGGACACCTTTTAAATGGGCAAGCAGCACTAATAATAATAGTAGTGAATTTCGGTCATGACTGCTAATCTCAGTGGAAACTAGCCATTGACACAGATGCACTCTTTCCTGTCTCAATCTTCTAGTCCGATGGGACGGCAATCTCACAGAGATGGAACAGCAATCTAACAGGGATGGGACAGCAATCTGACAGGGATGGAACATCGATCCGGATGGAGATCAGAAGGCCAATTCTCGTAATTTAAAACGTTCAAAATCTAGTCGCAATCTCATCTCAGCGACAAAGAAATGTCAAAAACTTGTCAAAATGTAGGGAAATTTGAAGTATTTTTTGACAGATTGAGACTGAGATCAGACTGTGAACGTTGTTAAAATTAGTAGAATTGCCCCTCTGGTGCCCCGATGGTCTAGTGGTCGTAAATGCGACTCGTTAAACGCAGCAGTAATAAACAGTTGTAAAGTCTATTCAAATATATGTTTAAATTTGATGTTATTCGACGGCGAAGTGCCAATACCTCCTAACTGATTTTTTTTTTTGAGAAATTCACTTTTTTTCATTTTGAATTTAAAGGCGTTATTCGCATGTTTTAGTGAAATCGCAAAGTGTATTTTTATTACAACAACATTAAATTAAAATGTGGAAATACATATTACCTCCCAACTAAAACAACGTGTCTATTTTTGAACGTTTTTATCCAGTATGTGTAAATTTTTGACTTTGTCAGTTAGGAGTTATTGGCACTTTGCCGTCGTATTTCAAGTTAAAAAAAATATTAACTTTATTATAATGGTAATTAAGTTTATTTCAGAGTGACTAGCGCTATTGAAAAAGTTATAAAAATGTTTGAAGTTGTGGCATAAACTGCACTTTATTGTCTAGGAATTAAAGTTACTTTTCCATAAACTCAATTTGTTTACATTTTTGGCAAATAAGTCGCGAATGCGGGTTATATTAAGTTGCCCTTTAAGCTTGAAAAACACTCCCTCTGAAAAGAGTACAGTATCCAGAAGTCCCTTCCTAATTAATGAAAGAAGGTCATAAACTCAGAATAATTTTTCCAAGTACTTTTTTTATACCAAATGGGCACACTCTTGACCACCTATGCAAGGAAACAGCTCAGCAGCACTTATGACTCCATAATAAAATAAGAAACCTGAAAGACAGCGTGACTCCTGGAGCTTTCTGCATTAGCATCAGTGGGGTG
Source organism: Luperina nickerlii (assembly GCA_963855955.1). Taxonomy (NCBI): domain Eukaryota; kingdom Metazoa; phylum Arthropoda; class Insecta; order Lepidoptera; family Noctuidae; genus Luperina; species Luperina nickerlii. The sequence goes on from OY979669.1 coordinate 20,769,069, forward strand.
CTGTGTCCTGTTCTTGTTGCCGTTCTCCAGCATATTGAGCAGTTCCCTCGCAGTCTTGATATTGTTTAGTGTCAGGCCGGCCACCATGACACCATACTTGGAGTCTTCTCGCAGTTGTAGTGGAGTGCTTGATGGCTTAAGTAAGTCATATACATTTTCATTGTATACCTGGAAAATGAAAAATATGAATAAGTAGTAAGCAGAGGAAATTTTAATAAAGATGTAAGCAAATAAATGTGATAATATCCCCTTGTCTTGTCAAACTTATTAAGTTCGGTAACAATAGAAAAAGTAACAATTGTGTCTTATTAGTGACAGTTGAGCTCATTTAGAACATTAGGAAAAAGTTTAAAATTTAATCCATCTTCAGCCCTGAATCAATAAAGGTAATAATTAAGTTATTCATAAAGTGGATTTGCGTACAAAAGGAGACAAGCAAGCCAATTAGTTCTCTAGTTCACAACTATCAATTAAGTTTATAGGTCAAACTTGCATGGTTAATGAAAACAAAACAACAAGTTTAGCATGGAAAAGTTCCTAGAAACTAACTACTATGTTAATTAGTTTGAGAAACCACAAAAGTAACATGAAACTACTTACTTCAATGTAAGAAACTCCTATATCAAACTCCCTCTCATTCTCAAAAGAGTTTATAGTATAAAAAAGATGATCCATAGTCAAATATGTGATGCCTGGGTGCTCTTTGTTGCCAATCATAGTGAAAGTCTTTCCTGCGCCAGTGGCCCCATACACAAACACTGAACAGTTGTAGCCCTCCATCAGAGAAGTCAGGATATCTTTTGTGGTAGTCTCGAAGACGTCGTTGTTAGTCGCATTCAACCCGCAAACATTGTCAAACACAAACTTCAACTCTTTATTGGCGCGCTTTAAAAAGTTCTTATTGGGCTGCTGGACTCCTTGGTAGAAAAAAGGTCGGATCTCCTCTTTAGGGTCGAACACCAGCATCTTATCGTCCACAACGTCAACCACGACGCGTGTGTTCATTTCCAATTCCCTGGTGTTCAAAGGCCGAACTCTCACAACAACCTTGATGTTTGCAGCCATGTTTTGTGTTGATCCACTCTTCGATGGTGCTAAGGTAGTGGACGAACTCTTCGCCCTATTTAGCCCTGGGGCTCTTTCCATTTTAACCATTTTAACGCACCACAATCCTTTTAATATTTCTCATTGAACGAAGATCACCAAAACTGCCCACAACTTAAACGATAATTGTAACGGTTCCTTTTCGTCACATGAATCACAAGGCTTGTTAATTAAATAATTAAAACTCCGTTTCCAAAACAGCGGTGTTTGAAAATCTTTCGTTCGCGTAACAGTCAAAGCAACCGTCAAATTTTAAAATTGACTTGACCGACGCGTTCGGCCGTCGGCGCCCGCGTCAGAAATATTACGTTTCGTTGCACACAATGCATGGAAAAGATATGAATATTTTGTGATAAGTTATTATTTTGTTTATCTAATCAAAAGTATAAAACACATCAAATAACTAACGTTATGACATCGAATGTTAAAAACGACCATCAGTTGCATCAACTGGTGAAATAAAATAATTTTGCAAACTGCAAATAATTAAACAAACCAAAAGTTGCGGGGGATGCGGATGCGCTGAGGTAGACCGCGGAATTCAAATCTAACTTTGTTTTTTGTCAGGTCGGTATCAAAAGTAGTCTTGCTAGGTACTAAAATATAGCAGCAATTGCTATTAATAGTCATTCAAATATACATCTAGGCTGCACTTACCTACCTACATAAAAAGTAATGTAAAATACAAAGAATCCCATTCCGATTAACTATTATCTACCCATCCATTGCTAATAATTGTAATAGAAAATTAACATTTATTTATTTAAAGCGTCGCAAGGATATCGCCTTTAGTGTAACATCGTCGCTGTATAAGAAACAAATACAATTTCCTCTTAATTTCCGCCAGCGATCTTATCTGCCCATAACGACAGCCTTAACATTCAACCGGGACTCTTACTAAAACTTCGGAAATAGACACACTTTCATTGTTCCTCTAGACAGACTGTTTATGTAGTCATAGCCATGAGGCTGTATTTTATTTATCTCTAACTATACATATTAAAAATTGAAGTTGCTTTTTGTGTCTGTCTGTTTGACAGCATTGTTTTCCTAAACTCAGCAACAGATTTTGATGCGGTTTCCATCATCCGAAAGGTTTAAATGTATGAAATAAGAAGGAAATGTTAAGGTTTTGCCAAGTCTTAAAAACCATGCGAAGCAGGGGCGGATCACTAGTATAAAATAATATGATGATCCTCGTTGAAGACCTCCGAAAGATTTTAAAAGCAGAAAAAGGTGTCTGGTTGACTTAAAAAAACGTAGCACAGAAACAAGTTTGCTGTAAAAAAAATCGTAGGCGCTAACGTACTAAATTATAAGTATTAATTTAATGTATTTTATGAAAATGTTTAGAAATATAGGTACACTAATTAGGATGACCTAATTAGTGTACCTATATTTCTAAACATTTTATGATATATAATGATGATGATGATGACATCATCATCATTTCAGTCGAAAGACGTCCACTGCTGGACATAGGCCTCCCCCAAGCACCTCCACTTCGACCGGTTCCGTGCTTTTCGCATCCAACGGGTTCCTGCGGCCTTCACAAGGACGTCGGACCACTACTACACTACTTAGGTACGCCTAGACAAACTTGAACTACCAACTAACCAATCTATTTATACTAAATACCTAATTAAGCTGAAAAGTTTGTTTGTTTGTTTGAACGCGCTAATCTCTGGAACTACCAGTCGTATTTTAATTTTTTTTTGCATTTGATAGCCCAATTCTTGAGGAAGGCTATTGAAGATCACGCTAGGACCCATAGGAGCCCGGCAAGAATAAAATAGTCAGAAAGAACACAAAGCGAAAACGAAATAATAGCGCAGGCAGGCGATGCGATGCGACGGGGTTGGTTTGGGGGAACAAGACATTTCGGGCGGATGAAGTCGCGGGCAGAAGCTAGTGGTTAATAACTTAATAATGTAGGTAGGTATTACAAGAAAAACTAGGCCCTTATTAACAATACAGAACCTCATTTATCCTTTTACTCATTGATCATGATAAATTTATGTACGGCCTACAAACACTATACCACTCACAATAATTTTCCGATTTTTACTTTGCCCTTTTATCTTTAACACCCCATTCGAGAGAGGGTATAACTGGTCAGTTCAATATCATAATTTCAATCTTTCAATGCCCCTTTGTCATCGCAGTAATGGCCTCCGGACAGTCGGGACTTTATCGATGGAGCTTAATTTTATTCCTCGGACTTACGTATATTTTATGGCATGCACATTAAAATATTGTGAGAGCGGACAGTGTTTGGTCTTTTAAAGAGCAAAAGTACGTAGGTGGAAAATTTGGGTTCCGTACCAAAATGGTAAAACGGAACCCTTATGGTGAGACAGTCTTTCTGTCTCTCTGTCTGTCACAGCTGGATGTCTCAAGAACTACTAACGCTATCATCTTGAAATTTGGAACAGTTGTAGATGACGTTTGCCCAACTATTTTGCAAATAAGAAAGAAATAAAAATATATGTATATTTTTGCAACAGGGACTGAAAGGGGTCTGAAAAATTCGAAGTGGGGCGTGGAACTATGCGTTCTAAAAGTTGTCTCAAAAGTCCCATAAAATCTCGTGTCTGCATCATAAGTTATTCAAGGTCAACGGTCTCAAATATCGGCTTTTCGTGATTATCTAGGTGTCTATAGCTCCAATGATGTTGACATCTGTCATAAAATAGTAGAGCACAAAATTTGCGACTTTAATTCCAAGCAATTTTTCATGCACACAACCGTTTTTGAGATAGAGAGCGGAGAACGCGCAGCACTCAACCATACATACTGGTCTTGCAAGGTCAACCGGTGAATCTCGGTGAATAAAGTTATAAAATGGTTAGGGAATGATTTAGAACCCCAAGAATGGGGTTGGTGCTGAAGAATTTCTGAAGCCAATGACAACAATACTACCACCACCAGCTCCAGATGAATTACATAATTCTCTATTTTGTAATTGTAAAGGCAGTAGCCCTAGGCTAACTATGAATATGCCCCCCCCCCTCCCCCAGGCTTGACCTGCCTAGCCCATGAATATACTTACTAAATTTTTATATTTTACTAGATTAATTCTGTAAATAAGTGGTGCTTGCAAGAGCAAGCTAAGCACTCCCTTGATCCTTGCGCCCTAGGCTTGAGCCTAGTTAGCCTGTGGGTAAATCAGGCTCTGTGTAAAGTAAAGGTACTATTTGGAACCGAGCTGCCAACTGCAACTGCCGACAGCACGTGCAGCGACTGCACACGAGCCACTGCACGAGCCAGACACGAGCGAGGCATGAGCTGCTGCACGTGCTGTCGGCAGTTGCAATTGGCAGTTGCAGTTGGCAGCTGGGTTCCAAATAATACCTTTAGAATGGATGTGGTCCACGCTGCGGGTGCAGAAAATCGGAGCTGCAATGCACTTTAGCTTGTGGCCAGTGTAATGGGCAAGCTGCCTCAATGCTGTTTTTTTTTGTGTGAAAAGGTATATCTTACCTTGCTAAACGAATTTGGTATTTGGCATACGGATAGACCATTCCTAGGATCCTTTTGTTTAAACTTGGTAGTACGATCTTGTATGATCAATTCTGAACTCCACGCGGACGAAACCGCTGATGAAAGCTATATAATAAATCCTCTGTAAAGACTTGCAGGTTTTGCTCTGGCATAGTGACGCTAAATCAACGGAATAGTCTGCGAAAGCAGCTGCTCACGAGATAACAAAATAACCTTTAAATTTATTGGAAACAGCACCCTGCAAGTACAATGCGTGCCACGAAAGATGACTTGACACACCACGTGGTTTGACATGCGCAGAACACGATTTTAGGTATCTTTAGCGGTATGAGGTCTGAATGCGGGACGGGACCGGACGTCATAGGGCAGCGGGGCAGGGGAAAGAGCGGGGGAGGCGGGGTCAAGTCTCATCTTTCTTGGCACGCATTGTACACTCTGAATGATTTTTAAGGATATTGCTATTCCATTGCTTCATATGTTCGAAAAAATTGTCTGCTAAACAACGTAGATAACGCAATGAATGTTGTTGAACTGTCAAAATGAAAGCCATCGCTACTGTTAGTGTGCTACGAAACTAACCTGCTGCTCTCACCATCTGCATCATACGTTAATAATATCCGCAGTTTTATCACATCATCGTCATCATCATCATCATCATCATCATCATCTGCATCATACGTTAATAATATCCGCAGTTTTATCACATCATCGTCATCATCATCATCATCATCATCATCATCATCTGCATCATACGTTAATAATATCCGCAGTTTTATCACATCATCGTCATCATCATCGTCATCATCATCATCATCTGCATCATACGTTAATAATATCCGCAGTTTTATCACATCATCGTCATCATCATCATCATCTGCATCATACGTTAATAATATCCGCAGTTTTATCACATCATCGTCATCATCATCATCATCATCTGCATCATAAGTTAATAATATCCGCAGTTTTATCACATCATCGTCATCATCATCATCTGCATCATACGTTAATAATATCCGCAGTTTTATCACATCATCGTCATCATCATCATCTGCATCATACGTTAATAATATCCGCATTATCACATCATCGTCATAATTATTGAGTTCCATCCAAGCACAGTCATTACCAATATTACCATACATCGATCTGTTATTTTATTTCTGTTTATTCTGGCAATGGCAGCCCACTGTGTACTTTATGTGTATGAACAGTAATGCACATTATGCAATGTGTTTACCTTGCCACTGATATATGGAATACTAGCAGCGCCCCGCGGTTTCACCCGCATAAGTGTCGATCCCGTGGGAATATCGGGATAAAAACTATCCTATGTCCTTTCCCGGGACTCAAACTATCTCTATACCAAATTTCATCTAAATCGGTTTAAGCGTGAAGAGGTAACAGACAGACAGGCAGACACACTTTCGCATTTATAATATTAGTATGGATGTATTTAATTTTATTACGCAGTAGGTATTACACACTAACAAGCACATTACATACTAACACGCTATGGGCCGATGACGCCCGATAATAAACGATTTTTATTTTATTTATTTTATTACAAAGTTTGGTCCTTTTGTCCAGTAACGCGGTGATAACAGCCGGTCGATTCTGTAAAAATCTCACCGTGAAAACTTAGGTGAAGTGAGTTTGTTTTTGCTAGAAATTGACACTATTGACAGCTCACTTCACGCTCACTTCACCTAAGTTTTCACGGTGAGATTTTTACAGAATAGCACCGCCTCACCCTAATTGCGTAACACACAATCTGAATCATGTTGAAGGATATTGATAATCCATTACTTCATATTTTCGAAAATTATGTCTGCTCAACAACATAGATAACACACAATGAATCTTGTTGATATGTCAAAGTGAAAACCATTCCTGCTGTCAGTGTGTTACGCAATTACCCCACTGCTGGTAGGTATTTTGTTTGGGAGGTGTGTCCTGCGGTGGATATTTTAATTACCAGGTACTACTACCTACAGCATTTACGCATTTTGAATTCCTATTCATAACAATTTTTTGTACCTATTTAATAACACCCAAAACAAATATTCAAAACAATTTAATAAAATTACACACTTCAAAGAAATGAAATTCCGTACATTGTAATTAAGGAATATGAAATAACATACATCGAAAGCTGAATTCTTAATAGGAAATCTGAACGGCAAAGGCACCCTGTTATTATTCGCTACTAAATACGCATAACAACTGCATTTCACATAGGAGTTCTCACGCCAATTATACGGAATTTTAGTATCATTTATTTAATACAAGTATTTCAGAGTGATCAGAAGTTTCCAAAATGTCGAAGAAATGTTCGATTCTTAATATTCTAAACTTTCTCGAAGACCCTGAATACCCTTCCTTAGGGCCACATCTAAAACTGCTAGGTTTTACTGGTCTTTGGCACCCAAATCGCAAATCCCTTACCGGACGTTTTAAGCAAATTCTTTTCTACGTGGCCGTAGCATTCTTCTTCAGCCAGTACATCAAATGCTTCATCAATTTCAATATTAGCTCCCTCAAACTGATTCTGCACTATGCTCCATTTCATGTGGGCATCCTTAAGGCCTGTTTCTTTCAGAAGGACTACAAGAAGTGGCAACTTCTCATCGGCTACATGTCTGCAGTCGAACGGAACCAGCTGACCAAAAATGACAGGCAGCATGACGAAATAGTTCATGATTATATCAAAAGGAATCGGAGGGTGTCGTACTTCTTTTGGACCCTCGCTTTTTTCTCCAACTTCAGCATTTTCAGTGAGCCTTACCGGAAGAATCAGATAAATGAGAATGGAACCAGCATCTATTTGAACATGTTTGATGGCTACACTCCATTTGGGAAGGAGCCTCCTGGTTACTACATCTCTATGTCGATTCAGACATTCTTGGGTCACATTGCCAGTGCCTACGTCGTTGCCTGGGATACTCTCGTGGTTTCTATAATGATATTCTTGGCTGGGCAGTTAAAGATCACCCGTCTATATTGTAGGATGATGATCGACGCTGCGAACTTGAATAAAAGTCATCGTAAAATCGCGGAGTGTCATCGTTTCCATACGTCTTTGGTCGAGTAAGTATACAATTGAAGCAGAAACCTCAGAGGGCGCGCAGCCCGAAAAGTAAAAGGCCACTCTCAAATCTGCCATTTGGAATTAAATGGGTGTGTGAAGGTGCGATTTATGTTAATGTGATGTGTGCATGCGGTGCGTGAAGTAGAGAAGGTCTGGTATGTGATGACGATGGGAAGCAATCTACAAGGATGCACGTTGATACCAAGTGTCAAAAACGGTACTTAATGACTGCGTGCGATTAATCCATCATCAAGCATCCATTCGTCGAGATATGAAAATTCGTGGTGATCGACTTGTGCCGTTTATATTATTTCAGAAATACGCGTCTATTTAACGCACTGATATCACCCGTGATGTTTGTGTACCTGGTGGTTGTTTCAGTTAACCTGGGTGTCAATATCATACAGATTTCTCAGGTAAGGTACTTCAAAAAATAAAATTAATCAGTTAGCGGCATAATTACGTAACTCACTATCAGTAGATTGTTTGAGACAGTTGTTGAACTGTTAAAATGAAATACATTGATTTCATTTTAACAGTTCAACAACATTGCATTATTACGGTTCGGTTACGTGTTGCGGTATTTTCTTTCTTTCTTTTAATTACGTTGTTGAACAGACAAAATTTTCGAACATAATTGAAGCAATTGATTAGCAATATCCTTCAAAATTATTCAGAATGAGATTGATAGTCTGTTACACATTTAGGGTGCTGCGGTGCTATTCTGTAAAAATCTCACCGTGAAAACTTAGGTGAAGTGAGCGTGGAGTGAGCTGTCAATAGTCTCAATTCCTAGCAAAAACAAACTCACTTCACATAAGTTTTCACGGTGAGATTTTTACAGAATCGGCCGGCTGACTGTGTGACGTTTTGTTTTAGGAGAAAGTGCAAGTCTCTTCATAACAGCAGTGCGATTCTGTAACCATCTCACGGTGAAAATTTAGGTGAAGTGAGCGTGGAGTGAGCTGTCAATAGTGCTGTCATCACCTAAGTTTTCACGGTGAGATTTTTACAGAATCGGCTGGCTGTTTCCCTATAACTAAATACGTATTACTGTGCAGATTCATGACGACATCTCCACGCTGATATCGAGTATCGAGTTTGTCTTTGCCTGTTTGATCCAACTCCTGCTGTTCTACTGGTACGCCAATGAAGTCACTGTTGAGGTAATTTTGCAGTTCCTAACAGACTTGCGTTCTTAAATTTACCATAAATTAACGAAAATATCTCCGATAGCAGTAGTTTCGGGTAGTCACAAGCCCAAAAAATCTCGACCAATCTCAATCTTACAACCAGCCTTATCAAGAGGTATAGTTACCAGTAACTGGGTTGTGGAGATCAGAAGGCCAATTCTCGTAATTTAAAACGTTCAAAATCTAGTCGCAGTCTCATCTTAGCGACAAAGAAATGTCAAAAACTTGTCAAAATGTAGGGAAATTTGAAGTATTTTTTGACAGATTGAGACTGAGATCAGACTTTGAACGTTGTTAAAATTAGTAGAATTGCCCCTCTGATAGGCATTCACTCCATGTAAAATACTGGTATTCAGCTGCATCCGGTTAGACTGGAAGCCAACCCCAACGTAGTTGGGAAAAGGCTACGCAGATATATGGATATATCTCCGATAACAAATCGTTTTCCGATTTAATATATCATCAATTATTATTGCTAGAGTAGTTTTTAAGAATCATGAAGTTAATGCTCTAAGTGTTACCTATTGTGATTTTACCTTATGAGACTTATACTACGTAAAAGATAGCTCGATCTCTGCGACATAAGTCAAACTGACATTCCTAGGGTTGTCATGATATAAAAAATTGTCGATAGAAATTATCGACGTTTCTTACTATTATCGATGCTAATGTAACATTTAATTGGGTTTAATTTAATTACAAACGTTACTAAATTAAACGAATATTTGAATATAAAATACATTTATTCTCGTAACGGAGTACACCCCAAATCCATATCTGAATCAGTTTCTGAATCGCTAGAACAATCTTGTAAATTTATTATAAACTCTTGTTCGTAAATATTATCAAATCGGACGTCAAAAATTAATTAATTTTAAATTAAGTTTTATTTAAAATATCGATAGTTTATAGTCTGTGGTCACGTTGATTCATCGCCCATCACTAAGTAGGTCGGCATGCCCATAAAGTATGACATTTACAGGTACTGTCTGTACTACTATGAAATTCAGACCTTCATAGGCGTGATTTTACTGACAGCTGTCGCAGAGATCAAACTATCTTTTACGAAGTATAAGTTGCCTTCTTTTAACATCTGGGGCTCTGCATGTCGATTCTGTAAAAATCTCACCGTGAATACTTGCGTGGAGTGAGCTGTCAGTGTCATCCTACTGATGCTAGGGATTGACCAAGCAAACATTTACAATCATAAAAGAGATTTTAATAATATTTTTTAATGCTAATCCTATTGATATTTTTATATAATTCAAAGCTAGTATTTTAGTGGTCAAAACATTAATATTTTGTGGGGTTTTACTTACAATAAAATAGCAAAACAGAATCTCAACCTTGTTTTTTTTTTCTTTTTTCCCTAGACTAGTAAGTCCTTATATAGCCAGACAGCGCCAGCGCCTAACGCGCTTGCGCGGCGTGAAATATGGCTCATTCCGAATTAAGTCATCATCGCTCACATGAATAATTTGCTTTCCGATTTAGATAAATCACCACTATGGCAGCTGAGAGTCAGTAATATACCTATTCACTTGAATAGTTACTCATGGTTGGATTATAGTATTTATTTATGTATACACCACGAATTTCTTCTTCTTTGGTAAGGTGGCGACTGTATCCAGAAGCACAATTTCGAAAATGCCACGTTAGTTTAAAGATCGGTGATAATTATTAATTTAGGGCATGGTCGGTAGTCGGCGTTATCGCAAGATGGCACATGCCATGACTTCATATATGTCGATTTCACGGGACATCGTTATCGCGTTCACGTTATTTCAGAAAAGGGCCCTAATTCACTTTGACCACTTAATGATTCATTACTTCGAAACCACGTCAATTCCTTAATAACCTAATCACTACATCTGCTATTAACGTATTCTCTATGACACAATGACCGAAACCGGTTTGTACTGTCAAAATACCACGCTTGACAACCGTACGGCGTGGTAAGATTATGCGGGGAATAATAGATAAATACCATACAGCAGAATTGGGGTCAAGGTGTAAGCACGCTGTAGTCGATTACAGTGCAATTCGGAATGTACCATATATCACTCCACTCGAATCTCGTAACCATGGCAACACCACCTCGGTGTCAACACCTCCACCAGCCGCGTTTTGATTGGCGAATACCTCGTCTTTTTCTACTTTAGAGTTACACATTTTGAAAATCGCTCAACGAAAACTTTGCTTAATCTGCCCCTTGGCAGACTCTAAGGCAGGGTCGCCATGAAATATATGTTGGGGGTTCAAGGGTCGTTAGAATTAGACAACCAGCTTGATAGAATGTACTTTAATGAATATCTAGTGAATTTATGTTACAATGCGCATTGATGTAAACTGCTTACTTATATTCTAAAGGAGTGTACTTACTACGTTATGCACTATTAGGGACCATACATACACTTCAGGGTTGACACCAACCACTTCTTCATTTAAGGGTTACTAGAGGTGCAGTGCAAACACGGGCGCGCGATGAGCGATAAAATATTTGCACTTATTTGACGTTGGTATTGCATTTTCCTAATGTTCTTATACATGACGCCTTACAAGTTAAATATGTAAAAACAAATCTCTAATGTGATAATGAGTGACTAACGCGCAAGCGCGGCGTGATCTTATCACTTCACCTTCACTCCACCCGATTCACGACATTAAATGTCGTGAATCGGGTGAAGTGAAGGTGAAGTGATCACGCAATCTGCAATGTGATAATGACAGTGATTAACGCGCAAGCGCGGCGTGATCTTATCACTTCACCTTCACTTCACCCGATTTACGACATTTAGTGTCGTGAATCGGGTGAAGTGATCACGCCACACAAACTACGTGGGATTACATTCTATGGTCCGTCAGCTAGGCATCCGTTAGCACTCGATGACTTGACACACTCGGTTATCTCTTCTAATTCAATAGATTTGGGTTAATAACAACGCTGAACATCGTCGCAGTCTTTACTAGACTCGATCTACAATTGCTCATAATAACCAAACAATGTCGATGCGTATTTTCATCAGTCTAGCTGTCATAAACGTGAATGTTTTAATTTTATTTACTGTTCGTGCGTGACGCGCTCGCGCCCCAGTCTATTAAGGACTCACTAGACTAGGGAAAAAAGAAAAAAAAACAGGATTGAGATTCTGACTGCGCTTCTGTTTTGCTATTTTATTGTAAGTAAAACCCCACAAAATATTAATGTTTTGACCACTAAAATACTAGCTTTGAATTATATAAAAATATCAATAGGATTAGGCTAAAAAAATATTATTAAAATCTCGATTATGATTCTAAATGTATGCTTGGTCAATCCCTAGTATCTGGTAAGATGACACTGACTGTTCACTCCACGCTCACTTCACCTAAGTTTTCACTGTGAGATGGTTACAGAATCGCACTGCTGGATACATAAAACCTTTAGATAGATGCAATTTACGCATAGACTTCGCTATGTTTTCCATCCCGCAAATAAAGAATACATTTAATTTTAAATTTTAGAGCACCTTTGTGAGCTACAGTACTTTCACAAGCGATTGGCCAGCCGCTAACAAGAAGATACGAAAGGAAGTGGCGCTGCTAGGACTCACGACTAAGAAGATAATCATCTTCACAGCCGGACCCTTCAATGAAATGTCCCTGGCTACTTTTATTGCGGTAAGCGAAGATATTATTCTATTTGTACACGACTACGGCGGAGCAAAAAGAAGGGTTATAAGTTTGACCTGTATGTATATATGTATTTTAAAATACTGGTATTCAGCTGCATCTGGTTAGACTGGAAGCCGACCCCAACATAGTTGGGTAAAAGGCTAGGCAGATAATGATGTAGTTGATAAATGATTTTATTTTTGTAAGTAGGTTTGCACAAATACTTTTACACGTCAATCATATATTTTTTAAACTAGATGAGATCGGCGTTTCCTATCTGACTACTCTGAGAAGAAAGGCTGAAACGAACTCAGAAATGACAGTCTCTTTTAAAGTACAGACATAATCTTGGTCAGATCATGTGAAGACCATGTAGATTGGGGTCTGAAATGGTCTTTTGAGGAAAGAACCACACAGATTGAGTGGACCTGTCCAGTTTATTACTAATTTACATCATCATCTGCATCTGCATAGCATTTTCCCAACTATGTTGGGGTCGGCTTCCAGTCTAACCGGATGCAGCTGAATACCAGTATTTTACATGGAGCGACTGCCTATCTGACCTCCACAACCCAGTTACTGGGTAGTACAATACCCCTTTGTAAGACTAGTTGTCAGACATTCGGGCTCCTGACTACCCGTAACGACTGTCAAAGTCCACAAATGACAGCCGGGACCAACGGCTTAACGTGCTTTGCGAGGCACGGAGGGGTCTCGGTATGTAAAGATGGTCACCCATCCACACACCAACTGCGGCAAGCGTAGCTTAACCTGATCGATCGACCTGTGCAGCTGTTATAATTTAGACGTCTCCCTCCTCTACTAATTTGCGTCATTTAAATAAATAATTAAATTGTTTCAGATATTAAAAGCCAGCTACAGCTTCTACACACTTTTAAATAGCACGAATTAGAAAAAACACGCACGGAAGAGGATCAGCCAAGTTCGAGCAAAAATATATAGTTCTGTATTATTATTCACAGTAGTTACCAAGTAAAGCAATCATGGTATTGAAAAATGGATTTGAATTTTTATTTACTTTATCATCAATGAAAAAATTCTTCCCGCGTACTTATTATTCCCTTGTTAAATTAAGACCCTTCAGTGTTTACGGACATGGCTGAAATCTCTTCGGAATTCTGTTGATAAAAATATGAATGAAAGAATAATAAAAACTGAAAAGGGTCATTTAATATTCAAAATAAATGTAATTACTGGGCACCGGCCTTTCTTTGGGGAATTTATAAAACGATTTTTGTTTAGGGTTTGTCAAATTGGAAACCTTAACAAATTGTTTTAAAAAAGAAAGAGGCAAGAGCAGGGTGCCTAAAAAGGCCATTTTGGCAGAATCATAAAAGGATAACATTATGAATTATAATATGGCGAAGACAGTCCGTGTTTTTCTTTTTTCGCTGCACTACGTAGGTATAATCAAAGAGATTGAGATTGGATTTGCATTGGATTGAGTGGTATTTTAGCACAGACAAAAAAAATTACTGAAAAATCCTTCACCTATGGGATTTGATACGATTAACTTATCAGTTAACTATCCATTATGATTCATAATGTTATCCTTTTATGATTCTGCCAAAGTGGCCTTTTTAGGCCCCCTGATGATAAGTAGTCGCAATATTTTTTCATGAATGATGTGCTGGCGTCTGTACCTATGGGCACAGCGGGGTAATTGCGTAACACTAATAGTAGGAACGGCTTTCATTTTGAAAGTTCAACAACATTCATTGCGAGACAAAGGATTATATCATTCAGGCTCCATACATTTTTGAGCCTTTCCTAAAACCAACAATCTGAGTTTAGGCCTGGGCACAGCACTGTTTCCGCACTCCTTAAAGTGACTGGCGATATAAGGGCAGGACTGGAGGACACCAAAGTTACTGTTCTAGTGTTGGTTGATGTTTCGAAAGCCTTTAATACCGTCAGTCACGCACGACATCACATATGTTATGGTCTCTCCCGAAGCACTGGAATGGTTCTCCTCTTACCTTCAGGAACGTCAGCAGTCCGTTCATGTTAGGAATTCTTCTTCTTGCTGGTGTAATTTGGAAACTGGCGTTCCTCAAGACGGTATACTGTCTCCTCTCCTGGTTTCTATTTTTATTGTTCTTATAACTTCCGAACTTCAGTGTGCGTATCATCTGTATGCAGATGACTTGCAGTTGTACTGTCAAGGGAAGATTGATGAATTACCTGACGCTATCGACAAATTAAATAGGGACTTCATAGCCATAAAAATCTGGGCTTATAGATTTGGTGTATCCATAAACCCTACGAAGTGGAGCGATCATCATTGGCAGTCCTCGTAGTACTAGGTAGACGGTAAAACCTTGCCGCAGTTCTCTTCAATGGTACTTAGTTCCGTTTGGTACTGACTTGATAGGCTTGCACATTGATAGTACCCTTACCTGGCGTACTCAAGTCGTTAGGGTGAGCCAGAAGGTTACTGGAACACAGGGCTCCGTACCGCTTAAAAAATTTATTGCCATCGAGTACGAAGACAATGCTTGTGCAGTCCTTATTTTCCCTATCATCGATTATGGTGATGGGTGCTACTATGACCTGAATGCAGAACTCCTCAACAAACATGACCGACTTCTCAATAACTGCATTCGATTCGTTTTCAATCTGCGTAAATATGATCATGTCTCTGCGCATCGGTCGCTTCTAATGCGGTTGCCTATACGCCACCGCAAAGAGCAAAGGGCGTTAACCACCTTGTTTTCATTTCTTGATTCTCCCTCTTCCCCTGCTTATTTACCCCCACTTTCAGTAGATTTGCGCCAACCATAATATGTAGTAATCTACGTTCATCACATAATCGTCGGTATTTGTGCTTATATTTGTATGTAAATATATTATTATTCATTTATTTATTTAGTTTTCTTATTTTATTACATTTTTAAATATTTCTTAAAATATAAAAATAAGTAAAAAAAACATTTAAAAATATAAAAAAATAGTTTTCCGCCGGTGTCGGGACCAGGGTCCAAGCTACCGGTGGTTAGGGCTCCAGAGACAGGAACCTCCTCACAATGCGAGCCGTATCGAGGAGTACTGCTACTATATTATTATTATTATTATTTATATATTATATTTATAGTTTAAATAGGTTTGAAAAAATGAAAGTAAAAAAGTTTTTAAAAACAAGCTTTTTTATTTAAATAAAAGTGTAACCTAAAAAAGACTGATTAACGCGAACTAAAAATAAAAAAAATAAATTTAAGTGACATTTTAAAATATATAGGACAATGAAAAATGGTGGCCCCACCTCTCAATAGAAATAAGATACTCATGAATGTAAGGTATTCTTATGCACAATAAAACTTGTATAATACTTTATTATTATACTTTAAAACAAAAAAAAAGATTTATTATTCCTCCCGGACATCAATGACAATTACATCATTTAAAAAACCCACAGGGGCCACGAATGGTTGATATAGAGATATCAACCATTCGTGGCCCCTGTGGGTTTTCCTGTGGGAATCAAAGATATGGTACCTAGGAGATGGGAGAGAGCTCCCATCTCCTAGGTACCATATCTTTGATTTGGTGGCGAACTGTAGAGTTCGCCGTCCGGTCAAGCAAGAGCAATAATATTGTGTTATCGTGGTTCTTCCAACTTGGTTTCGATCAATTAATAATATATTAATGACTAGGTATACACGACACGGTTTTTTTTTAAAGTTTGCCGCACACTTGGAACTTCTCCTGTATTGTGGGTGCGTTTACAAACATTTAAACTTACATACACAAACAGCCAGACCCGGAACAACTATTTGTAGGTCATACCAATATTTGTTCCGTGCGGGAATCAAACCCGCGACGACACGCAATGCAGTGGTCAATCCAACCGTGCCGTCCGGTTTGAGTTTGGGTAATGTTTATTTTTTAATGAAGTAACCTACGATCATTAATTGCTTAGATTGACTTTTATAGCAGTATAACTCCGAAAGTACTGACTTTTAAGCTTAGTCGTAGGTAATTACTACCTTATAAATATCCATAAAGAATATGTATGTTAGACTGAGACGACTTTAAGACGTCGTATCTCCGAAAGTACTAACATTTGACCATATTTTTATTAGTAACTAATGTTCCGCTTAAAAATCCCTATCTAATAGTATATCAAATGTTACTATTAAAGGGTAAAGGTACCGTACATCAGTGCCTCAAGCCTTTAAAATTTATTAAAATTTTAAAATGTGATTTTTCCTGAAAAAGTGTGCTATTATGAGACTTCGTTTTATTTTTCCTGTAATCTTTACATAAACTTCTATCACATAAAATTACTTCAGATTTTTCTCTTTGCAAACTTCGGAGATAAGGGACGTTAATTTTTTTACATTTTTCATCAAAAGTCGAAAACTATGCGGCCTAAAAAAAGAAAAATGTTTGAAAGGTGCAAACTGCGCTCTTTCATATGATACCCCACATGCCCTAGTAGCCCCACTCCGAATATTTCAGACCCCCTTCAGTCCTTGTTGCATAAAATATACATATACACGTATTTTTATTTCTTTCTTATTTGCAAAATATTTGGGCAAACGTCATATAAAACTATTCCAAATTTCGAGTTGATAGCATTAGTAGTTCTTGAGATATCCAGCTGTGACAGACAGACAGGCAGAGTCTCACCTTAAGGGTTCCGTTTTACCATTTTGGTACGGAACCCTAAAAATAGAGTTAGGAACGAATGAAGTTATTTGGCTTCATATAGATTTAAGTCTTTATAATTCAATTAAATATTAACTATTTCAACTACTCACTATTCATTGACATTGACACTATATTTTAACTATTCATTGATCAGAAAGTATGCTTTAGTAGCATTTATGATAGACATAGTTAAGATTTAGTTTATATTATACCAAATGGATTTTGGAAAAAGTAAATTTAAGCAGCCCTGACACCTTTTTAAACACGGTCTGTGTTTAAAAAACTATATTAGCAAAGTTTATCTTGGCCAAATCAAAGTTAAGTTATTTTATAGACATGGCTGTTCGGTCATATAATGAGCCTCGATCAGGCGCTTTCATTTTTATTTATTCTCAAAATTATGGACATTATGAACCTTGAAGACGCAGCGACTGCAGTCGAAAGGGACAGAAAACCCCAGGTAACGCTTCCCACCGGGCAAGATCGGAAGATTCTTCCTTTTCAGTGAAGGAGTGGTAATTACACCTTTCCTAAGCGACATATTAAATTGTCTTCGACCTCCACGCGAACGAAGTCGCGGGCACAACTAGTTAAGGAATATGAAAAACCATAGGTACGGCGAAAGCTGAATTCTTAATAGGAAATCTGAACGGCAAAAGCGCCCTATTATTATTCGCTATGTGAAATGCAGTTGTTACGTGTATTTAACACATAACAACTGCATTTCACATAGCAGTTCTCACGCCAATAATTAGATTATTACAATTGGCGTAAGTTTTAGTATCATTTAATACCAGTATTTCGGAGTAATCAGAAGTTTCCAAAATGTCGAAGAAATGTTCGATTCTAAATGTATTCAAATTTCTCGAAGACCCAGAAAACCCTTCCATAGGGCCACATCTAAAACTGCTAGGTTTTACTGGTCTTTGGCACCCAAATCGCAAATCCCTTACCGGACGTTTTAAGCAAATTCTTTTCTTCGTGACCATAGCATTCTTCTTCAGCCAGTACATCAAATGCTTCATCAATTTCAATATTAGCTCCCTCAACCTGATTCTACACTATGCTCCATTTCATGTGGGCATCCTTAAGGTCTGTTTCTTTCAGAAGGACTACAAGAAGTGGCAACTTCTCATCGGCTACATGTCTTCAGTCGAACGGAACCAGCTGGCCAAAAATGACAAGCAGCATGACGAAATAATTCATGCTTATATCAAAAGGAATCGGATGGTGTCGTACTTCTTTTGGGCCCTCGCTATTTTCTCCAACTTCAGCATTTTCAGTGAGCCTTACCAGAAGAATCAGATAAATGAGAATGGAACCAGCATCTATTTGAACATGTTTGATGGCTACACTCCATTTGGGAAGGAGCCTCCTGGTTACTACATCTCTATGTCGATCCAGACATTCGTGGGTTACATTCTCAGTGCCTACATCGTTGCTTGGGATACTCTCGTGGTTTCTATAATGATGTTCTTCGCGGGGCAGTTAAAGATAACCTGTCTATATTGTAGGATGATGATCGACGCTGTGAATTTGAACAAAAGCCATAGTAACATCGCAGAGTGTCATCGTTTCCATACGACGTTGGTCGAGTAAGTACACAATTAAGGCAAATTACCTGAGAAGGCGCGCAGCCCGAAGAATAAAAGGCTTACTCTCAAATCTGTCATTTCCAATGGAATGGATGTCAAAAACTCTTACACTACAACACGCTACGCGACGGGGCGCGGGAAACGGAGCCAAATGCCTCGCTCGGAAAGGGACCGCGCTTTTATTGAATTTGTATGTAGAAATCACGCGCCGGCGTGTGGTAGTGCGAGATATTCCTAAGTACTAGATAATACATACCGCAATCATCGAATGCATGCGATCAATCTACCAAGCATCCATTCGTAGATATGTGGAAAAACGTGATGATCAACTTGTGCCGGTTTTATATTGTTTCAGAAATACGCGTCTATTTAACGCACTGATATCACCGGCGATGTTTACGTACCTGGTGGTTGTTTCAGTTAACCTGGGTGTTAATATCATACAGATTGCTCAGGTAAGGCATTTCAAAAAATAAAACTTAGTTAGATTGTGTGACTTGCTTATTACGGGAGAACTTGCAAGTAAATTCATAACTGCCGCGTTGGTCTCGTGATTGCCAGCGAGAGTGCTGAGCGATGGGTCCTGGGTTCAATTCTCAGGTGTTATTGGGTTTGTCCACCAGGAATTTCTTAGTAGCCCCCCGGAGTTTGGAAGTTGGCGATGTGATACCCCTCGTGCCTCGGAAAGCACGTTAAGCCGTTGGTCCTGCGCCTGATCTCTCTCCGATAGTGTCGGGTTGCTGTCCCATCGGACTATGAGAGTGAGTGAAGAGAGAGTGCATCTGTGTCTGCGCATGCACTGTAATATCTTGCATTGCACATTGTGCACTATATCATCTCCTGCGCCGAAGGCTAGGCTCCGTTGAGATTGGCCGCCGTGGCCGAAATACGGTCTGAAGGACTGTAGGTAGTAAATATGTACATATTTCTGTGCAGATTCATGACGACATATCCACGCTGATATCCAGCATAGTGTTTGTGTTCGCCTGTTTGATCGAACTGCTGCTGTTATACTGGTACGCTAATGAAGTCACTGTTGAGGTAATTTTGCACTTCAGTTTATTCTCAACTTTACCTTCAATTAACGAAAATAACTCCGATAGGGTCGTTACAGGTAGACAAGCCCAAAAATTACAACCAGTCTTACAAAGAGGTATCGCGTTACCCAGTAACTGGGTTGTGAAGGTCAGATAGGCAGTCGCTCCATGTAAAATTTTGGTATTCAGCTGCACACGTTTAGACTGGAAGCCAAGCAAGATTGTTGGGAACAAGCAGGCAGATGTATGTATACATCTCCGATGCAAAACGTATCGCGGTTTATCAGCATCGATTCTTATTGCTAGAGTATTTATTTAGGAATTATGAAGTTGAAGTACAACATTACAATTTTTTTAAGCCGGTCCATTGCGAGTCGCACTCGCAGCAAAGGTTTCCGTATCGTAAAGCTAAAAAAAAACCCAAAAAAAACACGATTTTATTAGTATTATTAGTATTTTTTTTAATAGCGGCAATAGATATTCACACTCTGACAAATGTTCAACTGTCTACCTATTACGGTTCATGAGATACAGCCCGGTGAAAGACGGACGGACCGGACAGCGGAGGCTTAGTAATAGGGTCTCGTTGGTACCTTTGGGTACGGACCCTAAAACTGATATTTTCGACGGTTGATTTGCTGGCATTTATTGAAGAGTTCCGTGATCTGTCTCCGAAACTCATCATCTGCATCATCAGATCTTTACGAAATTTGAATGGGACCGACGGAAACGACTTTCGAAAAAAAAATTTTGCAAATCCGTCTATATATGAGGGAGTTATACCCGAACATACATAAAAAAAGGATATATATAAACATCTGAATTGAGAACCTCCTCCTTTTTTGAAGTCGATTAAAAACAGCATATCATGGTCTAGTGGCCTCAACATTAAGATATGGAATTATATTTTGGGGAAATGCAACGGGTAAAGATACAGTATTTATGTGCCAAAAAAGATGCTTAAGAGCTATCTACAACTTACAGACAACTGACAGATGCAAACCGTTTTTTTAAACATGAAAATAAAACAACAATGGCCATCGTTGTACATATTTGAAACGTCCATGTTTGTCAAAAATAATCTGCACAAATTTGCTCGAGTCAAACTCAAAGCATTTATTTCAATTACAATAAACCTTGTACAGGCACTTTTGAATTGTCAAAATTTAAATAGTCTGTCAGTTAGTTAGTTGAAGCTAGGTAAGTAGCTAAGTAGCCAGCGCCATTGTGACCGGTAACAAACACTTGTGTCTAAAACTGCACTATTTAGTAGGAACAGTGTTTTTGCAATGGCTCCAAGGATGTATAATAAATTACCAAAATGTATAAGAAGTGAAGAATATGTCCATAAATTTAAAAGTAATTTGTTTTTGTTTCTAATTGACAAGCGTACTACTC
The DNA here is from genome assembly GCA_963855955.1 of Luperina nickerlii. Classification (NCBI taxonomy): domain Eukaryota; kingdom Metazoa; phylum Arthropoda; class Insecta; order Lepidoptera; family Noctuidae; genus Luperina; species Luperina nickerlii. The sequence continues at coordinate 20,790,319 of OY979669.1, forward strand.
TATTGAAGATTTTTTAAATGACAAATTATGATACAATTCCTATAATATTATCTTCCTTTGACATGCATGTAAAATCTAATTTAATTGACATTTCTTCATTTAGTTGAAATTTATTTAATTTAACTTACTTTTTAAATACTGTTTAATCTGGAATTTTTTTAATGATATAATTTACTATTTGTACACCAATTTCATTGGTAGAACATAGAGCTCGACTTCAATAATATGTATATTTAAGACCTTTTATGTATACCTACGTTCACAAATAAAGATTGATTGATTAATTTCTATTTTAGAGCACTTTTGTGAGCTACAGTACTTTCGAAAGTAATTGGCCAGCAGCTAACAAGAAGATACGAAAGGAAGTGGCGCTGCTAGGACTCACGACTAAGAAGATAATCATCTTCACAGCCGGTCCCTTCAATGAAATGTCCCTGGCTACTTTTGTTGCGGTAAGCAGTGAAGATATTATTGCATTATTTTCCCGACTATGGCGAAGCAAAAAGGGGGGTTTTAATTTTGAACGGTATGTATGTATGTGGGTATGTAGGTATGTATGCATGTTCATCTGTTCCCTCATTAAACTACTTATCATAATTTGACAAGTGAGATATCGTTAGAAGCGTCGAGACCTTCCGCTGGTTAAAGGCTATGTGACGTCAAATTAAATTGAATAAGGCGCCCTCTAGGGGGCATATGACCACGGCTATCCTCTGAACATCACTATATTTGGGATGCATGAAGAAGCCTCCTCGTGTAGCGCAGTTTGTTCCGCTAGTTGCTCAACGCATCCTGGACAGTCACACCCAACACCTTAATTTGATTGGCCAATTCTTCCCTTGCGGTGATAGGGCTCACGCCTGCCTGGTTTGTGCCCACCCTCCCACCGGAGTCTGGCGTGATCGAGGTCAAGAACGGGCCCATTCAGCAATAAAAAAAACTATGAATATTATATATTACATCTATTAATATGTTTTTACGAGATTTTTCAGTAGTCGGGTCTTAGTTTTTTTAAATGTAAAATATACAGGAAGAACATATTAGAGAGGGCCTTGTCTAGGAAACTACGGCAGCCATACCTATTTGTGCCATCAACATGGTTATGTTCCGGTAAAGTGCATTTGCAAGTGTATTTGCTCTGTAAAAAGCTCACCGAGAAAACTTACGTGACGTGAGCTGTCAATAAAGACAATCCCTAGCGAATTATTCAAAAATAAAAACTCAACATCAAAACTTAGGAGAAGTAAAGCTTGAAGTAAGCTGGTATTACCACCTGATGGGATTTCCACTTTTGACAGCTCACTTTTTTAACATTAGTTTTCACGATGAGATTGTTAGTGAATAAACCGACAGGTTATTTAAGATATCTATACAGGATTACAGGCCCATTATAAATTAAAGAGTAAGAGCATGTTCGCAAAGGTAACGTAACACGTGGTATGTTTGTAATTTGTAAATCTTATGTTGTAAATTATTCCACGAACTGTTAATTAACTACACACTAGGTACCGAATTGGGACACTGTAATGATAGCGTATGTATGTAATAAATAATTAATAAGTTTATCTTTACTGAACGTTCGTAATACTAAGTAATGTAATTTCAATAAATAATTAAATTGTTTCAGATATTAAAAGCCAGCTACAGCTTCTACACGCTTTTGAATAGCACGAATTAGAAAAAAACACCCACGGAAGAGGAACAGTCAAGTTCGAACAAAAGAACTACTAAAACTACTTACACACATATATACACACTACATACACACACACTTAGATACTTAAAAGAAGACCTCTAAAATGTATTGTTAAAACTTGTTGATTATGAAATAAAAACTTATAGGTACATTTTGACCGCGTACAACTGCACTTTTCTATGAAACAGCAGCTTTTGCTTTTTGGAAACCGATGAAAAAATTTTAAGCTCGGTCTAGAATCATGTGCTGAATTAATGGTTACAGCCGGTCTATTCTGTCAAAATCTCACCGTGAGATCATAAGTGAAGTGAGCTGTCATTCCATCTGATGCTAGGGATTGACACTAATGACAGCTCACTTTAATCTCACTTCACCCAAGTTATCACGGTGATATTTTTACAGAATAGCACTACAGTTTGCGCGTCGATGTCCCTCCCTACCACTCTGTACAGTTGTAGTGTGTTATTGTTCACATTAACTGTAAAAGAAAAAGGTAAGCAGATGGTAGTTACTTCATCATTTCAGCCGAAAGACATCCACTGGTGGACATAGGCACCTCCACTTCACCCGGTTCTGTGCTTCACGCGTCCAAGTAGGTAGGTACAGACGCCAGCACATCAAGCTACCCGAAACTGTCAAATTTTCCCAATCAACTTTGAACCTTATGCTTTAGGGATAAAGTTGAAAACCGATTAAAGAAATTTGACAGATTGTAGTAGCTTGATGTGCTGGCGTCTGTACCTACTTAGTCGTAATATTACTTTATGAAAAATCAAAAGGATTTAGGTACCTATGGGTTAGTATAGTAGCTGGGTAATTCCGTAACACACTAACTGCACGAATGGCTTTCATTTTGACAGTTCAACAACATTCATTGCGTTATCTACGTTGCTGAGCAGACAAATTTTTCGAATATTTCAACCAATGGATTGGCAAATATCCTTCAAAACAATTCAGTTTGTGACTGATAGTGTGTTTCGCAATTAGGGTGCAGTTCTGTGCGAAGGCAACATTACAGGAATTTCCAGGTCTAGGATTACGCTTCTCATAACTGGCATGAAAGCCTAATCCCTTGAACAAGGAGCATACTGTATGTGCCTGACCTGATGTATTGCATCAGGACTGGCGCGCAGCCAAAACACCACACGGGACTGTAAGAATGGATGTTGTAATTGTTTGTTATATCAAACCAATGGGAAGGAGCTTAACTAAAACTTTCCAACATCAGCAGTGCTATTCTGTAAAAATCTCACCGTGAAAACTTAGGTGAAGTGAGCGTGGAGTGAGCTGTCAATAGTGTCAATTCCTAGCAAAAACAAACTCATTTCAGCTAAGTTTTCACGGCGAGATTTTTACAGAATCGACCTGCTGAAACTACTAGGTTTAAGATGTTTTGTTTTAAAGGTTCGAAATAAAATATCGAATACTAGCTTCTGTCCACGACTTCGCCCGCGTGAAACTTACTCCCCCGACCCACCCCGTCGCATCGCATCGCCTGCCCGCGCTATTACTTGGTTTTCGCGTAGCGTTTTTACTGACTGTTTTTCTTTTTGTGCGGTTCCTGAGTATCCTGCGTGATGTTTATCCGACCGATGGTTCCAGAGATAAGCGTGTTCGAACAAACAAAGTCTTCAGGTCTATTATTAGCATATAGATAATAGAATCGGACTTTCTTCAATCATGGTGAACGTAGAAATATTCTGATTGACACCCGATCTACGTGCAAAATTATAAAACCATTTCAGAACAAGTCATCATCGAAATCTATCGGCGTCAGACCGGATACCCTACAATACGATACAATCAGACGAATATTAACTAACTCCAGCGAACTTCCACAACTCCCAAGATTCCGACTAAATCGATTAACGAGAAATTTGGAGCTTAATCGATTCTGACTCAGCGATTTCTCGATTGCAATACAGTTGCAGACTTGAATTCGATTAAATGCAGTGCAGTATATTTGTGTGTCCCCCTCGTATGAGCTATCACTGTACCAGCGCCTGTGTTTTCAATTACTAACACGATTTTGTCGGTCCAAATTGATGAGCTTACTCGCTAAAGCTTTTCACCAAACAGAGACGAATAACGTTTGTGGTATAGCCTGGTATGCGCGCAACGTTCCACCTAATCTATTGTGCTGATCGGTGTGCAAATGGCTCGAAAATATTCATGTTCGTCGATTTAGGTCGGTTTCGTTGACACGGAACCGATATTCCTTTGTTCAATATTGTTAAACTTAAATGTGGTAGAGTTTTCCAGGATATAAAGTTTTGTTAGGTTTGGATTTTTTTTACCTTCAAAATTTTCATTAAACTGATTATACAGGATAAAATTTAATTTGAGTAGGTGCCCCAAATCAAAATATCTAATTCAACGTGTTATAAAGTAAATTTAGAGCATGTCATTATAGAAAGGAATGCACATATACATATATTATGTGCGAGTGTATGTATGTATATATATATAGCCGTTTAGACTACAGAGCGTGACAAAGAAATATTTCTTTGTCACGCTCTGTAGTCTAAACGGCTTGATCATTTCAGCTTAGGTGCCGTTAGATTCGTCTTAGTTGTGAGAGTGACACTGGGTGGGTATATCAAAAATGAAAAAAAAATTAAAACGACCGATTTTTGGCGCCATATCTTCAAAAAAAATTTTTTTTTATCAGAAGCTATTGAGTGGGATATCAAAATAAACGGTTTTAAAAGGTGATTACAAAAATATATAAACAACTTATATGGTCAAAAGTAATTTGGAGTGACAAATCGTAAAAAACACGTACTTACCAAGAACTAAATCGTCTGCGAAATCTTACACATTTGTAAACTAAAAAGCTGGAAAATAAAAAAAGTAATTAAAAAAAATAATACCCCCCGACTGCGGTAAAAAAAAAACTTAAGTTATAAATACTGAAAAGCTAAAAACAAGCCCATTTTATTAAATTAAATTTAAGTTGGAAGCAGGCGGGACCCATACCATTTTTATTATATTTTCAAATTCAAATGGCCTGCTTCCAACTTTTATTTAATTTAATAAAATGGGCTTGTTTTTAGCTTTCAGTTTTTTTTAACTTAAGTTTTTTACCGCAGACGGGTTTTTTATTTTTTTAATTACTTTTTTTTCTTTGTTAGAATAATTTAAAAAAAAAATAATGGTACCTCGGTAATTCTTGTCTTCTTGAAGGCAATAACTTAGTTTGCACTATCTAAGACGATAATTATTTTACACGACTTTTTTTCAAGAATTTGGATTTGGGAAATGACAATTTATAATGATTATGTAACATTTACTGCACCTCCTATTTCTATTTGGTACAAGTTTTTAATTTCATCCTGTATTATTCAGTATTTAAGTTATGCAGAGAAATAAATTAATAATTACTTGCTTTATAAAAGTTGTCCTTTACAAATAATTAAAATATCGTATTAGTTACGCTTCTAAATTGAATTTCCTCTCCCGTCTAGTGCACCTCATTGTTCTGCCTGGATTTAATCCGAACCTACACACCTTGCATAGCTACATTTTCTAACTTCGCTGACCCAGTACAATTTGTGTTACCACGCTAGTCCAAACTTAGACATAAATAGTCACTGTCACACGAACACGAAACAGTTTCGTGTGGAATATTATAAATGAATAATTTCCTTTATGTGGACTGAATTTACGAAGTTACGACTCAAATATTATGAAACCTTTTTTGGAGCATGCTAGAACTTACGGTAGACGAGATGTCTGTCGTCCGGCGGCGAGATGGGCAAATGATATTGTTGCCATCGTGGGCAAAACCTGGATAAGGCTGGCACAGGAGCGTGGGGATTAGCACTAGAAAAGAGAGGACTATGCCCAGCTGTGGCTGTGGATGATGAGAATTTACGGACTGTTTTGAAGTGAGCTCATTTACTATCTGTTTTGATAAATAGAACTTCTGTTGGATATGATAAAGTTGTTTTGGCCGTCGTGCAGCATTTCCTGAATGGTTGGGTATAGATTCGTGTGGATTTTGTGGTCGCTTCTTTCAAGACTCATCAGCATATGTATGTACACAGCATATCAAACTACCCGAAACTGTAATTTTTTTCCAATCAACCTTGAACCTTAGGCTCTAGAGATAAAGTTAAAAATCTATTAAAGAAATTTGACAGATTGTAGTAGCTTGATGTGCTGGCGTCTGTACAAATGTATATATAAATTCTATAGCAATAAACAGATCGTGTTGTACCTACTGCTACTCATCTCAATAAAGTAGATGATTCTACGATTGACAACGTGGCGTGTTCGTGGTCCGGGAGCATTCGGCTCTAATTCGTTTGTGTACAGAGCCCAGTCCATATCTACAGAATTAACATATAAATTGTTTTGAATCCGGCGACTACACCGCGTTAAATTATTTCGCGAACTTCGCAAATTTACATGGTAATTGCTATAACTCAAGATTTGTTGTTGAATTCCTGATTGTGCGGTTAGACAAATCTGAGTGGAATTAACGAGTTAAGACTCGAGATCTGTTAGTCAGATTAGCTTGATGTGTTTATAAGAACCTGCGTTACCGAAGGGCTGTTAAACGCATAATTTTGTGTTAACTGCGCCCTGTGTATAATGTACAGAGACTTCGCAAACACGTCGCCGTGAATGTAATTATTCTGGGAATATTTCATTTGAAGCCACCTCCCTGTCGTCGCGTATTCTGGTTTCGGGTGTTTGTAGTTACAAGGGGTTTTGGATTTCAAAGACATGTGAAACGTACTGAACATCGAGTTCTCTAATTGAAGCTTTCGATCGACGCGACTTTCGAGCGTTTGCTTTTAGACTAAATATAAAAAGTTTCGTGCGCGAAAGCTCTAAAGTCTACCAACAAAATATCACTAGATAACTAAAATTTGTTAGGATGGCGCTTAGCTGATTGCAACTCAGCGGAATTTGGTATCATTGACAACAGCTGTTCGCAGTGCGGCATAGTGTTGTCGAAGTCAAATGAAACGGGACATGCAACTAATTTTTGGTTCGATAAATGTAAACTTTGACTGTGTTCTTCAATCTTTGTATCATTAGAGATGGTTTTAGTCAATTGTTATTCGACCAGGCTTGTAAACAATTTTGCAGTCGTATTCTTCTAATTTTAGTCGCCATCTTATTAAACGTCACCTGGGTCTTTTGTATTAAATAACCATGTTAAAGGTCGATGATCTGCTACAATTTTAAACTTATAACCGTAGAAATAGGGCCGGAATGTGTTAACAGCGAAAATAATAGTGTTACGAGCTTCGAGGTTCGTGACAATAAAAACTGTCGATTAAATAACCAAAAATGACACTTTAATTAAACAACACTAATAACAACTCAAACACACTAATTATAAAATACAATTGCACTACTGATCACTCTTAGATCGCACTTGAAGATCGCTTTCGATGTATTCGCTTGTATCGCTTATCCAACTGTGTCCGGCTCGCGGCTCATCCCGGCCTTATATAGTGCCTCAGATAGTTCTAGAACCTTCTACTGTAGAAACATCTAGAATGTTCGAGTACATACCGGCCCCGATTGACCAGATGTCGATAGTTCTCCAAAGTTCCAGAAAGTTCTAGCATCGAAATTTCTAGAAGGATCTTGACTCTACTAGTTCTGCTACACAATACTAAATGGCGCTAGTAGTAACTAATGCCACCATGTACCAGGTATTAATTGTGGCGCGTAACAATAACAACGAGCTCTTTGTCAATTGTTGAATAGTTCCCTTCTTGTTTATTTAAAATCCGAGATGCATATGAAATGGACTTGTCTTTGCCAATCTCGCCTTGGGATAGAACTGCTCCGACGGCATAATTGGAAGAATCTGTCGTAACTATAAATAATTATACTAATACTTACCTTACTTACGTGCTACGTGTATTTATTTCCATGGATGGTAATAGGTAGGCCTTGTGTGGGACGCAAAGTGTGTCGATACTCTTGCGCCATCCTATCTTCCTTGCTTGGCGTGCTGTGCTGGCGCTGCTGCTGCAGCTGCGGTAACCCTCAGGCGGCTAAAGTATCTTATAGGTATATTAGTACCTTATAGGTAATTATATTTCGAGCCGTTTGAGGTTGAAACCCTCAGGCCGTGGGGTCCGAGTGCTCATGGTTTGTTCGTCGAAATCTCCAAACGGCTGGTTGACACTTCTCATGACCCAAGGGCTTGCTTTTACCATGGCCAGATTAAGCCTTGCCATGCAATGTGGTCATATCGCCAGTCGGCTCTTTCTCGACTCTATAGTTTAGTTTGTGAATAGTTTTAGTTAGTCATTATATTTTTATTTTAATAGTTTGTTAGTTTATTTAGTATAAGAAGTTTATCCAGTGTATACATTTTTATCCTATTCAATAAAAATTCAGAAGATTACTTACATACATAAAATAAAACGTAACCATTGTTAAAGATCCACAAAGGCTTTTCAGCTTTCACATTTTATTTACATTTCCTTACAAAGTCGTAAAATGTGCTGATGCAATTGTTTAGATTCAATTAAAACTGTTACTCTGTTGCTTAACTTGACGCGTAACTTGCTTTATCTAAACTTTAGAAGATCCAATGGAGTACAACTTTCCGTGGCGACAGCCCAAGACATAAATAAAACTCAAAAACACTCACAATTTAAACTTTAATACACTTCAGCTCCCAAAAGGGCTATCAACTGAGTTCCCAACACAACTTTCACTAGTCGTAGAATGTATTAGACTCCATAGAATAGTTTTAATCGGTTTTACTCAATGTGTGTAAAATCGTTAAATTCGCTCCACTAGAGAAATAAAATCTTATAACATAATGAATACAAAAGAACATAAATGTGTTAAAAAAAAAACTATTCATAACACAAAATTCGAATCTTTTCAAAAACTAGACTAGCACACAAATTAAATGACACATTCTGACTTTTTGAGAATTTTACTAGTACTTACCCATGGCAGAAATCTTCATTATTTTATCTAAAACTAAACTAGCTTCAGCACGCGGTAGCTGCCGTGTGGATGTCGGAAATTATCCTACGGGAACGTGCTACCGAGACAAAAAGTAACCTATGTCCTTCCCCAGGATGCCATCTATCTCCTTGTAAAATTTTATCGAAATTCGTTTAGTGGTTTAAGCGTGAAAAGGCAACATGTCTTCAGACAGAGTTACTTTCGAATTTATAATATTTACTATACCCCCATAAGTGTCGATCCCGTTGGAATATCGGGATAAAAAGTATCCTATGTGTTAACCCAGGAAATGGTCTATCTATGTGCCAATTTCCATCCAAATCTGTTCAGCCGTTTGTGCGTGAAGAAGTAACAAACATACAAACACACTCAAAAACTTTCGCCTTTATAATATTAGTGTGCGGAATTCGTGACCGCGTGGGGCAGGTGATACACTGAAGTGAGTTGATTATAGGTAACGATTAATTTATTACGATATCAAGTAACTAAAGCTAGTAGTTACACTTGACACGAAAAAGTAAAATTAAATAAGGTTACATGAATGGTAAAACTACTAGAAACACGAAGCTCGCCGTAAACTATTACGGCGAGCTTCGGCGAGTAAAATGTGATCGGGGGTCAGAGAGGACCTCGCACGATCGTAGTTCAGCACAGACTGAAGCTCCGAACCAAAACTCTCCCAAATCTGCCGTTCACTAAACAAAGGACGCGGCAAATCCACATCTGCCTTTTAAAAGTATAATAAAACACGAGAAATGCAGATGGGTACAATACAAGACAACTGAAAATAACAGAACAATGAACCTTAACTATAAATAGCAAATAGGTACAATACAAGATAACTAAACATAGAACAATGAAGAACCTTAACTAAAAGTAAAGAATCATGAAAGACAATAGTACCTATAACTTAAATCGCTTGCAGATGTTCAACGTGGGAAAAACACAAAAATGAAACTTTCTAAAAATTATTACAATAAGTTCCACTATAAAAATATTACATTCTTAAAACTATGCAAGGGATGGGTACGTAAGACACAGTCCCTACAGTACCCCCCTACCAGTGATAAAGATCACGAAACACCTGCCTGATAGTAATCAGGAAATTTAACTCGCCTACCAGAACGGCGAGGAATATGCTTGCCAGGCCAACTTAGGTTCCAGTGAGTCGGAACCGGTTGCCGCATAGTTCACGGTGAGTCGGAACTGTCTGCGAAGACGTCCCCAGTGAGTCGGGGTGGCGCGGGCGCTGCGTTATGCTCCAGTGCGTCGGTGCCGCATAGTTCACGGTGAGTCGGAACTGTCTGCGAAGATGTTCCCAGTGAGTCGGGGTGGCGCGGGCGCTGCGTTATGCTCCAGTGCGTCGGTACCGCATAGTTCACGGTGAGTCGGAACTGTCTGGTGTAAATGTCGACAGCTTACAATACGACACGTACCTTGTTTTAACACTCGCGAAACTCTTTACGCACTGTCACGAACTCACGCTATTGATAGATTTGATCACGTCGGGGTCACCACTGTGGGAATTCGTGACCGCGTGGGGCAGGTGATACACTGAAGTGAGTTGATTATAGGTAACGATTAATTTATTACGATATCAAGTAACTAAAGCTAGTAGTTACACTTGACACGAAAAAGTAAAATTAAATAAGGTTACATGAATGGTAAAACTACTAGAAACACGAAGCTCGCCGTAAACTATTACGGCGAGCTTCGGCGAGTAAAATGTGATCGGGGGTCAGAGAGGACCTCGCACGATCGTAGTTCAGCACAGACTGAAGCTCCGAACCAAAACTCTCCCAAATCTGCCGTTCACTAAACAAAGGACGCGGCAAATCCACATCTGCCTTTTAAAAGTATAATAAAACACGAGAAATGCAGATGGGTACAATACAAGACAACTGAAAATAACAGAACAATGAACCTTAACTATAAATAGCAAATAGGTACAATACAAGATAACTAAACATAGAACAATGAAGAACCTTAACTAAAAGTAAAGAATCATGTCCATTCAATACCAGGAACTTTTGCACCTCCTTCAGCTAGGTTTGAGCACGTCCACTTAGACTTAATTGTAATGCCCTATTCAGATGGATGCAGATACTGTCTAACCTGTGTCGACCGTTTTTCACGTTGGCCTGAAGCCATACCTCTAGAAAACCGTGAAGCATCGCCGTCACGAATTCCCACATTAGTATGATTAGTAGAATAGGATAATGTGATTAAAGTACATATAATATCGATGTACTTATATATTAAAGAACATATATATGTATGTACTTATATAATGGAATATTAATAGCTCTATTGTCACTCGCTCATCGCTTAACCCGCGTCCCTCACAGAATTTTATGTGTTTAAACATCAAGTCACCCAGATCACTCGAAAATTCCAAATTCAATCAAGGAGTTGAGTATTTTGTAAATTCCTGGAAACGACTAGATTGACTTAGTTCGGGATTAACTGTTGACGTGATTTAACTCCGTTGGCACCTACACCGTAGATAAATAGCCTAATTTACTCTACCTTTGGCGAAGTACTAGGGATGCTGAAATATATCGAATTAGCGCTGAGTAGAAGTTATACTATCTAATGCTTGGCGGGCGGTTGTACTGAGATTGGATAAGCTGTAAAGCTCTGGAATAAAGTGTCGTATCGTTTTCCTCATTTCAGTGAAAAATTCCGGAGCGTCATGAGTAAATTATATTCTGTGCCACGAAAAATATTTAAAAAAAATATTCAAAAGTTTTGATTACAAAATTAAATAATTATTTTTAAAAACCGGTCCACAAATTGGTGAATAGTACGACTTATAGTAAAAGTGCGCAGTGCTGTACACCCCCACCCTATTTCAAGTTAAACAAATGTCAACTTTATTTCAATGAAAATTAAGTTGATTTCAGAGTGAATGAACACCCTTGAAAAAGTTATAAAAATGTTTGAAGTTGTAGCGTAAACTGAACTTTATTGTGTAGGCATATTTGTTTACATTTTTGGCAAATAAATCGCGAACGCAGATTAATTGAGAACCTTATCGTAAAAAATGTGGTTGTAACTTTTTTGTTAAAATACTCATAATAATTAAAATAACCTCATAATGTCTGCTTTGTCTATAGGTTACGATTCTACCGTGCCCCAAGCCCAGATTACAAAGTTTTTTCAATGTGGTTTTTTCAAATTTTTCAAAGTGGATTCAAATTATTATTTCGTAAAACTTCCGTAGCACAATGTCCACGAGCTACGAGTACGGGTATGCTGGCGTAGCAGCAGCGATGTTGGCTACGTCGTAGCAGCGATGTTCGCTACGGGGCGCGGCGTAGCATCTCTACAGATTGGTCGGAACTCGACGTGAATTGTATTTCATTCTAAATTTTCACTTTTTAACCGACTTCAAAAAAATGAGAAGATTCACAAATCTCAATCCGGTTAAATATATATACATACATAATTATATTTATGTGTTTTACTTCAGTACTCCGTTTTATTTTAGGTTTTTACCTCAGAACTTCGTTATTTATAAGCCGATTTGCAAAATTCTTTTTTATTTGAAAGGTTGAATACTTTCAGATAAGTACCATAGAAATTTAATCAAAGTCGGTTTAGTAGTGTGGTTTTTAAACCAAAATTACTAAACATTCAAGTAAACAAAATTGCGTCGTTTGCTTTCCAATGACTTTTCAGTAGGGGCTTATAGCGGAATTGTCATAGGATGCAAATGCATTGTGGCTATAAGTGTTGTACCTTTACGTAATTAACTGACCTCAAAAAGGAGGAGGTTCTCAACTGCATTTTTTTTTATGTTTGTTATATATTTCCAGCAATTGTAAATCGATTTCAAACATTCTTTTTTTTTGTGGATAGGTTATGCCTCAGGGGTAGTCCCATATAAATTTTATTAACTTTGCTTAGGTAGTTTTTGAGTTAGCTTCAATAATACGTATTTTTGCCACTTAGTTTATATTGATGATGTTGTAATAATTTCCTGTCACTGATATTTACATAGCAAGTAGTGTTATACGAATTTGTGTGGGGTAAGCAAAACATAAAAGTATAAAATAAAAAGTTTTTTACAAAAAAAAACCGACTTCCAAAAAAGACACTACAAAGAAAAATAACTTTAATTTCGGAAGTTGGTGTTAAACAACGAAAATGCAAACCAAATGACACAAGTAAGTAAAGTAAGTATGCTTGTTAAGTATGCATTGTTCACGCAATCTCACGCCTGTACCCTTTAAAGGGATAGGCAGATGTGTTCAATAGCTTCCTGTCACTGATATTCACATAACAAGTAGCGTTATATGAATTTGTTTGGGGTAAGTAAGTACAACTAAAAAGTGAAAAATAAAAACGTTTTACAAAAAAAAACAACCCACTTCAAAAAAAACACTACAAAGTGAAAAATTACTTTAATTTCGAAAGTCGGTGTCAAAAAACGAAAATACAGAACCAACGACACCGACTTCCGAAATTAAAGTTATTTTTCACTATGTAGTGTTTTTAATAAAATAAAGTTTGAGTAAAAAATTACGAACGTAAAAATATCCTGTAAAAGTGGAATTTACGAGACTCTCTTCCTCTCAGTAATAGGCATTTCGGCTCTTAGGGTTAATGTCAACATTTAAAAACTTACTTAACATTCCATTATCAACAAAATTATATTTACTTTGAGTTTAGTCATAATTTTATTTGGAACTAGGAAAACTGAAAACAACGTTATTATGTATCGCAGAAATCGTACACGTGTATATCTATCTATTAATAGACTTTGCATATCGAATAAATTATTCGGAGAATTGGAATTAGCTTTCCAGTCTTGAATGATTGATTGCATTCGCGTGCTTTAGGTAAATTAGGGACCGGAAGTTACTTCGACAAAGTTATTTTTTATCTAGATTATAGATCAGTAGAGACCTAAATAAAGATTTATCCTGAACCGGTTGAATGCCGTAATTACAGAAAACAATTAAAAACCATTGTGTCTCGCGTAGATCTACGCTCCCGGCATACAAGGGGTTAAAACTTGATTCTGCCCGCGACTTCGTCCGCGTGAAATTTCTTGTTACTCCGAACCACCCCGTCGCATCGCATCGCCTGCCCGCGCTATTACTTCGTTTTTGCTTAGCGTTATTTCTGACTTTTTTTCTTTTTGCTCGGCTCCTGAAGGCCATAGCGTGATGTTAAATCATCATCATCAAATGCAAAAAGAATTTTTCAAATCCGACTGTTAGTTCCAGAGATTAGCGCGTTCAACCAAACAAACTCTTCAGCTTTATAATATTAGTATAGATATTTTTAAGAAACCCTCCAATGTCAGTCACTACAAAGGGGTAATTTTTATTTCTATAAAGTTGATTAATATCGATAATGTATGGTTAAACAGTCGCTAATCAGAATCACTACTTTTAGCAACGCAATGCTGCCAGTCTTCTGGGCACCTTTTCGGATGACAGCGATGCGGACGAATACTTCTACGCCCAAAGCAGCTAGCATACGTATCAAATTGGATAGGGATCGCACCGTATCGCCTTTCGCCTTGCCATCAAACAGGCGTCAAGCTAACGTAAGCACGTAACCAAGGTCAGCGGGATTGAATGGTTAGCGGGATTGACCGAAAGGGTTACCGCTGGCCCGGAACATAAAGGGCTAAGGAAGGAACACGGGTAGGTTTTAGTCAGTAAGAGTCTGACACTTCCATCCGCTCCACTAGAGTGGGAGGGGTCATTTAGTGAAATACAATCCTGATAAAAAAAAAAGCACGTAACCAAAGCGGATCAACAGCTCCGATACGTCGACTCGGCTACGGCTAGGCGACGCCGCGCTTACGGATCGCCGACCGAGGGAGGGGTGAGAGGGGCAAGGGTAGACTAAGAGACGTAAGCTCGGGTACGGAGAGACGTAAGCGCGGGGATGACGAGCCGTAAGCGCGGGGACGACGAGCCGTAAGCGCGGGGACGACGACCCGTAACGCACTGAACCGCGGTTCGTGAGCTTGTCCCGAGGCGAGGCGATTACGTTACGATTCCGATTAGTATACGTTGCAGTAGGGAGTTTCATACAAAGAATACTGAACGGCTCGAGTTGATAAGGTGCCGATCCCTTTCCGGTTTGATACGTGTGCTAAGACCATAAGTGTCGTTTCCTGAAAAAAAAAAAAGTGTCCTTTGTTTTTGAATTTATTTGTATAGTTAGTCATTTAATTTAGTACCTAGTGTAAATAATTAGTTATTTATACAAACAATAATAAAAAAGCATAATAATCTGCATGAGTTTTTGATAAAAAATAATATTTCTAAGTATCTAATTTCTTAAAATTGCATATTAGACTGGGGTAGACTGCTGAAGAACTTAATGTACACAGTTATGCAATAAATATATCTTTATCTTTAACGTTTATGAATAAAGGGGTAGATGTGCACGGGAAAAATATACCCACACCATTTATTTATTATCTAACTCACAACTCAGGTACAACCTCTTATATGGCAACTCCTGTAAGTAATATGGCGGCAAATTAAATTTCGAACGGGAGTCCACGGCGGTGACAGCTGACGAAGGTCCGTTCAGCGCTGTTTTGTTTTTAATTCCACCGACCCATTGCCTATATCACAGATAGACTTTATGGACAAATAGAAGGAAGAAATGCAAATGATCTTTTTCTATTTCTGTTTATTTTGTTTTCCCTCTTTCGAAATTCTCAGAACACTTATTTAAGAAAAACCGAGTGTCGTAAATCCATTGCACAAGATGTTTTCAAATACCGTACTTAAAGTACGGTATTCCGTTTTCCTGGACCGAAATTCCCCGAAAAGTAGGTATGTGTCCACCTGATTTCGGTGAGAAAATAAGGGTCCATGAAAAGGAAAGTAAAACTAAATACCACCAGTAAAGCTTTCTTAGGAAGGTGAAGGTGTGCTTTTTCTTATTTCTTTCTTGTTGCTTGTCTCTCGTAAAATTTATACTTAGCACATGTTGTGGCGAAGGAAAAAAATGGTCCTTCAATACGGAGATTAATACCTACATAAATTAGGTTAGCTTCCGTTACTTACATTAGATACCCCATCGGACATCATAATATTGAGATCGTTATCTTTGAATAAATCCAGATTTCTTGTTGTGCTAGCATAATTTGAGCACAAATACTTCGCTCGACTTGTACAAATTCTCGGGTAACTCCCCACTAAAGTGACAAAAGACTATGCATTGTAATGTTATGTGAAATGCCAGGACCACTACCATGCGATTCGAAATTCGAACCGCTATTAATATCTCTATAGAGTTGTGTATTGTTGAATACCCACTAGAATTGATGATAACCTAAGCTCGCTAATTATTGCTTATTTCTTCATGGTAGGTGTACAGTCCGTTCACAGTTATTTTACCTCTGATAGCAGCGACCTAACAGCAACCTTATAGCGATGATAATAAAGATCACAATGATTTTGACAGACTTGTCAGTGGCAGCAACCCAACAACAACATTACTAGAAAAGGAATAAACATCACTGTGAGTAGCCTATTAATTGTTAATGTTAATCCAGGGTGTCAGCTACCTCCACAAAATTTTATCAAAATTGGTCCAGTTGTTTGAGCGTGAAGAAGTAACAAACATATAAACACACACGCACACACATACACTCACAAACTTTCGCCTTTATTAGTGTGATAACGTAATACGTTCTTCTTTTTTTGCCAAGTATCGACTCCAAAGTGTCAAAGATACCGGTTTTTAGTTTATTTCTGTTATGCCTCTCATTTATTTATCACCTTAAATTACGTATACATTGCCTGCACAAATTCGATCGCAACCCAAATTCAACTACAACACATAGTAAGGGACCGTAGTTACAAACAGGAGATGAGTTTGTTTGCACGCGAGTCGGAATCTCAACGTTATAATGTGATCCGGAAGCGTCATACCGGAACAGAGTAGCAGTCCTTTATTAGGTAAGCCCGGTACTCGGCACTCCACACGACGTCTTAGTGAGCAAGCTTGAATAAGATTTTGTATGTAAACAACCTAGTTGGGCTTCAGAAACTACATAGGTAGAAGGACCAAGAAGTTTTGCGTGACTACGTTTCTATGCTGGCTGTATGTAAAAAAACTTATATTTTTAGAATTATATGATTTTGGAGGTAAGAATAAGTTGGTAGGTAGTACAGAAGTTCTCCTGGGATATGAAATTGGGCAGGATGTGATTTGAATATATGTGATTACTAGCTTTTGCCCGCGTCTTGGTCCGCGTTAAATATCTTGCTCCCCCGACCCATTCCGTCGCATCATATCGCCTGCTCGCACTATTACTTCGTTTTGCGCAGCATTCATTCTGACTTCTTTTGTTTTTGCTCGGCTCCTAAGGGTCCTTTTTTTTTCGCTGAGAAATGACATTACGCATCTCCGCTCGTTGGGGGACGACACGGAGTATGTGGGACTCCCTGCCAAGGTGGCAGTATACCCACTAAAACTCAGAGGTGTTCCCTCGTCGCCTTGATGGGGGGGTCATGGGAATCTGGCTCAGCCTTTGCGTCCACAACTCCCCCGGCGCATGCCCGCCTCACTGGCGGGCCCCGCATGTCCCCCCGGCGGGGGGGCTACGGGAATGGCCGGGAACACCTGGCCATTCCCGTCCGGCACTGGTGGAAGCCTGTATAATACAGACGAGGGTGCCCCCGCACCCGTCGCCTGCTGGCTTGTCCTAGCGTAACCTTCCTGAAGAATTGTGCTAAGAAAAGAAATTCAAATCCGACTGGTAGTTCTAGAGCGCGCGCGCGCGTTCAAAGAAACAAACAAACTCTTCAGAAAGAAGAAAGAAAATACGTTTATTCGACCATTTTTTCGTTTTTCAGCTTTATTATTAGTATGTGGATATACCACAGGGTTACACAGGCATCACTCCACACGACGTCTTGAGGTAGAGAAACTAAGTGAAAGGACCAAGAAATGCAGATGGCAGATGGGCCAAAGTCGTCACACAGTGGATGCCTGAAATCGGGCGTCGTCACCGAGGCAAAGCCTAAGAAACGCTGGCGTGACGATTTGTCCTCATTCTTAACCGATTGAACGGGGCAGGCACAGCACTAGGAAAGGGGAAAGAATATGGGGGAGGCCTTTGCCCAGTGTTGGAACAAAACAGGCTAACGGAAATTAAAAAAGTTTCTATGCTGGCTGTATGAAAAGACTTAATTTTTGAAGTGAAAACTTCTTTAGCATCGTTGTGATTTGAAATTTTATGAAACGAAAAAGCAACAGTAAAAAGAGACATATAAGATTTAACGTGGGAGAAAATGAGATAGGAAGCATTCTACAGTGTTTTTGAAGGTTTCACTTCTACCACGTGTGAATTGCACACATGTTGTTTTTTTTTAGGAATAGGATATCATTATTTAGGTAAGGCTATGGTAATGGATGTCACCACATATGTGTGTATACATAAGTACATAGGTAGGTTACATGAATGAGCTTGAATTTAAACACAAAAAAACGTGTGGAATCGGAACCATTAAGAGGGGGGCAGGAACGTAGCTCAAAATGAAAACCCAAGATGGCGGCTGCGACCATTTAAAAAGACGAAAATTTGAAATAGAAATCGCAGCCGCCATTTTGGATTTAATTTTAACCTCACTATCGGCTTCAGCACCCTCGAAAACCATGAATACTTCGTTCCAAAATACCTTTGCCTGCTTTTCGCGTGCAAGTTTAGCATTTTCATCCAATTTGCAATGTAGAACACAGTGCAAAACTACTCATTATTATCTAAATCCAAAACATTCTCAACAGACAAGTTACCAAATTCATTTACACAATTGTAGTGAAAACAATTTATCACGTTACTAAACGAGTAGGTCGTGCTCGTCATAATCACGCGGCCGCTAATTGGGAAACTTACCCGACTGTTAACTGTTCCAAAAGTCATTGTTTACCGTGTTACCTGTCTGTTGCCTAGCTGGAGCTTTGTGCTAGCTCACTATTGTTGTTCAAACGGAATAGGAGCGAACAGAGCAGTTATGAAATAAAATAATAGGAAAAAGTTTTCCGGTACTCCGCTAAGAGTAGACTATTTAAAAAAACTGGCCAAGTGCGAATTGGACTCGCACACGAAGGTTCCGTACCACAAAGCAAAAACGCCGAAAAAAAACACCTTTGTTGTGTGGGAGCCCCCTTAAATAATTATTGTATTCTGTTTTTAGTATTTGTTGTTATAGCGGCAACAGAAATACATCATCTGTGAAAATTTCAACTGTCTAGACAGTTGAAATTTCTATCACGGTTCATGAGATACAGCCTGGTGACAGACAGACAGACAGACAGTGGAGTCTTAGTAACAGGGTCCCGTTTTTACCCTTTGGGCACGGAACCCTAAAAATGAAACACGTATTTTTTGTTTGAAAATACATTCCACCCTGAACTATTCCCATCATGGCGTCCGAGTCATCGCAGTATCAGCAGAAGCGGAGACGCTACAGAGCATGCCGTGCTCCCAGATTCATAAATCGATTGCACTCAATTTGCGTTTCATCATCATCAACATTTCAAGACGTCCACTGTTACACATACATCTCCCCCAAGTACCGTAACTTCGACCGGTTCTGTGCTTCCCGCATCCAGCGGATTCCTACGGCCTTCACGAGGTTATCGGTCCACCTCGCAGAACTTTGCGTTTACATAAGTGAAATTATTGTGAATTATATGGCCATTATGATCTGCATTATGACATTGTTTGCACATATTGTTATTAGTGAATCTCAATAACTGTGGATCAATATGCAATATGGCTGATGTATAATGTAACGATAATTTTAAATATATTTTTAATATATTTTTTTCATGTTTGCCGCAAATAAACGTATTTTTTTTTTCTTTATTTAACAGGGCCGAACCAGGAAGACAGCCGGGTGCATTTTCCGCGACAATTAAAATAATTAATAATTTTATACCACCTACTTTTTCATTTAATTATTAGGTACAGTCAGCAACAAAAGTCGATTAACACTTCAGTTTTTTTAATCTCAGTTATTAAGCAAAATGTTTGTTCAAAATTGCATTGTACTTCCGCTGCAATTTTGAACAAATATTTTGCTCAATAACCGAGATTAAAAAACTGAAGTGTTAATCAACTTATGTTGCTGACCGTACCTAAAGCTATTTTGAAATGTTAATTGTTTAATAATAGTAAATTAACAACGATAATATAATGTGCTATAAAGCATGTAAGGCAAGTATTTTAAACGTAACAAAGTTTATGAAGAGATGTTGTACGACAGTACGAGTACAAATTTATTTTAGACTAGCTTCTGTCCGCGGCTTCGCCCGTGTAGATGTTGGAATTTATCCCACGGGTTTTATTTTTTTTTTTCCCTCCGAAATGGCGGGACTGAGTCCAGCCATTTCGGAGATTATCCGGGACAAACAGAAAGACAGAAAATCGATTTTTTTTTTTTCTGTAAGTGCCGTATACATATGTATACTTTTAATATGCATTTAGTAAAAAGCTGTTATTTTGAAATTACAAACAGACACTACAATTTTATTTATTTGTATGACTTTTATAGATTGTATAGATTTTATTTCTATCCACCACAACAACCGCCAAAGATGAAAATCTCCGAGCTCTACTAATCAATCCTTAGTCTTGTTTATTACGACGAACACTCGCAGACCGCAGCAACAAGCACTTAAAACCTTGATTGCCAAGATCTATCCCACAGGTCCTAGTTAGTGTGTGAGCAGAACTAATGGTATGCCCTGTAATTGATTGTACGCGATCTCACAGCGCGGAAAGGTTCGACGTTTCATTTAATTAAAACCCAGTTTAAAAATACATTCGGTACCGTTACTATCCGGCAGTTGATGAATTAATGGGATTTCGGCTGATTATTAACTTTATGTGTTTTAGTAGTGGATTCTGTGATGTACTTTTGGCGTGAGTCAATGTTTTAACGGTTAACACTGAATTAATTAATGGTTAATGAATTTGGGAAGTGTTGTTTTACTAAAAGGATTGATTTTGGTGTAGCTTGCTTGTCAGCAACTTAATATTTTAGTTATTGCTGATTAATTAAAGTAAAGTACCTATTCTGTTAAATCCCAATCAACTATATCAATGCATCTCTACAGGTAAGCAAGGGCACAAACAAAATAATTCCCGATTCTATAAGTTTTTTAATCATCTCTATGAACGAGTCTACTCACTGTAGCGTAAAACAGGTTCGTGTACAGAATTTTAAATCCAAAAACAGCTTTTAAAAAATTCCCCACCTGACTCTCATATTGTCCAATTTATTTTTCACGGGGAATCGTCTGAATTCTCGCAAGGAATCTTGGTACATAATCAAATGGCGAAGGAGACCAATTTTCCGTGCGATCGCCCACTGAACGCCGTGCACCGCGCACCACCGATATCGGCCAAATTAACCCACTGAGCCGCCTCCACAGTAGACGTAGAAAAATTGCATATGGTTTCAAAGAAGTACATATGTGTAGCTTGAATTATTAGTATTTCTATTGAATTTCTCCATAAATACACTCGCTGAGATTATTGTCTAGCTTCAACTTCGGAAGCAATTTTATTTGTCAAAAACGCGTTTTTAAATTTGACATATTTTTTTCAATAACTAGTTGTTTCAAGAACTCATAAGCTTTTCCTTCGTTATTTCAGCATCGAATGCATGCAAAAAATTACAAATAATAATAGGACCTCGTTAAAAATGTGACCACATTGTAGAAAATTTTTCAATAGTCGCATGCGGTAAACGGATTGTGATGTCTAGTTAGAACGAATCAAATCTAGATGTAGGCGATCAAGAACCTAGCTCTGAGCCCATCTCTATAATTGAACTGTTAG
This sequence comes from Luperina nickerlii, assembly GCA_963855955.1. Lineage (NCBI taxonomy): Eukaryota > Metazoa > Arthropoda > Insecta > Lepidoptera > Noctuidae > Luperina > Luperina nickerlii. The sequence goes on from OY979669.1 coordinate 20,811,816, forward strand.
GCTCGATTCCAATGAGGATTTGTACTTTAAGGCGCGCCATTCGAATATTCCAGAGGTTTTTCGTTGAGCTTGCGAAAACGTCTGTTTTAAATCGTTGCTGCGAATGGTTTGGGAATGAGATTGTTAAGCCCTATAAAGAGGATGATAACGTCATCAAAATTCAGCATCCTCTAAGTTCCTGCATTAGGATTTTTTTTATTGGGCTATGTCAGCTCCACCATTCGACACTGTGAGAATTCCTTGTTGAGTATTATGTGGGCAATCGTTCATCCCATGCAGCAGTATTAGTCCTAAGATACAAAACCGCTTGTTGTTCAAAAGTCAGAAGTTTAAAACAATAAAGTCATGAAGATTTGACGTCAATGATAGAGCCTGAATATCCTAAACAACGACCGTTCACTATAACTTGTCCCGTGACGCGATTGCTAGCACTGTTCTGTCAGTTGCCATTTTGAACTCTATTAATATTAGTTAGGCTTGGCAAGCTATGATGCCAACATCGTCATGTTTTGCCGTCGTAAGGGACAACTTATAGTAAAAGGTCTGTACTCATGTTTGTGACTAGCTTTAGAGTAGGTTACGTTACGTATAACTTTGAACATCTTTACCTATCAACTAAAGTTACAAAAGTAAATTTTTTTAAACTATGTTTCGTTAGTGTCAAAAATCTTTTTTCTTAGCCTTTTATGTATCCCACTGCCAGGCAAAGGCACCCACCCCCCCCCCTTTTTCCTTCATTAATCAAACCTTATGTGATGTCTTACCAAATATTCAAGGAAAAAAAGCCACTTCAACACATCGTTATAAACATAATATAAAAGCCTATATCCCTACAGATTGTACCTAAAGCTATAATTGCATCATACCTCACACTGCACCAGTAGGGATTCATTATCTGCTGCTGATTAGAATCCGCGGGCTGACGCGTCGCGTTTTGATGTATTACCTACTTCACAACAACGGATTTGTGTGAGCACGAGACAATAGTGCTGTCTTCAACCACGACTCATTCAATGAGCTGGTTTGTATTCTTGAGTTATTCATATTTGGACGATTTCATTCGAAAATGTTTTTTTTTAATTAGGCAAAAATTTTCCGCCTATGTTTTGAACTCTTTTTAACCGAATTAAAAAAAAAGGAGGAGTTTAATTTTTTTCCACTTAGTTCATATTGATAATGTTTTAATAACCATATTTACATAACAACTATAAACAGGGTGAATTTTCAAGTGGGCATGGATGGCCAAATCCGAAACTATGAGGAATAGCGAAAAGTACTCAAAGGAGTCTCGGGCTCGATTTTGATGAAAACTAAAATTAACCTAATCGCCACACTATGGGTAAATATAAAATAATCCATAATGCCCACAATAAATGGGCATTATTCATATTATTTTAAATGTTGTAATTGAAAAAACATTTCGAGGAATAGCCTTACTGATCATTATGGACTAATTAATTATGAAAAATAGTCATATTTTATTGATATTTTTGATAAAATACGATTGACCTTCATTGCCCTTCAAATTACGTCGGCTTTGGCCGTACAGTTTTGTATCGTTACCTCAGAAAAAAAAAGTAAGATTGTCTACAATCTGTCAAATGTCAAATTATTATAAATATGTCAAAAATATAAACATTCTTGTTTATATTACATTACATACATTATTTCAACACTCGACAATATTTAATATACTGGAAGAGTTATGGAATACAGGAAGTGCTTTGTTCCAACTTGCAGCAATAATAGTAATAATGTCGCCGCGTGCGTTATTATTATATTTCTAAGTCGCCGCGTCGATTGTTCTAGTGACGATAGAGAGTAGTATATTCCTTGGAGGACACTTACACATAAAAAAAAAAACATTTGTAAATAAATACGCTAAGATAGGATTCGATTATTTAAGACGTCTATTCGGCCTATTGACACTTTGACAGATGTGACAGTACTCTTTGGATTGATGACGTTGTGTTGACAGATTAAAATTTTTAATTATGTACTAGTCAGGCAACGACACTTAATCTTTATGCCACTGATGACGTCACCTCTTAAAAGAATTCAATAATTTTTATAAAAATAACTATTGAGCCAATCATCAAAATATTCAAATTAGTTTCTCTAAATACTCTAAATTTTCAAAAAACAAAATAAAATCTAATGGTTAGAAATTTTGGACAATCCCCATTAGATAAAAATAAAATAGCTTAATACTTTTTCTAATACATGAAGATTTATCGAGGGTTAAAAGTTAGCATGGCCGAAATTGAAATAGTCTACCTAAATCAAAATCCAAGCAATACTTTATCTTGGATTTACTATGTGAGCAGTTCGTTTTAGACTCCACAATAAGATTTATCTTCTTTATATATTGGTGCACGATTGAGTCAATTTATATTATGTGGCCATGAACTTTAAAAATCTTCAATAATGTTGGATACCTATATCTACAATTGTAGAAATCTCCAACATCGCAGCGTAACATGTATCCTTTGTGACTAAGGACCGGCTAATCCAGGCTCCCCACGACCACTTCTACTGATGATGGAATAGAACCCATCTAATCAACTACGCTTAACGCCAAAAGCATGTCACTACTGCACAGCCTGACTCCAACCGCCAAACCTGTCCAACAGATGCTAATAACGACCATCGAACGTGAGAAACTACTCCAAAAATTCCAATCACGCCCATGCATTTCTGTTAACACAAAATTTATCTCACGCCACTTATTCGTACTTTCTCTTTCCACCCCATTAATTATATTCGAAACGTGTCGTGCTTCGCAAAATGAAGCCCAGTTGAGCCGCCAAATTGAAATCTCATACGACCGGGCCTTTATTAGGCAATAGCGAGCGATCGTTGTCGACTCGACTCTAGATGTGGTTTACTGACATCCCATTCTCGATAGGGTTAGCGGGGTGGGAACAGATTTTTCTAAGAGAAATTAGACTTTTACATAGACGAAACCGTTAAAAATTCGCCAGCGACCGTGGGTTATTAAAGCGTCTCAAATTGGAAGTCAGAGTTAGAAAAAGAACTTCGATCAACAAAGTAATTCACTTAGATCGTTGGCCAGCTTTCTGTCTATAATATCTTCGCCAAAATATTGAATACTAGAAGCACGAAAACAATTCTATTGCCAGATTAGGCAACCAACAAGGCAAAACAAGCATGGCATCCCAACTCTCACTAACAAAACGGCCACTAGCTTCAGGCTTGTGCATTTGCGCTCCAGCACTTTCATTACATATCAGCTTTAATGAACGGAACTCATGCACAATATTGTAACGCCATTGGCAATTCGGATTGGTTTCTTTCACAATTCAAACACAGGGGAACCTCGAACGGGTTTAACGCCAACAGCTGAAGTTCGGGAATTGACCTGCTAGTAATCTGTGCCGCTTGTACTACTCGTACGTTTATAAGTTAATATGCACGTGTGGTGGGTCCATATTGGCTCACCTAAAGTTCTTTACCCGAAGTTGTTCTTCCTAACGATTTGTAATCCGAATGATCACTCTTCCTAAAATTTTTCATCCTAAAGTTTTCATTCATACTATTTGTAGTGCTACCGGCGATGTTCATAACACTCATGTTTCCGAAAATTGTAATTAATAATATCATTAATGTAAATATATTTAAACTCCTACTGTTTTTTATCATAACGCTTTTATCCCTAAACATAATTGCCATAACATTTTCATTCATACTCAGAAAGAAACATTTACCAAGTGTAATAAAAAATATATACGGGTAGAAGATGATTTTATAGTTTTAATTTGAGGGTGAAATTATTTACGCATAACAGCTTACGCATAATTTCTCTAATCATAATAATGATTAAGCATAACATTCTAAAGCATACATTTTTTAAGCATAACATTCTAAAGCATAAGTTTATTAAGCATAACAATAATAATAAGGCGTAGTCGACGGAGCCCCGCTTCACGGGGCCCCTATTTCTGTCTACAGGGTTTAAAGGAACCTAACACGAAGGGGATGACGGGGGCTCGTTCGCTCGCTCCGCTCGCTCACTTGAGCCCCCGTCATCCCCTTCGAACCTAACCTGTCCGAGTCGGGGTGCCCCAATTCCCGAGCTCGCTTCGCTCGCTCTTGCTAAAAATATACACCTAAAATAAAAATACATAGTTAAGTTACATAATGTTTTGTATAATAAATCATTAACGTGGAAATCCAAAATAAATACGTAAAAATGACTCAAATTTGTTTCCGTTATTTCTATTAATTGTATGCCTAAATATTATTATGCTAATAATCATTAGGCCTAGTAACGTTATGCGAATTAAATTTATGCTAAAACAAATTAGCCTTCAAGATAATTATGCCAACATAAACTGTAGGCCAAAAAAAACGGCAAAGTATTATTATGGCAAAACTAATTATGCCAAAATCGTTATGCTAAAGTATATTAGGAAAAAGAATATTATGCGAAAAGAAGGGATCCCATTATTCTTATATGTTATACATGTTATGTGAAAATAAAGTTACGCAAAATTAATGTATATAATACTGATTATTATGAATAAAAAGAAATCTAAACAAAAAAGATATGACTTTGAATAATAGTGTAAAAGATGGTTATGTTGAGAAAATATAGGAAAACAAATAAAAGTATAATAGATGTTTATTGCTACTGACATTATGAAGTTGAATGCTTCGGAATTATGAACATTAGAGACGAAGTAGTTAGGAATTGTGATTGTTAGGATGAAAAATGTTAGGAAGAACATTTTCGGATTTCCAATTATCGGAGTTAAAAATTTAGGTGAACTTTGGCGCACCCACGTGTGGTATGGGTTAAAGCCGTTAAACGTTAAGCGTTTTCACGTTTCCTATAATTTCTTAATTCAAAAAGCACATTTATAACCTGGCTAACTAAGTAAAGACGATTGTTTAAATGCTTGAAAATCAACTTTTAAGACAAGCAACATAAATAATTTTATTTGTGAATATTTGGGGATGGATATTATGTCATTTAGGTATAATGATGCCATTTATTTATCATGCTCCTCTAGATCTGTGCTCTGGTATTTACAATTAAATAGGTCAAGCTTTTCTTACCAGATATTTATCTAGAGGGTATAAACCCAAAAAAAAATCAAACATCACAATTTCGCATACCAGCCCTATCCCACCTTGAAAATCAAACTCGTTAAGTCTAGTATACTACTAACGACGAGTAGAATCTAAGGATCGCAGTCTCGTCTCCGCGCCGGCAGGCATTCCTGACACCTGTCCAATTTGCGTCAAATCATCATCCACATGCATCCGATGTCGTTTCATTTACTGTAATGAGACGAGAAATGTCGTGGATGAAATTAAATACTTGAATTTTGAGCATAATACTTACTTTGGTGCCTTGGAAAGTGTAATTTGAAGTTAATGGCTGTTTGTAAAATGGGGAAACTTTAGATAAAAATAATTTATGTCAGAACTATTTTAGGGTAGCCAACAACTACTGTATCGTTGAGAAACTTGGAATAGAGATGAGCCTTTGAACCTTTGTCGAGTTGAGTGCTATGGCTGTGCAGCATAGTCCATGTCCTAACAATTTTATAGATGCTTAGGTAAATTAATCATTTATAAACGTACAGCACCTTAATTGTGTAACACACTATCACAATCCGAATAATTTTGAAGGATATTGCTAATTCATTGCTTTATATGTTCGAAAAAGTCTGGTCAACAACGCTAAAAACACTATGAATGTTGTCGAGCTGTCAAAATGAAAACCGTTGCTACTGATAGTAAGTTACGCAATTACCCCGCTGGTTGTAGTATGTATAATGTAGCCCTTACAGGTTGCTCGTCTCTGTTTCTATCTAGTTAAAGTCTTAGAAGCAATAAGCGTACCATAATCGCTATTTCTGGAATTTCACTGTATTACTCTGGCAACAAACAATTATAAGCTGATTGAAATACCTACTAATACCTATTTATTCACCTCTTTATAATTTGAATAAGCATTAATTTCTCATAGGCATCCTAAGCAGGAACCTCTTAAGCACTTCAATCAAGGCTTACTACTTAACCAGCTCGTTCAATATTAATTCACTCATACTAAGGTCGGTAGGTACTTCAATTTCCATTTCGTAGATATAAAACAAACGATCTGTTAGAGAACACAAATGAATATCTACACGCTGCTGAACGAATATAAAGCTAAAGTAATGTACATAAATAACTGGTCTTGGGCTTAAAATTACTTTCAGGCAATTTGTCAGGAAAAAAAGTGTCCCGCGTGGTAACAAATGGGTCAACCTTTTTTAGACTAACGGAATTTTCTAATCTGTTATCCCTTTGCGTATTGCACGAAAATTAGTCAGTAGAAGGAGGATTTATATTGATAAATTACATATAAAGTTGGATGACAGCTGTTGTACATTGGTCCCTTGGTTACAATTTTTATGAGAACATAAATAAACCTTAATAGCGCGTCATGAAGAAATTTAAGCCGAACTAGACCACAAAACTTTGTACATTAATCCATTAGATTATCTAGGGGACACTCGTATAGTAAATGAAGGGTAATTTGTATACTAAAGTGTCTATGCAAATATACCTACTTTTTGTTGATCAAATTTATATTGAGCTTTTTGGTATTTATGTGGTACTTATTATCTAGTTTACGTAATTAGAATTTATTTTTCTAACAATTTATGTATGCAGCATCCAATTCCGTCCTAGTGCGGCCCTGTGCATTTTAATTGGTTTTTCAATGACATTTCCAAAACAACAAAATATTCTTGTTGTTGTATATTATTAATTCAACAAATAAATTAATCAATTAGTTTAAGTGTGTTTCATTACGCTTGTACTATTTTGAGACAAGCAGTATAATTATGGAATCCTAAAAAGTAAGTATTCTTGCTTTCTTTCCTATTCTAGCACGCTTCTTTTAGCAGCTGATATTTGAGTACCTGATACCAGGAAAACATCGTGAGGAAACCGGCATGTCCTAGAACCAAAAATTCGAAGACATTTGACATCTACCAACTCGCACTGGGTCTGCGTGGTGGATTACGGACCCCCCTCTCACAGAGAGGAGGCCGTGTCGATAATATAACAAATAAGTGGCTTTTTACATTTCAATGCCTGAGTCCCAGCTGTGGAAACATTATAGACTGATTATGCATTTGAGTACCTAAATAAATATTTAAAAACTAGCCAAGTGTGAGTCGGACTCGCTCACGAAGGGTTCCGTGCCACAAGGCAAAAACGCCGAAAAAAGCACGTATGTTGTATGGGAACAATATTTATTTTATTCTGTTTTTAGTATTTGTTGTTATAGGGCCAACAGAAACACGTCCTCTATAAAAAAAATGAACTGTGTAACTATCACAGTTCATGAGATACAGCCTGGTGACAGAAGGACAGACGGACAGCGGAGGGTCCCGTTTTACCCTTTGGGTAAGGAACTCTAAAAAGCAGCCAGCCTGCGTCACCCTGCTGATTTTTTAATTTTTATGTTTCTTGTTATTATTTTATTTATTTCATTATTAACATATAAATTATATTTTTAAATATTATATAAAAAATAGTAGCCCACCGGTAGGGTCCAAGCTACCAGCGGTCAGGGCTCCAGAGAGAGGAACCTCCTAACAATGCGATGCGGGCCGTGTCCAGAAGTACCGCTTTCTGAAATAAGTCCTTGATTTAGCTGCCCAACGAGAGCCTCATTAGGTGGTATTATTATTATTTAAGTACAGGAAAAATAATTATAATTAGGCTTAATTATAATTTGGTAGTACCAAATTAACAATAACGAGAAGCAATGCTGCAACAATTGTAGCATTGTAGATGCGACTTGCTCTTGCTTTGATGTTTAGAATTAAACTTGCAGGAAGGTAGGTAGTGAAGGTAGGTACCCATCAGTAAAACCGTAAAAGACTCACCAGAACCAATAAAATGTTAGCATAGGATCCTGTAATTGGCTCTTTACGAAGTTTTATTATATCCATCAATACAAATTACCATTTGTTACAGAATCCGTAGGATCAGCTTCACTCCTTGTGTAGGATAAGATTTATCAATCACGCTATTGAAAGTAAGTATACAGGGTGGTATCCACGGCGACGCGGTGACGCGGTGACGGTGACGCGGCGACACGGTGACTTATTATTTGTAAATTTTTACCATGTTTGTAAATATGTGAGCACCATGTATCTATCAGATAATTAATTTATTTCATGGTTTCATTTTTAATTCTTTTACCTATTGTGGTATAGTAATTTTATTTTAGGTGCATCGTCTTCACATATTATGATTATATAAAATGTATGCATAATATTGAAAGAATTTTAAAAGAGTAACGGTGGAGTTTCTTTCCCGTTCTTCTCCATACGAAAACTAGCTTTTTGAATGGGCGACTAGAATCAATTCTATTTATTGTAATTTTTGACGTTCAAAAGTGCCTTTTATGTGCCTATTTGAAATAAATGCTTTGACTTTGACGCACAACCTGCTACCGATTCAGCACATGATTCTGACGTTCCTTCCGACCGACAAAAAATTGCTGTTCCATTTATTTTGCCCACGTATGTAATTGCACATTTCTATGAAACAGCAGATTTTTTTTTATATAAACGTCGAGAGATTGCTAAGCTAGAGGTCTAGAATCATGTACTGAATTAATATTGGTTATAGTTTACGCGTCAATATCCCTGCTAGCCTTTACAAGCAAATAGCAAAGAAGCAATATGGAGATCAGGACGATAGAAGTCAGTCAGTTGAAAAAACGCTGGAACGGATGTTGAAAACAAGTTGTTTATTTTTCCTCTTCTATAGAGCGGCTTACAACACAGATGACGTCATGAGAATAAAATCCAGAAAGATACCAGCCGACTAGGAAGTCTGGGTACAATTTACAAATCATTACTATCAAAAACTCCACCTATTACTCCAACAGATTTTACGACGCAGTTCCACGACCCACACAGTTACTTCAATATTTTTATGGACCAAGGTTCCTGAAGGCACAGTATTTCAATTGTTCAGTGGACCGGCACAGTTTATAGGCCGGCGTCGAGTGACGTTGTAATACGGACACAAACATTACCCGTTTAAATTGAATTTCGCGCAATTTATCAGGCGCTTCGATAAAATACGGCCCCCTTCCACCTGGAAACGATTTAATTCTACAAGAGTATGCGTGGAGTAATTTAGTAAGTGATGCTCCGCGTGGAAGGTTGATGGTTATGGATTTTTGGTGAGCGCGTAAAATAAGATCGTATGGGCAAAGTTGGTTGTTGTGAATGATAATTATGTATGTAACCTTTTTGTTTCATATATAGTTCACACACTTCATGTGAAGTATACCTGCACTTCATCAGACAAGCGTTGTGTCATCTCTGAGGAAAAGAAAGAGCTAAGAGTTCTATCATCTCATTTTAGGCTACAAAATTGTATAACGAAGCAGGCAGACAGCATGATTCAATAGATGTGGATGTCATGAAGCTATTTCTTTCGGTGAAAAATGGCACAGCGATCAGAAATAACTCAGAAAACAACACACCAATATACACAATCATGAACCACTAAAGACAGCTAGATTAAACATTACTAGCTTCCACCTAATAGAAATTACTTTAGAAACCACAATCGCGCCGACTTCGTCTGGATCGCAATACGAAACTTCGCGTTGAAGTTCGCGGCAACTTCCAGTAATGCGATTAAAAGTCGAGTTTGGTCGTGGGACGCGACAATAGATGTTACTTTAACGTTGTTTGTCTTGCAACATCCTCGGACAGCGAGACTGCGACATTGAAGCCGTTATTATGGTGAAGTTTTCTCACTGTTTTTGTTTGGGTTGATTAATTAGGATCGTGTAACAGGGTGATAATTTTGATTGTGTTTGAATTTCACCCGCTGAGCTTCGGCTTCAACTCGGACCCTAGTCCGAGTTGAAGCCGAGCGTTTAGTAAGTACTTACTTTTGTAGAACTTAATTACTTTGCTAAGGTAGGTACAGAATCACATACTTAAGTAGACTATCTAGCTTAAGAATTATGGTCAAGAGATACCTGCTCAGGTTCCTTTTCAGAGACACAGATAAAATAGGTAGCCAGGGCTGGTAGAGGCTCTGGCTCTGTGACCAAATGAGAGATAAAGAACAAACCAGCAAGACAGATTAAATTCCCCAGGCTGATGATTACTTAGGATAACTTACTGAACAGCAGCATTATTGCTTGCTGCTGGAGAGCTGCATTGCACTAGACCTAGAGTCTAACGAATTTCATTGGGTTTCTGATCTTCAGGGTCTCATAACCATCTCGCAATCAACGGCGTTCAACTGATTATTAGGTACCAAGGTTAAAAGAGGTTATGATCTGAGTTCCAGATCATGTTTCCAATCACATCCGCATATCAAACACGTCATGACCCACATTCCAAGAGCTTGTAGCAACAGTTTTCAATTTTTCGACGTTCAAAAACTAGCAACAAACTGGCTAGTCTTGGAACTTCCGCAAGTCTAACTTTGATGAGTTCGACACACGACGCCCGCGTAAGCGCCCCAACTTGCACAATGCTTCCTTTACATTCTTTTTATACTTTTGAATAAAACTCTCGGCAGAATTTACTTTGTCATCGCTTTGTTCGTTCGACGGTTATGTGTTTTAAATTCTGTGTATTTTTTGGACAAAGTTTATGGAATACAATGAAAAAGAAATACCTAAAGGAAATCAGGGAACGCCTAACTTGAAAACTTCATTTTAATATAGAGCGAAATCAAAAGTTGGACATATACCTGCTTCAAAATGAATTGTCTAAGGACGTTAGTGCATCATGATTCATGCACAACAACAGAAAAACAGTGGAGCCGTCCATCACGTCACGCAGCATTCGACCGTCTGAAAGACGTTATGCTTGCTTATGATAGTCCGACGTCTTCCTGACTGTTGTATCGTGGTCTGTTTATGGGACTTTAACATGTAGGTGTAAGTACTTCTAAGTACCTCTGCCTAGGCCTACCCCATCCGGTAATATAGATTCAAATATCTGGCAAGCAGCATATCGGATCGGTAGATTAATACCTAATAATATTACCTATATAAAATTATTATTAAAAAAATGTCTTCTTTTCCTGTCACGGGACCCTGGGGTCCCGGACCTTTGGAACTTTGAAAGTGTACCAGGGGTAGAAACCCGTCAGACACTTAATGAAATGATGCACTATGCAACTACACTCAAAGACAATCCTCGGTTGGTGCAGGACTATATTTAAGGATATTAAAACATTGATATTGGAGTTTTGGGTGGCTTAAGGAGACTACATGGCCTAAAGCGCGGTCACTGTCGGACTGCATAGAAAAGAAAGAAAAGCGCTATGACACAACGCTGGTAATTTATTGCAAAATATGAAGCAATTATTTCATTACAAAAAATTTATTGTTTGGACTAAAAAATTAAAACACTAGTGCTTTAGTATGTTGTTTGTAGAATAATCTGACAAAAAATCAGAATGATTGTATCATATATACTTATATTAGTATGGTTTTTATTGTGAAACGAAAGTTTTTAAAGGTATCTTCATGATTTAAATTAGTTGTATTATGTTATACTTATCAACACACTATCTAACTAGAATATATCCTGAAGAATATCATATATTTTTCTAATTTTGTTTACTGTAATTGATCATATACTTTTAGACATTATAAAACTTGTGTTCAGGTCCTGTAGTCCCTTTATGTGAACTGGTTATCAAGAACTATGACTATCGCGCCTGCCTGAGTAATTATACGGATAAAATGGCAGCTCGCTAGCACATAGTGACAAGGTAATCGCAAGCAGCGGTGAGAAGTGGATAGATATTCCACGTAATATATATTTTTACATTTTTTGACATTTCGCGGGACCATGGGGTCGCGGACCTTTGGAAGGCGTACGACAGGCCTGAGCCAACTGAGTTGGCTCAGACCTGTAGTAACGGGCCCCTGCGAGTTGGCCCAACTCACACAACAAACAGGCCCGTTAGATGCCATTGTGTGAAACTCAAGGAACATATTATTTACTCTAGCGAGTGAAACTGAACGCAGCCGAGCAGCCAACAACCGACCGATGACGATTTGACGTTTGTCATGCCAAGTTGTCAAAAAAATGTCAGCCAACAAGGAAAATAACCTTGTTCAGGCATATATTGAATTAAATAAATTCTGCCAAAGTGGTGACTATGATAGAGCGTTAAAAGCAACAGGAAAAGGTAAAGAATCTAACCCTGTAATATTTTCCAAAAAGTATGGACAGTTTATTTATAATTCATGAAATAAGATTACCTCACTTTCCAGCCCTATCTCTTCACATAACTATCCATTTCTTGTTTAATTCTCATCCAAATTATAGTAATGTGCCTTAAGTTTATTGTCATGTTGATTTGCAAGTGGTATTTGATCGATATTATTCATGGAATGTTTGTAAATAATTTAAAGTTGGGTGTTTCCAGAAGTTCATGTCATTAAACCATGACATGAACTTCTGGAAACACCAGTTACTTATTAGTCAATAGATAACAATTCAATTGAAACCAAATATATCTGTATATTTCCTCTTTTCCATATGCTGCTGCTTTTAAATACTCATTTATTATGCAAACAACCACATCATCTGTAATAGGTAACCTGTTTATGTAGTTTGAATTCAATTGCAAACTATGTAACCAATCCTTAAGTTATCATGAATGTAGTGTTATTTTTCTCAGTACAAAACATAAGTTACATAAAAACATAGTAGAATTATCTTAGTTTTATTTTAGTTATATACATTTCTGTATAGATTCTAATTCTCTACTATGGGATAACTTGGATTATTTAAGTCAGTGTTTAAAAACAGTTTTGATATTTTTAAAGTACCTCTAATTTCATTCTTAAATACTTTTTTCACTTCTTATGCTCTGAAAGTGCTTCTTTGTGCAGGGTATAGGCTGCACAAAATCGAATTTTGTGCACAAGGGCATTAACATATCTACTCATAAATGTATTATATTAAGGCAAAGAAAATGAGCCATACAGCCAAATGCAATAAGAAGTTCATAGATAGAATTTGTTATTATATAATATTTACTTTAATTTATTTGCCTTATGTGTTTAAGATATAATAGATATTAAAATATTAATTCAAGTACGGTAGGTTAGTTGATTTAAGAAAATTATTATTACAAAATTAATTTAATAGTAGGCTGTATAGGTCTGCAGCCTAATATCAACGTCGTAAGATTTAAAAAAAAATAATTTCCTTCAGTATTCAAAACTGTTCTAATTTTACTTTGAATTTTAATTAAAGAAATGTTATGTTATACTACTGTTTTATTTCCTCGCAATCGAAGTGAAAAGCAGAGTTTATAACTCGTCCACAAAACCATTTCTATCCTCGACATTACTATCAGCCCTCGCCTTCGGCTCGGGCTGCTAAAAGTCTCGGATAAAAATGGTTTGTTTTGTGCACTTGTTGTAAAATCTACTATTAACCACCTATATGCATTTATTGTTTTCTGAGCACGTCTCCTTAGCTGCTGAAAAACAAACAAAAAGAAATGAAGAATAATACTGACTAAATTTTTATTGTTAATGAAAATGTAAAGTTCTATTGTCAAAGTAGTAATTTTAGGCCCTATCAGACAATGACAGAAGATTATTTAAGAAGATGATCCATATAAATGCTCATAGTTTAAGGTAATATAAGTAAGCAAAACCTTCCACCATTTCAGTCCTTCAAATAGCTCCAAATGAGCAGAAGGCATTCCAATGCAAGATAGTGTGCCTCATCCAACTGCACAACTTCAAGGAGGCTCTAGCAGTGCTCTGCAACACCAAGAATGCTGCGTTGGCCTCCGATCTGCACTTTGAGAAGGCTTACGCTCAGTACCGTCTCAACTGCCCCAAGGATGCGCTGCAAACTGTTGATAATGCGCCGGAGTTGACTACAGCTTTAAAGGAACTAAGGTAGTTAGCTAAGCAGTTACTTAGAAAAGTAAAAGAAATCAGAGGGCCAATTCTCGTCATTTTAAGAATGTTCAGTCTGATCTCAGTCTAAAGCTGTCAAAAATACCTAAATTCCCTACAGTTTTGACAAGTTTTTGACATTGATTGTCGCTGAGATGATATTGCGACTAGATTTTTAACATTTTTAATTACAGGAATTGGCCTTCAGGTGTTACTGTGACCTACTTTGACTAATTATGGGGAAATCTTCCCATTTACCACAGTCAGATCTTCTCCTACCTCATAAATGACATGTCCTCACTTAATAAATTGATCTTGTCTGACAAAGATGCAACTAAAAATGCTAACTGAAGTATAACCTGCAGTATACTTATTTCTAAATTGTATTCTGACAGCAACAACATAATCTTACTTTCTAATTGACTAAATTCGCCGGTAATATTACTTACCAACAGTTGAATTTGATCTCTTTTTTATTCAATTTACACCTTTTCAGGGCTCAAATCCTGTACCGTTTGGAACAGTACCAGGACTGTTACAACTTGTACCGTGACATCGTGAAGAATACCACCGATGAGTATGAAGATGAGAGGAAGGCCAACATGTCTGCCGTTGTGGCTAACCTTGCTGCACTTAATCCTGTAAGTTTCCTTATTTATTGTATTAATAATTTAAGTTTACATCATTTAACAAGAAGTAGTGGGTAAGTCACACGTGACTTCACGCCAGTATTCCCCGCAGGGTAAGGCAGAGGTACACCTATTAAAAAAGAACAGAAAAAGCCTAGGCTATAAGAATCCTAGACATTTTAATACAATCAGGGATTTAGGATTGTTTTGTTTAAAAAAATAACAATATTTTGAATTATAATGTTTATACTTCATGAAGTACACCCCATTACTAAGGCGAGTAATTTATATTAATTAAAACCATTTTTTTTTTTATTAATTTTGATACCATTAATCTTACCTGAATAGTGGTGAATGTGTTCACCACCACTTTTAGAATAAAAATTTGCTATCTTAACTAATCACGATCGTCTGTTCCAGTCATCAGAGCTCCCTCAATTCGAAGATACAACCTATGAGCTAACATACAATGCTGGCAGCACACTCGCCATGCGTGGCAAGTACAATGAAGCGCTACCTGTACTCAAGAAGGCTGAACACGCTTGCTCTGAGAGTGTCATTGAAGATGGAGGGACTGAGGAGGAGGCGAAGGAGGAAGCTGCTATTATCAGGTGAGTTGAGATGTTATAATACACGAAAATGGTATGAACAAAAAAAAACAACAACAACAAAGTGCGCAATAATGTAGAAGCCAACCTGACAGATTCAAATAAAATGTAATTTTGTTAGTAAAGTAACAACTGCCCAGTTTCTAATTAAAACTGACAATGTTCAAATCCAGATTTTAATGCATTTCCAGGACCAGGAATATACCTTTTATTTCCTTATTTTTCTGCATGTATAGAACCATTACTATGACTTGCGCTAAATGCGTTTTTCACACACAAATAAAAGCACGCTGTTGGATTTCAGCGCTCGACTTACTGCCGAAGTTGAAAATCCAACACCAACAAAACGCTTTTATTTAGGCATTCATTTAGGTGTTAGTGAAAACGCGCATAACAGATTATCTATTATACAAATAGATTTTATATCTTAGGTCATCTTTATCAATCTATTATCTGTGCTCTTTTTAACAGAGTGCAACAAGCATATTGTCTACAACAAATGGGCAAGGAGAAGGAAGCGGCATCCATCTACCAGAATGTGTTGAAGGACAAGCCAAGCGACCAAGCGCTTGTTGCTATTGCTAGCAACAATATTGTTGTTATTAACAGGTAACTTTTTCTTTTACAATCAGCATTCTCTTTATATGACAACTTGAAAGTAAAATCGGCCTCGTTAATCCTTTACCTGTTTTGAAAACAATGCTCAGTAAACTGAAACTTCACTAAAGTTCAAAATATCAAAGGCCCCTCTCCCATTACGAAACACGTAGGATACGATACTCAAGTCGCATACTAGCTGAATACTTGTTGGCAACCCGACGTTCGCATATTACGTTACTGGAAAATAACAAAATGCATCATTTGTTTTGTGCTTTTTTAATGAACGGACGTATCTTTTCTCATGTAATTTATAGTTATATAAACAAGGATTTCAATTTCTTGCACAAATTTAATATTTTCTTGCTCCGCCGCCATTTTTTCGAGATAGGTAGGAGACGCGACGCGCGGTCGACCAGCACTGCGGGTCGCGCGCGACTAGTCGCGGACGCGTACGATACCGGTAGCCTAGTGTGCGAGCACCGATACAAATGTATGTGCGATACTCCGTGGCGAATAGTCTCCGAGACTCGCAAGATACTAGAGTCGCCTGGGCGTATCGTAATGGGAGAAGGGTCTAACTGCCATATAGACAAGTAGAGCTGTCTTTTTGACATGCTAGGGACATTCAACCTTGAAGTGGTAAAGGAAATACGAGGACGACTATAAAAATCAAAAGGGACTGCATGGGAAAACGTATACTACAAGGAACTGGTAGATGAAAGAACCGTTCAAAGTTCTCCTGAGCTTGAACATTTTCAAAAGTAACCAGTTTTGTCAAATTTAAAAAATACTTACAACAAAGTCCTCCTTATTTCACCGATAAACTTTGTTGCTGATAAGGATCTAATCAATAATACATTTTTTGTTGTAATTATCATCAAATAAAGCAGTATAAATAGAAACATATAATTTCCACCTTTTTTCTCATTTTCCAGGGACACGAACGTGTTTGATTCCCGCAAGCGTATGAAAGCGGCGACAGCGGACGGATTGGAACACAAATTGAACTCAAGACAGCGTGCCTCCATCACCTACAACCAGGCTATACTCGCTATTTATTCTAACCAGGTATGTGCTGATGATTTGGCTGCATTTCTGAAAAAAAATACCGGTTTCGTAACCTTTTAACTAGAGATATTATTTTGTGACAAAAATATTGAATTACATATTAAAATGGATTAAATTTCCGACCATTTTCATTTTTGACCGGAAAATCGATTTGTGAGATAACGCTGGCCCGACCTACCAGCGTTTTTATCTCACAAATCGACGCGCGATTTACTTGTGGTTATCAAATGTACAAACACGCTATGAATATGTTTGTACGCCAGTAGCGTGCATTGGTTTTCAGAATAGGTAGGCACTAGGCCGGGTCTAGTCTAGGCAGACGCGGTCACTAATCAGAAAAAAAAAACGTGTGTGGTCGGAGGACCCCCGGCAGGAACGAAGTTCATAATTTAAATTCAAGATGACGGCTGTAAAATTTTTAAAATGACAATATTTAAAAATATTCGCAACCGCCGTCTTGGATTTTCATTTTTACCTCATATCCTCTTTAGCACTTTCGAAAACCATGAAAACGACAACAATGAGAAATTTGAAAAAATTGCAGCTGCCATCTTGGATTTTCATTTTGACTTCACTATCGACTTCAGCCCCCTTTAAAACCATAAAAACGACATGCATGATGAAAAATTAAAAAAATTACAGCCGCCATCTTGGATTTTTATTTTGACCTCACTATCGGCTTTAGCACCCATGAAAACCATAAAAAGGACACCCATGACGAAAAATTAAAAAGTTACAGCCGCCATCTTGGATTTGACCTCACTATCGGCTTTAGCACCCTTGAAAACCATAAAAACGACACTCATGATGAAAAATTTAAAAAAATATAGCCGCCATCTTGGATTTTCATTTTGATTTTATTATCGGCGACCATTAACCATCACTTTCTTTCCTCGCACGGCCAAATTACGAAGTATTATTTTAACATTCATACTCGGTTGGTTATTTGACACCCCGATCTAAGCTTGCTTGAATATTCGAATGGAACCCGCGTTTAAATTATAGCCAGCCTGCACTATATAAGGTTAGGCTACATAGATAGCCTCTACAGTACACTTGGTTCGCACAGGTAAAGCGCGCGTCACTTCTTGAAATAAAAATACTATACATTTTAAATATTCTATATTTTACAATCACGAAATTGTAGCGTAATTCTGTCGATTCTCACAACAAAAAATTTTGTTTTTTTACCCAGCCTATCCTGAAAAATAATCTACAAGGAAATATTTTTAAGATACGCTGTACTTATATTGAAAGAAAAAACACAATAAAAACCTTTTTCTCGTACTATTCCAGCCCGATTTCTGCAAGCAATGCTGCGTGAAATTAGTCCGCGAGTTTAATGCGAAGCGTCGCGCGGCGCTGGTGGAGGCGTCGTCGCTGATGAAGGAAGGCGCGCGACAGCAGGCGGTGGCGCTGCTGCTGGCGCTGGGAGGGGACCTCACGCTGGCTGCGGCGCAACTGTTGTTGGCGCAGGTAAGGGAGGCGCCAGGCGGTGGCGCTGGGAGGGGACCTCACGCTGGCTGCGGCGCAACTGTTGTTGGCGCAGGTAAGGGAGGCGCCAGGCGGTGGCGCTGGGAGGGGACCTCACGCTGGCTGCGGCGCAACTGTTGTTGGCGCAGGTAAGGGAGGCGCC
Source organism: Luperina nickerlii (assembly GCA_963855955.1). Taxonomy (NCBI): domain Eukaryota; kingdom Metazoa; phylum Arthropoda; class Insecta; order Lepidoptera; family Noctuidae; genus Luperina; species Luperina nickerlii. The sequence goes on from OY979669.1 coordinate 20,830,314, forward strand.
AGGCGGTGGCGCTGGGAGGGGACCTCACGCTGGCTGCGGCGCAACTGTTGTTGGCGCAGGTAAGGGAGGCGCCAGGCGGTGGCGCTGGGAGGGGACCTCACGCTGGCTGCGGCGCAACTGTTGTTGGCGCAGGTAAGGGAGGCGCCAGGCGGTGGCGCTGGGAGGGGACCTCACGCTGGCTGCGGCGCAACTGTTGTTGGCGCAGGTAAGGGAGGCGCCAGGCGGTGGCGCTGGGAGGGGACCTCACGCTGGCTGCGGCGCAACTGTTGTTGGCGCAGGTAAGGGAGGCGCCAGGCGGTGGCGCTGGGAGGGGACCTCACGCTGGCTGCGGCGCAACTGTTGTTGGCGCAGGTAAGGGAGGCGCCAGGCGGTGGCGCTGGGAGGGGACCTCACGCTGGCTGCGGCGCAACTGTTGTTGGCGCAGGTAAGGGAGGCGCCAGGCGGTGGCGCTGGGAGGGGAGCTCGCGCTAGCTGTTGTTGGCGCAGTTAAGAAGTTACTCATGCTTTTGACAACCTAGATCGATAAAAATTAGTTTTCCAAATACCGACTTTTTTTAACTGGTTACCATATCAAAAAGTAAGTAAAATATAACCTAACTAGACCCCTGTTTTGCATTTTTACGGCTTCACAAAAAAAAACATCGAGTTTTTTTTTTATTTATAAGGTCTATCTATTTATTCTTTATTTTTATTTTGTCGTGTTTAGATATCGATACCCCTCACGTCTACAGAGATACTCTAGCTAATTTAATTAAAACCTGTATATGCGCTGTCCAAAACATATTATATTTTAATTGAGTGTGATTTTAGAATTTATATTTGAATCCGTTAAGCAACAAGTTCTCGTTTTTTTTTTTTTGACCATTAAAACTCTCGAAATATGTACGGACATCCATATCTTAAAAAAAAAACAGTGGCACTCCGAGAGTACCGACAGAAGTGAAAACGAAACACACCCGAAGGTTGACTGGTAGAAAATGCCTATGGCATTAAGTCCGCCTCTGTACATTTATGTGCTTGAAGTATTAAATAAATAAATAAATAAATAAACAGAATACTTTGCCATCACTCACTGACATATCGGATTTAAAACCGAGTACATCCCGAGGACAGCCGAACACATCCGAATGTAGCGCGGTGTCGGTAACAGTGTAACGAGTTCAATGGTTTTTCCCATCTCAAAAAATGCCCATGCCTAAAGAAGTTTTCACTTCAAAACATATAGAGTTTTTTTATTGAAATCAGCTCCATAGCTTGTTTACAGGAACAGGATTGGTTTGAAATAATATGCTAGATAAGTTAGTCTTATCCGGTAGCATTAATCGCTCCGTCCCGGCACGGGCTTCTGGCGGCCCATTACAATAGAAAATCAATTGTGTCTCATTAGCGAGGATCAAGCGATTAAAATATACAGTTTTAACTTTTGTAGCTATCTTGGTTTTGTTTTGTAAATTTGTGTTCTGATAGTTATAATAAAAACAATAACATCTATCGAGGCCCTCATTAGGCGGTTGGATCAAGGGCCTGATTCAGAAGGCAGTACTCCTCGATACGGCTCGCATTATGAGGAGGTTCCTGTCTCTGGAGCCCTAACACCGGTAGCTTGGACCCTGCTCCCGACACCGGCGGACAAATATTTTTAAATGTTTTTTATACTTATTTGTATATTTTAAGAAACATTTAAAAATGTAATTGAATAAGATAACAGAATAAATAAACGAAATAATAATTATAATAAACGTTTATTATTATTATAATGTTCTAAATCGCTTGTTTACAGGGTGACCGCAAGGGCGCAGTGAAACTTCTAGAGGAAAGCGAATTCAAGTATCGTCCGGGTGTCATCGGCGTACTGTGCACCTTGTTAAGTGCTGATAACGAGTTCGAGAAGGCTTCGCAACTCTTCACAGATGTGTATGAGCATTATAAGAATGATGAGGTATGTTTTGAAATAACGTGGTTCTATTTTGATGAAAATAGAGGGTATTTTATACATATATAGGAAAAGGTATAGTGTGTCTCGTTATTATCAGGCATATTTTAATTACTATGGGGATACTATGTGGGTAGTGTTGGTTATTGCGCAATAGAAAAACGTTTTGCAGTTCAAATCAGATAATAATTTCATGAAAAATTTAATCACACTAGTAAATCATACACTTTTGGTGCACGATACAACCAGATACGAACGCGAGACAGTTTCTGAGCACATGTTGTCCAATGATCAAGTCCCCCGCCGCTTCGCTGCTCGCTCTTTTATACTGGTACCAAAACAAGTCGAGCAGTGGGGCGTTGGGAGAAGTCGAGTGACGTACTTATCGATGGCGTGATCGGTGCATGTGTTGTTTACAGCTTAGAGAAATGACGCATGGCAACCGACACATATTTTAAGGAGTTATGGTATGGTTAAAACGGTGAAGGAAAACATCGTGAGGAAACTGGCATGTCCTAGAACCAAAATTCGAAGACATGTCACCAACCCGCAGTGGGCCCGCGTGGTAGTCCACTGTCCACTTTCTCTCGTAGAGAGGCGGCCTGTGTTTCAGCAGTGGGAATATTATAAGCGGTATATACCTATGTTAAGTTATATAGAGTAAGTATTACTATTATGTATATTTCTGTTAGCAAGTAGCCCTGTAAAGTTTAATTTCAAGAGATATGTTGTGATATTACAAGTTTCAACTTTGGTTTTTACTTCAGCAATGCATCGACTTTTTAGGTCTTAGATCTGTTTTGAAATGAAATAATAATAGTTTTGAAGAAAATTTTGCAAATGTTTACAGACTGACGCGATTAATTACAGAATGACTTATAGCATCAGATGACAGATCATCTTCCCTCGTTGCTGGGCCTTGACCTCTTCTTGTGAGAGTTTCATTCCGGTTCTAACTGCAATAGCAACAACTTCATCCGTCCTTATCTTTAAATAACTAACAGCTCCTCAAAAAAACACTGGCACTCCGGTAGTGCCGACAGAAGTGAAAACTTGAACAATTACGAGTGTATTTTGTGAATCGTCTTATAAACAAAATGTTATATATCCGTGGTTCAGCGCCATCTCGTCGTTGTTGGATGAACTACGTAGTTAGTACGCGAGGCCCTCGTAGTTCTTCCCGATGTGCATAGATGGCGCTGTCTTACGTTTTACGTCTTACGAATTTTCGATCAGGGTCACGTGACCTGACGCTAGTTTAGAAGTTTTTACCCATTCCAAAAAAAGTACACAGCGCCGCTAAAGAAGTTTTCACTTCAATAAAATGACTATGATTCTTCTCTCTCACCGCCATTGAGACCGCAAATTGGGTCACTTTATGTAAAATTCTACATATACTTGTAATTTGTATGGCGTAACATAATAAAGAGTGTCGTATCCCCGCAGCGCTTCGCGTCGCTCATCAGCGTGTGGCGCAGCGCGGCCGGGGCGCACGCGCGCGCCGGCGCCGGCGCGGCGGCCGCGCGCGCGCACGAGGCGGTGGCGCGCGCGGCGCCCGGCGACCGCAAGAGCCTCGCGCGGCTGGTGAAGGCGCTGGCGCAGCACGACCCCGCGCGCGCGCGCCAGCTGGCCGGGAGCCTGCCGCCGCTGCACCAGCTCGAGGTGCCCTCACCTTCTTTCTTTAAAAACCCCCCAGTGTAGGGACACTGGGGGGTTTTTAAAGAAAGAAAGAATAACAATTATCTGGCAAAAGTTCATGAAACACAGTACATACACATTCACGACACATAATTGATGGATGATGGTAATGGTGGTTTTAACCAACTTCAAAAAAGGCGGAGGTTCTCGATTCGACTGTTTTTTTTATGTAAATAGTCGTAGATGTGGAATATTATAACAGCAAAAATCTAAATTATGTCAGATATGATGAAAAATGTTGTTATAAAAAAACATTAAGTACACCAACAGTCAGATGTGACCAGAAAAAATTTTTTTAAGTTTCATCAAATAGTTATGCAATATGATATACGATTCAGAAATTAAGCTTCTAAACACTACAATAAAATAAAATATCCACTATAAAAAAATATCACAAATGAAAAAAAAAAACATTAAACCACTTCATACTTATTTACTAAATCTTTAGCACCCCAGAACTTGTGTTAATCTTTTTTGTGTTTTTGTTCAGACCAAAATTGACATAGACGCTTTGGAATCATCAAAATGGATGATGGGAGCAAAGGTTGTGAAGAAAACCGTACAAAGCAAGCAGGAACAATCGCCTGGGTAACTATTACCATACATTTATGACATTCCATTCCACAGCAAATTCTGTTTATTTCCACATAATTTTTTTCAATAAACACACTAACCATTACTTTAATATTATTCCTCGGTTAATATAATTTGCTCGGATATGTCTATTAATTTTTAGCTCAGTGTTATCTGATTTAAATCATTTTATTTTTTCTCTAATTACAGAACGCCTGGTTCGGAACTCCTCGGCAAGAAGAAACAGACACGCAAGCGCAAGACCAAGCTCCCGCCCAACGCAGACCTGTCCAAACCTCCTGATCCAGAGAGGTAACTAAAATATCACCACCAGCCATATTCATTTTTCTATGTTGGGGTCAGATTTTGGTCATTATTTGAAACGAAGGCACTGACTGACTAGCCAGGGTTTGGATTTTCAAAAGTTTGGTAGAATAGAGACCCGATGATTGTGCAGTACAGCCCGATTCAAACTTTATGGCGGCTAGGTACAGACGCCAGCACATCAAGCTACCCGAAACTGTCAAATTTTCGCAATCAACTTTGAACCTTATGCTTTAGCAATAAAGTTGAAAGTCTATTAAAGAAATTTGACAGATTGTAGTAGCTTGATATGCTGGCGTCTGTACATGAGGCGAGTCGCTGCGCTGTAACAAATTCACATGTCAGCGGGGGTGAGAGGTGAGGTACTGCGCAAGGAGTAGCGCCGACACTAGACTTCAGAGCCGCCATAAAGATTGGCCCGGCTGTATCTGATAGTTGAATTGGTGAAAAAGAAGAATAAAATCTAAAAAGTTTCTCGGATTTTTTAATTAAGTTTAACCCTGGCAACATTTTGCGTTACTAACCGTTGCGCTTTTAACCAAAAGATGCCTAACGCTAATTGCGTTTATTATCCACAGATGGCTGCCCAAGTACGAGCGTACCGCGTATCGGAAACGTCGCGGTGTGCGGCGTGACGTCATCAAGGGGAGCCAGGGCATGTCCACCACGGCTACTGACCAATAGTAAGTATAAAGACATTATTATGTGTATTATGACTGTGTCTATCAAGGCCGTAGGTACAGTCCTTTCAGTTATTTTACCTCTGACAGCGCCAACCCAACTACATCCTTATTGTAACGAGAATAAAGATCACTATGATTTTGACAGACTAGTCAGTGGCAACGACCCATCAGCAACCTTATAGAAACGAAAATAAAGATCACTTTGATTTTCACAGTGATGCAAATTCAGAGGTAAAATAAGCTTGAAAGGACTGAAAACCATAGTATTTAGGTTTATCCAGTCAAAAAGTTGGTAACATTGGCAACCGAGAGTGCGTTAGTTTTTTTTGTAGATAGGTATTTACGACACGGATGATGTGGTCTTTATTGTACGAACTACAAATTATATAAGCAGAGCTTTTAACAAAAAAAAAATGCTTTGTATATTTTGTATTATATTTTTTCCGGTTTCAAGGTCAATCTCCAAGATTGTACCGCACATTCAATATCAAAAGTTATTTTTTATTGATAGCAATAAGAAATAGTGTCAAAGTGTATGCTTTATGTATGTAGGTATTTATTTTATACTAGCAGCGCTCCGCGGTTTCACCCGCGTAAGTTTCGATTCCGTGAGAATATCGGGATAAAAACTATCCTATGTCCTTTTCCGGGACTCAAACTATCTATAGACCAAACTTCATCTAAATCTATTCAACGGTTTACGCGTGATTGAGTAACAAACATCCAAACATCTTCACAAACTTTCACATTTATAATATTAGTAGGATGGTACACTACAAAGGTTATCTTTAAAAGATCACTTTTAGCGATAAGACCGCCCATTGTGTAATCTGTAATTTATATGGTGTACATAATAAAGAGTTTTCTATTCTATTCTAACTATATCCCATTACTTCCCCAGCGACATGAGCAAGCAGCAACCAACCCCGACGGCAGCCGCCTCGGCCGCCAAGTCGCCGCGCGTCGACAAACAAGCCGACAGCGCGTGGTCGCGCAAGCAGCAGCAGAAGAAGAAGGGCAAGGGGCGCAAGTGGTAGAACAACAACTATATTATATGTTTTATATATCAGCTGTGTGGTGTTTTATTATGTAGCTAGTACATCCATTTTGCCGTTGAGGATAAAAAAGATGAATTCATAGCCGGTTTCTCAAACGAAAATTATTGCAAAATTAATTAAACAAATTGTCATACGCGCGTAAGCTGCTGCGTTTGGCTGTAGATAAATTATTCAACCAATCGCGATATTGTTTACTTATATTATTCCGTTTATATCCACGTATCCATCCTAAGGTGGATACGCGGAAACGTCCAACATAAGCCTAAGGTGGATTCCCGAACATACGGTTCAACGTATCCACCTTAGGGTGGATTATTTTGGGAGTAATTTTCGTTCGAGGAACTACTTGGTACTGCTACCTATTCATAATTCTCATAAAGCAAAATAACAATGACTGAACTGCATCAACTGGTTTGCTTCTCATTTATTTTTATGGGTTTCTCATTGTCGCCTCTCTCAGCGTCTGTGCTGACCATCGTCATCTGCCTAGCCTTTTCACAACTTTATGCTGACCATGCTGGCCCATAAAAAAACATTGATGGACCTGAGCTTTTTTTTGTATTTTATTTTTGTTTTATTTATTTGTAGATTAATACTGAAGACAGAAAAAGAAGATCATGTCCCTAGTCCCTCTATCCTCAAAGAACAACAAACACATATAACTTCACACCTGTTTTCTTCGAAGGGTCTAACCGTTAGACCCTTCGAAGAAAACAGGTGTGAAGTTGCTGCAGAAGTGCACCTGCAAAGCATATAGGACATTCCAAATCTCCGTCGTCAACAAGACAACAGCTGCAGAAGGGCAAGGGGCACAAATGGTCGAACAAGAATTATATATTTTATAAATCAGCTGTGTCGTGTTTTATTATAAAACCATTTTCCCCTTGAGAATAAAAAGCTGATTTTGACACAGGACATATACGCCTTGCATAGGCAAAACAAAAGACTGATCAACTGAGTTCACTGACCTCTATCATACAACGTACTTGTATAATACAAGTCAGTGACTGAGTTGCATCTCGTATTGTTATAGTTTTTGCTCTATAACGGTCTGTGCTGACTATATTGACTCATAAAAACATTGATAGAACTCAACCTGTTTTTCCTTTGTATTTTTGTATCAACTTTATAAGTACTGTAGACATCTGGTTTTTTTTTTAATATATAGTTAAAGTATCACAGTCGGTGATACTTTATTCACTTTACAATGTAGCCTATTAGCTTAATAAGTAATTTAAAAACTTAAACTGCTAAGTAACTATAAAATTAAGAAATAATGAATACCGTAGGTCCATACAGGGTTTAAAAGTTGTTTATATGTATATCAACAATTTGTTCGATGTTGATAATGGCGACTGTCTGCCAAGTAGCCAATACATTTTTGTTTAGAATATCTAATATGGCTCTTTTCTTTTTGACTCTATCTAATATGGCTCTTTCCAGCGCAGTTTTGCATCCAGGGACATGCCGAAATACTTAGCAGTATTCGTGTACCTATGGTATACTCATAGACACGACTTATGGACTCTTGAACTTTTTCTACAGCTTCCTTGTGACTATTTCCAACAGCCATAATTGGTGTGTCGCCAGGAAAGGCTACAATGGAATTGTTTTCTACAATATCGCAGCAGTGTACAGTAGATACAGGACCAGACCCAGTACACTCCCTTGTGGTACTTCAGATTTTATCTGCCTAAGGTATAAATAGGCGTTTCTTTGTCTTATCATAAACAATCTGTTCGATATGTACGATGACTCTATGATGTCTGAAAATTGTAGAGACAGCATAGTTCTAGTAGTTCATAGTTTATTATGAGGCCATAATACCATACATTATCAAAAGCCTGTGCAACATCAAGGAAGCCCGTGGAGCAAACCCCTCTAGTTCTTTCAATATATATGTATTGGTCTTTTTATATATATGTATTTGGTCAAGCGGTCTAAACATGCATGCATTGCATGTAATGTAGATGAGTACTGAAGACAGAAAGAGAAGATGGTGTCCGCAGTGACTACAGTCCTCAAAGAATAATAATTTCGCGCGTCAACAAAAAAGCCGACCGTGCGTGTTCGCGCAAACAATAGCAGCATTAGAAAGGCAATTAAGGGACGCAAGTGGTACAACAAGAACAATATTATAATCTTTATATACCAGCAGTGTGGTGTTTTATTTCATAACTATTTTCCCCTTTTCTACATGATTGCAAAACTGCCTGAAAAATGGCCGTCAATGACGATGATCATCAATAGAATGTATTAAAAGTATCATAAAACTTTGCACGTTTGTTCTAATTAAGCATTATATTTATCAAGCTACCGGAAAAAAATGAAACTCAATAAATTAGAATTCAGTAGAGCTTTATTTAATTGGTTATGTGACAGATGTTTTATTCGATTAATTACTTTATACATTTGAAATCCTTGTGACATTATAATGCTATATTTGACATAGTGATTATATATAGGTATAACATAATCGTAGTTTTGACTAAAAATGAATGAATAATAATATGTACTTATAATATTTGTATTTTAATAATGGAAGAAGACTCATTTTATTAATGATTAATAAATCGATTATTGTTACAATGTCGCACGACTAGAAAGTCAAATATAGTGAAACCATATGCCACTTTACTATAAACGATGTACAGACGACAGCACATCAAGCTACTACAATCTGTAGATCTTCAACTTTATGGGAAAATCATAAGGTTCAAAGTTCATTGGGATAATTTGACAGTTTAGGGTAGCTTGATGGGCCAGGGCGTCTAGGTACGGTCAGCATCAAAAGTCGATTAACACTTCAGTTTTTTAAATCTTAGTTATTGAGCAAAATATTAACACTTCAGTTTTATTTAATCTCAGTTATTGAGCAAAATGTTTGTTGAAAATTGCATCGTACTTCTACTGCAATTTTGAATAAATATTTTGCTCAATAACTAAGATTAATAAAACTGAAGTGTTAATCGACTTTTGATGCTGACCGTACCTATATTCTGGAAAATAAAGCATTCATTCACTACAGGGTTTTCTACCCAACAAATAAATAAAAAGAAAAACAAGAAATTTTTCTATAAGTATGAGGTTTTCACTGCTCGGCGACGAAAGGACAACATCTACTCAACAGCTGAAATTATTCTCAAACCCTAGGCCGCCACTGGGCTGACCAGTTTCAAAAATCAATTTATGGAGTCCGTTGTAGGAGGAACGTTGATTGGCTAAGGCAGTAGAGGCACCAAATATAATAAATCCATATTTTAGACTTTTAATAATAAATTCTAAGATGTGAATGAATGCGCGATACGGAAAAGATGTTCTACCATGTCCAAAGAGTATCAGAAGGCCAATTCTTGTAATTTAAAGCCATCAAAATCCAGTCGCAGGCTCATCTCTGCGACAAACAAATGTCAAAATGTAGGAATATTAGAGGTATTTTTGACATTAAAACACCTCATCGAAGTTGACAGGGCACAGCGTGCTATACTCAAGGTTGGAGCTGGTCTCCTCTTTCGTTTTCCGACTACTGACCTATACAAAAATGGGACACACACTGTCAGAAAAAAATCATACTACTTACACTACGTAAGAAACATTCTCAATTGCAGTTTGACGCTAAGCTACCCGAAGACAACCGACGAAAGGGTAGGGTATGTCCCACGGCTCAATTCAAATCCACGCTCCCTAAAACATTCTATTGCTTCCTTGGGCATTATCGTTACAATAAATTCCTAAACCTAAATCCAAAAACTCGATCAAGCTGTATTAAAGAAATTAAAATATACAAGTAAAAACCCTAGACTATCATAAAACTGAGAATCTTTTGACCATTCTAAAATAAAACTAAATTTGACCAACCCCACAAAAACATGGCTGTTCCTCGCCTCCTTGAAAAACAACTCTCGCTGCACTCACTCCACAAAAGTCACCTTCACTCATACAGTGCTCATTTGAATTACTCACATACGTCTACCACTTGTCTAACACTTTACACAAGATGAACACTCACTCACACAATGTCACAACACGACTCAACAACTTCTGCAGAATTTATAGATAGGTATTTCCAATTATTACTTGCATGTTTTATTTGTGTTATGTATATTGTTTAACACTTACTTAGTTTCTATTTTTGTTAAGGCAATTTTAGACAGGGTCAGTGCACAAGTCAGTTATCGGCGCCAGTGCCCGCGCCTAGACTGGCTTCTAAATATTCGTGTGCGAATTTACAAGCCAGCGCTGACTTCCCGCCACTGTATTGACTTGAAATCAATTTACACGGGTTTTTTTTCGGGTCAGCGCTGGCTTGTCTCCATTTCGGCGCCAGTCACTGGATCTGTCTAAATCTGCCTTTATGCATATTGTTTAAATTCGACTCTTGCACGGTATCTCTGTAAAAGCTAATTCTAGCCGTGGAACCCCTTGTGACCTATAACACAGGTTTTTCCAATAGACCTATATCAGGCACCAGTCTCACATAAAGGTGGAATACAGCTGAGACATTTTTTGTACCATTAACAGTCAGCTTTGTGAAGAGAGAATAAATGATAAATTATTATTATATTAATTATTATTATTAAGACTGAGATCAGACTGTGAATGTTCTCAAAATTACTAGAAAGATCCGATCTTGAGTAAAACAATTTTAATAAATTAGATAGTCTATGAATCAATTGTTTCAACCAAGTTTTGGTGTCTCCTTATACCTATTACAGGCAAAGAAAAATACAAGTATGCGAAATAAAACAGACGTCCTTATTATAAGCATAACATTTATTCTAGAACATTAAAACTAAATTAATCCTTATCTTTTACCACTGTTCTTCCTCTTGGATTTACCGGGTCTCTGAGATTTGCCAGGCCTAGAATTCTTCTTACTATTGACTTGGAACGATTTAGTTTTGAAATTACCCTGTCTTTTCTCAGGAGCGGCGCCATTAAAACCTTCGAAATTGTTTGAAGATTCCCTTGTGTTTAGCTTTCCGCCTTTCTTTTTACCGCCAAAGCCAAATTTCTTGTCTTTCATTGCTCGCCTTTTATTGACTTTATTCTGTGGTCCTTTGCCATCTTTGCCTTTATTATTTCCTTTGTTGCTACCCTTGTTGTCATCTAGGAATCCTAGGTCTGATGATTTTCCTTTTCGTACACGTTTTAATTGTTCCAACATTTCTTTCTTGTCTGCTGCTTGTTTCAGCCTTGCGTCGGTCTGGAAAATATGATTAGTAAAAACAACTATGTTGAGATTGGCTTTCAGTCTAACCGGATGCAGCTGAATACCAGCATTTTATATGGAGCGACTGCCTATCAGACCTCCACAACCAAGTTACTGGGTAATCCAATACCCCTTCTTGGTAAGACTGGTTTTTGAAGTCACAAGAAATATGCCAATGAAAGTGTAATCAGTCATCTGTTCAATTCGACAAATTTCTCTTCATACTAGAAATGGAAAATGTATTCCAATACATAACGCATTCAAATGTCCAGTATGGAAAGCTGAAAAGTAGACAGTTTTTAAACAGTGATTACATCTCACACAATTTCTAATCATAAATAAGATTTTGTAACCAAATCAAATCGAGTTACTATTTGATTATGTACGCGCGTGATATAAGATCGTTAGCGTCATACAGTAGCGATAATCCACGTGTCGACACAATAGACAACTTTTCACAGCTGCATACTTATTATTATTTCATCATTTATTATCAAGTTTTTATTTACTGATTATCTTATAATATATAAAATTCTCGTGTCTCAATGTTAGTTACCATACTCCTCCGAAACGGCTTGACCGATTCTTATGAAATTTTGTTTGCATATCGGGTAGGTCTGAGAATCGGCTACTATCATTTTTTTTATCGAACTAAAAAATAATCTATATGGCAAAACAACGTTTGCTGGGTCAGCTAGTAAAATATAAAATGCTATTTTTAGACAACATTACTGAAGCTGTGTCCAACATTGTATGACCAACCACTACTCATTATTTGCAGTTGTTGCAACTGTAGTTTTGGAACTGCAAATCCTGCGAATGTATTAGCATGGCTGTAAAGAGTTGGCCTACAAAAACAATATTATTTTATATTAGATAGCTTCTGCTCGCGACTTCGTCCGCGTGAAATTTCTTGTTCCTCGACCCACCCCGTCGCATCGCCTGCCTGCTCTTTTAATTCGTTTACCTTTTTTCTGACTTTTTTTCTTTTTGCTCGGCTCCTAAAGGTCGTAGCGTGATGTTAAATAGCCTATAGCCTTCCTCAAGAATTGGGCTATCAAATGCAAAAAGAATTTTTCAAATCCGACTGGTAGTTCCAGAGATTAGCGCGTTCAACCAAACAAACGAACTCTTCAGCTTTATAATATTAGTACCTATACATAGATAGATAGGGACCTCTGCCTACACTACTGAATAAGGTTCAAACTTTACCTGTACTCTCTTAGCAATCTTCTTCTGATCTCTGAGCTGTCTAACTTTCTCTGTGCGAGCCTGTGCTGCCTGTTTCGCCATCAAGTTCTTGCGGACCTTCTGCATGTGGTCATCTGACTTGGCCATCTCCGCAAAGTAGTCATCAGGTCTAGAAAGATGAAAAATATATTCAAGATTATGATGATGCCTGGTAATGCATTAGTGCATTATAAAAGACCTAAATATTGATCACAGCCCTGCATCATGGGAACTGGGATTCTTTTATTTTTTGCATTATGGAAGGTATGGATTGGGAACATTTTCTATAATACCAGGTTCAAATGAATATTTCAGCTATATTTGGATTATGGAAGGTACTAACCCCTGCAAAAAAGCCACTAGCATCCAAGCTAGCTCCATTACAATAAAGCCAACTATAACAGAAAAAATACCAAATGAATTCTATCATACCTTCTTGTAGCTACACCAAGATCTTTCAGCTTCTTAATACCTTCTAACACAGCAGCCTGTGCTTGTCTGTGTAGGAGGTTCTCTCTTTTGAACTCATTGAGGACCGGGTCTTGTGTTGGGTCATAATTCTGTTGGCCTTTGCTATTCTCTTTTAGATTCCTGTAAAATAAAAGTGTGTTTTAGAAATATTGGGTTGATTATTTTTGAACAGCAATAAATAAGCGCAGCAGTGGGAGGTCTAGCAGGAAAGTAGACATCCATGTCTCTTCTCCATCTTGTATTCACCTCCATTATACAGTATGGAAACCACATATATGCAATAAATTATACCATATAGTTGTTATCGCTTTTTCTAACAATATACAAAATGAATGAAATCAGTCATGAAAAAAAATCTGCTGTTCCCTACATTTGACAAGTTTTGCGAACATGAGAAAATGTAGGGAACAGCTGATTTTTAGTGACCAATTTCGTTCTAAAATGCGATAACTGGTATGTGGTATAATTTTATTTACTGTATCATGTGGTTTCCATGCTGAATATATATTATATACTAGCTTTCGCCCGCGGCTTCGCCTGCGAGGTATATCAATAAAAACTATCCTATGTCCTTCCCTGGGATGCAATCTATCTCTCTGCCACATTTTATCGAAATCCATTCAGTGGTTTAGTTGTGAAAAGGTAACAGACAGACAGAGTTACTTATGAATTTATAATATTAGTATGGATTATACCTGAGGTACTCACTGTTATGAAACTATGTCTTTGATTTTTTTTTTTTTTTTGTAATGGGTTTGCTCTTGACTCTAGTCTAGGTCAGAGATGACAGAGACAAAGTCTACGATGGAGTGAGCTCACCCAGAAGAAGCCTGTTCACTCTTACTTTGATTGATATATTAATGTTTAAAAATGGAATTAGTGTAGAGAGGTGCATTATAAATACATTATGGAACATATACACAAGGAACCACATAGTATTACACAAACATTTATTTTGCTTAGTATGATTTTATGACAGTAGATAAACACAGACTGTGATAGACCATATATTTTTTTGACATTGTTAATTTCGTTTATAATTGCATGAATTTTTTGTTTTAATCTTTTTAAATAAGTTTACTATAACTTCAACTCAGATTTAGTATGCCTATCGGCGGAACATGGTTTGTGTACTTGACATTTATATTGAAAAACACCTGTAATCACCTATGTTCACAAAACAAAATAAATGAAATGAAAATGAAATGACCTTAAAATTCTGTGTGTCAGTCAATGTGTGTGCAACCCTAGGTGACATTAGCAATAGAAAAACCAACCAGGATGCAAAGCCAGACCTGCATTGATAATTTTGCCCACAATTTCGAAAAAAAAATGCAAGACTGAGGTGATAGAATTTGCCCTATCTGATCACACTGCGCAACTGCTGAAATGTCCCGTCCGTTTGAACTGTGTTCTGAAATATTGGTATAAATCACAACGGGATTTTAGCCAGGAGAATATTAATAAATTTAGAACCTGCCTGGAAAAACTAACATTCTCTGAAATTTATGACAGTGATGATCCAAATGAGGTATTCAACTTGTTTATTCAACAATTTAAATTATTTTATGACCTCTGCTTTCCCCGTAGACGTATTAAAATACCAACAAGCCGAAAACCAAAATGGATATCGCGAGGACTTAAACTGTGTAGCTTAAAAAAAAGGCAATTATTATGGACGTCTAGACTTAAACCTACTCAAATAAATAAAACAAAATATTTAAATTACACAAAGATATTCAAAAAAATTATTAATCTGACTAAACGATCTCAAAATAATCATAATATTAAAACTTCTGACAATAAAAGCAAAATGACATGGAAAATAATAAAGAACTCTAATTTAAATCTACCTAATGACTCAATGAATACTATACAAATTGACAATAAAACGATTAACAAACCTCAATTAATTGCTGAACAGTTCAATAACTATTTCATAGAAAAAATTGTGCCAATACCCGGAGCAGGCATAAGATCGAGTGCGTACATCACAAATAAACAAAAATCAATGTTCATGCCTCCATGTCAACCGATACAAATATTTAACATCATAAAATGCATTAAAAACACTAATAGCGTTGGGTATGACGAAATTTCTACTAAAATTATAAAACATGTAGCCGACTTAATCTCTAAACATTTGAGTCATATTCTTAATTTATGTATCAGTCATGGTGTTTTTCCGAATCGTCTCAAGGTCTCCATAGTGAAACCCATATTTAAAAAAGGTAATAAGCAACAAATGCAAAATTATAGACCTATTGCGCTTTTGCCAATTTTTTCCAAAATATTCGAGAAATATATTTATAATGAGCTTTACACATACTTAGAAAAACAAAAGATTCTATGCGACGAACAAAAAGGTTTCCGGAAGAACATGACAATAAACATGGCTATTTATGACTTTTTAAATAAAATTATGACTAATATTGATAATAAAACACCTGTCTGTGCTGTGTATTGTGATATGACGCAGGCTTTTGATTACGTTGACCATACTATCTTAAGAAACAAACTAGAGTCATACGGTATAAGAGGTAACGTTCTGGACTTATTAAGCACTTACCTTTCAAAAAGAAAACAATTTACCGCCGTAACAAACTTAAACTTTAAGACTAAAGAAGAAGTAACATACCTGTCGAAAGAACGCACAGTATACTTTGGTGTGCCACAGGGCAGTGTATTGGGTCCTCTACTGTTCCTAATTTATATTAACGACCTTCCCAAAGCTATAGACTTCCCAATAACACTCTTTGCTGACGATAGTACGATAATAATAGCATGTGACGAACCTAAATCATATGAAGCTGACGTTAATAATGCGGTAACTTCAATAATCTCTTGGCTTAATAATAATAATCTAAGAATTAATCTTGACAAAACTCAAATAATGCACTTTGGTCATAAAAAACCTAGTTTGAAAATGGAGGTCCAATACCAGAATAACAAAATTCACGATGTAGATAGTGCAAAATTTCTGGGTCTGATAATTGACAGGCAGCTTAATTGGAAGGATCACATTGAAGCGCTATGTAAGAAAATTAGTAGTTCATCATATGCCCTGTATAAACTTGCCCCTACAGTTAACACAGATGCACTACTTACAGCCTATCATGGTCTTGTAGCATCTGTACTAAGATATGGTGTTATATTCTGGGGTAATTCTACAAATAGAGAAATCGCTTTTAAAGCACAAAAGCGATCCATCAGAGCCATGTTCAAACTTCAAATGACGGACAGTTGTGAACCACTTTTCAAAAAATACAAGATATTAACACTGCCGTCTCTGTATATATATGAAATTGCCTTATTTGTTAAGCTGAATTCACACCTGTTTCCCAACTTATCTGATACAGTCAAACGTAACAGGCGGAATGATATGTTACGCGGGCGTAGAGCTAAAACAGCATTAATGTGGAAGAGCGTATTCTGTATAGCCCCGCAAGTTTTTAACAAAATCCCAAAGCAAATCAAACAGTTAAATTTAAATGGTTTTAAAAAGGAACTTAAAGAATTGCTGTGTAAAAAGTGCTATTATACCTTAAACGAGTTTTTGAACGATACGACTTTGCCATCCTAATTTAATTGTAATCTTTTATATTTTGAAATTTCTCTTTGATAGTTTATAGTTTGACATTGAATAATACTCTGACATTAACCTAGATTTAACTGACATGCCTCATATTGTGATATTAATTCATAATTATTGATTCAATAGTATCATTATTAATTTAATATCTGTATTTTTGTACTTGTAAAATTTTATTTGTGTACCTACCCGATATTTGCGCGCCCCACGTGGCAGAATGTGAGACCATTTATTAATTTATAAGACCATGTAATGTACCATGTTCGGACAAATAAATGAATTTGAATTTGAACTAGGGTAGCACATGAAATTCAATAATTGGCATATTTATTACAGCCCTCTAACTTTTTAATAATTTTACCATCTGGAAGATGAAAAACCCTTAGCAGTCCCCTTTTAACAAATACCATAAGCTTAGTATTTATAATATGAGTTACTCTGTTTAAATTGTGACAATTAAGAAGAAGAAGCAACATGTTTATTTGCATACCAGTTCTGGTTTTTAATCTAGAATGTGATCTCGAGGACTCAAGCTGAATTTGAATTCTTATTCATATGGTTTACCACAGGAATGTGTGTGTCTTGACAGCTATTGTCCGACTTGTACAGTAGCTAAGTAATACAAAAATAAACTCAAAGAGCCCAACTATTAGGCAAGAATATGAAATATTTTGCAAAACAATATTACAATCAAAAATGGTTATTACTTACTTTCTTCTCTGTGCTGTCTCTTGCATCTGTAAGGCTACGTCAGGTGCCATCGGTGCTACAGCGGTCACGAGATCTAAAGTCTCGATCCATGGTAATTTTAGCTGAATATCCTTCAGTTTCACTTTTAAATCAGCAATGTTATTTACATAATTCTTCTCAATCCTTTCTATTTCTTCATTAAGACCAGGCTTTAACAAGCCTTTGGCAAACGCTTCTTGCAACTACAAATCACAAATTAATTAAATTTTAGAAATTATTAGATATTTCGTTTCCCGGTCAGCTTTACAAATTTCATTAAAAAATACTTACTTCTTCATCTGAATCAACTTCCGAATCTGTGTCATTTAATACAAAGTCGGTCATTATGAATTAGAAGTAAAAAATGGGCACAAAATTGTTCAATATAATTTAATTCCACAACAACATAACCTCAATTAAGAAACGTGCTTGACATAGCGGCCACTCCACATCGTTCCGTTTCACGGTATCATATGCATTCATGCAGACTACAGCAGCCCTATGCAACGGAATAAAACTTAAATTCATTTTCACTTAGAAATGATAATAATAACTCGCATTTATATAATTAAATCGTATAAAAAAGAAAAAATACTGGAAACTATTTCTTGGTGTATAATAATGTTTGGCCAAACTGGGGAGCCAGCGCGGGGCGGGCGCGGCGCGGCGCGGTGAACTCAAACAAATGAACTTCCTTTGACTGTCCATAGTAGGCACGCGGGTGCGGCGAGTGGTGCCGGTTACTCGGCGCGGGGAGCGCGTGGGCAACTCTCGCCATAGCTCGTTCATAGAAGTGGCCGCAGTGGGAGCGCAGCCTGCGAAGCGCGGGCGCTGACGGCCCGCGTGGGGGCTGGGGTTTTCAAATTAGTTCGAGCTTTTTTCTAGTAAAAATACTCCTTACTTAATAGTTCTTCATCCATATTATATTTTGACAAACATTGGACAGTGGACACTACAACATGCAGAACGCAGCCGTGCTCCAGTGTGGACAGCAACCCGCGCACGTTCCCGTACCCGCGCCATCCCTACGCCCGCGCCCGTCCCACGTCCCAGTCTGGGTGGACACTAAGAATGTTACCTACGAAGTTTTTTTTCGTTTGTGTATATTAAGGCGCGGAAAGGGAAAAACAAAGGGGCCTACTACTGAAGGGGCTAGGAAACTGAAATCTCCACATAGGTGGCAGCACTATTATCTATCCAGAAACCGCCATTGTTGAGTATGTATTCACTGTTTCGATCACAAATTAAATGAAAACTAAATAAAAATGAATGCGACTTGAAGTGTAGCACAGTTAAAAAACAATTTAAGGGATAGGGAAACGTCTACCACTGTTAAAAAAGCAGCTGTAGTCTGTAGTCCCTAAGTCAAAAAATTATGAACGTTTTATCGTATAAAAAGTAACCCTAAGTCAAAAAATTATGAACGTTTTATCGTATAAAAGGTAACCTATGTATTTAAGCTCAAGGAAAAATATAGTTTCAATGGGCTTTAAATTCTATGGGTTTTAAAATCTTAACTTTTGTGTTTATCATTCAAATGTACTCTTTTTCTGGAAAGGTGGTTTCTCTGAGATAACCTCCCTCATAACATAATATTACAGCAGGCACAGGTTAATAAAATGCACAATCTCAAATAGCGAAAGGTATCTCAGGTAGGAGGGTTGATGTATGAATGTTACTCCAATTACTTTCACTTATTGCCGCAGGATTTCTTTCATGAGTCGGACTCTACCCGACACTATATCGGAAAATTGTTTTTGTAAACAAGCCAAGTTTTACGAATAATTAAATAATACAACCCTTTGTGCTGTTGATTTAATTGCAATAAAATGTGAATTCCTGTATTTTTAAATGTGTTAAGGGGATGCGCAAATGTAGCCCGCGAAATTCAAATTTTGTTACGTTACTTGCAATTTTCAGGTCAGTGTAAGGTTGTATTTTAATCAAAATATGATTGGCGATCATAACAAGTATGTCTTTACAGAATTGAAAGTCATTAGAATCATCAATACAACTCTCTAAGTTGGAATTGGTCTCAAACTTATCCACCATCATCATTGTCCTGCCTTTAACCCAATTTATTTGGGGTCAGCCATGTCTTTTTCTTTCATACTTCTATGATAATCGTCATTTCAGAAGTCACTCCCTTGTTAGCCCATCAACGCCTCAAACGTAATGATTTCATAGAATAGTCATTCAGTAGGGTAGTATGAACTTAGAGAGTTGTTTTGTCGATTTTAATAATTATAATTATGTAAATAAATATTAATTACGGTTGCAAATCATATTTTGACTAAAAGACAGCCTTATACTCACCAGCAAAATAAAAACCTAAGAATTCGGGGGCTGCCATGACGGTTAATTTAAAGTACATACCTACCATTGGGTAGACACTTTTCTTTTCCTAAACTTGTCTTAAGGTTACGCTAGTCTGTAGCTGTACGGTACCGTACATTCCTTTAGCGACTTACGCGCCGTGCGATAATGCATAATGATATGAATGCTGAATCAGCATTCATATCATTTGTACCTATTATTGCAAATAATTTAAAATTCACTGTGGTTGGTTTTATTTCATCATCCCAGTAGAATCACCCCGTTATTATATCACTAAGTGTAGGTATCCCCTCCTTTTATTTTGGCCCTTCGAGCATTGCAGCAGGACCTCGTCGCGGTACTTTGACCTAGCGGGCGTACTGGTCTGAGGCACGTGTTCACAAATGTGACGTGTACTTCAAGTTCTGTAATGTCTCGTCATTAACTAGCCCTGAACGGCAACATAATTTAAAAATATGTTTCGATTTGAAAGGTAGAAGCGGTGAAACTCACATCTTGTAACACACACTATAAATTTTAACGCATTTTTTGGGCGTAAATAAATAACACCCGAAGTATGAAAATTGTTACCATACAGCGCCAAATAACTTATTGAAGAATTTAAAATAATAATTTATTATTTTAAGACTTTTAGTTTTTTAAATTATGTAAACAGTTTAAATAAAGGACAATGGAAAAATTATGTATGGGCCCCGTACCCAATAAAAAATTTGAGTGTAGCAATATGAACTATGTCTATCTTTTAAGCCCTCAGGGAGTAGTTTAATTTATCGTAAGAAAGCATGTAATTTATCTTAAGAAAGCATGTCTGAATTCACTTGGAGAAAAAAGATTGTATTTGAGGAGGTAAGATTGATTTTTTTTTTTTGTTACCCTATTTTGTGTCTCACTGCTAAGCAAAGGCCTCCCCTTTTTTTATTGATTTTATAAAGAGAAATATTTAACTTATCCTCTAATCTAAAACTTATTGACTTGCTGATGATGGACCCTTTTAGCAATGAATGAACCTCCAAAATCTTTTTGCGCTTCTAATATTGCACTTTAAAAAATATTGAGTCTCTTTTAAACTTTCTGGCCTTTTTGTCACAGTTGGAGGTAGTAACTAAGCTAGGGTCAATCAGTAAAGTCAGCCTATCGCAGTCCACTGCTGGACATAGGCGTCTCCCTACACACCACCCTGTCATCCGACTTCCGCATCCAAGCTGTCCTAGCCAACTTTTTGTGGTATTCTGTCCTTCTAGCTGGGGGGCGTCACTCCTTCGACAAACATGGCCAGTCCACTACCATTTCAGATTGCTTACTCTGCAAGGAGTATGCCACCACATACTCCTTTACAACTTAGAGAAGCGAACCTTCGATGTGGTTTAGACTCGGCAAGGCGTGCGAATACAAGTCGAAAGTCATGTATAATAATACATGACTTTCGACTTGTCCAAATTCCGCTCCGCCGAGAGGATCCATTCAGGCTATGTAGCATTTGGTCTAACTATTCCAGCATTTCTGCCGTTATGACGATGTCATCGGCAAAACGAAGGTGTGAGGTTTACTCCACGTCCCTGTTTAGTCCAGTCCAGCGTCTTAAAAACGTCCTCTATCGCATTCGTGAACATTTTCGAGGATATTCCAACCCCCTGTCTCACTCCCCTGGGTAGTTGGATGGAGCTGGTTTTCATATCCTGGATCTGGATAGTCATCGTGACAGCGTCATACAAACACCTCAATACTTCGATATATCGCCAGTCAATTCGTCATCGTTGCAAAGAGGCCAGAACTGCCATATTACGATAGAGTCGAAGGCTTTCTCGTAAAATGCCATACACAGCAGTTGGTTGTACTCTTCGGTCTTCTGCACTGCAATTTGCCAAACCTTTTGTGAAGCTTTTTCGAAAACTGGCTTGTGAAGCTTTTTCGAAAACTGGTCTTCTTTTGTGTACCTCAAATAATTACAGAAAGTTAAAAAGAGGCTCAATTATTTAAAAAGTGCATCATTAGAAGCGCAAAAAGTTTTTAGATGTTCATTAATTTCAAAAAGTGTCCATCATTAGCAGGTCAATAAATTTTGAAAAGATAAATTAAATATTTTCTTTTACTAAATCAATTTAATTTCCTCAAATAACTTTTTTCTCTAAGTGAATTCAGACATGCTGTCTTCTTATTAATTAAACTACTCCATGAGGGCAATAAAGATCAACATAATTCATAATGCTACAATTAACTTTGTGTCTAGGTACGGTCTTACCCATTCTCCTTTAGCATTAAAATAACTTTATCTTGAATAAATAAGTCCAGTAGTTTTTTTCATAATATTTATACGCCCAAAAACTGTTCATGAAATTATACGCGCTTGTTTTCGTTATAAAACATGGACTATTTCACTAAATAAATAAACTAAATAGCATGGATTAGTGCAACCTTAAATAAAGAGAAATACAATTTCACAACTTTCAATGACGACGACTCACATGCGATTTCAAAATCTCACGCCCACACATAGATTTTGACAGTTGATTTGCCACAGCCCACAAGCGATGTCTAAACCTGTGTATGGACGTGAGATTTTGAATTAAATTCGCCAGCGAATAAAGTCGCTCGGTGTTTACTATGGTGTATACCTAACATAATGATAGTGACGCTACGCACTGACCTCTATCATACAGATACGTGTATAATACAGGTCAGTGCCGCTACGCTACGGACCGAGCACTCAGCAGTGCTGCCATCGTACGAGTGAGCTTTCAGTTTTTAATTCCATTATGCCGACTCCACACGCTTAACGCTTGTCACAAACTGCAAACCTCTATAAACGTGCAAACGTGTGGTTGCATCGCGAGCACGCGAGCGCATGCGTGTACGAGCGTGTTGCGTGTGTGTTTTCCTTTGTCAAAAAGTCAAAGTCAAACCATTTATTTCAAATAGGCACATTAAAGGCACTTTTGAACGTCAAAAATTACAGTAAAATTTATTGATTCGAGTCTTTTCTTTGATTTGTTCACAAAAACTGCAACTCATTGGAATCTGTTGAGTCGGGCATTGAGTGTGCATCAATAAATATACTGCGGTATTTTCAATCCATGCCAAGCAGAGCGTTGAAGATCCAGTGCCCTATAAAAAACCGTCCGTGGATACGAGGGCTAATCACAATCGCACGTCGCGATCGTACTTGACATGAAAAGCATAGATGGTGCCATCAGCACCATTGTCCAGGCTACTATTCAAGCCAGGCAGCGGCCTTTCATGAAACAAAACCTGAGTCTTGACTTTAATCATTTTGGTCATGTTCACGAAAGCATAATAGATAATAATAAAAGCATATTATATTTATTTTATTTATTAAAATCTCCCATACAACTATCATTACAGGTGTATGACCCAAAGAGTACTGTAAGATACCGGGTAGTCGTACCCTTAAGGCTACGCCAGCTGCCTAGTGGCGCCCTCATCGGAATCAAACGGAAAATAGTGGCCACTATTATCCGTTTTAGTGATTATAATAAAACTAAACAATGTAAAACTATCGTTTATAATAATATTAACGTATAATCTTGTGGAGCACAACTTAACGTGCTTATTTTTTACATTTTCATTCTAAAATAAAAGAAATAACTAAACAAACGACGAGGGCGCCACTGCGCGGTCGGTGTTTGGTCGGCCGCGGCGCCCTCTTAATTCAATGTATACCCGACCATATCCAGTATAATTAATAGGGTGGGGTACATCAACGGGTAAAACGGATACACCCACTGATCCGTATCATACAAGAACATTATAGAGGTTAGTGGATATACCCCTTAAGCTTCATTTCTTTCGGTTTTTAAAATTCATTTTGGTAAAGGAGAAAAAGCCAAATCGTTTCTATTTCGAATCCATAGACTACATAGTAAGTCCTTATTTTAGAACGCATTCGTAATTAGAATAATTTTGTCTATTATTCACATGGAATAAAAAAATACAAAAAGTTGTCCAATAAATTTCCAAGAGGAATTACTTTTTTAACAAAATGTTAGAATTACTATGTTCGAAGAATTATTAATTAAACATAAAATAGTTATATTTAATTATAATGTATGTAACATACCCATGTTTTCGTTTTTACAGTTCAGAATAATATTATTAAAAAATTCACTTATTTGACCGGAAATACTTAGTAGTTCGACATGTTTCATGAAACCCCGTTGTTTTGTATCAAGAAAATGCAATGGCCGCCATCTTCGAGTCTTGTGAATGTTTTGGTCGTAGTTACGGAATTTGAGGCCTATTTATTACGTGCTATGCAATTATTTGATGGAAATCGTTTCGCTACGTCCTAGATGTTCTAAATTTGCTCATATACAGGTCAGTACAAGTTTCCTTCAGTATTTTCATGAAAAGTGTTTACATCTGGATTTCATACTGCCTAACTATTGTGATGTTGTCATTTTCTATAAATATTTAGTTTATTCTTTATTATAAACCGCAATTACACATGATATCGCTACAAGTAAGTCATTATCATTATATTGAGGTGTTATAAATATACAAACCTCATTTTCGTATGTACTTATATTTCTCATGTCTTTGTTACTAAGGGGATTTAGTGGCGTTACATAGTTAAATATTTCGATTCTATCAATATACTACCAATATATTTCAGTTTGATTCCTCGGTTGACGATAGTGTTTACTTTTTTTGATGTTTATTACTGAGACATTCCAGTTTCCGTGCTACAATAATGGCGGCAGTGGATTAACCTATTCGCTTATTTTTCGCATTTATTCCATTGCTGTTACGTTTTTTATGCATTATTTTAGTGTTATTCTTTATATTTTCTCGTAGGGAACAAAATAAAGTGACTTTCAAATAGTTTTGTGGAACAATGACCTCGGCGGTCTTATCCTATTTGTGGACTAAAAATATTTTACCAAGAACATTATGGTGTACATCGCACGTATACCTGATCATTTTGAGGATATATGGGTAAAGGGTAGATTTTCGGTTGCAGTCACATGAAATAAAATTTGGGGGCCGAGGTGCACTCCAAGGCGTCATCTCGGGTTTGACCCAAGATGATAGTATATACAGCATGTCTGCTACATCAGAATACGAATCAGCGGCCCGGCAAGTGAGTAAAATGTATTTTCTAATATAAAATCCACCAATAAGGTCCCTGACCGGTCCTGCTGACATGGACACTTAGCCAGTCACCTATCACTATATTTGTAAATATTATGATTTTGTAACCAATAACATCATGTTCCTACACTGCTTTCCTACTTCCTTTACCACTATTATGTTACACAATTTCATAAATCCTGCTTGCACCTGCTAATTATCCCCGCAGTTGACTTGGTTCTGAGATAAAAATATAAGTGAGAGGTGTGAACTTTTTTAATCAATGAGAAACTATTTACATAGGTGTGTTTTATAAATAATAAAATAAATTATACTCCACATTACCCATTTTCAGGACCTTGACATTGTATTAAATAAAGTTTTGAAATGAAAGGTGTATTCATTGATATCCTTTTAAGTTTTTATTTTACAGTTTTTAGGTGAGTAATGTGAGATTGTTTTTAAATATATTTATGGAGGGAGTTATCACAAGTGTTATGAATGAGGGTATTGGATATGATTGTCATTCCATGATAACTGTTGATATAGTCTGCAAAATATCATCAATTCATTATATGGGGGAAATAGTATCATTTATTACTGTATGTTATTTATAAAGTAAAAGGGCTAGTGGGTTTACTCTTGTATTAAAATCTCTTGTTTTCATGTAATAAAAGTGCACTATCATAACTGGTAAACCTTGTAAAATCACAGTGCTTAGAAAACAAGTCAACAGCTTGTATGTATAATTTGAAATATTTATTCATGCGCATTATTCAAAAGTATCACATTTAATTACAAATTCGAAATTATATGCATCATCTGCATCAATTGAATTCCACAAAGATTAATTTGATTTTGTTTCTTGTTATAGGATTACGGGCCGACCACCTCCAGTGAAAATGTTTACGAACATGTATTGGATCACAAATTAACGAATATGAATGTATCTAGTGTGAGAACTCCTGTGTTGAGGGCCCTGCCCTTGTCTCCCACTGAAGGTGATCCTGAACCTGATTCCACACACCCTGAAAGTATCATTCAATCTGTGCACAAACTAGACAAAGAAGTTGAATATCACATTACTGAGAAACACTGTGATACAGATATGTCTGTGGACTCCCTCTCTGGCATTGTGAGACTTGAAGAGGCCATAGATAATGTTGGGCGCATAGCGTACCCCATATTACAAGATACAGAAGATTCAAATGATGGCAATTATGTAGATAACTCCACAACCCTCATACAAGCGCCACTGAGCACTGCAATTGTTCAAAACGTTACTAAATTGCCTCAGAACTTTACAATTAATGTTGATGCAGCTGTTGGAAACATTACATCTATACAGAATGTACAAGATGTATCTGGAAACCAGACCTTATGGCTGCCTACAATACTTGCAACTAGTGCTGCTACAAATGATCCTAAGATGGATGATGATAGATCACAAGCCGGCGTGTCACAAATCATTATCACCAGTGAAAGTTATGTTAATGATACCACACAAACAAGAAGAGCAAATATTGTTACAGAGACTAACTTCATAAGCCGACCCAAGACATCCAAAGTTCAGATTTTAAGTAATATATCTATTCCGAAGAATCCAAGCTATAACCAGCAATACTTAACTGGGAAAGAAATGGCTCCAGTATATGGCACTCAAAATCATGTTTACAAACTGAGTAACTCAGTTCTTTGCACTAAACCCCAGAAGAGTCAATCATTGATTGGCTGCTCCACCTTATCGCCAAATGTTGTGAACAATAGCCCTATCAAGAATGTGCCCTACAGTCATACATTTACCAAAAGCACAAACTTAAATAAAACTTTGAATAAGGTTAACAATGGTGCTAATCTAAATGCCATGGTTGCTGCCTCCTCAGGCAACACACAATGCCATATTTTGTCTCGTGTTGTCTCTGGACCTAATAAGATGTCTGTACATTCTGGAAGAAAATCTGTAAATACTTTCAAGGGATCTAAGAGTTCTGGACAAGTTTCTAATCAGAAGAATCAGTCAAGGCCAATTAAAATAATACAACAGACTGGTTCAGCTAACAAGTCCGAGGCGAAGTCTTGGCCTGTCGCCAGCGTCACGTACAAGAGCCAGCAGCCAAGCTATGGAGTTGTGGACTCTAATGCATCGAAAATTATTCAGAAAGTCGGCAGTCCTACACATAAGAGCCAACCACTGTCTCTGTCGAAATTCCCTCCTAAAGGGGAGCGTTTAGTATTACAGTCCCCTTGCGGCCCTGTTTTGATTTCAACTGCTCCAATTAGTACGAGTTTACCAAAGGGTCCCCACTACGTGCAATCAGGGTCTACTCCTAATTTACGATACGTTCAGACATATGGGCCTGCAGATAATCCAATATCCACAGTGTCACAAGTGTCTGCAAACCAGCAGCTGACAGCCCAGATACTGCAGTCACTGTCACAACCTAAGTTGATGTTGCAGCCGAGTCCCACACCTATCAATCATGTAACAACTCTACCGCTTACGCCAGAGGAACCAGTGGAGGTCAAACCTGTAAATCAAAAAAGGATTGTTGTGTGAGTATATGGAATAGAAAATATTAATTTACAAGGCACCTTAACCTATAAATATTAAATACTGTATATTTTTAAATCATATATACTTAATTATTTTTTTTGTTTCAGTGGCGACAAAACAACACTACTTACTGAGGATGACATAATCGGCATGGAGGAGAGACCAAACCTTTCAGAAGAACTAAGGAGATACTCTTTCCAGCCTTTAGCCTTCGTGATGCTGGACCACACGTACGCACAGCCTGCCCAGAAGCAGCCTACAGCCACGCCACCCACAACACCAGTGTCCACTGGCCCACCTCCCACCATCATTTCACCTACATTAACTACATCACCAATGAGTCCTCTAAAACGTAATTCACCTGTCATCATGTCCACTGCTTCTTACGAAATGCCTTTGACAGTGCCTACCAGTGTTATTGGAACACCTATACCGGTTTCTTCTATACAAATGGCACCAGTAACATATAAACCAGTGCCGCCACCGCCACCGGACGACGATACTGCTTCAGTCATATCCTCTTTGGATGGAGACAGGAATGCTAACAGAGGTGGTAGCGACACAGAGACTGCCCCTGAAGGCGAGGAGGAAGGCAAAACACGATGCATCTGCGAGTTCACACACGACGACGGTTACATGATATGTTGTGACCGCTGTGGCGAGTGGCAGCACGTCGACTGTATGGGCATCGACCGGCAGAACATACCCGACGCGTACATGTGTGAGCTGTGCATGCCAAGGCCCATTGACCGACGTCACGCTCGTGCCATACAACTGAGGAAGAGAGAGGAACTAAGTGCTCTTGGAGCCTCAGATACCGACTCTTCTGAAAACAGTCGACCTCCTGGACAAAGAAGAAAACGATTACTGACTGTCACCACATATACCAACACGAGTGGCTCATGCGTCACCACTTATAACTCCAACCTTCCAGTACTTCCACCATTACCGCAACCATCATTAGCATTACCCAAAAGAGGACCCAAGAGACCGAAGAAACCAGAGGGCGTACGGAAAGGCACAAAGAGAAAACTATCAGAAAAACGAGTGAAACGCAAGAAAGAAATGTTGCTGAACAGGAGTAAATATAGCTCCACATTGTCAAATCAATCGCACTTCCAAGACTCATACGAATTAGCAGTAACAAACCATTACAGCCCAGAGTTGCGGGCTAAGATAATGAAGTACAGCAGTAAATTGGGCAATACTCCTAACATGGCGTATGCCATGAATGCGCATTTATGTACCACTGTGCCCCACGCTGGTGGCAAGATTTTAATTGCAACAAAGGACTTGAAAGAAAACACGCCTGTAATAGAATTACGTGGCAAGTATATGTTGTCTAACCAGCACAGGCCACAACTACAAAATTCTGCTAGAGCAGGAAGCCAAAAGCCTGGACCCTTCGTATTCTTCTACAGGCTTCCAAAAGACAACACGCAAATATGTATAGACACGAGAACGTACGGGAACGAAGCGAGGTTCGTTCGAAGATCGTGTAAACCCAATGCCGAATTACAACATTGTATAGTAAAAGGCACATTACACGTTTATTTAGTGAGTATTGGAGTTGTCCAGTCAAACACTGAAATAACTGTGGGTCACGATGCTGATGGCAGTAAACAGCCGTGCGCTTGCGGTAACCCGAAACACTGCAAGGTGAACGGCCTCAACACATTAGCGTCAAGAAAGAGCGTCGACTACCCACCAAGGGAAAAGAGAAGTAGGAACAGATGCTTCAGTTCTTCATCTCCAGTCTCACCACCACTCGCGCCTCCCGTCACCACACCAATCAAAGAATTCGCGCAACAAATTGTCGCAATAAAATCTGAAAAGAAATCGCCTCAACAAATAAAACACGAGTACCCGCCACTGTCGCCTGTCAAAACAGCTGTAATGGCCTTGGACTTCGATGAACCGCTTAAACCTGAGCCAATAGAAGATATAAAACCTGAAATAGATCTGATAGCCAAAGAAGAAATGAAGCCTGAAGAATTAGAAGAACCAGATGAACCAGACTTCTGTAAACCAGAACCTGAACCAGAGCTTATTGAACAGAAATTCGAGGAAGTAAGCCCTGAGCTTATTCCGCTTCCAGTTGCAGAGGAACCAAAGGCTGTCATCATCCCAAAAGTAGAAGTAAAGGAGATAATAAAAGAAATAAAACTAGAGAAAGAGCTTGTGTATTCAGATGAGGAGAAACCAGAAAAAGTAGAAGAGAAGAAACCTAAAGAGGAACCGAAAATAGAAGAAGATAGACCAGTGACAAGAGAGTTCATGGCTAAGTCAGCGTGCCACGACAGATCATCACGATCCAGTCGAACGACTTGCGTGAACCAAGACTCTCTAGACGACAAAACAGACGATTCTCAGGACAAAATACAGAATAATAACAAAGATAAGGATAAAGAAAAGAGGAAAATGGTTAGTTTGAAAAACTCCATCGAAACTCAACTGCCTCCTAGCCTTGGAACTAGACAAAGTTCTAAACCTGTATCTAAATTACAGACGCGCGAGGAACGTAAGATGGAAGCTATAATGAAGGCTTTTGAACGCATGGAAAAAGCTGAACAGCGCAAACAGGAAGTCAAAGAAAGGCAGAAGAGACGAGAATCTGATCCTCACCCTAATGCTAACGATAAGGACGACGACGAAGAAGTTCACAACACTTCGAAAAAGAGGAAAAAGTAAGTTCATATTGTCTATAGTTACATTTCCCGCTTGCTGTAATTACAACCTTGAAATTTTTTTTCTAAATTATTGGCAAAATTCCAATTTTAAACAACTATTAGGAGGTAAATGTAGCGGGATTTATTTTTGTGCTCAATAAAACAAAAAGAAAAAATGCTGTTGCAGGTAAAATTGCTTGATGAAAAATCTGTGGAATAAGCAATAAAGTTTCTTACTCTAAGATATAATTTGACTGTAGGTAATTTCTTCATAACACAAAATTGTTGCTATTAACATTTGCAATCATTTTATTTTGATGATGCATTCTCTATTACGGCTTGATGCTCGACATAGCCCTCCTGATTTTCAGTTTTATTTTTTTAATCTCAAATATCTTTAGAGGCGATAAACGGTAAGTTATTAGCGAATCTAACATATCAAGCCTAGTCAGTACTTTGAATACTCGTTATTTATTTTATACGCTACTTAGGTACATGCATATTACCATACTAGTGACTACAAAGTAAATTACAGAATTTTCTTGAAATATCTGAACCAGCATCTTTTTGCATCATCCACCATCAAACATTTTTAAATATAGTCCGGTCAATTTAGACATCCAAGGTCACAAAAATTCACACTTGCCTGAAAATTGGTAGGATTGTTCAAAACACTACTAGATAAATGAAATGTGAAAGTCCTCATCGATCCAACACCTGGAAAAAAATTACTCAGTGTCAAAAGTCACAAAAATGGCACATTTTCAGCACGATGGTAAGTTTTATCATAAAATTAGCCCAGACAAAAATTGTAGATCAGATAATTATCTATAAAAAATGTCTAAATACTTTTTTCCTAAGAGTCACCGTTTTTGAGATATAACGATTCAAAAAGTTGAAAGAGTTGTAATCGTCATAATATGCACACGTTTCCACACCACCTTTGAAGTAGTGTACTTAGCGCTGTAACCTACGACACCATCATTTTGATAGATCTGTATTGGCACATGAGCTTTTGTCTGGAAATCTTTTGCTGAAAGAGCTTTGACTCGTGGCATAGGTTCTTCTAGTATTACCGTCTAGCGTATTTACATTAACATCAGCATTGTCTGCAACGTATTCAATAAGTGTGCGACTTTCTGGTCGTAGGACATGAGGAGGACGATGAAAAACTGCTGCTGCCTCGTACATTATTGTATATTATAAGATGCACACAAACCGAAAGATGAAAAAATTTGTAAGTATAAGACGTTTAGACCCAAACCGTCAAAAAAAAAAAACAGAGACCTAATTGTAATTTAGACTTAAAAGACCTCGGCCGAACATCAGTTGTGATACTATGACTAATATTTGTGCATATTAATTTTAAATTATCTAAATTTGATCATTTATTTTTTTAAATCACTCGCTCTAAAAAATGTGTCAGCGACTCCCGAATTTCATTGTTTAAATCTTCAAACATGCGACTTGGTGGAGGGTAGTTAGAATTATCTAACACCATGGATTGAATATCTTTGCGAATGATTTGCAGCAGCTTCTAGAATTCTGAGTCGTTCTCCTTTTTTATTCGTTTATTTTTTCGTACCAAGCTTGATTTAAAATATCATGATGATTGTCTACTAAGCATATGAAGGTTGATGTTCCTGGTTTTTCAGTGATAATAATTTTATCACCATACCTCAGTTTTAATCGAACCTTTAGCGTCCTGTTATCTACGTTTGTAGTTTTGCAAACATTTTTCTCAATTCGTTCAAAGTGAACTGACAGACATCGCTATTTTCGATGTAAGTGAATATTTCCTCCATTGTCAGATTCGTAGATTCATCTTGAGGTCGACCGGCTTTAACCCCAGTATTCGGTTTTAAGAAGGAAATGCAGCAGTCGTGATGATTCTTAGCCTCAGCAGCAACTAAATCGTATTCTTATTCTACTCGAGCAAGAACAGCTTTTGCCATAGCATCAGAACGAGCCTGAGCTGTTTCCAGAACCACATCTTCGAATGTAGTTGTACTTACTTTTTGAATTTTACGGCGAGAATCCAAGGACTTTCTATTTTCACGCTCTTCATTCAATTCCTGGCCGCAAAATAGCATTGTTTTTTAAAACAAAAAGCTGGTTCACTTACACGTGCTCTAGTTAGTACGAAGAGGACTTTTAGTAGATCTACTGGCTTCTTGTTCTTCATGTTGTCTTTTAATAGCTGCAGCAATAGAACACTTTCGAGTATAATTTTTACGACACTCCACATGTATGGTCACAGATTTCTGCTTTTTAAGATATCCTGAAAATTCATCAGCTCTTTCAGTACTTGCATTGATTAATATCTTCATACCACGTTCAACAGTAACAATTTCACCTTCAGTTAAAGGTTTAGCACAAATAAAACAACATTCTGACATTTTTGTTATAAAATTCAAAACGGCACGAAATAGGTTAAAAATATAGGTTACAATAAACACGTGTTTTCACTCCGGAGTGGCACTCAAGACTAATATCATTGAATGTATTGGGCATTCTAAGATAAAGCAGGTATACGACCCTAGCCAAGCAGGCAATTGAATGGGAGTCACATGTTGGTCAAAGTTACACTGGCGTATACAATGAGGGACTGGATTTCCTTTTACGCGAAATTCTGATGTTTATAATATTTTATTTGTGTAAGTTACACTGACCGATAGAACGATATTTTTACTTGTCTTACAGCTTCAGTGATGTATATACGTGGTGTACATACTTATACATATTATGACGATTACAACTCTTTCAACTTTTTGAATCGTTATAACTCAAAAACGGTGGCTCTTAGGAAAAAAGTATTTAGACACTTTTTATAGATAATTATCGGATCTACAATGTTTGTCTGGTCTAATTTTATGATAAAACTTACCGTTTTACTGAAAATGGCGAAAAACCCCGTTTTTGTGACCTTTGACCCGAGTAAATTTTTTTCCAGGTGTTGGATTGATGAGGACTTTTCACATTTCATTTATAATAGTGTTTTAAACAATCGTACCAATTTTCAGCGAAGTGTGAATTCTTGTAACCTCACTACTATTTTTTGGTCTAATTTGACCGGACTAATTACGTTAAATTAAATTGTGTGTAGGCGCAAGGGACGTGCCCGTACGACATCGCAGTCCAATCGGCGTCGCCTGAACTCTGCCGACAGCGATATGGTGACGTCAGGAGACGAAGCGCCGCTTACGCCCGTCACGCCGCCGAGGGCTGCGCCCGTGAGGCGGGACAGTGCCCTGCCACCGCCTAGCCTCGATCAGGACCGCACTAATGACCCGCCGCATGAGGCATGTCGACCGGTATGTAGCATCCTTCGTATTATTGTCGTTTTTTTTATTTTATCACATATTAAATATATTTTTAAATATTATTGTTAATATTTTAAGGTCTTATCTGGTATTTTATGTTAAAGTTTTATGTCAATTCCAATTGGATCCCATTTTGAGTCAAATATGATCTAATGGGAATAAGACCATTTCTTGCTGAACCAATTAAAATTTCTGACTAAACAGTTTTGTTAAATAAAAGTTACATTTATTAAAAAACTTAAATTTTATTGTATAATAGTTTTCTAGATATTTTTTATTTATTTACAGGATCTTGGGTTAAGTCTCATGCTTAACCCAAGCCCAGCATGTCTATTAGTCGAAGCAGCTGTTGGATCAGTGGAATCCGCCTTCAAATTACCAAAAACCAAGAAAACAATGGCAACGGAATGGATAGGGAGGTCGCCTGAACGGACGCCATCGCCTTATAGGTCCCCTTACAGACCTGCCTTAGTGTCCGCGCCGTCCCTAGAGAGCTTAGTCAGAGTCGCTTCGACGATGATAGGCGATTTAAGTGGTGGACATGATTTAGACCACGAGGAAGATGCTAGAGCTTCTCCGCCTAGAACTCCCGGCAGAGATCGAAATAAGCCTCCAAAGAAAGCCAAGCGAATAACCAGGAGTACGCCGCCTGCGGAAGTACCCGAGGTGGTGCAGCCAATCATACCGCAACACAGTGCCAAGAAGAGGTGGTTGCGACAAGCCATCAGTGAGGAGAGTGACTCGCCTGTTGCAGGTTTGTATTTAAATTTCAATTAACAAACAGTTCTTTCTAATTTCTTTGAACGATGTTTTTCTATGTTGAATTGTAGATGTGTTTGTTTCAGAATCGTCTCCGAACGAAATGGTGACACCATTGAAGAAGAGGCGGTTAGCGAGAGAATCGCTATCTTGCGAACAGAACACTATTGTGCCTGTAAGTAGCTTTACAATTGTCTATTAGAGATTTTTGTCAGTAAAGTTACTAACCCAAAAACTTTATTTACACAGTGTAATGACGAAACTTCGCCTATTTTAACGTCAGAAGACTCGCCGGTCAAAGATGACACGCAAGCATTGACGAGGCAATACAAAGTGAGAAATATTATGGATAGTATATACGGTAGGGATAGAACTCGCTCGGACAGCGGCCAGGGATCTGACGACCAGTGCAATATAGATAATGACGTGTTAAACATGAACATTAAGAACCCTCATGACAGTGCGAACATTAGGAGAATAATAGGAGTGCCGACGCCTGAAGAAGAACTTCCGCCTGAAATACCCAAACCAGAGGACATCAAAAGTAATAATAATAATGTTGAAATAGATGAAAGTAATTATAACAAAGTGGTGCCAATGGAAATAGATACAACGATACCTGCACAGCCAAAAATACAGGAATCAGTCGACAGTAATATAGACGTGAAAGGAATAGAGAGCCCAAACGATAAACTGAACAGTTGCCAGTCAGCTGACACGAGTGGGAACTCATCGCCACAACGCGACGAGATGGACGACATACAGAAGAAAATACACTCCTTCCATACAGAGAACATACAGATACTAAAAAGCAGAAATAAGAAACCCAAAGAGAAACGAAAGAAAGTGAATTTAAACTTCGATCTCAACATGGTTGACGATCAGATCAGTGTTCAGTTGAGGACTGAAAACGACTCGTCAAACCCAATGGAGATCAATGGCGACATCCACGACGAAATTAACGATGTTCACGGTGACCTCAAAGTGCATGTTTCTCCCGAGAACATACCTCTGCCGCCTGTCGAGTCAATACCTTTGCCCAATCCGGAAAACATACCCCTGCCCGAGGAGCCGAGTCCGATGCCCGTAATACTGCCACCAGAAACGATACCCCTGCCT
Source organism: Luperina nickerlii (assembly GCA_963855955.1). Classification (NCBI taxonomy): domain Eukaryota; kingdom Metazoa; phylum Arthropoda; class Insecta; order Lepidoptera; family Noctuidae; genus Luperina; species Luperina nickerlii. The sequence goes on from OY979669.1 coordinate 20,865,666, forward strand.
CAAGAACCTATGAAGCCGGTGAAGACAACATGTCCTGTATCGCCCGTAGTGGAAAAGCCTGAGAAAATAGACAAGCCCTTCTCAATCGACAGGCCGTCCGTGTTGGAGAACTCAACTCTACCTTTCTCGTCGCGTTTTAGTTCAACAGGACTCTTCTCCGGTATCTTCAGCAACATGTCGCAGTCTTTCAACATGGATAGGGACAGTTCAATAAACGAGAATGTACCAAACATGTCTATAATAAAGAGTGCAATAGATAGGACTACAAGTTTAGATAGTAGTTTGTTTGACAAGGACAGTATTACGCCTGTGGACGAACTGAAGAGTGTCCAGGAGATATTAACGCGAGTGAACAATATGGACTCAAATAACAGTGTGATATTATCGGGGGTGCTGAGCTGTTCTAGCAAGGCGGGCCTCTTGGCACCTTCGCCCAAGCCGCTTGTCAAGCCGTACTGCCCGCGTACCAATGACCCCAGACTGAACCCTCCGCCTGTAGAAAAACCTAAACCTGTTAGAAGGAAGGTGAGTACAGTTTTATATTCCTATCTTTATTTTGCAGATTTAATACCTCTCTAACCAAAGTCACTAGGTAGGGACAAACCTGTCTCCTAATGCGTCTCACCAACTTATACTGGACAAGCAAGGTCATATCTTCAAAAATCAATCTGCGCGATAGTTTTATAAGGCTAGTTAATCGTTTCCATTACTAGATCAGAAAAGAATGAATGAATTTTTATTTACCTACCTACAAATTAAATGGCCAAAACTGTTGTGTCAGAACACGTAAAACCAGATCAAGGTCACAGATTAGATAATAATAAAAATGATGTGATCATGCTAACGAGGAGTTTTCTAAGTAGCCTACATTCAATGTATTTGTATACAGGGAAATTATATAATTCATATTTAGTTATTTACTTATTTTAATCGTTATCGTCACTAAAGTTTAGAGGTTAGACTTTCGCTTGTACGGCGTATCCGAACTCAAGTTATCTACAGCTACACCACAGAGTATACATAATATAGAATATCCACTCTAGCAAAGTGACGATCTCGAGTGTTTCAAAAGAGTGCAACGACCGATATGGCGACGGATGTTATTCTAATGCACAGTTATCGGGGCTCGACGAGGATTCGAAATGTCGCGATAAACTGCTGCTTTTCAATTGAAAACGCTGGTCTAAATATGAACGAATTATGCTGGTCACACCTATTCTAACAACGAGTATGGTTTTTTCGGCTGGTAAGTTTTTCATTTGGAACTTAGCCAAGAATTGTGCTCGGCGTAGGTTTACATCTGAACTGGTATCGAACCAAATAAATAGTGAAAATAAAAAGGAGTCTCCTCTCCTCTGCAGCAATACGGCTACCTATAGCAAACAATAGCCTGTAAGCTTAAAAATAACTCCTGTCTAACATGGCAGTGTTTATGCACGAGTTAGGCATGTACGGATGCAGAAAGTCCAGAATACACTTCATAAGATACTTGCGACTAAAATATTGTGGAGGTCAGATACACAGTCGCTCTATGTGAAAAACCCTGTAAGACTGGAAGTCTACCCCAACATAGTTGGGAAAATGCTAGGTAGAAGACTACTGTTGATGTGCTTATTATAAATAAATTCATATGTTATGCAGCTCTCTATAACGGAGTACCGCAAGCGGCACAAAGGCGGGTGCGCGGAGGAGGGCGCGGGCTCGTCATCCGAGGCGGGCGAGGCCGGCTCGGGCGGCGAGGCGGCGCCCGAGTGGTCCAGCGAGTCGTCGGGCGCCGCGTCGCTGTCGCCGCAGCGCCTGGACCTGGCCGCGCAGGCCGCCGCCGACGAGCTGGAGCAGCGCCTGCACCGGGAACTCGCCGCCGACCACTTGCCTAAAGGTGAGATACATCATCCAATTCCAACTTCAAATCCACTCCCAACTGGTTTTCCTGCTCAAAGGACCATACATGTACCAGCACTTGCTTGCTAATACATAATATGGTAAGTTGAGATGGAAGAAAACAAATGTTGATGACTTCTTGTTAAATGATTTATTAATAGTAACAAGGTCTGACCAGTGCCCTCACCTAGAATTACTAAAAACAATGCACCTTTTCTTGATCATGAAAAAAAGACTACAAAGCGCTCACATGAGTAACAACAAAAAAATCCGCTCAATATTATAATCAAGTCAATACAAGTCACAATATGATTATCGAACTGCATCATCGCTTTGTGGACAATTATATAGTCAAGTGGAGCAAGCTAGCAATTGATTCAATTGGTTGATTCGCCCGCGCACCGGTTACGTGCTGTCATAGACGATTAGCGTCGTGCCTTGTTACGCTTCCCTCGTGAATGCGCTTTCAAAAGGAAATGTGGACCATCAAGCACAGAAGTGTATCAGAAATCGTGTTTAAACTTCTCTAAATGTTGTAAGGAAAAGAACGATTTAATATGCAGTTTTGCCTAAAACTCTTTGAAGGTGTACCTTTCCAGAATTTTTATTACTACCATAGTTTGACCTACTTTGAGTGTATATACATAAATAAGGAATTATATCAAGGGGATAAGCAGCATCAGCCTTCTGTATACTTCCAACTGGGATCATGAATCAGTTTGCTAATTATACTGTCATTATAATAATAATAATTGTTTACTTCAGGCATTAGCACCCATAAAATTACAATTGAAACACCTTACATTATGACGATATCCAATGGTCTTTATGACCCATTAATTATAGCGAACTATAAATAGATCTATGTCTAGTATGGTGGTTCTACCTCTCAGTATACAATTATGTAGGTCTATCTAGGTTATAATGGGCTGTAAGTACGTTACTAGTGCATTAAATATGAGTTACGTACTCAGCTTCTTATGCATATTTTATTAATAGGCTGGTAGTAGGCACTTTTCATTTCTCGTAACTCAAGCTAAGATAAGCAGCTGTATATATTCAACATTAATTATTTCGCTGTGGAATACTCTAGAAATTGACGTACTTCTATTCACCACTGTACCCAGAACTATGAATACTAGAACCGCATACCGGATAGTAAATGCGCTTTAGTTTTTGCTAACTGTATATACAGCAAGCATGCTTTTAAACCATCTGTTGTATACCCACGTAGGTAACATAGGTATATAATGAATACATACACTCTTGTATGTTGCGACTACGAGCTGCGTTATGCAATAATCGACCCCAGTTTATCGATGGTTCGTATGTTTTTGTGTTAAATTCATTGATATCGGCGGTTCACACAAACATTGCTGTTGTTATGTCAAATATTTCCATAGCAACTTTGCGTTTGCATCCTTATCTATATAAAATTGTGCGCGTGTATGGTAGAGAGTAGCAATCTGAAGTGGTAAAGTTTGTAGTTGCAATCATAGGCTGTGAAAATCACGATAGGTTGCATTCATAAAGCGTTTAGATCCATGATGCATTCATAGTATTTGTTAGCTTTATTCCACAGTTAAGTAAAGATATAGCTGGCAATATTATTTACAAGGCCGTTCGATTCGCACCAAAAGTTCTGCGTAATTAGAGAGGCCCTTTAACAGAATTATGCTAATATTGTAAACAATGTGGCCTCTGCACCATAAAAACAATCTAAATGATATTCACATAAACAGGACATCAACTAAAGCAGCCAAGCATCTCAATAAAACTAACAGAAGCTCTGTTCAAATGATCAAGACAAAGCAATAACGTTCGGCGCATATACGAGCGAGGATAGGATCTCAGCAATAAAGACTAAAATCATTACCGCTACGACCTTGACTACGAGTGTAAACACAATACTGCGCCGCACAGAATTCTAACTAATATTCATACAAGGTTTTTTTATTTCACTCCCACATGCCAGCAAGCTGAGATAATCCGACATGTATATTATATCTACTTGTAAATTGGTTCGTAAAGTGCACCAGCACTTTATTTTTAGCCCACGATCGCGGTAAACGTGACGATCGTAGAATGGGGTTACTGTTTTCGTTTTTAGTAATTTTAGAATGTTTAAACTTAGGTTTACTGGATATTATGCTGTGATGCAAATGTTAGCTGTAAATCTACTAATGACGAAATCTTAGGAACATTTTGAAGTAGTTCTGAACTACACATCGTCCATAAAGTTCCTGTTGTGGGCTTTTTCGTAGCTACAATATAAGGGCGTGTGTGAATATTTATATAATCTACACAGTAAGTTTCATTGGTGGTTGCAAGTATGGAGTTTAAATCAAAAATACTTTTTTCATAGGAACAGGCATAGCCCGCGTGTTTAATATTATAAACGTCGGACACTTGCACATAGCTACGACCTTCAAAAATAGAAACGTTATGTTAATACCCAGTAAATTATAATTTGACCTATTGTTTAAAGCGTATTGTTGTTTGTGTAGGTGTTTTCGACGCCCAACCGACAGCTTCGGAGCGCCAACGGGAGAACCTCAGCTCGCGGTTACGACGGGAGTTCGGACTTGCCTTACCCGACGACGAAGAGGCGAGACCACCTACCGAAAACACCGGTATGCCAACTTGGAGACATAAAGACATAATGGGACATGGTGCTGGCAGTATCACCCAACACATATTTGAAGCCCCAGTGGGACATGACAGACCAACCCATTTGGGACCAACTCCTGCCCCATCCAACTGTCATGAAGACCCTTGGGGACAAAATATAAAAACCTTGGAGCAGATGGGACACCCTGTTGATAACCAATGGAATAATAATATTTATAGTACAGCTTATGGGTATAAAACAGGAGTGAAAGGGTTGAAGTGGGGAAGAAGGGGTGTATGAATTCTATCATTATAATCAATAGTATCATTAGATTTAGGTGATGGTCAAATAATACTACATATTTTAATCTTGCTTGTAGAGAAAGTATTTGATTTGTGTAATCATACTTGTAGTTAAACTAAGGGTTTTGTATGGTACGTTACTGTTTAATATATAGAAATTATGAAACCACTACAGTTATATTAATTTTGTACATAATACATACCAATACAGTACCAAATATGGAAGCGATTGGCGTTGGTGATTCGGCGGTAGTCACGGACATTAAACTGTTATATACGAGTGTAGTGTTGTCATTTCTAAACGCTGGTATGCTTTGTCCGGCAGATGGCGCGGGCGGTGCGAAGCGGGGCGACAGGTAGTCGGCTGTGGTCTGGCACAGAATAACACATTATTTTTGTAAATCTCAGATGGATCAACCGTCGCCTGTATTGTATAATAACTAGCATAAAGGAACTTTTCTATGAGTGTACGTTAGATGCGATGCGCGCATATTGTATATTTCCGTTTCACTTCTACGTTTTTATTTTCCACGGTTTTTCTGCAAGTACAAATTGTTTTTATTTCCCTTTGTACATATTGTATATAGGAGAGTTAAGATAATATAATATAGGGAACCTACTCGGTAAAGTATATATGTATAATGGTATGAACGATTTTTATATATGTACAATGTTTATGTATCTTATTGATATATTTATTTATTATCGATTAATTCGATAGTGCGTTTAGGGAACGATGACTAGGATTTTTGTACGCATAATGTTTAAGTAAATTATAGTTGTTTTATTATTTGTTTTTTCTAGCATACATAGGGGGTCCGAGGGCTCGTCCTAGTTCTAGGTCTCTTGTTAGTGTTAGAGGTTTCACGTGTACTTTAGAGTTGTTTCAATACATATACGCATTGTCGCATTAGCCATTTCTAGAGGTTAAATCTGTGTTATAATTTAAGTGGAGCGTATTGTGCAAAGATTTGTTTCTTTAATCCATCATCACAAGGACGGATGTGGAGGCAGCTGGGTAATAGTGTCCTGAAACTGACCACGACACCACTCTGCAGTTGTACTCGGCAGAGCTCGAAAGTGGATATTTATTGGTTATGTTTCAAGTATTATATGTGAACTTTGTTCATAATAAAAATATAAATTGTTTTATATTGCAGAGTTGCAAAGTGGTGTTGTAGGTGAAGACGCGTTTCGCGTGGCTTTTGCATCCAAATTGAATAAACGAGGTCGTGAGTATTGACTGATATGAATTGCGATCACATTAGTACTAATAAATACCTGTTCGGTTTGACACAACAAATAATTAAAACAGATTCTAATTAAGCACTAATTACTTAGTATTTAGTGCTATTTGTTTATGAGTTCTCTTTTTATCCGATTTTGCAATGTGTTACAAATCAACGTCTGTAGGTCTTAATGAGATATGTACTGTGTACATTGTGTGCAGGAGACAATTTGCATTGAGCAGCGACATGGTCGTTGAGATGTCGATAATTGAGTTGGTTGTTATTTTGCTTTGTAACACATTGTTTACACAGCAAATTTTAACAAATGTAAAGTTGTAAAATAAACATTTTAAAACTCTGCACTTTTTAACTTTTATTACAGCTTACATTATTTTGTAAGAACTAAACTGCAGAGTTCAAAATGAAGTTGTATTATAACATTCTGCCATTTTATTAAGTAATTAAAGTTGTTTATAATTACAGTAACAAAGTTGAATGTTATGTACTAATATTTGCAATTGTTAATATACTGCCGACTGTAAATACTTCTATAATAACAACGAATCGATGTTGTGAATAACCTCGGGCTAAAATAGTGTTATCACCGAAGCACCCAGTGATCTAAGGAAGCTATGTGCAGGCACTTGCAAAATATTCTGTTTGTTATATTTAGGTAGGCTTCCGTAGGGATTCTAGTTTTAGTTTACAGCTCTACTGATAAGCAACATTTGCATGAAAAGTGGTGGAGTGCCATCTCCGAATTTGCTGTCTAATATTCGCAGTGCGATGGTCGCCTTAAATCGCTATTACAGATTATGTAGTCTAATTCAATACAAAATAATATCTTTCTAGTGTTTTGTATTCTGCGAGTATCAAACGAGTGTTGCGTTTTAAATTTGTAGTTAATGTCCAACAATGCGCTTCAGGAATCATTTCTTCCATGATTTTGTCTGTGACTTTGCTCGCAATAATTAGCTTCTATGCAATAATGCTTTCGAAAGAGAACATATTTTTAAAGTTTCTTAAGGTGAATGGGTAGTTGAGACCGCGAAATTCAAATTTTCTTATGTTTTTTGCAATTTGCAGGTCAGTGTCAGGTTGTATCTTGATCAAAATATGATTCGCGACAATAGCAGGTACATATTTAGAGAAGTATAATCATTAGAATCAATAATACATCTTTGTAAGTTAGATTTCTACCACTAACACTTTTCCATAAGAGATTGGTGGTTGGTGGTAGAAATCTAACTTAGAAAGATATATTAATGATTCTAATGATTATAATTCCTTAAATATGTACCTGTTATTGTCGCGAATCATATTTTGATCAAGATACAATCTGACACTGACCTAAAAATGGCAAAAAACGTAAGAAAATTTGAATTTCGCGGTCTACTACTACCCATTCACCTTAAATAATGTTGCGTGCTTTTCTGTTATACAAAAGGCGCCGATATTTTAATAGTTGGTAACTATTTGATCGGTGTCTATTGGTGTAATATGCCCAATATTTTTGGTAAATCAATCTGTGGATATTGTTGCAATTTAGAGTAAATCTATGTAGTTAAACTACGTTTATAATGAATGCCCAGTGTCTGACGTTTCATCCAAATTATTGCTCAAATTTTCTAACATGGGTTCCAGAAAATTGGTGTTTTATTTGGAACCCCTTTATAGTTAGATTGTGTGCTTTTTGCGGTCTGTAAAAATGTGATGTTCTGGCAACATTCGCAGCTTATTACGTGTCAATTACAGTCTCGATGATTATCAACTTAATGCACTTAATGATGTCTTTTATTTTTCAAAGATAAAATTATTATCTATAATTGAATCCAAAGGGGCTGTGTGGCTAACAAGTACATATCGAAGAGTCGTCTCAATTAACTTGTTCTATAATTCTTGATTTCCTATTTCGTGCAGCCGTTTAGAAAGTTTCTATGTAGTTGCATTAAGCTTCGCTTACCCGCAAGTTCGGGTCGTCCCTGAGCTACTACTTAAAAATTTAAGTGTTCATCGCATAATCTTTAAAACTTATATTATAGTCAAATACGTTGCAATAATACGCCTTCAAGGCAAATACACATAGTTATTAACACACAGAAAAATATATTTTAACAGCTTTATTTAATCCATGATTTTATTATTTTTGTATTGTTTATAAGAACTAGGAAGATTTTTTATGATTTTTTCTATTGAATCAAATGTAGATTAGTATGAAATATTCAGAATGTTAGCAGGCCGTCTAGAGCGACAGTGTCGGGCTCGTGTCAAATAGATTATGTAAATATTTCGATCTGGTTTTAATAAACTGTAAATTAATTGCTTAATATATTTCTGTTGGAATGCGTTTTGGTGTGCATTTTTATAGAAAACAATACTTCCAACTAGATTTCTTCCTCTCAGCGTTATAAATAATTAAAAATAGTACCTTTACGTAGGATTTGAAATAGTTGTAGATTTAAAACTCACATTATGGCAGCACAGCAAATGTATATATATAAGGATTTTTACGACAACAAAACGCAATTCAACATTTTAATGTTTCGGTAGTATATTAGATGAAATCTTTGTGATAAAATTTCTTAATTATATCAACCTGTAGAGGAGCGTCTGTGTATATATTATATTAGTTAATGTTAAGTGAAGGCTATATTTTGTTATGGTGAACAAAAAGCGCACTCTCTATCATTTGCCATATTATGAAGCTAGTTGATTGGTACTTCCGACTCCTTGTAATCGCACCCACCTTCGGCTTGTCCCGCTCCCCCGTCGGATATGTTTTTAAGTAAGGTATTCGATGTAACAATGGAATATTTTGCAATATATATACTTATATTAATATAATTTTTTAACGATAAGTGGATCGTAAATAGAAAAGCTGTATATTATCCAGATGTTAAATATTATTATTTCTTCTCAATGTTTGAACTAAGCATGTAAAATTTAAAATAATACTAGAGAATAAAAGATGTTATGATAATTAATTACATAAAATCTTCGTTTGAATGTAGCGCCTTTACTTTATTCCCAATATCCAAACATAATGATAAAATAAAACACGCGACTCCATAAAATATTTAACATTTATTTCTTAAACATGTATTTAGAAAATATAAAGTACTTAAACATTTAACAGACTATTTTTAAATGGTATCTAAAATTAACTTTACGTAAAATTTTTCACTTTGCACATTGAACTCTAACCTGCGGTACATATATATAATATTTTAAGTGAATCCAATGTTAAAACAATCATAGAAACAAAACTTTACCGCTAAATAAAAACCTCAGTCTTTATCTTGTCCACGAGTGAACACCACACCTTAATTTTATTTCCACCACTACCTCCAAACAAGAATTAAAAATAAAAACGCGAAACAATATTCAGCAACTCCCCATATGCCAATTCCGTATTCATAATGTGCATATTAGGACTGTGGAATTTTGGTGGGAAAAGATGTCTTAAAAAATTAATTTAGTTTGGCCTTGAATCAGCTTAAAATAATGTTTCATATTATGTAGTAATGTCTGATTTCTGAGGGGATTTATCATCAGTTGGTATAAGGCTGTTTCTCCAGTTGATACTATAGCAGCACAATATTAAACACATTTATACACAAAATAAAAGCTACAATGATTTTCTAACTTGCTGACACTTATTTTTTTTAATCTAATTTTATATTGTACTGTTGTACTAATATAGCAAGTATCAAATGTCGAACCATCCTCCGTGTTCTGTTAATAATGCACCACAGCGGTCAGTTTATCTTGGACTACTCTACTTATCACAGCCGTAACTAAGAACACTGAAAACATTGTCCACACCATCGGTAGTCTTTAAAAAAATGTTTCATAGTATGCCGCCGCCACAATTATGGGCATAGCGTGTTCAAAGCTAAAATCCTTAAAACTAATAATGTCCTTTTCATGAATATGCCACTTAATAAATATTTTTAACGAAACACGTCGATTAGGTATGGTATGATGCAAGTATTTACATTTGCAACGTTCCACATTGCTCTTTGACTCACATTTGACTAGAACAGCTTAAGATTATGCAAAGTTTTAGGTTCAATCAAACATTTTAACAGCTGAACTATTCCGATACAAGAAAACTTCAAGGATTTTTTTTCTTGGTAGATATGTTGTAATCTTCATATTATCATTCTGCCCCTGAACTCTCTTACATCATGAGTAGTTTCCTTTGCTTAGGTATAAGTTTTATAATCTCAAAAATATTCAGCTGTTTTGATTACAAAAATATATGAGATCTTCTGTTTGGGCCGTGTATTGCGGCGTCAGAGGCCTTGTTCAGATATTTCAAATATAGCTTCGCTATATTCAGGCTCCCGACATTAAATTATATTTAAGGAGTAATAATATCTCTTCTCTTCGTTTAATGGCTTTTGCGGAAAAACGCTTTTCAAAATTATTTTTTTTAGTAATATTAGCTGTCACGTTCAAATGTTGGCGCTATTATTGTAGCAATATGGCGACAGCTCATTTATCAGGCACTGGATACGTGTCTTTTGGTTTACACATCTCGCCATTGGTCTCGCTCGTTCGGTTCCCTTTTGACGTGATAGTTGAGACATGGCTGAAAGTTCACGTGAATCGTCACAGGATGCAATGGCGCAGCTAGGTGAATAGCTCTTGCGTCTAGCACATCGTAGGGGCCAAGGTGTCTTTGAAGGCACGCATAGTCGACACTTAGCGGTACATAGTATTTTCCTGCAAAAGGTAAAGTTTAAGGTTATTAAATAGGGCCAATGTCTACTGTTATACTGTGTGATCTTTTGGGAAAAGCCATGCATCAAGTTATGGTGAGCCACTTTATTAACTTACCGAGAGTATTCAATGCGAAAACAGGGACATACTGCGTTGGAGGAAGTGGCTTGTCATAGTGATGATGATGAGGCGATTCGCTTGACGTGTCCTACAAACAGATTACAGACTTGTTTAGAAATAAATTATGAGCAAGTTTGTTATAGAAGCTAAGAAATATATATATTTGAAGCGATGTTCTGTGAAGGTTATCTGAAAAAGTGAAAACGTACCTGTGGGGAGGTGTCCCTGGCATCTTCAGTAGATCCGGAGTTGGAGGTGGAGGTAGAAGGCGCAGGCTTGGCGGCGCGGCGGCGCTTGTGCGAGTACGTCTTCCCGTGTGCGTGAGCCGTGCGGGCCAACACGTCGGCAGTCTGGATGGGCATAATCTAATCATCTTATTATAGGGTAACCACAAGGTTGGTACAGCGGGATTTAGAAAGAGGCAGAGCCGAACTTTTTTTCTAAAATTCAATGTGCTGTGCTGTGCTGTACTGATCAGGAATAATCAAAAAACATTCCCGTTAGTCAACACTGTGAACGAATGAAACCTTTTTCATCCCGACCGTCAACATTGTGGACGACAAGGTGTGACTGATCGGTAATATTCTGTATGGCGGGCTGATGTCCGCAACTCCACGTCCAAACGCATATTTTGCGTACGGAAGTAGGTACTAAGGTAAATGTCATTGTCTTTTTTGTAACATTATTCAAATTATCTTGAATCATGATTTGCGGTTCTATTCGTCTTGACAAACAGGCAGCATAGTTCTCCAGTCTGCATAGCACAAAGAAATCATAAATCTACTAAGCGTGGTTTTGTATGGCAAAATCCCCTTTGACTATGTTTTGGAAGGCCTTGCTCAATTGAATGGTAAAGGGTTGATTCGTGTCGTATTACCATAACCTATTTTGTAACAGCTCATGCTTGTGGTTTGATGACTAATCTGTTAGCAGCTACTCCAAGCAAGATTTACTTGCCTAGGGTCCGCGGACGCGAACGCATAGCTCTACAAGTTTCTTCTTGCGGGGTAATTGCGAAACACACTAAGCCTATCAGTAGCAATGGGTTTCTTTTTGACAGTTCAACAAAACTCATTGCGTTATTTACGTTGTTGATCAGACACATTTTTTGAACATATGAAGCAATGGATTAGCAATACCGTTCAAAATTATTCAGATTGAGATCGATAATTTGTTACGCAATGAGGGTTTTCGTGAAAATTTACGACACCAGTTGGCACCACTGTGACAAGAGGTCTTCCAATATAAAATATATGATGACGTTCATCATTCGTTTCATTCATTCGTCCATCATTCAGTCATGACTAAAGAAAATATAGGCTCTTTGACAGATGCCTGGACCTGACTAGTGGTGGTTAATAAAGCGTATAGCGCCAAAATATAACAGACTATTTGTACATAGCGTATAGCGTGTGCTATAGCGGCTCTGACTTCGCGCTATATTATAGCGCCTCAACCTACTCAATGAATAAAAGTTTAAACGCGCACAGCGGGGCCAGAACGAGATAGTAAGATAGCGTTCGCACAGCGGGGCCAGAACGAGATAGCAAGATAGCGTTAGCGACTATAATGTATAGATAGCGCGTTGCGAAATAATATCTACCGCGCATCATCAATTCATCAAGTCCGTTTAGCGTGATAGCACTGATAGCGTGTTGCTAAATTATAGCGTCTCCGCGTTCAGACTGCGCCCGAGTTTTGAAATAGCGCGCTATAATTATAGCGTATAAAATAACAGACTATATGAATATAGTTTATAATTTATAATACGTTTACAATTTATAGCGGATTTGAACATCGCTAGACCTGACGTGTCAGTGCTGCCACCTAGCGAACGTAATTTCAGAAAACCCTCATTAGGGTGGTCGAAATCGGAACTAACGCCGCCATCTTGTTTTTACGTTACATTTCACAAAAAAATATTGCACAAATGTTTACCAACAGCCTGCGCCGCTCTGGGGGCCTAAAAATACCACTTTGGCAGAATCATAAAAGGGTAACTTTATGAATCATAATATGGCGAAGACAATCCGTGTTTTTCTTTTTTCGCTGCACTACGTAGGTACAATCAAAGAGTTTGGAATTGGATTTGGATTGGATTGATTGGTATATTAGTACAGACAAAAAAAAAAATAACTGAAAAATCCTTCACCAATGGAATTTGATACGATTAACTTAACAGTTAACTGTCCATTATGATTCATAATGATATCCTTTAATGATTCTGCCAAAGTGGCCTTTTTAGGCCCCCTGCTCCGTCAACGTCATTCGACCGACGCGCGACGCGAAGTGACCCATAACCATTATGTGGTTGTGACATAGTTACATACCCACTATTTTTATATCCTAATTCCTATTTACATCATTCCTACCTGCACGACTTGAACACATTTTATGATGTAAAGACATTTGTTGACCTCTGCTCAAGGATAAATTAAGGTAGAAAATCCAATAATCTTGTCATCAAAATGTATTTAGTTACCTCCGTGTCTTGTGATCTGGAAAATCGCCTTTCAATGGAGTTCTTGAACTTGTAGGAATGCAGATAGTCTTCGGTATGATCGGGCTTCCTCACTGCGCGCAGTGTGGGCTCCCTTTTGCGTCTCCCATCCAGAGGCAGGGGCTCTGCCTCCGATTGGCCTTCTCCTTCGCAGGCCATTGGAGTCTGCGGTACTGATACTGGAAAGAAATTACAGAAAAATTAGCGTTTGTGACAAATGTCACCGAACTCTTGAGTCACAAATTGCGATAGTTCCGCAAATAATCTACTCTGTAGCTAACTCAGTCGTAGCTATTAGGGTTCCGTACCAAAATGGTAAAACGGAACCCTTATGTTGAGACTCAGTCTGTCTGTCTGTCACAGCTGGATATCTCAAGAACTGCTAATGCTAAACTTGAAATTTGGAATAGTTTTAGATGACGTTTGCCCAACTATTTTGCTAATAAGAAAGAAATAAAAATATACCTATGTATATTTTTTGCAACAGGGACTCAAAGGGGGTCTGAAAAATTCGAAGTGGGGCTACTATCATATGAAAGAGCGCAGTTTGCACATTCTCAAACATTTTTTCTTTTTTTTTAAGCCGCATAGTTTTCGACTGTTAATGAAAAATGTACAAAAAAAATACCGTTCCCTCCCATTATCTCCGAAGTTTGTAAAGAGAAAAATCTGAAATTATTCTATGTGATAGAAGTTTATGTAAAGATTACAGGAAAAATAAAACGAAGTCTCTAAATAGCACTTTTTCAGAAATCTTCAACAAAAGTTACATTAGTTCCATTATTGGTCAAAAGATGGCGCTGACATAAAACTGCAATATTCTACACCGCAGTGCAGTGTTAAAATTCTCTGACGAATATAGGCCTCGCCGATGAAAAATTAAAAACATGACGGTACGGAACCCTCAGTGCGAGTCCGACTCGCTCTTGACCGGTTTTTTTTTCTTACTTGCAATTCGTCTTGGTACACGACGTCGTAAACTCTGTCGATTTATCAAACGCACCTGTCTGAGTCTGCGCGGCGGCTGCCTGATGGCAATAGTTCTTGAACCTAAGGTAATAAAACTAAAAATATAAATATTTGTGCTTTATCAACACCACAGCGATAAAATAAATTAGATTGCCGCGATCATTACCCCCGTCGGCGCGTCTAGACGATTATCTACACGACGATGCCTCTGCTTCCGTCATTGGCTTTTATACCAGACTAATTACAAAATAAATTTACCTGCCTCTGGAGATGTGATCAAATTCCTTGTGTGGCTCATTGGCAGCAACCGCTATCACTTTTGTCTGCTCTAAGCTTGTTAGAATGTCTTCATCTATATTATTACCTCTATCGCATTCCATAGAGTATGGATGTTGTTGAGGGCGCTCCTCGTAAGTGTCGGGTGCGAAGGTAGGCGGCGCGGGCGGCGGCGCCTGCGCGATTACACCCTGCTTCATCGTGTAACCCTGGAAACTGCTGGAGGAACTCGTCGTTTCGGAGGATGAGCCAGGATGGGACCGAGGCTTTTCACGAGGTAGGGGCTCGCCTGGAAAAATAAGGAAGAGGTTTACAGGTATTGTGCGGTACAATATTCGTCTAAGTTCTAAACCACAAGAGTCAAGAATAATCCACCACAACAATAGGTCAAAACTCTAAAGAATAAACTTTGGTAACACTGAACTCCGGTGGTGGGACGAGTAAAGACTTGACATTGAATGAAATTACTTGTTCAGTAGAATAGATATTAACGGCCTCTTGAGGAGAGCAAAAAAAAACAGCGCAGGCATGCGTCAGCTATCGTGAGCTCAACAGCTCAACCCTATCTTAGGAAGCTCAACAACCCGACAAACGTGAGACAATAAAAGTGTCCATCTTAAGGCGATCCATCCTAAAGCGCGGTCACTGTCGGACTACATAGAAAAGAAAGAGAAGCGCGATAACACAACGCTGGTGATTTTTTGCAAAATATGAAGCATTTATCTATTTACAAAAAATCTATTGTTTGGACTACAAAATTAAAACACTAGTACTGTTAGCTTGTAGAATAATCTGACAAAAAATGAGAATGATTGTATGTTATTAGTATGGTTTTTAATGTGAAAAGAAAGTTTTTAGAGGTATCTTTAAGTTTTTTCTATCGTATCAAATTAGTTTTATTATGTTTTCATCACACTATCTACCTGGGACATATCCTGAAGAATATCATATTTTTTCTGATTTTGTTTACTGTAGTCGATCATAGAGTTTTAGACATTATAAAACTGGCGTTTTTTGTAACTTTCATTTTCTTATAAGTAGGTAATGTTTTACTGGAAATTCAAATAGAAATAAGACGACATTATTTTATAAAGCCGCAATAATTTTTAAACATACCTTTAGCAAGAGCCTCGCAGTGCCTCTGCATATGAGCTGCTAGTTGCACGCACAAGCCATCTCCAGGCCCATAGCCGTGCACCTCGATCAGGAAACGCATGACCTCAGCCACCGCGTCCTGGTAGCCTGCCCTGAAGTGTTCCTCGCCCATGCCCCGGTCAGCAGCTACAACAGAACCCCACGCGAAGATGGAACATCTTCCGGCGGGAACTCCCAACAACATTAGCGTTCTTCAGTGGTAATATGAGCGTGTTCTTTTTTTTTGTAAACCTTTGATTATAGATGGTGTTTTAAGGTGAGGTTTTTTAAAATGAGGTTTTGATAATGTTGGACTTGTGAAGGATCTTGGTATGTTGGAAAAAATGTTTGTGGGATTTGTACTCGATGGAGGCTCGACCAAAAACCATGTGAAATGTTATGAAAAAAAAAAAGTTTGATGAATATTTGTTTCTTTTTTAGGGTTCTGTACCTTAAAACGAAAAATGGAACCCTTATAAGATCACTTAGTTGTCCGTCTGTCAAGACCCTTTTTCTCAGGAACGCGTGGAGTTACCAAGTTGAAATTAATATCAAATACTCAGGGCTGCAATCCCTTGAAACAGTGAAAAATTCAAACTTCCAAGTCAATGTGTTCCGTTTATGCCGCATATTTTGACACTCGCAAGGGAATCAAAACCTATAGAGAACTTCCCGTTGACCTAGAATCATGAAATTTGGCAAGAAGCAATGTCATGTAGCAGAAGTAAAGGAAAAAATCCGAAAACCGTAAATTTTTTTGTTACATACCTACAAATTTGTACGGAACCCTCCGCGCGAGTCTGACTCGCACTTGATCGGTTTTTTACGTTAATAATATTTTTGCAATCAAAATTGTTTTATTAAAGTAACTAAGTAATATTTATATAATTTTACAATTTACGAGTACAAACCTGCAAATCATTTTTAAAATAATAATGGTTTATGTGCGATAGTGTAAAAGAAAGTTAATACATAGGTACCTATGTGGTTTGAAAATGGAATGGAAATTACCGGGCATCAATTATGTAACAAAAAATCTGTTTACAAAGAGTTCATTCAGATTTTCTAAAACGCCATTAATTTGATTTTTGTACATAATTTGCTTTCAATAATTAATAATTGATCAAGTAATGACATGTTGAATTACTATACCTATATCATTTATACCTAGCCATTTTTTGATAGCAATGACGCAAATCAGAATAGGATGATGGTAATAAACGAGAACATAAATTCTGTATCAAAACATAGACGTCAAATATTAAACTTTATACCTAATTTCCAAAAAAATCTGGCACTAGCAAGACAAGGTTATTTACGTTGTCCAATATTTTTTTTAGGTAGGTACTGTATGCAGTATGATTGACAAATATAAATTTAACTTGTGTTGTATATTCATATTAATCGTATTTATATAATATTACGTTACCAGTCTTCTATACCAGATTGACTAAATATAACTTTTAATTTATTTCATAAACAAAGAAAGATTGTTTTACCGTTGATGCCCTAATTAAGTGATTTTTTTTTTCACAAACTGTTTAATTGTTTACTAAATAGGTTATAAAACAAAGTTTGTCTTTAAGTAGGTATCTGTATTTTTGTAAGATCAGGCTTACAAATAGCTCTTGTTAAACAAATGTTACTACTTTAAACATTCAGAGATTATGCGGGAATACGAAAGTAACATAATTATTTTATAGCAAACTTTGTTTTTATATTGCTTTATTGTCCTTGTATTCAGACATCAATCTTAAAACATTTGAAAGCTTCTGAAGAAAACCATGTCACTAGAAGTTTTACCGGAGGTCTAACGGGTAATCGTTTCCTAGCAAGATTGATTTTAAAACACTGGATATACCAGAACTACTGAACTTGAGAATTTTAATTTTACTTTTCAGTAAGTACTGTACAAAAACTAGAAACATTGGGTGTGGGCAAAATAACAAATGATTTAAATACTCATTTCTTATTTATCACTGACATATAAATAAGCCTTGTATTCACTAAGCCACGCCGGGACTCTCCATATTAAAAGAAAAAAAATAATAAATTCAACTTCCTTTTTAAAAATTATCTTTGGCTGATAAAATCATATCTTAAACATGTGCCTTAGTAAATACAAGACTATGGGCTGGTTTTTCAATCGACAGATAATTCTTATTCGTGGAATAAAATTGACGTCTGACAGATTCTGTATGGAAGAAATGTCAAAAACTCAAAATTATTCCTCGGATAAAATTATCTGGCGTTGAAAAATCAGCCCAAGTTAGAAATAATTGAAAAATGAAAAAAATAACCACTTGGGCTTGAATCTGCGACATTTCTTGTTGAAATATTTATTTATTAACCGGCTTAATAAAATTAATAAAGTTACTGCTGTAAGTAATAGTTTTTCACAAAAACAAGCCCGCATACAATTTGTATTAAATTTCAAACACTCCAACCACTTAGATCAAATAATTCCTATCTATGACGTCAAATATTTGAAAATAGTAGTAGCACAACGCCAAAAACAGTCAACCTTATTTCCTTCATTGGTAGAATTTGGCCATTCATTAGATATACTGTATGCCACTTTTTCATTATTTACAGAACAGAATCAAAGATCTGAAGGGTTGGAGCTTAATCCAAAAGTATCCTCCTCTATTGTTTTCCAATTATAACTAACGATTTTACCAAATAAGCGCGCTTTCCGTACGAACCGTTCGCGCGTTCCTGCAGGTACTTGAGGTGGCGTATTGCCATCTCGATGATTTCTGTCTTCTCGACTCTGCCGCGGCCTTTCTTCAGGTACTCGGGCGGTATGAGCCGTGAGAGGTCTGCGAGACAGTTATTCATTCGGTCCCGACGACGCTTCTCTATTATTCTGTGCGACATCGGATCTTGCTATGGGAGTAATAGGACGATTAGATTTTTGGTACTGAGTTTTGTAAGCTGTTGCGATGGTATTTTGAAGATTTGATTAACTTTTAAGGTGAATATTAAGAATAATTCTATTGAGACTGTCTTTTTTCAATAACTACTTCTTAATAATATTTTTAGACCAATACATCAACTTCTGTATTAAATAATTATTTACTATTTTTTCGAGACAAAAATAAGATTTGAATAGGTAACTGTTAAGTAGTTTGTGAATGATCCTCGGTTTAATAGTATCTCGTCTTTAGATTCGGGGGATATTATTTGGTAACAAAACAATATTTTTTATGAAATAGATATCCTAATTAATATTTATTCTAAATTCTAAGGAATCATCCACCACTAACAACAAATGCATTTGGAAATTGACACTCTTGGTCTTGTAACATAAACATCAAAACTGGGTCTGCCATTCACGTCAAAAAAGTATAAAAATCGGGCATATTCAGTATGACTTGCCCTCGAGACCTTCCCCTTTTTCAAGTAGGCGCCTGGCGGGTATTCGGCCTCGTCCTCGGAGGGGGCCGTAAAGTTGAGCTGCTCGCCACCAACGCGGCCGAAGCCGTCGTTGGAATTATAGCTGTAACAAAGACAAAAGGAAGGTTAGCATATCTGTTGATAGTCATCATCATCTGCCTAGCCTTGTCCTAACTATTTTTGGGGTCGGCTTCCAGTCTAACCGGATGAAGCTTAATACCAGTATTTTATATGGGGCAACTGGATTAACTTTTTACTATTTGTTGATACTTAATAAAAAAGTTTTTTTTTTCGGAATGTTTGAGACGATTGACTCAACATCTCCCTTGGAGGACATTGACTCGCTGATTCTAGATGATATGTGTTACTGATGTTACGTGACTAAACTCATTTTGTGAGTAGACCCGTCTCGAAATAAAATTGCGTTGCCAACATTTTTTAAACTTTGACGCTAGCTATAAAAAAATAATAAAAATAAAAATTATAGTAGCGTTTTATAGTTTGACGCAAATCTTAGATTCAGACATACGCCAGAGATTATTTTACAATTTTAATTATTCCAAAATAAAAGTCTCATTTAAATAACTTAAAATTTAATAAAATCATTCCCTTTCGTCTGACTTTCGTAGGTAGGTATTTTATTTTTAAAATCGCACGTTGTTCTACAACGTACCTAACCATAATGCTGGCTCTGCCAGGCGAGTAGGTACGAAGCTATTCTGACTGTGGAGTGCCAGGATCAAAGGAGGTAAATCAGATTATAATTATAAGCTCAAGGCCATCTTTGGCGACATGTGATCACGAAATGTGGTCGCAAGGTCATTGAGAAGTATTGGAACCAATTAAGTAACTTCCTTTTTTTTTCTTTATTTTATCTGAATAATTATTTCGTTAGAAGTTGATAAGATTTGTTATACTTAGGTAGCTAGGCTATGTCGGGGACAGTGGACAATTATTTTCTGTTCTACGATTACTGCCATTTCAACGACTCATAATCACAAATCTAGAGAATCCAGAATCAAACCCGCGTGACGCTTATGACGTACAAAGCTTATACAGAACCACTGTGCCTTGAAAAATAATAACCTCATAGGTTAGGTAGTACCTATAGCCATAGGCTATTATACCCTATAACGATAACGAATAATAAAGTAAGAACAAAATAGCGGGGGCAATAACATCAAAAATTAGCCGATCTTAAAAGTCGAAAAGTTGAGCTGAATTGTGCTCAGTACCATCCGACCGGATTTGATTTATGGACTTTTCTACTAAAGCGGTATTTTTTAATTTAAAAAAAGTGAAGTAATTTTTTTCTAAATAAATAAAATAAAAGAATTGTCTGTACGTTTTTGCAAATGTCCAACTTTTTGAGCGTACTTTTCAAATTTCGAAATGATAACCCTAAAGGTCACATAGCACATTAATTTATCAACTATAAAAGGGATCGTCATCGTATCGCCTTTCGCCTCGCCGTCAAACAGGCGTCAACCTAACGTAAGCACAAAGCGGATCAGCAGCTCCGATACTTTGACTCGGCTATGGCTAGGCGACCGGCGCGGCGGCGCCGCGCTTACGGCTCGCCGACCACTGGTTGATGGTGGTGCAGGCAGGCCGCGGGAGGGGCGAGAGGGGCAAGGGTGGACGAAGAGAAAGAGAAGTAAGCTCAAATACGGAGAGACGTAAGCGCGGGGACGACGAGCCGTAAGCGCGGGAACTGTAAGTTGACCACGCGTCGCATCGCGGTTCGTGAGCTTGGCCTGAGGCGAGGCAATTACGTTACGATTCCGATTAGTGTGCGTTGCAGTAGGGAATTTCATACAAAGAATACTGAATGTCTCGAGTTGATACGGTGACGATCCCTTTCCGTGTTGATATGTGTGCTCGACCTTAAGAATGAAGAGATACTTTTTGTTGAGAGTGCCTATGCTGATACTGCTATGGTGATTCTAATGAATTGATAGAATTTGGTAACTTTACAACTGCGGGACCGTAGGATGGCAACTGGCAACGTTTTCTATCGGTCTGTCAGGGAATAGGGTTCCCTTCCCAAGCTGGTCTTCCCATAGAGACAAGTGTGTGCTAAACACGCCTTGAAACTCCGCAAACTGGACCCGTCTGGGGTTGGAATGTTAGCCGACATGATTGTCTGCTTTCGAGGTAAGTAGTAGGTAGGTTAAGTTTCCTGCCAAAGTTCCCATAAAACATAAATAAGCGCGTTTTCCGTAAACCTTCAACCACAGGATTTTTATTAACTCTGACGCGACGACGATGTAATGAATGTGTTTGTGTGGTACTTACAAATGTTTGGTAACATCACTAGATTTTACTCCATTTTTACATACTTTGAAACGAGATCATAATTCATAAAATTGCTTGCTATGATTGGATGAAAAAGTAGGTAAGTACTTATACAAGGTACATGTCGTCACGTGTCGAGATCATAAAATTGCTTGCTATGATTGGATGAAAAAGTAGGTACTTATACAAGGTACATGTCGTCACGTGTTCGACCTACAAAACGCATCGACTCAAGGCCGTCGCGTCGCGCACTCGCGGAGTCACGCTTCTCTCGGCACGGTCCGTAACTCCGTTCAACATCAATTTGTTTATTTCTGACAGACTGTGGCAAGTGGGTTTCTTTACTTTCTTACTCGGAACGGGGAAATTATTTAAGGAAGGGGAACGGTGATGTAAAGTTTTTGTTAAAGTTACCTACAGTGCGTGCCACGTAAGAAGAGACTTGACCCCGCCTCCCCCGCTCTTTCCGCCGCCCCTATGACGTCCGGTCCTGTCCCGCACTCAGACCTCATACCGCTAAAGATACCTAAAATCGTGTTCTGCGCATGTCAGACCACGTGGTGTGTCAAGTCTCTTCTTACGTGGCACGCACTGTACACGTGGCTATTTTGATGTTTAGGGGCTATTTTTGGGGTTCATTCGGAAAAACTGTGGATGTGATTATTTTAGTTAGTTTTTCAATGAATGTGTAATTGTTGTAAATGTAGCTCTCTGTGTAGATATTACGTGGTATAAGATTGAATATTAATGTAACAGCTTGATGAGTTGATTAAAGCGATTTTAATTTGCAAATGTCATTCAATTGCATTGAAAAATCTTGCTTGCCATATTGCAAAAGGAAAGGTTCTAGAGATTTTTTTTGTATGACACCAGCTTAGATATACCTACTTACCTAAGAAAGTTATGCTTATATTTCTATGGACACCAGTCTAGATTACCTGCTAGTTTTCTAGCTAGACTCAGATGCATTGTATAATCTGATTAAAATGCGAATGAGTCGGCTTACTATCTTTGGGCTGAACGTGTAGGAGCAAAAGTGATTTAGATTCTATCGCAAAACGAATAAATTAGGTAATGAACGGAAGACCTAAAAGTGTGATCTAATCCTATTCTTTGTCTAAGCCCTTACCAACTTTACTCGCAAGGTCAGCGATACTTTGTGGAGTAGGAAGGCGAACTCCGAAACTAAACTTCAAAGTAGGTTTTAGTCTGTTTTTTTTGTTATGTATTTCTGCGGTTTTAGTGAACGTGGGGACACAGGATGCAGGAGAAAATCGGAAAATCTGACAATTGCAAACTTGAAGAAGAAGAAAAACCACGGCAAAAAAGATCATGGCTTCTCCATGCAGGTGCGGTTGTTTTTGTTTAATGCAGTAATAAACATTGGTGTTCTCCATCATTATTTTTATTCTGCTACGACGAAGATCAGAGCAAAATTTAATTTCGCAGGCAAAGAATTTGATTCCTACGGTCTTATGTTCCAACCTAAACTATAATTGAATATCATTCAGACCCTTAGTTGAACAGCCGCCGCGCGCGCCGTTAGCGGTTAACTAAAAGGCTAATTTATTTATCCAGTTGGCTGCGACATACATATCTAAGTTTCATTGATAAATACGAGTAATCCATTTTCGTTCAAACCAATCATAAAATGCGACGTTGTCATGTTTCACGTAAGGGTGTTTTACATTAATAATCGTGACTTTGTCGAATTATTTTGTATGAAAAATTAAAACAAAAAAAAAAAAAACACTGGCACTCCGGTAGTGCCGACAGAAGTGTAAACTTGAACAATTACGAGTGTATTTTGTGAATCGTCTTATAAACAAAACACGCGTGTTAAGGTGTGTTCCTTATTTTATAGGGTTTTTTGCAAATCAGGTATGATGACCAAAGTGACTGGTTTATTCTTCTCGTGAAAGGAATTTATTCAGATTTGCTCGTCGTCAGTTATATATCCGTGGTTCAGCGCCATCTCGTCGTTGTTGGATGAACTACGTAGTTAGTACGCGAGGCCTACGTAGTTAGTACGCGAGGCCCTCGTAGTTCTTCCCGATGTGCATAGATGGCGCTGTCCTCAACAACGCGCGTCTTAAGTTTTACGTCTGACGTTAGTACGCGAGGCCCTCGTAGTTCTTCCCGATGTGCATAGATGGCGCTGTCCTCAACAACGCGCGTCTTACGTTTTACGTCTGACGTTTTACGTCTTACGAATTTTCGATCAGGGTCACGTGACCTGACGCGAATTTAGAAGTTTTTACCCATTCCAAAAAAAGTACACAGCGCCGCTAAAGAAGTTTTCACTTCAAAAATGGTAATTGAAAAATAATTCATATGCCAGTTGATTCTTTGATATATGGACTCAATCATACATTCATACCCTAAGTATGGAATATAAAAAAAAAACACCTTGTATAATTGTATAAGGATCTTGTTTCCATATTTACGTAGATGCTTTTATTTAGATAACGTAGTAAGTAAAAGAACTGGAAGTTACTGCTAGTGCTAGTTCACTACCTATAAGACTCCACAAAAAACCTCAGTGTCTGTCTACCATCGTGCAACCCAATTACCGTATATGACAAGGGGGGGCGCCCCCACTGCCTATCACACCACAAGCCACGAACAAGAATAATATTCTCAAGTTCCACACGCCCTAAAACTTAATTTTATAACTTACTAGCGCCGCGCTGCGGTTTCACCCGCGTAAATTTCTATCCCGTGGGAATATCAGGATAAAACTATCATAATATGTCGTTTCCCGGGACTCAACTATCTCTAGGTAAGTATACCAAATTTCATCTAAATTGATTTAGCGGTTTAAGCGTGAAGAGGTAACAGACAGACAGACAACACACACACTTTCGCATTTATAATATTACTAGCTTCCGCCCGCGGCTTCGCCCGCGAGGTACCTATGTCGATAAAAACTATCCTATGTCCTTCCCCGGGATGCAATCTCTATGTCTCCGCCAAACTTTATCGAAATCCGTTCGGTGGTTTAGGCGTGAAAAGGTAACATACAGACAGACAAACAGAATTACTTTCGAATTTATAATATTAGTATTGATATTACTAGCTGTGCCCCGCGGTATCACTCGCATAAGTGTCGATCCCGTGGGAATATCGGGATAAAAAGTATCCTATGTCCTTTCCCGGGACTCAAACTATCTCTATACCAAATTTCATCTAAATCGGTTCAGCGTTTTAAGCGTGAAGAGGTAACAGACAGACAGACACACTTTCGCATTTATAATATTAGTATGGTAACATGTAAACAACGATAATGTGGTCATACGATGCTCTGACAGATAAGCAAAATATACATTATACTATAGACACATAGATACGAACTCGAGCACGTGAAAATTATAACGTGACGTGACGTGGGGCTCTCTGCACGTGCCGAAGGTATTTTTAGAATACGCGGCTCCACACCACATACCTACACCGCAAGTCTTGATAAAAAACAAGATAGAAATTGAGAATTTGTTTTTCATAGGGCTGATTAAATACACAGTAGGTTCAGCGGGGTAACACACTAACAGTAAGTTATTGATAAAAAGGCTTGGGATTGAGCTGCTTCCAATTTCTGCATTTTGAGTGTTTTTTTTTTTATACACATTGACATTAATCTTTTTTTTTAAACAATGACATTTGCTTTGTAAAGTATTACATGACATTAATCTTTTTCTTTTTAAACAATGACATTTACTTACTTTGTAAAGTATTACATTATTTTAATTATTGTGAATGTGAAGACGATGTGGGTCATTTATTTTATTAATTTTATATTTTTTTATTATTCTCTCCATGGTCTGGCAGTTTGAGTAATTTATGTGGCCTACCTAAATGTCCTTTCTTTGGTATTGTTCGTCGAATCGTTGAGCTCCTTAAGTCTTGAGTTGAGCTGCACGATTTCTGACAAATGCGTGCACTGACTGGACAGGTCCTCTCAATCTGTGTGGTTCTTTCCTCAAAAGATCATCTCAGACATCGACCTACATGGTCTTCATGTATAACCTGACAAAGATTATGTCTGGACTTTAAAAGAGACTATGACCTCTGAGTTTGTTTCGGCCTTTCTTCTCAGAGTAGTCAGATAGGAAACGCCGACTTCATCTAGTTGTAAGTGTTTGTGCAAACCTACTTACAAAATAAAATCATTTATCATTTAGTAGCGTTGGCTTCCATTTTGACAGTTCAACAACATTCATTGCGTTGTTTACGTTGTTGAGCAGACAAATATTTTCGTACATATGCAGCAATGAATTAGAAATATGCTTAAAAAATTCAAAATGATTCAGATTGATATTGGTAGTGAAAATCTCAATCAATCAATCATCAATCAAATCAATCTGAATTATTTTGAAGGATATTGCCAATCCATTGCTTCTTTAATTATGTTCAAAAAATTTGTCTGATCAACCACGGCCAATTTTGTTTAATGTCATCATGATTCCTGAGTAAGAGAGAGGGACAGAGCTATACATGACCTATAGCACCATCCCTTTTTCGGGCTGGAATCATGATGGCTTTAATACTTCGTAACCGTCCATTCACAGTTATCACTGTTAATATAACAGTGATCTTTAATCTCGTGGCATTAGCTCAACTGTGGCTAATGAGACACAATTGAATTTATATTGATAAAAATCAAATTTTGAACTTTCTAGTTGAGAGGGTTGGGTTGCTGCTACTGTCAAGTCTGTCAAAATCATAGTGATCTTTATTGTTGTTGTGATAAGGTTGTTGTTGGGTTAAAGTACTACAGTTAGTACTTCAATTAAATAATTATATTTATGACGGTTGTCATTAGTCTGTAATCTATTTTTACAAGCTTTTTTATATGGGTACTAAAAAAAACCAGGCAATTTTTATTTTCACATTTTTTACTGTCGCAATTTCGGGGTTGCACTAGTGACTCCAAAATTTTGATTTAAAATTATAGGACAATTTAGGAAAAAAATTAATTGCCCATTTATTTTTATTTGTTATTGAACTATTGCTGTTAGAGTTTTATACGTATAAATAATAAAATTATAGACCTCCAGGGAATATGGTACACAATAAAAAAAAACGCCTGCCCTGTCGTTTCTTTTATTGTAATAGCTTTAGTTATTTCTAAGAAATGTTTGCTAATTTGCTTCATATGTTATTTAATAATCCTTTTGCATAAATCAAGTAGGTATTCATATTACATTTACCATTTCGAAAGAATATCGTATGAATATAAAAGTCGCAAAACTATGTTGATGCGGTTGCTGGATGTTTTCTTAATGTTAGCTTATAAGCTATACATACTTACATAAGTTTTTAATTTCAACTTATTGCACAATATTATTCCACAGCTGGTATAAGATACTTCGATATTTTCTTTCTATATTATATTATACGGATTTTGTCAATTCGTTGTGTTTAATGATGTACCTATTAAAAACTTGAATTAACAATAACTTGTCATAAACCAAATTATAAAATTCAGCAAAATAGTTCTTCTACGAAAATGTAGGGCTTCATTAATTCCATTGGATTCCTTCGTACTTCAAAAGTGACCCTACCTACCTAAAGTGAACCTTCTACCCTACCGTCTCATGTCAGAGGTACTTAAGTGTCAAATGTTTTATGAGGAACGATCAACAGACTAAACCGCTCCTGGGGGTCTACTTATACATGGCTATTTTCTAGCGGTTATTGTCTCTAGTTATTATCCAATTTGGGAGGGGGCAATGTTCCGCTGCAGACTGCGATAATACTGAAACACTATGCCTTTTCCTCTTTACTATATTACATTCTAATTATTGTTTCAGCAAGCTTCCACTCAGTCCGTTTCCAAACATATGTAATAGGACTCTTGCTTCCTTCCGTCTACCTACAGGAGACGGAAGGAAGCAAGAGTCCTATTACATTTACAATCGGTGAAAAGCAGACACACAGTACACACACAGCCAAATTTATTACTGGTAAACGCGGGTTACTTTAGCTCTGGGGGGGGAACTTTGGCTCAATACAAAAAAGGGTTTTCTATTTTCTATTGTTGTATAGGGCTAGATTGGCTCAATGCTGTCATAAATATTGTTTTTGTATCGACAAAATCTACAGGTCAAACTAACCCTCTTCAAAGAACAACATTGGCTCAAAAGTAAAAAAATAAGTAAAAATATTTACATACTATATATATTTTGGCGAAAATAATATTATTACTAATTAACAATGCTAAGAAATCCACCATAATCCCTACTATCAAAGGGTTTCTAAAAAAAGATGAAAAAATTAGCTAAAGTAACTCGCGTTTACGGTATCTTTATGAGAGAAAGTTCTTATACTTACGGATTTTCTTACAAGTTTAAATATTTTTTCAATGCGCTAAGCTTACTTTACCTATCTATACCTGCACTTTTCCTGTGTAATACGCGTGAAGCACACGCACTAATCTAGTTAGATACTAGATATGTTATTATTTTAGGTACATAGTTATCTCTACATCCATACTAATATTATAAATTCGAAAGTAACTCTGTCTGTCTGTCTGTATGTTACCTTTTCACGCCTAGACCACAGAACGGATTTCGATAAAATTTGGCAGAGAGATAGATTGCATCCCGGGGAAGGACATAGGATAGTTTTCATCGACATAATATCTCGCGGGCGAAGCCGCGGGCTGAAGATAATCATTTATAAAGGCCACGTGAAGGAATAATATTTTATTCAAACAATTAAAAAAGCGACCTTCGATAGTCTTTATCTTCCTGCAACCTAAATGTTTATAGTCAATCTTGTATACAAAATATTTTTATTTTGTTGGTGTGGTGGAAGTATGATGATTCAGCCTGTAGTGGTTACCGTTTTATGAAGTAAATCTAATTGATTAATAGAATTTAATACGGTCAGTGGGTCGTCTCAGTTTACTTTATCTTGTAAAAATAACATAAGTAGGTACCCAATTTAAGCACAATGAGCATGACAGCAATTTATAGTTCACAATCAGCCTGCAGGACAAGTAAAGTGGCAAAGACAAAAATAACACTATCAAAAACTCTTTAACATGTCTGAAAGATAAACTCAAAAACACACTTAAAAACATTGAGTTATATGTACTACGTAGTACATATAACTCAATGCTTAAAAACAACTAACACAACATCCAAATTCAATGTCAACTTGATTCAATTAATCGATAAAATACCACCTCTTTCCTGTTCAACGTGAAACAGTACAAACACGAATAACTTTGCCACAATTAACTTGTCACAACTCACACTACAATTAAAAAACAAACACTTACGCCAGCAATCCTGGCAGATGGTCGGGCACACGAACGTCGGGCCTCGAATACGGCATCAACAAAATATTCATCACAATTATTTACAACGCGACAGGTGTGTACATGACCACTCTCACTACTAACACAGTGCAGCGACACAGCGATACACTGTTGTAGGTTTAATATAAGTGCAAGAAATAAGGGACAGTCAAAGATCGTTAAAACGGTTGAAATTGAAACGCCGCGCGCCGCTGATAACACGTCCGTCAACTACGCACAAAACGCGATAGTGATGTGCTAAAATGACTGCTTTGTGTTGGTAGGATGGATATGCGACAGGAATTCTGGGGGATAGTCTCGAATTCGAACTAATTACTGTGTCGTGGAAAATGACAATCAAGTCGTAACAATCTATTGGCTGCTGTTGAAATACAAAGTAAAGACTTCATATTGGAGCTACATACTTATAGTGTAATGTTCAATTAATTTTTTGGCGATACATAAATATAAAATAATCCTAAATAGAAAAAAGAAAGAAAAAAACTTGATTCAATCTCCAATTTCAAAACTAAGAAGACGCTGCTTAAAAATGTATCTTTGATGATTGCCAAGAAACTCACGTGCGAAAACACTGACATCACGTTTTTCTTGTATACTATCTTACGATAAGTTGATTATTTTTTTTTTTAATTTACCATGGACAAATTGTTCAATGTTCAAAATAAAAGCATAAAGATTTTACGTTTTTGTACACACAGTTTGCACGTGCAATAGTATATTAAATACTAGCTGACCCGGCGAACTTCGCACCGCCTCAGTCAGAAATTCAGAATCAATAAGAATCTAGGTATGTATGAGAGAAAAGGAATCTTCCCCTTGTTTTAATAGTTATTCTGCTATTCGGGACGGAGATAAATCCAAAAAAAAGATCACGAAAATCGGTCCAGGCGTTCTTGAGTTATAGATGGTGTAACTAACCCAACTTTGTTTTATTTATATATATAGATAGAAGATCTAGCTGACCCCAGCGAACTTCATACCGCCTCAGAATCATAAACTACAAAATCTGTGAGAAAGTGAATTATCTACGTTTATTTTTTTCATGTTTTAATACTTATTCTGCTAATCGGGATAGGCACAAATCAAAGATCATAAAAATACGGTCCAGCCGTTCTTGAGTTATAAATGGTGTAACTAACCCGACTTTGTTTTATTATAGATACAGTAGATAGATACATATAATATGTGTGTGCAAAAGCTTGATTCAATTAAGCATAATTTTACGTTTTTGTAAATTGCTTTTATATTTATAATATAATTCAAAGTTCTGACTGACTGATAATATCAACGCACAGCCTAAACCACTAGTCCTAGAGACATGAAATTTGGAGGGTGTGTTCTTTGTGAAAAGTAGGTATCCACTAAGAAAGGGTTTTTGAAATTCCACCCCTAAGAGGTGAATGGGAGGGTGAAATTTTACGCGAACGAAGTCGCGGGCAGTGGCTAGTCTTGTATAAACCGTATAAAGGAACAACGATTTAGTTTGAAAAAGAATTTTATTAACAAGTCGTACCTCTACCTACTATCATTTTTACTGCATTCATAAACCAATCTTGCTACGTTTTCACAAAAACTAAAAAATGCGCTAAAGTAAAATCAACAAACACGCTGGTATCGCATAACTGGTTCGATCGCGCGAGGCGTCATGGTCACTGAATCTAAAGCACGTGTCTGGGTCGCCTCCCACACGATACTTGCGAAAGGTTGAACCATGTTTTATCCACTATCGAACTTATGTAACAAACGTCGAAAATTTTCTTATTTTTTTATTAAATCAAACAGCTAAGTTCTCTAATCTAGAAAATCGTAAAAATTATATCGAGTATAATTAATAAAAACAAAATGAAGACATTGCCCGTTAAACATATTTTTAAACGTTTTATCTAGCTGGCTAGCTCTTGGATTTTCTCTAGCTGGCTAATGGCTCGCCATGGCATGTGTGAAACATTTTTTTTAATAAAAATATAACAAGGCAAAACAATAAAAAGAGATCTTGTCATTTAAATGCAACGTACTTTATAAAAGCAACAAAAACATATTTTTCCTTTACTTCAGCTGTCTTATAATCCGAGTGTCGGGCTCGTGTTTCATCATTCTACATACATACGTAAATCATAAACCGAGAGACACAATGCAATTTGCTAAATATTTACAAAGGCCAATTCTCGTGATTTAAAACGTTCAAAATCTAGTCACAGTCGATTAATCAATTAGACGTATTTTTGACAGATTCTGACTTAGATCAGACTGTGGAGGTTCTTTAAATTACGAGAATTGCCAATGGGACAATGTACTTTTATATATTCTCATTCAAAATAAAAACAGACTGTCCCGTTTACATAAACGTCATGGTCACTCTGGCAGAGGCACGTGTTTCACCGACGCGACGCGCTCACATACATACCTATGTACTCGTATAACGTATATATAATATACGAGACGAGAAGACATATACGGCTTGATTTCGAATGGACGAGTGACGCTCCTTTGAACGTGTCATCAGTAGGATTGTCTACAACCAAAGTCCTTGTCTACAACTGTCGTAATCATAATCACATGGGTGATTTTTTTTGAGTACCTACCTATTTCTAGTACTTACAAGAACTTAAGAAACTAGTAAAAAATCCTTTTTTTTTATTGAAATTGATTTGATAAAATTTTGAATTTGTGTTTATTTAGTTTCGTTCTTAATAAGTTTTTTTTTTTGTAAGAAATATAAGGCTTTTCATTTTATTTATTTATATCTACTGCGTAATTAATGATAATTTTCATAATAAATTGATAAGTGGCTATTTTAGTTAGGTACTTAGTACATACCTACAGCTTACGTAAAATCTATTTCAAAATCAAAATTTCGTAATTTTTTTTATGTAACTGAATTTAGTAGTCAAAATGTTTGTTGGTTTAGAAAATAACTGATAAAAATATCTGCATCTCCACTTATAAAACAAATAAGATTTTAATAATTTATCTACTGGCAAACTTCAAGTTTTTTAAGAGTGAGAAATTTATCACCATGAAGTCATCAAAACTACAGATGTCATGGTCACCCGCTCTATTTCTTTTGGGCAAAATATTATTCGATAATAGAAAACACATCGATTAGAATCGAGGTTGCCGTGAGCAACGTGAGTTACAATTACAAAACGTACCACTAGTTTGATTAATTTTGAGTAAGTAATGATTGAACGAGAATGGAGCACTGAGCTCCATTTTCGTTCAATCATTAGAATCGTTGCAATTGCAGCGCCACGCCATGACGTCATCAGTCACGTGCTGCGGCGCACGTTCACGTGTCTGACGGCGGGTTTGAGCATGCGATGGGATTGGAGAATGTCGATCCAGCGATTAATCGCAATCGGAAACTAGTTATTTTTAATAACATCAAACCTGTATTCCCCGAAGGGTAAGGCAGGGTCTACCTGTTATGTTTAAGTCCCATATAGGGCGCCAGCCTATTACGAGTACCTACCATGAACCAGGCACAAAACCGGGATGTTAGGTACTGAGAAATTCTAGATGGAAAAATCCATTCCATTGCCCGAGTCAGGCACTGTGTGGCGCTTGTGGTCGCAAGCGCTAGAGTGACTTTTATTAACTCATCATAAATTTTAACTATGTACAGACGCCAGCACATCAAGCTACCCGAAACTGTTAAATTTTCCCAATCAACTTTGATCCTTATGTTTTAGCGATAAAGTTAAAAATCTATTAAAGAAATTTGACAGATTGTAGTAGCTTGATGTACTGGGGTCTGTACTTACACCATGAAATAACTAAAATACTTTATTACGCACAATTCGTTGCGATTCAGTCAGAGGGGTGTGGCAAGTTATTTACGGAGAAAGTGAAGTGCTATGTTACAAGCGACAAATAGTCACCCTCCGGCCACCAGTGAAATCTACAGGAATGATTTTTGGTGTAAGTAGATTTAGAGTTAAGAGGAAATGCGGTGGTCTATTCTCCATAGAAACGCTCTCGCCTGTTTTCCTTTGGTTAATGACCATAATAAAGCGATGAGTCTTTACAGAATAATAAATGTGGTCGTCCAAATCAAAAGGGACCTTATGGCGGTAACTAGTTTCCGAGATATTAATAAATTTGTAAAATACCTAAAAAAAATCGTTTTTTTATTAACTGTATTTTTAAAAAGATGATTGTATTTACTACATGTAGATGTGTTCAACTTTTCGAAAAGTCAATTTAAAAAAGTTTCGTATTCTTCTAAAGTTTAGTAAAAAAGGAACCTTATCGCGGCAAGACCTAACAAATCGTTTTTCTTGTAATTCAAACCATATATTATATCAACATTTTAATATTGCAAGGTAGGTATAAACTAAACTATTCATTCAGGATGGGAAATCATCAAATGACTCCTCCCGCTCTGGGTGGAGCGGAATAGGGAGTGTCAGACTCTTACTGACTAAAACCCACCCGTGTTCCTTCCTTCGCCCTTTGTTCCGGGCCAGCGGTAACCCTTTCGGACAATCCCGCTGACCCGGCAGGCTTCGGCCAATACGGGCCCCTTCGTTTAGTGCTGACATCTCTTTGAGGCGCGCGTGGAACACGTACGCGCCGTCCGGCACGGGCCTGGTCCTGATCGGACGGTGAGCTACCCATTGCTCTCCGCCCGCGCCTAAGGTGGCCGGGAGTAGTCGCGCGGCTCCCGACGCCCGGAGCGTCTCCCGCGGCGGCTGGGACGGGAGGCTCTCTCTCTCAGCCGTCCCGCCGCCTCCTTCGCTAGCATGACTGCTTCGCAGAAGGAGGCGACTGCTCCCCACTCCCTCTCGCCCCGGACCATGGCTTGAACCAGGCCCGGACGCGAGAGGTCGCCGCCATGAGATCGCGCCGGAGGTCTGTCCGCTCCGCCGCAATTTGCTGCGGAAGCGGAGTTTCCCCCCGGCGTAGTGCCTCCGCGCGCCACTCATACAGGCGCGCGAGGACTATCGCCTCCAGATCCCATGGCGGCAGTCCGGCAAGGAGGCTTGCCGCCTCGCCCGAGATTGTGCGGTACCCCCGGATCAGCCTAACGGCTACCACCTTCTGGGGCGCGTTCAAATAATGGGCGGCTCGCCGCCGCAGTGAACGCGCCCACACCGGGGCCCCGTTATAGGGCCATGGACCGCACGACCCCCGCGTAAAGCCTCCGGCAGGAGGCGTTTAGCCCCCTCAGGTTGAGCAGGAGCCGCTTGAAGGCGGCCCCGGCCCGTTCCAGTTTGGGAGCCAAACGTCGGAAATGCTCGACTAAGTTCCACCGGCTGTCGAGCATGAGACCCAGGTATTTCATCGTCGTATCGACGCCGATGTGAACCCCTCCTACCGTTAGTTGGGATCCCGATGGTGGCGTATTCCGGAACCCATGAAACGACATGGCCTCGGACTTGTGCAATGCCACCTCGAGACCCAACTGCCGGATCCTCTCCACGACTATCGCAACCCCGCGTGTCATCGCGTCGGCCGCCGCCTGATGCGACCTCCCCTGCGCCAGGACTAGCGTGTCGTCAGCGTAGCGTATAGCTGCCATTAGATAGTGTCGCACGCCGTCGCATGCGGCATTCTTTGTATATGCGTCTTAGGTCTAAGGTCCCACTATTGTAGTCCATATTTTGTTTAGGTACTTTTAATAGAGGTAAATAATCTTGTTAGGTATGTTTTTTATCATAAAATATATTTTTAAAATAGGCTAAGGCTAATAGCAAAAGTAATTCATTATAACATCTGTTATTTCATTTTGTTTTATCTTGTAATGGCTATAAATTATTTCATAAATATATTTTTCGACAAAAACGTATCAAGATTGTTTACCTTTATTAAAATACTTAAATTAATTAACTATACTAAGAGATAAGTGTCAGCAGCCTGCAACGGACCGCCTTAAGGGCCCTTTTTTACGTATATACTTGTTACGAATTTTCATACCTTGTGATAATAAAAAAAAAATTGTTAAATAAGTAACATTTTCATACCTTGTGATAATAAAAAAAGAAAATTTAAGTTATCTTGAATGTTGCACTAAAATATTGATTATGCATGCTAAAAATAAAAAATATTGTTTAGTGCCCACCATTAGGGCCCTTTTTTAATTTGTTTGAAGAAATTGTTCAGTTCTCTATGTAACTTTACAAGATCATAACTAACAGTTATCATTGATCTCTTAGCTTTATTAACATCTAAACCAATTATGTATAACCTATTTAGTGATTAAGTGTTGATTTTGTTACTGTCAGATCTCAAAGTTTATAAAAAATAAGAATTCTTGCTAGTAAATAAAAACAATTTTTTTTAAATTATGTGTTGTTTTTATTTACATCTAAGGCCTTTCGCAAATCTATGTAATTAGTAGCAATATAGAAACGATAAAAGTTTAGTGAGAAACAGGCGGTTTACTTATTTTTAATACTATTATCGATACTTTGCATCTCATTGATAATGCATTATGTTGGCGGGTCTAGTTCCCACAACAAACAAGTTTATGCAAGGATTGTAAGAATTTCCATTAGTAATAATCATAGTCAATCAAAGTATACCATCAGTTACATAACTTCACACTAAAACATAACTTTTTTGTACGGCATACTTAAACTGCGATTTTCTCGAAACTTATAATTTCGATCAGTGAATTTCAAAAATTCGTAAAAAAATAACGGTAGTGGTTAGAAGGTTGGTTCTTGGTTCTATAGTTTGGTACATTTATGTAGTTTTCAGCTCTGTAGATAACTCATTTCCGCCATAAGGTCCCTTTTGATTTGGACGACCACAAATATTAACTACTTATATGTATATCCCTTAAAACGACCCACTGACTAAAGGCTCCTGCAAACAGGCGCGACACGCGACGCGAATCGCGCGCGACACAATGGCACCGCTCGTTGCGCGACTTGCGGTGCCTTTGTGTCGCGTGTCGCGTCGCGCCTGTGTGTACGAGCCTTAATAGCCGAGAACCAAACCTCGAATTATGACTTTTTACTTAGACTTTTTCAAGTCTCTCCGACCGCATTTCCTCTTGAAAACAAATATTATAATCCCAATTCCCAAAATATGAAACTTAAAAGGAACAAAATCAGAATGTGTCATACATATACAGGGATATTGGTAAAACATTAACAACCTCTTAAGAGGTCATTGTACTCATTACTATGAGAACAACTTTTACTATTGGACCAAACATGAAATCGCGAAAAAAAATCAGCTGTTCCCTACATTTTGACGAGTTATATATACGAACATAAATGTAGGGAACAGCTGATTTTTTTTCGCGATTTCAGGTTTTTTCCCATAGTAAAAGTTGGTCATAATGATGAGTACAATGACCTCTTAAGTGGTTGTTAATGTTTTACCAATAACCCTGTATAAATCCCATTTAAAATTGAACTTATTGTTTTTAGTTTTAGAGTGCAAATACTGCTGACAATTATGCATATTTACTTCGTATTGCAGTTTGCGAACGTGAAGTCACGTGTTACGTAAACAGAACTAAACGGGCGCATTCGCCGTTTGCATGGGTAATGAATATGAAATCTTATTGCTTAAGTCATATATTGCATTGTCCCGGTTACATGATGCGTTCAATTGCAGCAGTCGCGTGACGTGACAATAACTGCCATAAAAAAAGATCAACTTTCTTTATCGAATCCTATTGACATATCTAATGAATTCAATAACTACTTTGTTGACGAAATTGAAAACAATGTACAAAATGACATAAAGTTGACTAATCAAAATAATATTGGAAATTTGACAGCGCATTCCCTATTTATGTTACCAGTTTCAACGACCGACATTATTAAAATAATTGACAATCTAAAAAATACAAACACAATTGGTTATGATGGTGTATCTACTAGAGTTATTAAATACGTTAAAGAAATTATAGCGCCACCTCTCGCACACATAATTAATTTTTGCATCACTGATGGCATATTTCCGAAAGGTCTAAAAAAAGCCATAATTAAACCTTTATTTAAAAGAAACGACAAAACAGATGTAAAAAACTATAGGCCGATAGCAAAACTCCCAGTACTTTCAAAAATATTTGAAAAAGTAATTTATAATTCAATTTATGTGTACTTTGAAAAGTTCAACCTATTCTGCAAGGAACAAAAAGGATTTCGTAAAAATCATACTATTAATATGGCACTGTACGATTTATTTTCTCATCTTATGACATCAGTAGATGCAAATAATCCAGTCTGTGTAGTCTTGACAGATATGACTAAGGCATTTGATTATGTAGATCATAAGATATTACTGCAAAAATTACATGGATATGGCATAAGGGGCAATGTTCTGAAACTTATTGAATCATACCTTAGTGAAAGATATCAATCCACGGAAATATCTAGAATATGTCATAAGACTAAAACGCAGATCATGTATAGGTCAAAACCAAGACTCGTAAGATATGGCGTGCCCCAAGGTAGCGTGGTAGGGCCGTTATTATTTCTGATTTATATAAATGATCTGCCAAAAATAATACCACACAAAATGATCTTATTTGCCGATGATAGCACAGCTGTTATAAAATGTAATAATGCGACAACTTATCAACATGATATTAATAAGTCCCTTCTCGATATAATCCATTGGATGAATAATAATAATCTCGTAATTAATTTAAATAAAACTAAGGTGATGCACTTTCATCAACGGCAACCACATCCAAATATTGATGTAACTTATAATAACCACAAAATAGAAGAAGTTAATAATGCTAAGTTTTTAGGTATTACCATCGACAGTAAGCTTACTTGGAAACCCATGATAGAGGCACTTTGTAAACGCCTGAGTAAATCTGCTTATGCACTCTTTCAGTTATCAAAAAAGGTGAATAAAGATACGTTACTGGTAGCATACCATGGACTTGTAGCTTCTGTGTTGCGATATGGCGTAATTTTTTGGGGGCAGTCGACTGACCGTGAGCTTATATTATTTAAGATGCAAAAAAGATGTGTCAGAGCAATGTGTAATATAAAAACAACGGATAGCTGTAGACCCTATTTTAAGTCTTTAAAAATACTTACCCTTCCAGCATTATACATATTGGAAACTGCGTTGTTTATGAAAAGAAACACACATTTATTTAAAAAAATATCTTCCACTAGGGAAACTCCATTGCGTGCCCAATACGTAAATAAAATATGCAATCAAAAATGTAAGACCGCATTGATGAGAAAAAGTTTTTTTGGTATAGCACCTAAAGTGTTTAATAAAATTCCTAATGACATAAAAAACATGACGTTATGTAAGTTTAAAAAAATTCTTATCAAATTATTAATTGACAAATGTTATTATAATCTAGACGAATTTTTGAATGACCAATTATTAGAATAATGCATTATTTTTTACCTTTTGATAAGATGTATAACTATTTATTAATTTTTTGTTGTATCCGATGTTTCTTTTTTGTTTTGTGACATAATGTAATGACACCTAATGGGTCACTTATAAATTTGTATGTCTTAATTATGACAAAACATAGCGCACCCCTTATTTATGTAAACACCTATGTAAACACCTATGTTTCACAAATAAACTGATTGATTGATTGATTGAGTGATATAGTGCACAATAGAATAATAAACAAATAGAAATGATTCCTTTTGGAAGTATCCAACGTATCGTCGTTGCGCGTGCAAAAGCCGCTATGTGTTATTTAGTTATTTTCGGTTCTTTATGCAGTTTTAGTCGTTATTTCAATACACACATACTGCATAAACAGCTATGTGATAAGTGCAATATTTAAAGAGTTAAGGAATGTACCTATGTGATATTCATACATCGAAAGTTCCGTATAAACACGCTAAATGTTATAATTCATATAGCTCAAATAAGTTCACTAAAAACACAGCGACTTTTGCAGGCGCTACGACGTTATAGGACCAAAAAGTATTTTTTATATTTTTAATAATTTAATTGCTGATTTAAGCTGGATTGCTTTTTATTTGAATAGAATGGAATAGAAAAAAAATGAAAAAAAAAAATAAAAAAAACAAACATTAAAAATGAGAAAAAAAAATTAAAAAACGAAAATGTTTTTCGTTCTAGTTCTTTCTAATCATCATTTAGTAGGTACCTGTGGTAATTCCTTAGGTAAAGTAGAAACAAGCAACAAGGAGAATATTGTCGTCGTTAATGTAATATAATTAATTATTCATAGACATAGACATATTTGTCACCGACTCAAACGAACAAGGGTTTGCTTTAAAATATTATATTCACGAGTGTCTTACACGTGGCCCATAGTTGATATTAAATCCACGTGTGTGAATACACTAGCCTCATTTCAAGTTTTAGCTCGATACAAGTGATACAATACAAACCCACGTAACACTATACAATAGTGATCAAGCGTTTAACGTTTTATTAAACCCATATTCCATGACACCTGTAAAAAGGCAACATTTTTTAAATAAATCCATCTTTTTATACATGTCCGTATGGTGAGTCCGTAACGTGACATCATAGCCGCGGGCCCTATCAGGATCAGCCGGTCGATTCTGTAAAAATCTCACCGTGAAAACTTAGGTGAAGTGAGTTTGTTTTTGCTAGGAATTGACACTATTGACAGCTCACTCCACGCTCACTTCACCTAAGTTTTCACGGTGAGATGGTTACAGAATCGCACTGCAGGATACCAGCACCGCTGTATTTTTTTAAATATCGCAGCATTATGCTGAGAATGATGTCTTTTTGGACTCGCACAGGTCTTTTTTTTAATGGTAGTTTTG
The DNA here is from genome assembly GCA_963855955.1 of Luperina nickerlii. Classification (NCBI taxonomy): domain Eukaryota; kingdom Metazoa; phylum Arthropoda; class Insecta; order Lepidoptera; family Noctuidae; genus Luperina; species Luperina nickerlii. The sequence continues at coordinate 20,905,164 of OY979669.1, forward strand.
TTAGTTTTAAGAGGCTTACACGACCTAAACACAAAAAACGTAAGTTTTAGAAAGTATAAAAGTATAATATGATCGACTACAGTAAACAAAATCAGAAAAATAATATGATATTCTTCAGGATATACCTATGCTAGGCAGATAGTGTGTTGAAAACATTGACATTTATTTATTTATTTAACATAATACAACTAATTTGATACGATAGAAAAAATCATGAAGATACCTCTAAAAACTTTCTTTTTACAATAAAAACCATACTAATATATGACATTCACATCAAATAATAAGCATTATGCGTCGTTGTCAATGTTTTTTTATTTTTTTCCCGTTGTTGGGTTACATTTTTTGTAGACCAGGAACAAGGCTTTTAGGCTTTGAGGCCAAACAGAAAACACCTTTGTCTTGTCTAGACAAGCGTAGTGCCAGGCAAACTGAAAGTTCATTCGCCTCTTGTTTATGATACGCGACGCGAAGCACGTGACTCGATAAACGTGACAGAATCGAGGAATAACAAAATAATTATGATTACGCAACCATCAACAGGCGTTAAATTTAAATTTCACGTTATTTTTTTTTATATTGTGACTGCAAATAACAAATAAAGGACGGAATAATCGTTAAAACAGACACAACACGAGTATTCAGCCAATGTGGCTGATGTTTCCATTACCTAGTAAATTCAAGTTTATTATTAGAATGAAAACATTCTAGATTGCAAACATAATATTTTTTTAATGAAAAGGACCACTTCATAAACTGGGCTACGATGGAGATTGATCTTGTTTGGCATTTTTGTAATCTCGGACTACCTTTTGGCAAATAGCAAAAAAACTTGATCCTGGTACAGATTGTGCTAAGTGGACTTCAGCAGGTACTCAAACGACCTGTCCTAACTTTCAAGTGATCCAATAACAAATCAGTATCACTATCAGATCAGCCCCACTTCGTAATCAGTTACAATTTCAGCCAATTCCATATCGGAACAGATAAAGAAAATCAGAGTTTACGGATTTAACTAGGTACCTATATGACGTAATGGAGAAATTCATGAAAGTGGATAAACACGTCCAAGTAAACTGATAGTGATGATCACACATCATTTGACTTATAAAGTGAAATGATAAATAGGATCCCTCGTACTCGTAACTAAGTAGTACCTAATAAATGATTCATCTGATTGATGATTTATATTTTAGAAAGTATTTTGTATGTTCGCAAAAACTTAGGACTTTTCAAAATAAGAAGCGATTTCATAAATCATCATTTATAAAATACACGTAAAAAAATGAAACTGTGATACCTAAATTTAGATTAACTAAAACTAGCAAGTCATTTCTTGTAAACAGCATCTGTTTTTATAACAAGTTGCCAAAGCTGGTTACAGAACTTAGCGATGGAAAGTTCAAAACCTTCATCAAACGTGTCCTAATTAAAAAAGCATATTATAATATGATTAAAGATTATGTTTAAGACAAGGTAGCTGCGATAAAAACTGGTTGAGGCTGGCACAGAAGCGTTTGGATTGGCAAAATCAAAGAGAGGCCTATGCTATGTCCAGCAGAGCTTAAGTCGGATGTGGATAATGATGATAAAGAGCTGCGATAAGAACTGTTGTCTAACGGGTAGAAGGTCGATCACAATAACAACCAAAAAGCCTTGGAGGAAACTGGAAAAGTCCGTAGAGCATGTGAGCAAGATTTAGAAAACAGGAAAGGATAAAAGAATTTGGGAAAAAAAGAAACAAAGAACACAGAACCAACAAAACATATTACATAAACAAGGTTCCTTTTTCCTCTTCAAGTAGGAGTTATAAATATACTATAACACGTTCGTAAAAACGAAAAAAACGTTGGTGATAACATAACCGAGGAAAAACACGAGAGCCCCAATCTAAAAGTTTATTTTTATAGACGGCAACTTGTTCTTTTTTATTAATCTCGTTCATAACCAAGAAAATAGAATAAAAAGTTCCCCTTCATAACTTATGTGGTTTCGCGGAAATTCTAGTTTAATTTGGTAAAATTTCACCATCATAATACTTTCAAAGGTCAGGAAATTATTTTGGAATTTTCATTGTTCTTAAAATACGTTTGTAACTTTTTGGTTGCGTTGAGTTTGGAAGAAAGAACTAAAAGTAGGTTAGTGATTGCAAGACTGCTTTAAAGGTTAAGAAGGGTATATGTTTTAAGTTTTCTTTAGCTCTCTATTTCTAAAATGAACATCACAAAGATTCTTAAAATATGTACGTTTTTAACTTTTTGGTTGCGTTGAGTTTGGAAGAAAGAACTAAAAGCAGGTTAGTGATTGCAAGACTGCTTTAAAGGTTAAGAAGGGTATATGTTTTAAGGTTTCTTTAGTTTTCTATTTCTAAAATTAACATCACAAAAATACGCGCACGTTTCGACGATCGTGAATATAGAATTTGTTGCGAAATGTTGATAGGAATGACACGTCTAAAATTATGTTGTATATATTATGTTGTTTATATATTTTATCGCGTTTTTTTTCGCAGAGTCAAAATGAATATTACAATATTTGGTTATCAGCTCATTATTAAAGGAATAACTAGCTCATTTCTGTCCCTGCTTATTGTTAATCAGAATTTTAAACCATGTTATTCCTGCTAGCTAAGCCAATTTATTTTTTCTCTCACAATTTATTCGACTGTAAATCAGCCTTCATGCTTAATCCTTTCCAATTCGTCTTTGATAACAAGGTCATTGGTCCTTAGATTCGCATCCTTGGTCAACAACAAGCAAACAAACAACAAGGTCACACGGAGTCACACCTAGCTTGAGTAGAACTGGGTTAAGGTATCAGACACATCACACACCCCACTCCTTGTAATACCCTTGCAGATTCTAAGTTAATTAGTCCTTGCGATTTTGTAAAGTATTTTTCTAAAAGAGCATATATGCAGATAATATTATGATGAGATCAAAGTTTTAACTCCATTCTCATTGTTTTACTTTCTAGGAAAAGTTACATTTTCTTGGAGGCCATGTGAATTTTAATTTAATATACACGGACACCCACACAGGAAAATAGTTTTCTTAAATCCAAATGCCTCACGTTTTTGTTGTGCGGAAATCTCTTGTTTTTACACAAATGCTCTTATAATCTTTGTTATAATGAAAATTACAAGAAAAATAGTGACTGTATCGTTACCTGCACGGCTGTAACACTTAACTTCTCTAAGTCTAGTTATATTAAAATTTACCCTATATTCTACGCCTTCAGATTTATATAACGAAACGTCTGCACGCGAGTGACCACGTGGCTCAAGTGAGCCTTGGGCTAGGTCACGGTTGTTCTAACCTTCGTCCGTTGCCTAGGTACTTCACCTTCTGTTATATACGTTTCATTATATTTACTTATGATCTATACGGATGTCTGTTTCAATATTTATAAGAACCAATGACAGTTACATATGACAACCTACATAGGTGGATGATGCTGGTATTTTTTTGTGAACTGATTCGCTGCCGGCCCCAATGTTCCTTTGCATGACCTGATTAAATGCTCCTTCTATTCGAAAATCATCAGTGTCTGTTTCGTTTGGTGCTAAAACAGTATTACCTACTTGCTTATCAATTTTAGGAGGTTCTGGTTCACATTAATCTATCCATACTAATATTATAAATTTGAAAATAACTCTGTCTGTCTATATGTTACCTTTTCACGCCTAAACCACTGAACGGATTTCGATAAAATTTGGCAGAGAGATAGATTCCATCCTGGGAAAGGACATAGGATAATTTTTATCGACATACCTCGCGGGCGAAGCCGCGGGCGGAAGCTAGTCTATTATAAAAAAGCATCTTGCAAGCTGTCTATCTTACTTATCACTTACGAGAATTCGTTTGCATATTTTGACCTTAACGTAAAATCCTTGACACTGAAATAGACGCACGTGGACGAGGCACAAGTCTCGAAATAGATTTATTAGATTTGCTTGCACTACTTAATTGACAAGCTAAAACGCATACGGTACAGTTTGGTATACGACACCAACTAAATAGTACACAGTACCCGAAAATGAGTGATTGGACTATTTTTGTAATTAAGCCGCCGCCGCGTGGGTGCAAACGTGATAATATGTGAAATGAACGAATGGCACGTGACACGTAGCTGTACCATATTATGTAGGTATGGTGTATAATTGTCTGATGTTAACTCTTGTCAAAAGTGATAGTAATTTGACCAAACATGATACTGCTGACAAAGACTAAAATCCTAATGACTTGTTACTATTTGGCAAAGGAAAATACGAAGAAAATCAACAAAATCTTCATGCTAGTAAGAAAAAGTTAATAAAGAACACGATGAATTAGATTACAAAGTATACGAATGAACCTAGATACAAATGTACTATAAAAGAAGTTAGGTAAGTATATGATTGACGATGGTATTGTAATTGTAATACATAATGAAGAATGTATTGAATTGGATAAGACGAAAGTACTTAGAAGCGAAAATCGATATGATAATGAAGCACCTACAATAGTTATTAGGAAGTTATGTCCGTAAAGTCATTTACGTTAAAAATAATAAAAACAACGTCGAAGTAAAACACTAAATTAAGAGTCATTCATTAGCATTACACAGTAAAATATAAACGACGCGGAATTTTTCTTTATCTAAAGCCATACAAATGTTTTCCTTTAAAGGAAGTAGGTATACAGGGTCCCATCAAAATAGATGGACAAATTTTAACACAGCGCTCAGTACGTCTAACTAAAGATATCCAAGCAAAAAAAAAAACACTGATTAAAGTGATTTTACTTTGACCTAAAATAATAAATTGCCGGCACATTAGTGTATTTTCGTTAGCTGATTATTTTTCTTGTAAGTATCTATGTATGCGTTTTTCTGATATACATATTTTTTACCATCGTCCTTATTTTGGTGGTCTGAATGATTTCTAAAAGTTTGTACATCTATTTTAATGGGACCTAATATATTCAAGATACGTTTTAAAGGGAATGTAGAACAGTGTTCTTATTCTTACATCTAAATATCTGGATAGGACGGTTATTAATAATCAGTAGGTGTAGTGCGCACAGCATGACCGGACACGTGTGCCAGCCGGTCACGTTGTGTCCCGCGAAGAGCATTGCGCAAACTACAGAACAGACTAACCGACGTAACGTAAGACGTAACCAAACCACATTACGCGCCACTAGAAAATCAAACTTTATATCTCTAACAATACATCATAAAGTTGAATCAACGAGAGGCAATGATAAGAATACCTTTACTCAGATACGAATTATACGACGGCAGGTCTCCGAAGAGTATGCATAACAGAGCGTGCATGAAAATGTGTTCTACCTAACATTGCTAAGTCTTTCTGGAACCGTTATAATATTCATGTGCAGGATTTTATGTATAGGTAACCTTGCGATCACGTTGTTTATTGCACTTACTCGGATGTATTAAAGGTCATGGTTCAATTCTGTCATACAGTCACAAAAACATAAAGCAAAACTAACTTATTTTTAGAAACAAGGATAAGTACCGAAAATATGCATGCATTAAACATACCTACCGTGTCCTGATAAAACGTAAATTAAATAAAAGTGTTATTATTCGAGTAACTAAAGAAGACGACGAAAAATTTACCTAAACAAAGAGTTAGTAATAGTGAGGCACTTGCCTCGGGGTGTTCCTAGACCTGGCGAGAGCGTTTGACGCCCTGTCGCCTAAACTGCTCCTGAAAAAATGGAAATAATTACGCATATTATAAAAACTTATAAACTCTCGACTGGCTTAAAGATTTCTGAAAATAAAGGTATGTAATTCTGAAAACTGGTAATCAGGATTTTTATATAACTGTTACGAGCTGGGGTTTCGTGACAATAAAAACTGCCGATTTATAGCCAAAAATGACACTTTAATTAAACAACACTAATAACAACTCAAACACAATAATTATAAAAAAAAACTCAAACTCAAAGCATTTATTTCAATTAAACCTTGTACAGGCACTTTTGAATTGTCAAAATTAAAATAGTCCGTCAGTTAGTCAGAAAGTTGAAGCTAGTTGCCCATTCCAAAACGTAGATCTCTATGGAGATGAACGGGCAAGAAACTCCATGGAAACTCTTTTAAATCAAGATATTACAAATCGTGGGTACATTATTGTTACGAGCTTGGGGTTCGTGACAATAAAAACTGCCGATTTGATAACCAAAAAAATGACACTTTACTCAACAACACTAATTACAAGTCAAACACACTAATTATGAACACAATTACACTTACTGATCACTCTTAAGACGCACTCGAATATCGCCTTCGATGTACTCGCTCGTATCGCTTAATCGAAACTATGTGTGTCTCGCGGCCCACCCGGCCTTATAGTGCCGCAGAGCTAGTACATAAACATCTAGAACGTTCGAGTACATACCGGTCCCGACTGACTCGACGTCGATAGTTCTCGGAATTACTAGTACTTAGAAAAAGGTCAAGTAGGGTCAAGGTCCTAGTACCGAGGTACTAGTTCTGCTACCCGATACTAGATGGCGCTAGTGGTAACTAATGTCGCCATGTATCAAACATTATTTGCGGCGCGCAACACTGCCCTCTCCTTAGACATGCTCGTCCCGAGCATTATTGGCCCCATAATAACGCGCCAGTCGATCCACATGGACGATCTTAGGAGTACCTCTTGCACCTTTCTGTATCCGGTAGGTTACATCATTGATCTTTGTCACAATCCGGTACGGTCCGTCCCATTTAGCTTGAAGCTTAGGAGATTTCCCTTTGCTGCGGACTGGATTGTGCAACCACACCAGTGAACCTTCGTCGAATCCTTTATTGTTCATTTTGCGGTCATAACGGGTTTTCATCTTTTCAGACATTTGCTGGCCCGATTGTCTGACGTGCTCATAAATGTCATTCATTTTGTTCCGCAAATCATTCGCATAATCAGTTACACTGCGTGGGGCATCAGGTGGTATTCCGGTGATCAGGTCTGCAGGTAGCCGTAGTTCTCTTCCGAAGTTTGCGAAAGCTGGTGTCACCGCTGTACTTTCGTGGACAGCACTTCGATATGACAACAAAAACGGTTGTATGTGCTTGTCCCAATCTCGTTGCCGATTTTCCACAACTTTCGCTAGGTACCTCTCCAGTGTCTGATTAAATCGTTCCACCATTCCATCGGATTGTGGGTGGTAAGAAGTAGTTCTTGTTTTATGAGTACCCATAACTCGACAAGTTTCCTGGAATATTTGGGACTCAAAATTCCTTCCTTGATCACTGTGAATCTCCAAAGGTACTCCAAAACGACAGAAGACTTCATGAACCAATTTATCCGCAACTGTCGAAGCTTCTTGATTTGGAATGGCGAAGACTTCCGGCCACTTCGTGAAGTAATCCATCACAACCATGAAATACTTGTTATCAGTTTCACTCTCCGGAAACGGCCCCGCAACGTCAAGGGCTATCCTCTCCCATGGTGCACCAACATTGTACAATTTCAATGCACCCCTACTACGAGTCTGAGGTCCCTTTACAGCTGCACAACTTGTACATTTGCGACACCAATCCTCGACATCGTCCCGACAGTGGACCCAGTAAAACCGTTCTGGTATCTTCAGTAGAGTCCGTTTTACTCCCAGATGACCTCCTGAACAACCATTATGGTACAGCTGTAGAACATCCGGTACTTGAGCTTTAGGGACAACCATTTGCAAATGACAGCTGTCTCCCCGAGCATTTTCCCATTTACGGCACAGGACTCCATCCTGAACCACAAAGCTGTCCCATTGAGCCCAATAGCTTTTTGTGACCGAGCTCATCGCTGAGACGTCGCTCCACCTGGGCTTAGGAGCTCTGGCCTTCATCCACTCCAGAATCGGCTTGATGTCCGAATCTTCCTGCTGTGCACGTTTTAGGCTTTCCTTCCACTCGTTGTTGAGGTCTGTCTTGAGCATCCTCACAGGTACCACTTCCTTACTCTCTTGCTTAGTACAATGCTTGCAGTCTTCAGGACAAGGTCTTCTTGACAATGCATCTGCGTTGCCATGAGATTTTCCGCTGCGATGTTCGACCACGAAGTCGTATTCCTGCAGTAGTTCAATCCATCTCGCAACTTGTCCTTCTGGGTTTTTGAACTGCAATAGCCATTTCAGTGCAGCATGGTCAGTTCGTAAGTGGAATTTCCGACCCAGAAGATATTTGCTAAAATACTGCAATGACTTTACCACAGCAAGCAGTTCCCGTCTCGTAACACAATAGTTCCTTTCCGGCTTTGACAACGACTTGCTGAAGTACGCTATCACAACCTCTTGATCACCATTCCGTTGGGACAACACACCGCCAAGTCCTATATCACTTGCGTCTGTGTCAACTATAAATTCCTTGTCCGCATCAGGGTATCCCAAAATAGGTGTATTGCACAGACGGTCCTTTAGCTCCTGGAATGCGATGTTGCAACTATTATCCCAGCAGAAATGTCGCTTCTCCTCGGTTAGCTTATGCAGGGGTTTATCTGCTATATCTGCAAAGTTCTTGACAAATCGCCGATAATAGGAGCACAAACCCAGAAACGCTCTGACCTGCGTCTTGTCCTTTGGAACTGGCCAGTCCTTGACAGCAGCAATTTTCTCTGGATCCGTGCGGATACCTTCTTCAGACACGACATATCCCAAAAAGCTAACTTGTCGTTTGAATAGTGAACACTTCTTCGGACTTAACTTGAGGTTGGCACTCTGGATCTTCATGAGCACGCGTTCCAGATTTTGTAGATGTTCTTCAAACGTGCGGCCTACGATGATGATGTCATCCAAGTAGACCAGGCAGGCATCGCCAATTAACCCGGTAAGTACAAGTTCCATCAACCTTTCGAACGTTGCCGGAGCATTGCACAATCCAAACGGCATAACTTTAAATTGCCACAGACCCTTTCCTGTCGAGAATGCAGTTTTCTCCCTGTCCTTAGGATCAATTTCGACTTGCCAGTAGCCACTTTTCAGGTCCAGCGTGCTAAACCACTTTACGCCAGTAAGCATGTCCAGCGTGTCATCGATTCTCGGCAAAGGATAGCTGTCCTTCTTCGTAACGTCGTTCAGACGACGATAGTCAACACAAAACCGCATGCTGCCGTCCTTCTTTCTTACCAGCACTACAGGTGAACACCATGGACTAGATGAAGGTTCAATAACACCATCCTTCACCATTCTCTCAATCATGGTTTCCACTTCCTTTTCACGTGCTACCGGCATTCTCCTTGGCCGCTGACGGATAGGTAATTCTTCTCCTGTGTTGATTTTGTGTTGAACTATGCCAGTCTTTCCGATGTCAGCATCGTTTGACGAGAAAACATTGGCGTACCTGAGTAACATCTTCTTCGCTTTGACCATTTCATTTTGGGACAGAGCGCTGCGGCAGTCTTCTAAAAGGGTGGTCACTCTCGTTTGTGCATCCTTGCTGAGGGTCCCAGTCGATAGATATTGGCATCGACGCAACCAATCCACTTCCTCGCAAGTACCGAGTAGTGTGCCTTTTTCTATAATCTGGTCCTGATCACAAAGGTTCAGCACTCGTACCCCTGAAATGTCGGTGGTTCTGACCAAAGTTCGTGCCACTTTCCATGGAAGGTCATTGTCTACCCTTTCCACGAGTACACAACGAGGAGTTCGCCCCTTCCACGAAAAATTCCTCTTGTCCACATTTCAAAACACCTTGCTTGACGTCAATCTCGCAACAATTCTTCCTCATAAAGTCAAGGCCCAGGATGCAATCGTCCATTATATCAGCCATAATGACATTATGCAGGTAGATTCTGTTGCCTAGCTTCACCTCCATTTTCTTCTGTCCATGGACGGGTATGCGCTGACCGGTGGCTGTAACCAAATTAATGTGTTCTCGGTTGTGTGCGGAGTCCCCAAGTAACCGACTTATAAGTTGGGAACTGACGACCGTGCGAGAGGCTCCTGTATCTATGGTCAACTTACAAGGTGTTCCGTTGACTTCGCCCTTGATGATTAGGCTGTTCCCGTCATGGGTTTGTGTGATCGAAATCCTTGGGGCTCTTTGAACATCAGCCAGCACCCGCCCCGCAGTCCTGGCTATTACTCGTTTCCCTGCTGCTGATGTTGGGCGGTGCTGTTAGCCGCACTGCCCTCCGGGGATCGGCCGTCTTCTCTTTCTACAGTTCGCTTAGGGCAGGGGTGGCGAACCTTTATGGATCAACGTGCCATTTTTTGTAAAGAAATGTTTGATGAGGTCATAGATGTGCCATTTTTTTTGTGATTACAGGGAAATTTATAAAACAATACTATCGATTCCGCGCTTCCCGCCTGCTGCTCCTTACACCGCGCCTACTCACTCCGTAAAGTAGGCTCAAACGCGTTCGTTTGTTAAATTTCAGTGTATTACGTAGGTACTTTTACGATCGAAGGCGTGCGCAAAATAATTTTTCGCGTGCCATCAATGGCACGCGTGCCACTGGTTCGCCATCCCTGGCTTAGGGCAACTAGATCGAAGGTGGCCCCTTTCACCACAGCCGTAGCACCTAGGGCTGTATCCTTTATTGCGGTCGCGAACTGTAGCCGCTGCAACCTCCCTGACGCGATGGGAACGATGATCCTGCCGCACCGCTTCAACCTCCAGTGCATGGGCTAAGGCGTCCTTCAGCGTTCCGTGGTGACCGAGCCTTACAGCAGCTCTAACTTCAAGGTCGCGGATGCCGTCGATGAATGCCTGCACCAGGTTCCCATCGATAAGCGCAGGTACGGACTGGTAAGCTTTGCGAACCAGCTTCTCCACTTCAAGGGCCCACTGCTGCAGGTTTTCATTACTGCGTTGCACGCGATCCTTCAGCTGCGCACGGAACACGTGTTCCAGGTGAGCGTCGCCATACCGAGCCTCCAATGCCTCAAGGAGCTGCTCGTAAGTCACTTCCTTACTGAGAGCTTCCAGAACAGTTAAGGCCTGGTCGCGCAGGCCCAGGGTGAGAGCAGTCATGGCCTGACTTTTATTCCACCCGTTCGCCTTCATGACAGCCTCAAATTGGATTTTGTAGGCCGACCAGGAAGAAGTTCCATCGAATGGTGGCACTTTGAATCCACGTAGCGAAGGTGTTGTAGCTACGGGAGTTGCGATTCCATCCCCAAGTTTAAGGTTGTCCAGCGTTTTCTTCATGTCAGCCATCACGTTGTCAACCCGATTATTCACGTGGTCGATTCGGGTTTCAGCTTCCGACAGACGGTTGTCGTGTTGAGCAACCTTATCCTTCACCTCCTTCATGTCTTTCCCGAAGGTAGCGTGAAGGTCCTTTATAAGGAACATCTGCTCTTCCTGGCGGCGCGCCTGCTCCTCCTTATCCCGCTGGAGCTGTTCCTCCAACCGACGAGCCTGTTCCTCCTGCCGGCAAGCCTGTTCCTCCTTGTCCCGCTGGAGCTGTTCCTCCAACCGACAAGCCTGTTCCTCCTGTCGGCGGGCCTGCTCCTCCTTGTCCCGCTGGAGCTGTTCCTCCAACCGACGAGCCTGTTCCTCCTGTCGGCGGGCCTGCTCCTCCTTGTCCCGCTGGAGCTGTTCCTCCAACCGACGAGCCTGTTCCTCCTGTCGGCGGGCCTGCTCCTGCAGCATCATCATCAGAGCAGCAAAATCTGGCGCTGATGATGCCGGAGCAGCTGTGGACGGACCGGCCTCCGTGGTCGGTAGCTGGCCTTCCGACCCCTGTGGCATTGCTCCACCAAATCGCCTCTGATCCGTCTCTTGCTGGCGTTGACTCCGGGTACGGATACCCTCCATGTCGTCTTTGGGTAAAATCGGCATTTTAAACCTCGCTTCTGACACCAATTGTTACGAGCTTGGGGTTCGTGACAATAAAAACTGCCGATTTGATAACCAAAAAAATGACACTTTACTCAACAACACTAATTACAAGTCAAACACACTAATTATGAACACAATTACACTTACTGATCACTCTTAAGTCGCACTCGAATATCGCCTTCGATGTACTCGCTCGTATCGCTTAATCGAAACTATGTGTGTCTCGCGGCCCACCCGGCCTTATATAGTGCCGCAGAGCTAGTACATAAACATCTAGAACGTTCGAGTACATACCGGTCCCGACTGACTCGACGTCGATAGTTCTCGGAATTACTAGTACTTAGAAAAAGGTCAAGTAGGGTCAAGGTCCTAGTACCGAGGTACTAGTTCTGCTACCCGATACTAGATGGCGCTAGTGGTAACTAATGTCGCCATGTATCAAACATTATTTGCGGCGCGCAACATTATTATTGTTGCTTCTACAGTTAAGAGATGACCAGTCTCAAGTTCTCAACCGACGGCGCCCGTTCACGAATATGACGCGTGGATCAGCACCATCTAGTTCAACCATTTTGTAGGGAACCGAATGATCCAACACACGCGCCACCATCGATGAGACATTTAAGTGAGCATGACATGTTCTCAACTGCCATGCACTTTCAAGTAAACATCAAGAAAATCATAATAAACGGAAACATGGTTCTTACATTTACAAAATTTTAAAAATGCTTCTAAATTATAGAACACTATAGTTTGTAATTTATTTAAGAGATTAATAGAATTTTACTACCAAATAGGAAGAGATATTATTTAATAACGATGTATTCAACAATTAAGACTAGATTGAATAAAACAAAAAAATAATTTATGTTTGTAATGTCAGAAACACAAAAAAAAAACAAAGAAAAAAGCACTTCTTCCAATTATTGAAATTTTAACTAGTGAACTCAAGTGCCTGTGGAGCAGGACCAGCATTAAGCCAAGCATTTTTATCAACGATATAATCATTCAACTTATAATATGCTTGTCTACATAGTGTGCGTTTAAGGCATGTTTTAAATTTCTTCTCATTTAGTTGAAGAATATCGAGTGGTATTTTATTATAAAATTTGACACAGTAACCCATAAAAGAAGTTTTTACTTTAGACAATCTGAAACGCGGTTAATCTAATTTGTCCCTATTTCTAGTGTTAAAATTATGCCTGTCACTTATCTTACTAAAAAGATGTAGATTTTTTCGAACGTACATAATGTTTTCATATATACAGGGTGTGGCGTAAGTAGTGGTCCACCGTTAAGGATTTGATATACCAGACAATTTACTATAACATATTACAAATTTAACCATTTTTACCCAATGGTTCCAATAATATATTTTTTGTTTTTTATTTATGAAATTTCTACCTTTTGTTACAAATTTGGTTGTAGTTTCAACAAAAACCATTATATTTTCATTTTGATTTCTGCTATTTACTGCTAAAATACTAGAGCTGTCGTGTAAAATTATGGTTTTTATGTAAATTTAGAGCTTTTGATGAAAAAGTTAGTTCTTCTCTGTTTTAACCATAATTTTTCACATAATCATGCAAATTCAAGAGGGATTTTTGTATAAAAAAATACTACTAAAATGGTTAAAATTGTAGTATGTTATAGTAAATTATCTGGTATATCGAATTCTTAACGGTGGACCACTACTTACGCCACACCCTGTATATTGACAAGGAACGGTCATGATGTTAATTTTTTTAAACAGTTCCCGTAGAGATTCGCGTCTGCTGAGCTTGTAAATGGCTCTGATAGCCCGCTTTTGCAGAATGAAGATAGACTCAATATCTGCAGCCCGTCCCCACAGCAAAATACCGTAAGACATGATGCTATGGAAGTAACTAAAATAGACCAGTCTCGCGGTATCCACGTCTGTTAATTGGCGAATTTTCCAAACAGCGTAAGCGGCTGAACTTAGCCGCCCTGCAAGTGATGTTAAGTGCGGACCCCACTGTAGCTTTGAGTCAAGCGTGATCCCCAGGAAAACCGTATTTTCGACGAATTCAAGTATCTCCTTATTCAATACAACATGACATTCACTACCTCTAACATTCGGTAAAGCGAATCTAATGCAGTTAGTTTTTCTCATTCAATACCAAATTATTTACAGTAAACCAATTATGGACCACAAGCATAACGTTATTTACGTCGTCAAGCTCCTGTGCACGTCTGCTTACTTTAAAAATCAATGATGTGTCATCAGCAAATAACACCATTTGTGGTCGGTTTTTCAGTAAATGTGGTAAATCATTAATATATACTAAAAATAGGGATGGCCCCAATATTGAGCCCTGCGCTACTCCCATTTTGACTTTTAAACCCGATGAATTCACAACATTAATTTGAACTTGTTGAAATCTATCATTTAAATATGATTTTATTAAGCTAGGAGCAAGTTTACCTAGTCCGTAATGCTCAAGTTTCAAGAGCAGTGTTTCGTAATTCACGCTATCAAACGCCTTGGATAGGTCGCAAAAAATGCCTATTGCATCTTGCGCCTCTTCCCATGCGTTAAAGATATGTTTTAATAAGGTGACACCGGCTTCGGTTGTACAACGTCCTTTGGTGAAACCATACTGTTGACCGTGTAGGATGTTATTACGATTAAAATGATTGAGCATTTGATTTAACACTACTTTTTCAAACACGTTGCTGAAAACTGGCAATACCGATACGGGTCTATAATTATTAGTGACCTTGCTGTCCCCAGATTTGAAAAGAGGAATAACTTTGCTGAACATAACTTTAGCGTCGGTGTTCCACGGGGTAGTATTTCGGGCTGATCATTTTTTGCTAGTCACATTAACGGAATATGAAGTCTCAGCTTAGTGTTAATATTGTTTAATAGAGGAAAAATTGATGAAGAATCTAACTCGAGCAAGACCAGAACCGTGCTATCATAATGCAATAAAATTCTATGATGCGAATGACACATGAAAAAACGAACTTGTATACATACACATATTCTAAGTCAATAATCCTCCAACAAACAATGGATTTAAAATATATCATAATATTTCAATATTGTAATCTACAAGCACATCGCACCGTTCAGGCACATGTCAGTTTTGCCTTATCATTATAAACTAAACACGTGAACTAGTTTATTTAAAGTAGACATAATGTATTATTATTCCGTCTGAATAACTTCATCAGTCTTTTTTTTTTTGTGGCTTAAACTAGCTAGGTATGGCAAAACATTTTTTGTCTAAAAAGGTTTCATTTTTATGGTTTCGTTCCCAAAGGGTGCCAAGCAATGGGACACTATTAGTATTACTAAGCTTCCGCTGTCCATTCGTCTGTCTTTCAGCGGGCTGTATCTCATGAACCGTAAAAGGAAAAAAAAGAAAAAAATAAATTATTAAAATATTCCGTATTTTAAATTTTCACAGTGTGTCGCTCTCACTGTCACTATTTTCGCTCCAATAAAAAATAATAATAATAAAACCGGTCAAAAGCGAGTCGGACACGCGCACCGAGGGTTCCGTACTTTCACCGAGGGTTCAGGTATGTAAATGGTTTATCACCGGTTTTTTTTTAATATTTGGGTTGATTGAATGAAAGGTAAAATGCGGTTTACGATTTATGACGTATTAAAAAAAAACTACTTACTAGATCTCGTTCAAACCAATTTTCGGTGGAAGTTTGCATGCATATGATAGATTATTCCAATAATTTCAGTTTGTTTATTACACTAAATAAAGTCTGTTTTTTTAATTGGACACAAATAAAGACATCCCTATGATAATTATGACCTTTTTACATGTGATACACAACATTTAATAGTTCCTCATCAAAATCTTATCAATATTATTAAGAAATACTGTTCTTTTGTGTATATGGCATATTTAACTGTTATTTACAACAATAATGTGATTTGTTTATTGATTATGCCATTGTAAGACCAAGTATGTAATTGAACTAATTAATTTCAACATATTTTAACGTAATTTAATCATAGTTTTATGATAAAATACAAATACTAACAAGTCTGTAATAGAATCGTACGATGTGACGTCACTTGTTTACCACCGGCTATAAAAGCCGACGCTCCGCCGTACTCGGCACATTCGCTCCGGAGCAGTCACACCGAACGGACCTAAGTTAAGTAACCTTATGTAATACTCTGTAATTTTCTAATGTATTTTCAATGATTTATGTGTTTACTTTACTTTGTTATTTATGCTATTTCTATGTCCATAAAAATAAATTGCTAGACGAATTTGCTTACTAGAACTTGTGTATACTCTTTACAAATAAATACCTAATAAACAGCTAATTTCAAATATCTGAATTTTTAAAATAAATAAATGCTTTGTCCCTATGTGCGTCTATTATTTTTAGTAATTCCAAATATAATTAGCTCACATCAGAAGTGGGATCGGAACCTGTTTTATACATTTCCATTTATTAATGTTTTTTGTTGAAAAACTGTTACAGATGGATCCTGCTGTGTTAGAGAACCTTCTGAAAGCCATCCGTGATGCTGTGGCTGGTAACCGCAATGAAGATGATGTGGTGTTGCCGCCGTTTGATCCCGAAAAGAACGACAACGGTGCCGAAAGCTGGTGCAACAACATCGACACCGTAGCCAAGGACCGTGGGTGGAGCGGCATTACTACTGTCAGCAAAGCTGGTAAGGCCCTTAAGGGCTCTGCTCTTTTATGGTTTGAGACCTGGGACCCAGATGAGGGTAGAACCTGGGATAACTTTAAGATATGTATCAAAGATTTGTACCCCGAGAAAAAGAACCTGTCAGAAAAACTTTCAAAAGCCGTACTTTACACCTCGGACGTAGCAGAAACCTACTGTGAATACGCTAGGGAAAAGCTAAGGTTATTACGTAATACTAAAGTCACATTTTCTGAAGGACAGTTGGTCGAGCTTGTTTGTGGAGGTATATCGGATATCAATATTAGGATGGCATCGTTTAACAGCCGTGTTAACAGCACATCGGAACTAATATCTCTTTTTACAACCTATATTAAAAACCCTAGAAAACGCCCATCGGAAACTAGTAATGTACCCTCAACTATAAAGCGTCCTAAGCCTGAAGATCCAAACTCTTCCAAGCCACCTACTTGTTTTCTGTGTAATAAAACTGGTCATGTTAGATCTCAGTGCTTCAAAAATAAAAACCAAGATACCCCAAATTCTGAAACGCCTAAGATTCGATGTTCCTACTGCAAAAAGGCTGGTCATGATGAATCAGTTTGCTTTTTCAAGAAAAGAGATGCGACAAAAAATAATAACTCTAATAGTGTCAATTGTTCCACAAATGGTAACTTATCGCTTACTGATGTAAAAATTTGTGAAAAACCGATTAAAGCTCTAATAGATTCGGGTGCTAGTTGCAGTATTTTGAAACGATCAATTGCAAATAGTTTTGGTCGCAGTTTAGAACCCTGTTCGACATCATTAAGAGGAATAGGAAATGGAATGATTAGCATTTCCTCAAAGATTAGTTTACCTGTTACATTTAGTAACGACGATTTAGAAATCGAATTCTGTGTAGCTAACGATTCAGATTGCCATTATGATTGTTTGATAGGCAGAAATGCGGTTCAAAATCCAAACGTAGCTATTGTTTTAGACTCCAGTGGTTGTAGATTGAAACATGTAAACTCTACAGAACCAGTTAATACTATAAATTTTCTTAACACTATAGATAATTACGTCCAGGATTTAGCGGAGTTAACAAGTCATCTTGATTTAAACCTACAGCATAAAATAAAAAATATTTTTGATAAATTTCCCAAAGTGATGCCAAATTCCAACTATATCAGTACAGTTAAAACGGGTGAAATGACCATCAGGTTAAAAAGGGATGAAGTTGTGTATTATAGACCATATAGGCTAGCATCCACAGAAAAAGAAAAGGTTCAGGAAATTATTTCTGATCTACTTAAGAAAAATATAATTAGAGAAAGTCAGAGTCCATTCGCTAGCCCAGTCCTTTTAGTAAAGAAAAGGGATGGTAGCGATCGCCTTTGTATTGACTATAGGGCTCTTAATAAAATTATTGAAAAAGATAGATACCCGCTGCCGTTAATTGAAGATCAAATTGATAAACTAGGAAATGCAAAATATTTCATTTCTATAGACATGAAAAATGGCTTCCATCAAATCCCTATAAAAGAGGAATGTATTAAATATACTGCTTTTGTTACCCCTGATGGGCATTTTGAATTTCTTAAAATGCCATTTGGTATCTGCAATGGCCCCTCTGTTTTTCAACGGGCCATTAATAAAGCAGTTAAAAACCTGAAATTTTTGTTAGTGTACATCGATGACTTGCTGATTCCATTTTCCGAAATAACACAGGGCTTAGAATACCTTGAACAAACCATTGAGGCTCTATACTTGTCAGGATTTACCATTAATTTAAAAAAATGTAAGTTCTTCGTTCAAGAAATAGACTATTTAGGTAGACATATTTCTAGTGACGGTGTTAGGCCGAGCAACGATAAAGTTAATGCTTTAACCAACTCTCCAGTCCCAGGAACAGTGAAAGAAGTCCGTCAATTCATGGGACTGGCGAGCTATTTCAGAAAATTTATACCCGAATTTGCATATCGTACGGCTTGTATCACTAAACTCACTAAAAAGGACCAGAAATGGCAATGGGGGCCCGAACAAGATGCGGCTCGAGAGTACGTTATAAAACATTTAATTTCCAAACCACTATTGAATATATTTAACCCAAAGCTAAGAACTGAACTGCACACAGATGCTAGTAGCATTGGATACGGTGCTATACTTTTACAAAAAGAGGATAACCAATGCCGTGTCATAGCATACTTTAGTAAACGTACTTCTCCAGCCGAATCTAAATACCCCTCGTATGAATTAGAAACGTTAGCCATTTTTAATGCTTTGAAACAATTTCGAATTTATTTACTAGGTTTAAATTTTACTATCATTACGGATTGTAATTCCATCAAGTCAACCATGAACAAAAGAGATATCTCTCCTCGCGTAGCAAGATGGTGGACGTATATGCAAGATTTTACGTTTGATATTGTATATAAAAAGGGTAAATTCGTTACACACGTTGATTATCTCAGTCGTAATCCAGTAATAACACCTGCAGAATCATCAGGGGTAATTAATATAATTAATGAACCACATTCTCCACCATCTTGGCTACACTCGGCACAAAATAACGACTCGGAGACACAAAATCTTTTAGAAAAGGTTAGGACCGGTGATATAGATACAAACAGATATATTGTCAGAAATAACTTGTTGCTTTATAAAAATGAGGATGGCGATCCACCTAAATTTTTCATACCAAAAGGGTATCGACTCAGTTTATTGCGGTTGTTTCATGACGAAAATTGTCACGTTGGCTATGACAAAACCCTAAACAAAATATCCGAAAACTTTTGGTTTCCTAGTCTTGCTGCTTTTACAAAAAAATATATAAGGCATTGTTTAGTGTGTGTAGAGGGTAAAGGTCATTCGGGGCCAAAACAAGGCCTCCTTCACCCTATAGAAAAATCTATACCATTTCACACATTACATTTAGATTGTACAGGACCATTTAGTGTATCTTCCGAAGGTTATAAACATGTTTTAATAATGGTGGATGGTTTTACCAAATACTGTATACTTAAACCACTTAAGACGCTTAACGGTCAAGAATTAGTCTCAATCTTGCGAGAGAACTTAACTTTGTTCGGTACACCTACCATGATAGTAACTGACAGAGGCACAAATTTTACTTCTGATCACGTACGATCATTTCTTAGAGATATGCAAATAAATCACCATATGATAGCCACGGGTACACCTAGAAGCAACGGCCAAGCTGAAAAATATGTTGGTACTATTATTAATATGTTAACCACTACTGTTAACGATTCTTCAGAATGGCCAAGCGTTTTGTGGAAAATACAATTGTCTTTGAATACCACGATACAAAAATCAACAGGTTTTGCACCAACAAGGTTATTAATTGGTTGCAACGGAAATATACCTCCAATACAGGCTCGCCTAGACGAAATACAAGATACTGATTCCGTTCAAAACATTGATGCTGAAGCTGATAGGGACTTAGCTAGGCAAAATCTTAGAGAGGCTGCAGAAAAGTATAAAAAACGATTTGATAGTACTCGTAGAAATAATTTGGTTTTCAATATAGGTGATATAGTCTATGTAAATCAAAACCACAGACGACACGACAAATTAAGTCCTAAATTCAAAGGCCCTTACGAAATAATTGATATTTTAGAGCATGATAGAATTTCTTTGAAAGGGATTAACACATTAAGGAATCTTATTGTGGCAAAAGAAAAATTAAGGCTTTGGCCGGGAGAATGGGTCGAACAAAATTCTTCTTTTGAGGAGTCTCCATAGCTCCAGCATCATTAGCCATGATAGATTATTATTTCTTTGTTATTTATATTAATTATCGTTTATGTTGTTAGATTTTACTTTATGCAATTACTTACTTTTCTTTTAATGATTGTATATATTTTTTGTTGTTGTCTTAAGTGATGTATACTTGAGAATATTCGTAAATTGATCATATTCATTGTTTATAATTTGTGTTCAATTAACATTGTATGACATAAACTTACGAAAGATTTTACATTACTGCTGGTCGGTCACTGCCCTGATATCAGTCTGAAATTCATTCGCAGCAGGTGATAGGACTGGTATGTCAAGGCCAGAGGCTATTGTATGAACTGCTGGTCGGTCACTGCCCTGATATCAGTCTGAAATTCATTCGCAGCAGGTGATAGGACTGGTATGTCAAGGCCAGAGGCTATTATACGAATTGCTGGTTAGTCGCTGCCCTGATATTAGTTTGAAATTCATGTGCAGCAAATGATAGAACTAATATGCCAAGGCCAGAGACTTCTTGAAAATAATTATAATTAGTTAGGTACTTCGAGAGCGAAGTACTGGTCAGTCTGGCCGTGATAGATTATTCCAATAATTTCAGTTTGTTTATTACACTAAATAAAGTCTGTTTTTTTAATTGGACACAAATAAAGACATCCCTATGATAATTATGACCTTTTTACATGTGATACACAACATTTAATAGTTCCTCATCAAAATCTTATCAATATTATTAAGAAATACTGTTCTTTTGTGTATATGGCATATTTAACTGTTATTTACAACAATAATGTGATTTGTTTATTGATTATGCCATTGTAAGACCAAGTATGTAATTGAACTAATTAATTTCAACATATTTTAACGTAATTTAATCATAGTTTTATGATAAAATACAAATACTAACAAGTCTGTAATAGAATCGTACGATGTGACGTCACTTGTTTACCACCGGCTATAAAAGCCGACGCTCCGCCGTACTCGGCACATTCGCTCCGGAGCAGTCACACCGAACGGACCTAAGTTAAGTAACCTTATGTAATACTCTGTAATTTTCTAATGTATTTTCAATGATTTATGTGTTTACTTTACTTTGTTATTTATGCTATTTCTATGTCCATAAAAATAAATTGCTAGACGAATTTGCTTACTAGAACTTGTGTATACTCTTTACAAATAAATACCTAATAAACAGCTAATTTCAAATATCTGAATTTTTAAAATAAATAAATGCTTTGTCCCTATGTGCGTCTATTATTTTTAGTAATTCCAAATATAATTAGCTCACACATACAACATATATTTTTTTAGTTTTATAATTCTCTTATTTTATAAGTTACAGGGGGGGGACGGACACAATTTTACCACTTTGGAAGTGTGTCTCGCGCAAACTTTTCAGTTTAGAAAAAAATGATATTAGAAACCTCAATATCATTTTTGAAGACCTATCCATAGATACCCCACACACACGTATGGGTTTGATGAAAAAAGAATTTTTGAGTTTAGTTCTAAGTATGGGGAACCCCCGAAATTTATTGGTTTTTTTCTGTTTTTGTGTGAAAATCTTAAAGGCTCCTTCAAACAGGCGCGACACGATACGCGACACAAAGGCACCGCAAGTCGCGCAACGAGCGGTGCCTTTGTGTAGCGCGCGATTCGTGTCGCGCGTCGTGCCTGTTTGCAGGAGCCTTAATGCGGTTCACAGAATACATCTACTTACCAAGTTTCAACAGTTATAGTTCTTATAGTTTCGGAAAAAAGTGGCTGTGACATACGGACGGACAGACCGACAGACAGACATGATTCGAATCCATAAGGGTTCCGTTTTTGCGGAACCCTAAAAAAAACTAAAGGGGTTTGCATATAAGTAACCTTTTTTTACGGCGATTTTTTGCACTATATAAGCAAAACAAAATTATGCTCGCGTATGTTAACTGGTGATTTTTTTTGTGTGTTATTTACTAAACATCCTGGAATATGTATTTTATTATTTAAAACAAGGAGTCCCTATATCAATATTCAGACCTTTAGCATAAAAATTTGCGGAAGTCTCATACAAACTTCCATCCCCTATTTTAAGGGGATGGGGGGTAAAAGTACCAAGTTCTAGATTTTTTTTTGTTGTTTGTGTACTAATACTAGCTTACGTACCAAACTTTAGCTTTCTAGAAATTCAGGAAGTACCCTAAGAATTTTGATGATCATCAGTGGCTCAGTGACGAAATCAGGGTTTTTTAGACAATATAATCTGAAGTATAAGAGCTATGCAATTGAAACTTTATAAGTTTAATAAGTCCACTATTGGCAGTATATCCCGAGAATTTAATAATCCAAACCCAAGTTATGAGGGTATAGTGCCCTTGCGCTTCGCTTGGCTCGTCTTGGCGGATAGGTACTTTTGACAAAAAGTCACGCGCCTCTGACAGATCTCTCAAATAATGAAATTCGTTTCGAATCTGTCATGGAATACAGCTGGGTAAGTTTAATAGTGAAGTGTCTGAAATTCAGAATCAGAATTAATTGATGGATATCTAACATTATTCTGACCATCAATTTTAATTACTGGCAAAATCTAGATTGTATTACCTAACGTTTTTGTCAAGGTCCAAAGGACCAATTAATTTATTAGTGTCTGTATTAATTAAATAATTACAGTATCGTGTTGTCAACCTTAAACTGAAACTCAAAGCATAATTATTTCAACTAAACCATTTACAAGCACTTTCGAATTGTCAAATAGTCGGTCAGTTATTCAGAAAGTCGAAGCTAGTTGCCCATTCCAAAAAGTAGATCTCTGTGGAAAATAACGGGCAAGAAACTCCAAGGACACTTTTAAATCAAGACATTACAAAATCCTGGCTAGTGGGTACATTATTCTTGTTGCTTCTATAAGTGAGAACAATTTAAAAAAAAACGATTAAACAATTCTTACTGTTAGGTACTTCGTCTAGCTTGACATGAATGACATCATCTCATCCAAAAACTTGACGCTAATCTGGGTATAAAGATCAAAATCTTATATGTTCAACTGTTCAATGTATGCCTTGTAAGCCTAATCCATATAAAGGCGAAACGCGGGACGCGAATCGCGCGCGACCCCAAGGCACCGATCGTTGCGCGACTTGCGGTGCCTTTGTGTCACGCGCGATTTTATTGCGTGTCGCGCCTGTTTGAAGGAGCCTTAGGTAATACGGGCTGGTGTCCGCAACACCACGTCAATGCGCGTATTTTTCGTACTTGAAGGAGCCTTAACCGCTTAAAGCTATACATTTCCAGTTGTATCTGACCTCGCATTGTACAGGCTTTGCGTGCAATGAGAAGTCAGCTTATACCTACTGGAAATGTATATCTTGATATGTCGTCGTGCGTACAAAACACATCATCTTATAAATCATTCCTTCCCCTTTATCTACTATGTATACTATTAATATTAAGCATGATATATGACACTTAAGGCGAAAGCGCCAGGGTAGCCCGCGAAATTCATTTTTTTTGAGGTTTTTTGTAATTTGCTGGTCAGTATTAAGTTGTACGTTAATTAATATATGTATGAATCGCGGCCGTAAGAAATATAATAATAATAATAATATTTATTTCAGGTAAATAACACCCATTATTAGTACACGTATAAAATAAAATCACATAAAATTTAAATAAAATCAATACAAATCAAATTAAATGCACATAGAATAAACCAAATTAAATTAAAATAAATCAAATTAAAATTAAAATTAAAATAAATAATCGAAACAATAAAATTAATATACAAACAAAAATTTACAACGTCATCCAAAACAAACAACTAATAAAACAAAAACACATAATATTACATAATACGAGGGGATGTGCTACTATGAAGCTGCATCCACCTCTGCAACAGGGGCATATCCCACCGCTCGGACAATACCTTCAGGCCGCTGTTCGAGCTGTTTTGTAGTCGACTTAATAGCGAAGCGCTCCTCAATAACTGTTTCATGAAATCATCATTCTTTGGACTTATGTGGTCTTAGAGAGTTGTGTTGATGACTTTAATGATTATAATTCTGTAAACACATATTTCTTACGGCCGCGATTCATATATTAATCAACGTACAACTTAATACTGACCAGCAAATTGCAAAAAACGTAAGAAAATTTGAATTTTGTGGGCTACCTTAGCGCTTCCCCCTTAACAACCGATAACGACTAAGCTGAAAAGGTCACGTTTTCCAATTTCACATTTATCTGATTTCAGTTGATATATTCGGATTTATTCGACACTCCTATCCACTCACACGTCCCGCACCTCGTGGTTACGTCATCGTGTTTCGGTAATTTAAAAAAAATGCTGCTCCCTGCATTTCGGCCGCGTAGGTGTTGTACGTTTCTATGAAACAGCAGATTTTTTTTTATTACCGACTAAAAATTTCTACGCTGGAGTCATGGATCTAGTAGCTAGAGTCGCTGGTTGCATGTCGATGACCCTGACACCTGTATTTTTGTTTCTCCATTAGGATATTATTAGCCTGTGATGTCCCACTGCAGAGTAAAGGCCTACTCTCTTTACACTTCTCTCTCTTTCAAAAGTTCAAAGCTGCTAAGGACCAGTTCATGTTGAAGGAGTCCAGCTCATCCCGCCATCTCCGTCTGGGCCTGCGAATGTCTAATTTATATATTCACCGTTAAGAGGAATTGCGGTCGGAGAGACTTTTGAAAAAGCCTATAAGTAAAAAGTAATTCGAGGTTTGGCTCTTGCCTATTTCCTTCTCCAATATTGGACCAATTTAAAAGATATTTCATAAACTGAATAAGAAGGATATATATGTATATACTGTGTCCCTTGGTTTTTCTTTTTTCATTAATAGTTGTCAAATTGGTACACTAGGCCTCTGTTGACCGCGGTTTACATCGGCAATTTTAAGCATTTTTTGAGGGTTCTAGTGCTTACCATCAAAAAGGAAAACATAGGGACCTACAAGTATTTAATATTTATTATTCTCTAAAAAATCATTGCTTTATGGTCATTAAACAGAAAGAAAACAGGCGAGATTGTTTCTATGGAGGAAGACCACCCGCATTTCCCCGTAAGGATCCGACGCTATCACATTTTTCTACGAATAACAGTGTTTTTCAGGTACCATTTTAACAACTGGAGTCACAACTGCGAGGATATCTTGGTTTCAAATTAAAGATAATATATTCATCTCCAGAATGGCCCCAAAACAATTAAATAGATCCATACAAAATTTTCACACAAATACTTTTTTACCATCACAATAATCGCAAAAAATGAAACAAAAAGGGATCTGAATAGGACCCAATTATAGCTAAATTCACTGCATATTTTAATCTATAGACAAGCTAAATATTTTGTAGATAAATAAATAACTTTTTCATTTATGAGAAAAATAAGAAACGCTCTCAAATTTCTCCATAGGTACATTTTCTACTCGCGGACACTTGCGGTTGGTCATTCCTGCGCTCTGACGCGCTCATGGAAGCACAGCAGTATCGCTTTCTCGCAAAAAATAAATTTTTACCGACTTAAAAAAAAGGAGGTTATCAATCCGACACGTATATACATATGTAATATATTGGAACTACATTATATTCACATATGACAATCTATTAGGGCTTCCAAACAAAATAATATATAAGTACAAAATTTTATAATGTATGTATGTATATGTTTGTCCACGCATTTCTCCGTTACTATTAATCAGATCATGACCATTTTTTTATTGGCTTACATTTACTTCAACTTAGGGAACAGTGGTGCAAGTTTCATCAAAATCGATTCAATAATTTTCAAGATATGGACTAATAGCTAATACGTGTAAGTGTGACGGTCTGGCTTATTGATACGAGTTTCGGGTGTAGTGTCAAAGGGAAATCGTCTCAGAACCTTGGTCAAATTCTAGTGCAACATTTACAACAAAACTATTACGTACTTATTACAAACAAATATTCTAGATTTTACTTAAAACTAAAAATTACGAAATAAAAAAGTAATTAAAAAAAATTAAACCAACTACAAAAAGAAATTAATTCAAAATTATGAAATAACTTTAATTTTGGAAGTCGGTGGCAAAAACTAAAACTAAAATACAAATCACAAGACACCGACTTCCGAAATTAAAGTTATTTCATAATTTTGAGTTACTTAATTTCTTTTTGAAGTTGGTTTAATTTTTTTAAATTACTTTTCTGTGTACTCCACAGTACGAAGTTGATACTTTTATACGATTCGATTTTTGGATTTTTTTTTGTAAAAGGAGGAGGTTGTATGATCGGGCATAACTCCGTCATATTTGACGGATTTGAAATTCTTTTTTGTTCGAAAGAGGTTTATTTCGAAATAATCCCATTTAAATTTCGTAAAGATCTGATCACGAATTCCGGAGACAGACAACGGAACTCTTCAATAAATGCCAGCAAATCAACGCGATTGCTGCTCTCGCATATCTATGCATTATTTACGCAATCACACATCATAAAATCACGCCTGTACCCTCTAAAGAGTTACGCAGTCTATGTGTTCTTCCTGTCACTGATATTCACATAGCAAGTAGTGTTATATGAATTTATGTAGGGTGAGTAGGTGGGTACAACTAAAAAGTGAAAAATAAAAACTTTTTTACAAAAAAAAAAACAACCGACTTCCATAAAAAAAACTACAAAGTGAAAAATAACAATTTCGGAAGTCGGTGTCAAAAAACGAAAATGCGGAACCAACGACCCCGACTTTTGTATTCAAGGTGGCGGATTTTTATTTTGTGATAAATCGACTTTTTACCCATTTCTTCATCAATAGTAAGTAACAGCCAAAATAACGTCACAAAGTCAAAGTAACAGTTAAATTTGTTTCTTCACTATCTTAGCTGTTGCTCGAGTACGTATAGTTTTTATTGTATTTGTTGTATAGGCGTGGCTAGCTGACATTTAGCAAATAATTTAATTTAATGTTTTGGGTCTTGTAATGTTAAATACTTTGCATACCTTGTATTGTATACAGTCAAGTATTTTCTAAATGGACAGACAGCTGTGCTGCTGGGGAGTTTGTTGCGCCATTTTTCTTCCAAGCGAAAGCACTGGGATGTGGTAAAGGGCGGGCGGTTTGGGGACTGTCTTTTGTAATTTTAATGTTAGAAAAGTGCTGATTCTCAGCCTAATTTGAATAAATGACTTTTGCTTTTTAGCCGCCTTCAAAAAAGGAGGAGGTTCTCAGTTAGTTGGAATCTTTTTTTTATATTATATTGTATTTACAGCTGGACTGATTTCAAAAATTATTTTTTTGTTTGGAAGGATATACTTTCCAGGTGGTCCTATTGTCATCAGGTCAGGATCGGATGACGGGATCCTGGAGAAATCAAGGAACTCTTCAAATATTTACTATAGGCACACCTATGGCGATTTGGGTATTTTATAGTAACTCGTGGATTTGCTCTCGGAAAGCACCATTAAGTGAAGCGGAACTGATGATGAAGACCACAGATGGCCACCGGAACTACTCAATAATAAGTATTTCCCGGGTTGCGATTCGATTAATATAATTGCTAAGCAATTTCTGCTCGTCACGATGCGAATAGTAAAATGGAGCTTATAGGTGAATACCAGGAGAACTCCTCAACAATTAACGTCACTGCTTGGGAAAAGCAATATTTTGTAAAAGGCGATGAACAAGTTGACATTAGTTATTGTAAGTTAGATCAGATATATTATAAACAGACCCCCTAAAAAGCGAGAAATAAAAACTTTTTAACAAAAAAAAAAACCGACTTCCAAAAGAACACTATAAAGTGAAAAATAACTTTAATTTCAGAAGTCGATGGCAAAATACTAAAATAAAGATCCAAAGACACCGAATTCCGAAAATAAAGTTATTTTTCACTTTCTGGATGTCGGTGATTTTTAGTAAAATAGTTTTTTTTATAAAAAAATAATGAACTCTCGCCCAGTAAATAAAATACTTACTGTTCTCATAAAGGAATGATTATTTTTAAATATTACAACGAAACTCTACGATAAACTTCCAGGCTAGTATTTGATTGTGTAATGCTCTAACAACTGTTATCAAAAATAATATTTAAAAGTAATTACATCTTTTCAAGCTAACAGCAGACTGGAGGATAAACGTAGATGTTTCTTGTAATACTAAAATGTTAAGATCGTTTTTCGGCACCTACGTAATATACGTAATGACTGATGAACTTCAACAATACTGTTACGAGCTTACGGTTCGTGACAGTAAAAACTGCCGATTTAATAACCAAAAAATGACACTTTAATCAAAAACACTAATAACAACTCAAACACACTAATTGTGAAACACAATTGCACTACTGATCGCTCTTAGATCGCTTTCGATATATTTGCTTGTATCGCTTATTCAACTGTCCGGCTCGTGGCCCACACCGGTCTTATATGTATAATGCCCCATAGAGTTCTAGAACCTTCTACTGTAGAATCATCGAGAATGTTCGAGTATATACCGGTCCCGACTGACCAGACGTCGATAGTTCTCGAAAGTTCTAACGTCGACATTTCTAGAAGGATCTTGACTCTACTAGTTCTGCTACCCGATACAAGGTGGCGCCAGTGGTAACTAATGTACCAGACATTAATTGTGGCGCGCAACAATACTAAAAACATGATTATCACACATAGTAAGTACTAATAACAGTTACTAAATTCGATTGCGAACTAACAACTAACTTTAAGGCTCCTTCAACAGGCGCGATTTTATCGCGTGTCGCGCCTGTTTAAAGGAGCCTTTACTCAATAAATACCAGTAAAATTAAAAAAATAATACCTCCAAGTACCAAGATTAGTTAAGTTACGTATAAATTCGAGCGGACAATGGGTTCAATGTGTGCGTGTTCGTAATGTTGTTGTGTTGCGAATTTGCGATTCAGCCGGTCGATTCTGTAAAAATCTCACGGTGAAAATTTTGGTGATGTGAGTTTGTTTTTACTAGGAATTGACACTTTGACAGCTCACTCCACGCTCACTTCACCTAAGTTTTCACGGTGAGATGGTTACAGAATCGCACTGCACATACCTAAACTTGAGCGAGTTCAAAAAGGGGGTAATTCTTCATGATTACTCTTCCATGCCATACCCCTTGGTAAGAATATGAGTTGATTATTTAATTCTAATATACAACATATGTAGTATGTATAAGCTAACAGACTTAAATAATATTAATAATCACTGGCTGGTCATCCAAAACAAGACAAGCCGGTGGTGTTGTGTTGGATTGCTTCATCTATGTGCTACATACCATTTAAATTAGTCATAATTATGTAATACAACACTTGCAAGTATCAAATTAATTAAATAATCCAATAGATCTTGTCATAACATATCATATTCATAATATGAATCACGATGTAAAGCCAGGTACAAATCTATTACAAAAGTAAATTATTTTTATAAGCAAAGAAGAATATTGAAATGCCCAAGGCATTAAGTCCGCCTTTGTACTTACAGTTTTTTACTTGTGCATAAAGTTTAATAAATAAATATTTTAGTGATTTACTAATAGGTACAGCTCTGCCTAACCCTGCGGGAATTACAGGCGTGATGTTACTTTAGTTTTGTACCTAACACTTCTAATACTGCGTTCGCGATTTACTTGCCAAACATGTAAACAAATAGGTGTTATTGGAAAAATAGCTTTAATTCCTACACCATAAGTCGGTTCAGTTGAAAAATGAACCATAAAGAGATACGGTCTTATTCATAATAAGTTATGGAACATCTAAAGGCTTGCTAAAGTCTCGTTGTCAAAAATTGGTATTCATAAACGCATTTTAGCACTAAAACGTTCTTTAAACCTACTATAAAGTTATGAAACCCAGAACCCTACTTTAACAGTATTTTAGGGAAAAAATGGCCGACTTTACATCAGCTGATGACATATGACGTACAATGTAACATGTGCAAAAAGTCAGTTTCGTAAACAATCGTACTTCGAGGTTCGAGGAGCTGCAGTTGTATTTCATTTATTTTGCACTTCTGTTTAACCAATTTAGTTTATTTATTATTATATACCTACAATGCAAAATAGAAGCGAGGAAAAATATAACGCAACAAGAAATACTGTGGGACGCTGCTGCTTTGGACTGTGGAAATTACGCTTTCAATGTTTTTTACATGGCATACATGCAAACTAGGAAATGTGAAAACAACCATAGTGGCTAGAGCAGTACTTTACAATATTTCAGTTGACCGTGGAGACATGCAGTTAGAAGGTAGCAATATCATGAATATCATACAAAGTCACCCAAGAAGTTGCAAGGGGAAATGCAAATGCTATTTTACAAACTATCAAGGAAACATTCCGCCGAGGTAGCCCCACTTTACCAGGTTGGAGGTACACCTTCCCACTTGTGTCCGGAGACGGTTCAGGGATTTCCGTGAGGATCACGAAGTTTACACCCTGCAGGAAGATGCTCCAGTAGGATGCAGCAGTAGGGTGTGGTTGTGAAGCTGTGTCGCAAACCATACTCCACCCCCTATCCTACCCTATGTGTCCCTAAACATGCAGTCAAAGTAACCTCTGCGCTACCACTGACAACGTTGTGGAAGTGGCAAAGTTTTGGGCCAAGATCTAAAATACAGTCGTCCCCGCAACACGAAGAATATAAAGAGAAGACATTTTAGCGAGTAGTTCATTAATAAAAAGCTTATGTACAAATATCTGTTTAATTTATTTATTTTTATAATACTCTAAACTTTAATTCGGCTTCTAGAACTTGTGCTAGCAGAACAACATTTTTTAAATGTTTCTTTTCATTTGCCATCTCTTCTGTAGGCCATTTCAGTTTCTGCTATTTGTAGTGAAGCACCATCCTTACTAGTTCTACTGTCCTGAAACACAAAATTAATGTTATAATTCTTTCTCTTCATTATCTTCTAAATACTAAAATAATTAAAGAAGTGGTGGCATAAAAATAACTAATATTACTAATACTAGTAATTATTAGTTATTGTTATGGCGGCGGTTTTTTTTTTCTTACAAAATAAAGTGTTTTGTACAGGTAAACGAAGTTCTTGACATGCTTACTCAGGAACTTTGTAAGTTTTAGTAAATTGGATAGGCACCTAATTCGTAAATCATGCCAGGCCGCCCCTTTTTCGCGTTGGTTTCGGTCAGTATCACTGTTTTTATTTTCTATCTCCTTCTTAGTGCGTGCGCCCAGAATTTGGCTACTTGTTTGGCGCCATCATCAGCGTCCACCTTCATTTTCCATTATGGAGACCCTCTCCCTGACCAATTCTTCCAAAAAGATCTAAGGAAAAGCAATGTTTAAGAAATTATGAATGTTTACAAAACAAAACTTACTTTGAACACTTTTTAGCTGTAACAGTACACACCTCATCGTCCTCCAACCAATATTCACTTCTTTGCCCTTTATTGGAACTAGTCTCCGGTCTTAATTCCATTTCTTATAGATACAAAAAAAATATTCAAAAGTTTTCGCTCGCGCCTGTTGTATCAAATTCATTGACATAAAAAACCATGTTATGACATTAACGCGTCAAAACTGACGAAACTGTAGACAATAAATTAGTTTTCCATACGTCTTATTGTCTATGGTCACAATTATTCAGTGCGTAGACAGATATTCTCGTTTGATGATTCAATATATTGACCAATTTGTTGGACGATTTCATTATAATGGCAACATATTGAAGTTAAAGGACATTTTAGTTATAGAACGTTTATGAAGCGTTTATGAATACAAAATTTTATCGAACGTTTTAAAGGCTTAATGAGCATTTTAACTAAAGTATGTTTTAAACCTTCTATAAGCTTTTTTTATGAATAAGACCGTTAAGCTTTGGGTTTATTTTATATACATTGTCGTAGCCGAGGCAAAACGTGCCGAGAGAGATAGCCGGTACCGAGGCCGTTTGTCCCTTTTTCTCAATTGCCAGGAGATAAAAATGTTAAGATTGGTAAAAAAAGAAAAAATAAATAAGTGAGTTTCCTAGCCTTGTAACCAAGAATGAATATTAATAAAGTAATTATTTTCTTGATTGCTACCTTCGCGACTTAGATGTAAACTATTTGATCGGTCGGTCAATAAAACCCTTCTTTATAACGACGGCTTTAGAAGTTTCGTAAAAACTACTATGGTAACCCTGTTGTGTCATGGCGACTTGTTGACGTTGAATATTGTTTTGTGAAAGCGAGCAGTATATTATACTACGTTATTTTAGCATTTTTTTGCCAAAATGGTCAAAAAGTGTTGCGTAAAATCGTGCAAAGGTGAATCCTATGGTGGATGTGGCATATCGTTTCACAGGTAAGCAATAATAAAAGATTTTGTTTACTGACATGACTAGAGTGACCATGCTAGAGTGACCATGCAATTACTCCGTTACCGGGAAGTGTAAGTACCTACTCGTACTTTTGTAAATAAACATGTAAAAGTAGTTTAGCTGATCAAAATTATTGTAAATAAGTTGATTCAAATTTTTTAAATACGCCTCAAATACTTTTTTAGGTACATAACTAATTCTGAAAAATTATCTAAATTTAATTTCGTGTTCAGTAAATTGCAGTTAAAAAAGTATTTGTGACGGTCCTAAGCCCGTAAAAGTATGAAGGGAAAATTTGAATAACTTGTTGGATAGCAAACAGCTGATTGAAACGCACGCGGGTCAATGGCCGTGCGGCTCTTCAGCCGTAGATATCGGGCGGTGTTACTATTAGTTCGTGATCACTTTCGAGTTTTGTGTTTCACAATGCTAAATCTGTCATTTCCTGTTTCTAATATTTTATTTATTTATGAAACGATTATATTACTAAGACAAAACTGTTTCGCTGCGGGAAAACAACCATTAAAATTTCACGGTGTATGTATACATATATGGCTTGGTTTTATTTCCATTTTTCCTCTAATTAAATGCCCTAAAACCTGCTCTCAAGGGTGAACGCTGGAAGGAAAGAACCTTGTCTCACCTGCACACACCATAATTGCGCTACCTACCGATCCCACCAATCTCAGACAATCTAATCGATCATAGGTAGGTACTCATTGTTAAGACATTTTTCTGAAATAGTTTTATGGCCTGGTTGCTAAGACCTTATATAACTCCATCCGAGTAGGTAGTTAACTAAAGGTAAACAATCTTGACAAGTCTTTTTACATTTAATAAACGCTTATTAATTAAATACAACTACTGTTTAAACAAATTGTTTAATTGATCATGTAATCGTTTTTGTTGTATTTAAATTTGTTTTCAGCTGCATTTTAATTTTAAACTGTGTTATTAACTAAAAATACATGTCAAAATTGTTTAACTTTTGTTAACTACCTAATCGGATGGAGGATAGAGTCAATACGACATTTTTTTTACGAAGCACCACAGATAGGTATATGTATAATTGCCAAAGTGAAAGAGATTCTCATTCAGAGGTTGTAACGCAATAAGGTTGCTTGTGCTACTCTTATGATTATGACCTAGGTATACATATGACGCGTTTTGATACCATGTCGCTGGCTAGAGCACTTATCTAGCGATATGGTATCAAAAAAGCGAATTTTATCCTACACCATTAGCCCTAGCACTGATTAAGGCGGTAGGGATGGCATGGTAAATAAGTATCGTTCACGTAACTGAAATATGAATCGATAATATTAGCTGGGCCGGCAGTCTCGACAGAGATAACGACAAAATCGCTAACTTTCTATTGCTAGTTACTAACGAATAAATTCGTTTGCAATAATGATGCTTGTGATAATCGCATCTTTGATGTATAGACTTGCATTTTCCGCAAGCATCGTTATTGCAACCGAATTCTTTCGTGAGTAATCAGCGATTGAAAGTTAGCGAATTTGTCGCTATCTCTGTCGAGACTTCCAGCCCTGGAAATATTGTACTTAAACTGAAAACTATTAACATGTCTGTGTGATACAAAGCACGCATATTGCATTAAAATTCAAATGTATTGAATGTCAGTCCTTGAAGTCTCCTGTGTGTAAAAATTGTTTGGTCACCCTGTTAGAAAGAGACAAACAGCCTCGGTATTTGCCATCTCTGTCGGCACGTTTTTTTGGGACGAGTGCTCAGTCCTTGTTCCCGCTACAACATCAAACATTTTTAAGACTTTTTAAATAATGCTAGTTACTCTGAAATCAACTAAATTACCACTGGAACAAAGTTGATATTGGTTTAACTTGAAATAACATCAATTGGAAACGTAAAGAACATACCTTATGTTATACGTGCATATCTGGCTGTTGCATACTTATGATTTTATGAGATACCTATCTTGGAAGTCCACACGTCCTTCATCAATGCATCAATGAACAATTATTGTACCTACCGATTTTAGCCATACCACCATAGATAATGGTAAAATATGTAGGTTAGTACCTTGTATGATGTATGGAATGGTATGGCGGTCAAATGTATGGAATAGTAAAAAACCGACGAAAAATTTCAACGCATCCAAGGAAAAGGTTGCGCTTCGATGTCCCTCCGTGCCATCCTGTTTATAGGTTTTGTACTTACTAAAAGCGAATACATGGACAACCAACCTTTGATATCTAAACACGATAAAACACAAAAAAGACTTCTGTTTTCAACTGGTATTTCAAGTGAATACAAACGGCGCGCGCGGCGGTCGATTACTCCACAAAAAAAAAACAGTGGCTCTTCGGGAGTGCCGACAGAAGTGAAAACAAAACACAAACAGAATATTTTGCCATCACTCACTGACATCTATGTAACATACTAATATTATAAAGCTGAAGAGTTTGTTTGTTTGGTTGAACGCGCTAATCTCTGGAACTACCAGTCGGATTTGAAAAATGCTTTTTGCATTTGATAGTCCAATTCTTGAGGAAAGCTAATAGGCTATTTAACATCACGTTATGACCTTTAGGAGCCGAGCAAAAAGAAAAAAAGTCAGAAAGAACGCTAAGCAAAAACGAAGTAATAACGCGGGCAGGCGATGCGATGCGACGGGGTGGGTCGGAGTAACAAGAAATTTCGCGCGGACGAAGTCGCGGGCATAAGCTAGTATCGGATATACATTAAAACCGAGTACATCCCGAGGACAGCCGAACACATCCGAAGCGGGTATTTTTGAAGTGAAAACTTCTTTAGCGGCGCTGTGTACTTTTTTTGGAATGGGTAAAAACTTCTAAATTCGCGTCAGGTCACGTGACC
This sequence comes from Luperina nickerlii, assembly GCA_963855955.1. Classification (NCBI taxonomy): domain Eukaryota; kingdom Metazoa; phylum Arthropoda; class Insecta; order Lepidoptera; family Noctuidae; genus Luperina; species Luperina nickerlii. Next base: position 20,940,519 of record OY979669.1, read on the forward strand.
CTGATCGAAAATTCGTAAGACGTAAAACGTCAGACGTAAAACGTAAGACGCGCGTTGTTGAGGACAGCGCCATCTATGCACATCGGGAAGAACTACGAGGGCCTCGCGTACTAACGTCAGACGTAAAACGTAAGACGCCCAACGCGTCCAAAGATGTATTCACTTCAAAAAAACATTGTAATTAATTTTTTGTTTTATCATTTTTAGATAGAAAGAAAGAAAATACGTTTATTTGCGGCAAACATGACGCATAAAAATAAAAACACAACAGAAAAGCAAAAATAACAATAGAAGATAGGATAGATAGATATAGGTGCCCACCCCATCACGATATACTGTACATTACGTCTGCGGAAACACTAGCTAATTTGATTTTATCCTGTATAAATAAATAATACGCAAAAGTAAGGCACCTAATGTGTGCTCTTTTAAGTACAGTAAGTACTGTTGACACAGAGATACGCCATGATGGCACCTATATTATAAATAGTGATACGTAGATTAGTGACGTCACCGCACACGTGTTGTTCTAAATGCATTGTTTGCAAGCGTTAGTGGCAATGTGGCTAATTACGACCATTTCTATTACTGACGTGTTTAGTGTTCTATTCTGTTAATGAATGTGTCAATTCATCCATTGATAATAGGGTTTTGGGATACTTAATGATAATTAGGTGACAGTGTTGGACTACGAAATTAGATTTGTTGGTAGGTAAAGGTCAGACTGGGAGGAGGACGCGCGGGCTCGCGAAAGATGGAAGGAGTGGAGGGAGACCCTTGGCCAGGAGTGGAACAGAGAAACCTAGAAAAAAAAAGGAAACCTGGCGGTAGGTACTTTAGTAAGTACTAGAAGAGATGATAAGGATTACTTTATACCTACATAAACTAGCTTCTGCCCGCGACTTCGTCCGCGTGAAATTTCTTGTTACTCCGACCCACCCCGGTCGCATCGCATCGCCTGCACGCTATTACTTCGTTTTTGCTTAGCGTTCTTTCTGACTTTTTTTCTTTATGCTCGGCTCCTAAAGGTCATAGCGTGATGTTAAATAGCCTATTAATAGCCTTCCTCAAGAATTGGGCTATCAAATGCAAAAATAATTTTTCAAACCCGACTGGGAGTTCCAGAGATTAGCGCGTTCAACCAAACAAACGAACTCTTCAGCTTTATAATATTAGTAGTAGGGAATCCAATCCCGCATCAAAACCGCGATCCCGCAAGCATGCGGGATCAAGGACATCAACCCCGCGGATCCCGCGGGATTTGCGGCATTGCTTTTATTTACTATTATTTTGGTTTTGTGTAGTGAAATGAAAGACATAAAGACAAGTATTTTTTTAGTATTATATGAAGCTAAGTTATTACTCATATTATAAATTGAATATAGGTAATGATGTTTAAGAAGCATAAATAATCAACTTCTTTTAAGAAACGATATAATACAATATTTAACTTTTCATTAATATTTAAATTTGTATTGAAAATAAAAAATATTCCTTTGTTTTAGAGACATAAAGAGGTGAATTAAGTAAACGCCGGGTAAAAAGTGAGCTTATTTTTTCTGAAAATGCTTTCGAAGAAACAATAAGGTACCTATCTAACGTTTCATCTTTTAGATTTGATCTTATCTTATTGCATAAATAACCAGCGGCGGAAAAAGCACGCTCGGCTTCCACACTTGTAGGCGGAATTGACTTCCGCCTACAAGTGTGGAAGCGCGTTACTTAATTCACCTCTTTATGTCTCTAAAACAAAGGAATATTTTTTATTTTCAATATAAATTTAAATATTAATGAAAAGTTGAATATTAAGATAAGATAAGATATAAATAATAAGATAGTCGCCTGAGCCCATTTTTCTTAAATATATATTTTTTCAATCCCGCAAACCTGCGGGATCCCACGGGTGTAATCCCGCATCCCGCTGCGGGATCCCGCATTTGGATTCCCTAATTAGTAGATAAAAAAGTCGTCCAGACCGAATTCCGGCCATGGCGACCAAACTCAGCGGAGACCAATCTTCGGCGCGGGAGATAATTATCTACTCTACTAGATATCGTGCATAATTGGGTGTGCGCAGACAGGTGCACTCTCTCTTCCCTCAATTCATGTTATTTCAAGTTAAACAAATATCAACTTTATTTCCGTGGTTATTAAGTTGATTTCAGAGTGGCAAGCATTATTTAAAAGTCTTAAAAAGGTTTGAAGTTGTAGCGTAAACTGAACTTTATAGTGTAGGAATTAAAGTTATTTTTTGAATAAACTCATTTGTTTACATGTTTGGCAAGTAAATCGCGAACGCAGATTACATACATTATAACCTCACGCCTTCTTCCCATCATGGGGGTAGGCAGAAACTACAGAACGCCACCTGCTACGATACAAGACTTACTTACACACGCCTTTTGCCTCGTTTACGTTCATACATCTACTATTTTTATCTTGATGTATAAACATAAAATATAACACTAAGAACGCCTGCATTTCCCAAGGAGCTACCTCCTTGGGAAACGCAGGCGTTCTTAGTGTTGTCCACTACCTACGTAGTGGATTATAGTAGTACCTCAGATCAAATAAAAAGTCAAGACATAGCGCTGCGAACGATACAGTGAAGCCAATGACGTATTGAGTGATGCATGCAAAAACTACACCTCCGCTCTGTGCATACACGCTCACACGCACACATTTACAATCAAACTACACCTCACTACTTTGTGCACACATGTTTACGAAACCGGCTTCACTTTACTGTTGACAGCCCTCTGTCTTGGTTTTTTAAATTTGGCTTGAGAGTAGTACTCACACCCCACAAGTTATTTTCATTTTCCAGCTCGTTGCAATAGCAACCGCTCTGAATTTCACAGAAATATAAAAATGTTCAAATGTTTCAAAGATATAATTACGTCACGTTTTTTCAAAGTATTCTTTTCCACTTTCGTAAGAATTTTATACATGTAACTCCACTATTTCCTTATTTTTTTAGTAGGTACCCAGAATAACTAAAAGTAAAAAGTTCTTACATAACCACCGCCAGCCCTTAACACCACGCCCTGGGAGGAAAACCTTTAATAAATTTTTAAATGTACACGTTCTATAAAAACACAGTATAATAAATACTGTGATAGAAGGGAAGAACGTGTTTGTTGAGACATAAATACCCACTAAGTTAACCATGAGTCTGGAATTTTCCGGACTTTCTCGGAAATAGAGAGGGACAACATGTAGGTAGACTTTAATAACATGACTATAGGGTTATTGGTAAAACATTAACAACCTCTTAAGAGGTCATTGTACTCATCATTATGAACAACTTTTACTATGGGACCAAACCTGAAATCGCGAAAAAAAATTCTGCTGTTCCCTACATTTTGACGAGCTATACGAACATAAATGTAGGGAACAGCTGAATTTTTTTCCGCGATTTCAGGTTTGGTCCCATAGTAAAAGTTGTTCATAATGATGAGTACAATGACCTCTTAAGATGTTGTTAATGTTTTACCAATAACCCTGTATACGTTTTTCAGTGATTTATTAAACATTATTTTTACGACACTTCGTATGGTGTACCGTAAAGTTGATAGCTTACTAGATTTTCTGAAAATTACATCCCTACTTTACATTTCTCGTGGTTTCATTCGTCATCTTAGTCCAAAATCCATACAAATATTATAAATGGGGAAGTGTGTCTGTCTGTTACCTCTTCACGCTTAAACCGCTGAACCGATTTAGATGAAATTTGGTATAGAGATAGTTTGAGTCCCGGGAAAGGACATGGGATAGTTTTTATCCCGATATTCCCACGGGATCGACACTTACGCGGGTGAAACCGCTGGGCGCTGCTAGTTCTTCCTATATTTTTTTGTTAAAATCTTAATCAAATTACCTTTTGTAGCAAAAGACTGCTTTGTAAATATGTATTTTCAATTACTTATGCATAATGTTAGTAAAAATAGTAAGTCGCCCACGCCTTGAGTGGGAAAAACTAGAACGCTGTGCGAGGCGTTCCGACGACGACGCGACGTCAAGAATATAATTAGCAGAAATACTCGTACAATCCGCAGTTTTACTTTTCTTCCTGGCAACCCTACTTGCAACTGTGTTGCGAAGTGCGTTCACAGTAAGTAAATGCTATTCACAACACGTGCTCACTGCTCCGTCCCGTACACGTGTGGCGATGTACTGCGATGAACTGGTGAGTAATGAGCGTAAGCGAGCTACTTGCTGGTACAATGACCATTCAGATTCACTCGGCGAATTCAGTTATTGAGCAGTCGAGGGGTAAAATAACGGTGTTCCGACTGGCCGTGAATTGTTTGTAGCTCTATGGCAACATTTGGACGGTTGTCGGGTTTTTTAGGCGCGAAACACACGGCGGCGGGCGGGCCGGGCCGGTCAATTTGACCGCGAACTATAGTGCAAAGGGAATCCTATATACTACCAACGCACATAGAGGGCAAAAAGACCGCGCCGTCGATGTTTGTCGGATGATGTCTCTCGCGGTCATCCGCGGACAAAATGACAGAGAATATTTCAGAATTGAGATGGGGAAAACGAATGGACTTTTTGTGAGAATCTTAGTTAGGGTGGAGATTATGTTCCCTTATGTAATACTGAGCAGGGGAAAATCAAATAAGAATTTTGCTAAGGTTAACTTACATAACTGTACTTTTCAGTACGTATTGTTTCGTGCAAAAATAGAAACTTGCTATATAATATGTATACATGCGTTATCTGCGTAACCGCTCATAGGTTATTTTTATAGCTCAGTTAACGGTTTCGTGCTTCTAGGGTAATGTGCAATTAAATAAAAATAAGTACCTAATGGTAAAAGTTACTTATAGTAAATGGTCCTGCCTTGCCTAGTGCGCACTGTGCAGTGCACAGATATTTTTTTATTTTTTATTTGTAGTTAGTCCGATTTTTTTAAAACTAACTAAGTACTTCATACACTTCATAAATTATTAGTAGGTACTTTTTAATTCAATAACTTAAGTTACAGTTACAGTTTTCTATAATTTTTTTTCGGAATAAACCTTGTTGGAACAAAACAAAATTTGCAAATCCGTTTTTATGAGGGAGTTATGCCCGAAAATACATAAAAAAATATATTATAAACATCCGAATTGATAACCTCCTCCTTTTTTGAAGTAGGTTAAAAAATACTGCGTACTTACTTATTTTCTTTTCTTATAGCTGGTCAATGTGTAATTCATTCCATGACTAAAAAACCTACCTACCTACCTACGGGCTACGTTAAGGCTCCTTCAAACAGGCGCGACGCGCGACTCGAATCGCGCGCGACATAAAGGCACCGCTCGTTGCGCGACTTGCGGTGCTTTGGTGTCGCGCGCGATTTTATCGCGTGTCGCGCCTGTTTGAAGGACCCTTTACTCTTCGTATTGTAGATTATTTATACCTAGGTACCTGCCTAGCTATCTACTACTATGTATGCAGATACATGAATCACACGGCATCTACGAAGGTACATATGTCTTGCCAGTGTCTATAAAACGCATTATGCACGATATTATTACTGTCTTACATGCAAGGCAAACTGCATACTTACTCACAAAAGCAAGCAATAGCAAAGAAACAATTCGCGAATCCCTAAAAAACTTCAAAACAAAACTTATTTTAACCTACATAATTCCAATTCCAGCCACAAGTTACAACTCCATTACAGCAAAAAAAAAAATACAAAAATACTTGTTACCTAATAATATTAAAAAAACTTCTAAAGAATTCCGAGGTCTAAACTCTAAACATAGGTACTTAATTCCTTAATGACATAACTTTGAATTAACAACGTGCCATTCATGAGAAAAAACCATATAAATGAATCGAATCTTAAAACAGTCGGGTATACCCACAAATAGAGTCAGGCGATATGAACGTGAGCATTTTTGTGCGTGTGTGCGTAACGTTACGTATTTTACGTGGTGTGTGTGTCTGTGTGTGTGCGTGTCGGCTCGGTCACGTTTTGCGCGGCGTGTTGAGGACGCGGCCCTCCCCAGCCCCGCGCCTCCCGCGCTCCTGTCACGTGTTATCGAGGTGTTATTTTCGCTCCGCTTTCGCCACAAACAAATCACAATATCTATTCAGATGTCGAATTAATCAATGGGCATTGTTCATATTTTTTTAAATGTTGTAATTGAAAAACCATTTAGAGGAATAGCGTTATTGATCATTACGGACTAATTAATTATGAAAAATAGTCATATTTTATTGATATTTTTTATAAAATACGATTGACCTTCTTTGCCCTTCAAATTACGCCGGCTTTGGCCGTACAGTTTTGTATCGTTACCTCAGAAAAAAAAGTAAGATTGTCTACAATCTGTCAAATGTCAAATTATTATAAATATTAGTTATGGAATACAGGAAAAGCTTTGTTCCAACTTGCAGCAATAATACTAATAATGTCGCCGCGTGCGTTATTATTCTATTTCTAAGTCGCCGCGTCGATTGTTCTAGTGACGATAGAGAGTAGTATATTCCTTGGAGGACACTTACATATAAAAAAAACCATTTGTAAATAAATACGCTAAGATAGGATTCGATTATTTAAGACGTCTATTCGGCCTATTGACACTTTGACAGATGTGACAGTACTCTTTGGATTGATGACGTTGTGTTGACAGATTAAAATTTTTAATTATGTACTAGTCAGGCAACGGCACTTAATCTTTATGCCACTGATGACGTCACTACCTTAAAAACTTAAAATAATTCAACAATTTTTTTTTAAATAACTATTTAGCCAATCATCAAAATATTCAAATTAGTTTCTCAAAATACTCTAAATTTTTAAAAAATAAAATAAAATCTAATGGTAAGAAATTTTGGACAATCCCCATTGGGGATTTTCATTTTCAGTCTGATGCTGCTTTTTACTGATTATTATTGAACCAATGTACCTATTGGAATGGTTATCTATCGGAATATTTACGTACCGTTCGATTCATACGTTTTGTTACGTGAATTTATTTATGTACGGTAGTTAACCTACTGCAAGTACTTACTTGCAGTAGGTTAAGACGAAAGAAAACACATTTGTAGGTAGGTAAGTACTTACTTACCTACCTACAAATGTGTTTTCTTTCGTCTTTGGGAGCGCACACAGTGACCAGTGACGGAATGCGTAAAATCGCGCGCCGCTGTCAATAACAAAACGGCTAATTGGCTATATTCTCGATACAGAATCTGACGCACTATATCGATGATTAGCTCTGAAACGCTTGTAGCATTGAACTCTGGTCTATAAATAGATTATAAACAAGTTTCTGTGACGTCACCTGGCTACAGGTGGCACAGATTTACAAGCCGTGAAGCTGGCCATATCGCAAAATCGCATTATCAGTAACATACCTATACTGTAACTTTAATACTTATAATTTCTCATTAGTGCAGGCAGAAGCCAGCTTAATTTAAATACCTATGATGTTAAAATCCCGCATCGCTGAGAAAAAGGACCAATTCTATTATTTTCATAGTAAGAGTGAGCAGGCTTCTTCTGGGTATGCTCACTCCATCGTCGACTTTGTCTCTTTCACCTCTGACCTAGACAAGAGCAAACACATTTCGAAAAAAAAATCGGTGTTAGAAGCTGTATTACATGGAACAAAGTGTCATAAACGTAACGTAATAGTTATCACAAATAGGCCTTCAAGGCCCAAGGTAGGTACATATTTTTCCACCTTACGTTAAAATGTATCGACTATTGCATACAAATATAATGTCGTCAGTTATGCACACTTCAAGGTCTGTTGCTGCATTCGTCACAAAGTTTTAAACGTAAACAAAGCAGTAAAAATTCCGTACCCCGTACCCAATACTCCAATCAGCGAACGTACATTTGTAAAATATTTACGCAAAAAAACAAGAATTAAAATAGGTTTTACTCAAGGTTTTTAAAAATGGCTGGTCAAAAATAACTGACCGTTTCTAAATAGCTTTGGTTAAAAATAACTGACCTTTATTAAACAAGTACTGTATAATACAGGCAGGGACTTGAAAACGAAATGAATTTTGTTCCGTTACCACTAATGTTATCGTATAACGTTCCAAAATGTGTAACGATACTAAAACCTAAAAACATCAATAACCATATAAAGAATATCATTACAGAATATCATTTTCGCTTATCTGTTTGTAATAACGTTACAGGTGAATCGTTACAGATTCATTTGTAACGTTATTCTTCATACTTTTTCGTTTTTTTCGTCATCTTTTATGTCATGAAGCTGGCAAAGTTGAGTATCGAAATAAATAACGTTATTATATCGTTATACTAAAAACGATATATTGATCATATTGTTAGCGAACAGTTTAAGATTTCGATCTGTTTGTCAGTATCGTTATAGCCAAGGAATTAATTTTGTTACGATCCTGATGGAACGGTTCAAATTATCGGTACAGCCGGTCGATTCTGTAAAAATCTCACCGTGAAAAATTAGGTGAAGTGAGTTTGGTCTTGCTAGGAATTGACACTATTGACAACTCACTCCACGCTCACTTCACCTAAGTTTTCACGGTGAGATATTTACAGAATGGCACCGCTGGAACTATGCGTAACGTTATTTTGAGTAACGTTTCAAGTCCGTGAATACAGGTCAGCATTAAAAATGGACGAACGGACGAAAAGAAAGTAACAGGGGAGAACTCAAAGATCATGGAAAACAGGAAAATGGCGCATATGGTTTCGGTATAGATTTTTTTTGCGCGCCACGATTAATGCCTTGTACATAGTGACATTAGATACCACTAGCGCCATCTAGTATCTAGTAGCAGAACTAGTAGAGTCAAGATCCTTCTAGAAATTTCGATCTAGCATCGAAATTTAGCATCGAAACTTTCTAGAACTATCGACATGTGGTCAGTCGGGGTCGGTAACTCGGTACACACCGGCCCCGAGTGACCAGATGTCGATAGTTCGATATTCGACTACATACTCGAACATTCTAGATGTTTCTACAATAGAAGGTTCTACTAGAACTATCTGCGCCGCGATAGGCCACGACCGAGGCAGATTGTATAAAGCGATACAAGCAAATACATCGAAAGCGTTCTTCAAGTGCGAGTTAGAGCGATCAGTAGTGCAATTGTGTTTTATAATTCGTGTGTTTGAGTTGTTATTAGTATTGTTGATTATAGTGTCTTTTTTGGTTATTAAATCGACAGTTTTTATTGCCACGAACCCCCAGCTCGCAGCAATTGGTGTCAGAAGCGAGGATTAAAATCATGCCGATTTTACCTAAAGACGACACGGAGGCCGGCCCGTCCTCAGCAACTCCAGCATCAGCAGCACCAGACACCAGACTTTGCTGTCCTGATGATGATGCTGCAGGAGCAGTCCCACCAATAGGAGGAACAGGCTCGTAGGCTGGAAGAACAGCTCCAGCGTGATAAGGAGGAACAGGTTCATCGACAGGAGGAACAGGCTTGTCGTTAAGAATACTTCAAACGTGATTATAAAGGACCTTCACGCTACCTTCGGGAAAGACATGAAGGAGGTAAAAGATAAGGTTGCTCAACATGACAACCGCCTGTCGGAAGCTGAAACTCATATCGACCAAGTGAATAATCGGGTTGAAAACGTGATGGTTGACGTGAAGAAAACCGTGATGGCTGACGTGAAAAAACGCTGGATTACCTTAAACTTGGGGATGGAATCGCAGCTCCCGTAGCTACAACACCATCGCTACGTGGATTCAAAGTGCCACCGTTCGACGGAACTTCTTCCTGGTCGGCCTACAAAATGCAGTTTGAGGCTGTTATGAAGGCGCACGGGTGGAATAAAAGTCAGGCCATGACTGCCCTCACCCTAGGCATGCGCGACCAGGCCTTAACTGTTCTGGAAGCTCACCGTAAGGAAGTGACTTACGAGCAGCTCCTTGAGACATTGGAGGCTCGGTATGGCGACGCTCAACTGGAACACGTGTTTCGTGCGCAGCTCAAGGACCGCGTGCAACACAGTAACGAAAACCTGCAGCAGTGGGCCCTTGAAGTGAAGAAGCTGGTTCGCAAAGCTTACTAGCCCGTAGCTGCGCTTATTGATGGGAACCTGGTGCAGGCATTCATTGACGGCATCCGCGACCTTGAAGTCAGAGCTGCTGTGAGGCTCGGTCACCATGGGACGCTTAAGGACGCCTTGGCCCATGCACTGGAAGTGGAAGTTGTGCGGTAGGATCATCGTTTTTTTTTCAATACGACTTTGTGGTTGAACATCGCAGCGGGAAATCTCATGGCAACGCAGATGCATTGTCAAGAAGACCTTATCCTGAAGACTGCAAGCATTGTACTAGGCAAGAGGCTAAGGAAGTGGTACTTGTAAGGATGCTCAGATCAGACTTCAGCAACGTGTGGAAGGAAAGCCTACATCGTGCACAGCAGGAAGATTCGGACATCAAGCCGAATCTGGAGTGGATGAAAGGCCAGAGCTCCTAAGCCCAGGTGGAGCGACATCTCAGCGATGAGTTCAATCACAAAAAGCTATTGGGCCCAATGGGACAGCTTGGTGATTCAGGATGGAGTCCTGTGCCGTAAATGGGAAAATGCTCGGGGAGACAGCAGTCATTTGCAAATGGTTGTCCCTAAAGCTAAAAAGGAAGCCCAAAAATCAACGAAAACTTTCCATTGCATTCCACAAAATATAATCATTAACATCTTTATATTCGTGATTTTCGATCCGTAGGTACACACAGCGACGACACATCAAGCTATAAATTTCCAGTTTAGCTGACCTCGCATTGTATAGGTTTTTCGTACAATCAGAAGTCAGCTTATACTGGTTATGTATAGCTTGATGTGTAGCCGTGCGTACTATATTTCGTATGCCTCTACGGCGCGCGGCGTCCTGAATTTTCTGGCTAATTATTTGCCATGACTATTTGAATGGTATTTGGTGGATTGATAAAAATCTGAAATTAGGCCATAGCCATTACGCTTGTTTACTAACAAAGTCATCACACGATTGTAACCATATTAAATAAATAAAGTTAAAATTAAAGTTCTACTGCATTTGACCAAAATTCCTTGATAAATTAAGTACTGTGTCAGTATTTTAGGTTAGCCGCTGGGTCAAGACCCAAGAGGTCAAGAAATTGAGTAAGTCACTTGATAAAGATACAGTTTCATTCCTTACAAAGAAAACTTTAGTGCGAATTATCTGGGAAGGTTTTCTGTAGCTAAAGGCTAATAAAGATTTTTTGTAGAAAGTGATTTAGCTAGAAGAAGGCCGTTGAGAATAAACACGATTAAGGAGAGCACGCTTGTTCCATCTTAAACCTCATCCATGTCTTTCCATCAGGCGTGATCAATGTCAAAAGCAGACCCATTCAGCAAAAAAGAAGTAGCTTTGGTAATAGAGGTAGAAGCAGCCTGACCAAGGACTGAAAAATAGGCCACAGAATTGAAGTATGTAAAAATATTCGAAGGAATAAGACGAATCTTATTCGTTTTACTGAAATGATGAAACGCTGTTTGACTCATTGGTGGAAACTACGTAAAACGTTTAGAGCCGGATCCCTAGTAAGAAAAGTTATCGTTATCGACGATTTGTACAATTACTTATAAGTAGAAACTACTGTGATTGGAGAACATGCTGCTTTTTTGTCCCGTTATAGTCAGCAGTTTACAATAATCCAGTAATTGGGTTCATAGCCCAGCTCCACCAGGCTGAGACCAGAGGGCCTAAAAAAGCTACTTTGGCAGAATCATAAAAGGATAACATTATGAATAATAAAATGGCGAAGACAGCCCGTGTTTTCCTTTTTTTCGCTGCACTACGTAGGTATAATGAAAGAGATTAGGATTGGATTTGGATTGATTGATTTCGCTCTGCAGGTTGGTATGGAATAATCTTATCAATACGTCTACCAATTCTGTTGAGCATGCCTGCCTGCTGGCTGTGGGTTAGTGGGAGTCGGGGTTCTGGCTTCAAGCACTCCCGTCACCAAACATAGGCACTATGCTGGGTGACACCACCTTCCGGCACGCTAGCTGTCTGCGTTTGGGCACCGCACCGCACCGGAGCATCCGTCGTGCTCTTGTCACCGCCGGGGTGCCAGCTGTTTTAGAACCCAACGGTCTGTTCCCCAACCAACTCCAACCCACTGTTCCTGTTGACAGCGACGCGGACGAATTTTTTGCCCTACGAAATTTTTTTTTGCTTATTTTTTCATATTTATAAATGTACATATTATTATTATTTCAAATATTAGCATAGATTATGTAAATATTATCATTGATTGGTATTTAAGCAGACGAAAAAAAAAATACTGAAAAATCGGTCAGTGGGTCGTCTGTACGATTAACTTAACAGTTAACTGTCCATTATGATTCATAATGTTATCCTTTTATGATTCTGCCCCAGTGACCTTTTTAGGCCTGTGTTAGCAGAACGAATCTGTAAACAGAGTCAGGGTGGCCTTATTATTTATTCAGACAAGGGCAAGGGTCTTAGTTGAAATTGGCAGCCCAGGGGTTCTCCGCGGGCCTGCGGGCGGAGAGTACAGTGCGTGCCACGTAAGAAGAGACTTGACACACCACGTGGTCTGACATGCGCAGAACACGATTTTAGGTATCTTTAGCGGTATGAGGTCTGAGTGCGGGACGGGACCGGACGTCATAGGGTCGGCGGAATGACGCGGGGGAGGCGGGGTCAAGTCTCTTCTTACGTGGCACGCACTGTACTGGGTAGCTCACCGCCCCAGGGCCAGACCCGTGGCCAGACGGCGCGTACGTGTGTCACGCGCGCCTCAAAGAGATGTCAGCAGCAATCGAAGGGGCCCGTTAGGGCCGAAGCCTGCCGGGTCAGCGGGATTGTCCGAAAGGGTTACCGCTGGCCCGGAACATAAAGGGCTAAGGAAGAAACACGGGTGGGTTTTAGTCAGTAAGAGTCTGACACTCCCTTCCGCTCCACCCAGAGCGGGAGGGGTTATTTGATGATTTCCCGTCCTGACAAAAAAAGGGGGGTTCTCTCGATTTGATGAAAGCCCTGGGTCGTAAATCTTTATATTCATTCAATGGAAAATCTTTGTATTTTGCTGATGACTTTTTTGACACTTTTTGTGTTCAATATTGGCATGCTTTAAAAGTACGTAAGTATAAGTAGCCACTTTTACAAAATTTCTTACAGAAAAGAAAATGCTGATTTAAATTTTTGATAAGCCAAAGCTAAGTTTCTAAATAGAGCATATTTAGTAATTGAAGGAGTCATTAAAAGGACTGGGCATGAGATAATTATATCCATTTCAGTTCATACTGCACAAAGAACCTAGACCAAATCTCTTTTCTCCCAAAATTGATATTGATGCCCTAAGCATGAAAATGGATATTAATGCCCTAAGCATCATAAGATCAAACAAATTATTTTTTTGATCCTTTTGTTTTTTTTGCAAATTACATATCTGCTATAAGGTTCCACCGCTCCACGCTACCCACGCAATACGCAGTCAGTATTTCGTCGTATTAATGGGAAAACCGACTAAGTACCGATTTTGGCAAAACTGAGTTAATAATGCAGTTTTTTTATTATAGACTTGCAGAACATAACATTTAGTGATCTGAAATGATAAATAATTAATTGTTCTAAATATGGTTTGGACACAACGTACAATATAATTTATTTCATCGGTGATTTTCTTTATCTAACTTTCAAAATGCAATGTCTCGTTTTGATATTTTGAGCATTTAGTCGGTTTTCCCATTAATACGACGATTTTTGAGTCACACCCGAAACACCTTCGTTGAAAGCAATTGGCAGACAGGTACGGTCAGCAACAAAAGTCGATTAACACTTCAGTTTTTTTTATCTCAGTTATTGAGCAAAATATTTGTTCAAAATTGCAGCAGAAGTACAATGCATATTTTGAACAAATATTTTGAATAAATATATCAATAACTGGGATTAAAAAACTGAAGTGTTAATCGACTTTTGTTGCTGACTGTACCTACACTACCTACACAATTACCTATTTCCAAGTAAAAATAAGGTCAAAATTCTTGGGACTAGCGCTGAAATTCCATTAGTAATAATGTTTAGCGGTTATGAACACCGTAAGCAGAATTATTAGCAACCACTAGAATTACAAAATGGTTATGGTCCTATCCTATTGGTCATTACTAAGGGTCATTATGGTTTACAGATGCCTAGAAAATTCATGAAAAGCTAATCAAAATTTTTTGAACTCCAAATCGGAATTTAAATTTTATTAGGCAGTTAGGTGCCGAAAATGTTAAAACGAGATGATTAATGATTTCCGGGGCAAGGTCGGCCATGACAAAGTTTTTTAATACAAATCTATCATTCTATAACGTAATAGCCATTGATGACCTACCTAGGTTGATAAAAACCATAAATTGTAAATGTGTGTTTATAAAAAATTGTAGGTACAAACAAAAATCTACCCAGAACTCACTTGTGGAATTGCGTAATTTCCCTATTACACTCAATGGTGAATATATACCACTCACTCTTGTAAACACATAATTATTCACAATACAATCGTCTCAAGTATCGAGCCATTTTGATGAAGAAGAATCATAATAACGAAACGTAATGAATGTCCATAATAAACTTACTTGTTATACTTTATGGAACGCCCGTTCTCCTCCCAATACAGCCTTGTTTCCATATTCATTTGGAATCACAACAAAACAACAAACCACTGTATCACAAATTTGCAGATGATATTATCAAATACAAGTTCTGTTTACATTTTATTCCCGTAACGGGTAGGTTTATTCAGCACTAATCACAAACTATAGCACTTAAGTTAAATCTCCGCAATCCATCTTCGATAAACGATCACAGTAAATATAATTTGTTGTTAGCGTATTTAACTGCATGTATAGAGCGTCTGAGCGTGTGGTAACGTCGTCAGTCTCGGAGCGTCGAGCGGCTACTCAGCAGAACGGATGTACTCCAAACACCGGCCGGTTTCACTGTATCAGTCATGTGACGCGGCGGCGTCAAAATATGGACGGGGGGCGTCAGAATGCCCGGCGCACATTCCGATGCGTGAACTTAAATTCTAGTGTAAAATGCAGATTGTTTGGTATTTTAAAGGAGTTTATTATGGGTATTGAGGTGGATTATTTGTATTGTACAGAGTGGCAGTGTGTGGATAGGGTATAATAATGTTCTATGGTGTGGATGGTTTGCATTGGTTTGCTGGGTGTCTGGCGGACGCGCCGCGGCTGCAGCGATGTCGCCCGAGCCACGCTTGCTCGCACGTGACTGCTGTGGCGACGACGCGACGCGGCGATAGCTCTGCCCCGAGAAGCGCTTTGGGGTATACCCTATCGTTATAAATTGTAAGGCAAATAAAAAGTTAGGTACAGTGCGTGCCACGTAAGAAGAGACTTGACCCCGCCTCCCCCGCCTCTTTCCGCCGCCCCGATGACGCCCGGTCCCGTCCCGCACTCAGACCTCATACCGCTAAAGATACCTAAAATCGTGTACTGCGCATGTCAAACCACGTGGTGGGTCAAGTCTCTTCTTACGTGGCACGCACTGTACATGATCACTAAATATCTGCACTATTTTTTTACTGTAATGTAATCCTGACGAGATAGACAAAAAAGAAATAATGGATTTACCTAGTAGGTACTTATTTACACGTACAGTGGGTTTTTTTAAATACCTACGTACTTCAAAAAAGGAGGAGTTTCTCAATTCGTCTGGTTACACTTTTACAGGGTTTGTATACAGGATGTTCCATAAAATCAACGTCAAGCTGGAAACGGATGATAGGCAAAGTCGTGACAATTAATAGAAAAATATTTAAAACAGGGTCACGTGACCTGACGCGAGTTTAGAAGTTTTTACCCATTCCAAAAAAAGTACACAGCGCCGCTAAAGAAGTTTTCACTTCAAAAAACACTGGCACTCCGGTAGTGCCGACAGAAGTGAAAACTTGAACAATTACGAGTGTATTTTGTGAATCGTCTTATAAACAAAACACGCGTGTTAAGGTGTGTTCCTTATTTTATAGGGTTTTTTGCAAATCAGGTATGATGACCAAAGTGACTGGTTTATTCTTCTCGTGAAAGGAATTTATTCAGATTTACAAATAAGCACACAGGATAGACTTCAGTTCGTGGTGTTGGTCTCGCATGGAGCTCGTCGTCAGTTATAGTATATCCGTGGTTCAGCGCCATCTCGTCGTTGTTGGATGAACTACGTAGTTAGTACGTGAGGCCCTCGTAGTTCTTCCCGATGTGCATAGATGGCGCTGTCCTCAACAACGCGCGTCTTACGTTTTACGTCTTACGTCTTACGAATTTTCGATCAGGGTCACGTGACCTGACGCGAATTTAGAAGTTTTTACCCATTCCAAAAAAAGTACACAGCGCCGCTAAAGAAGTTTTCACTTCAAAAATCTTGATATGTACCTACTTGTTTAATTATAAGTACCTACTTATAAAAAATAAATCGGAATAACTGACAACCTGTGATGATCTTTCAAGTCGTGACTACAAATATAATCATTTTTTCGAATTTTTTTCTGTAATGTAGCCATGAATAATCCTTCTTATCTGTAAATAAAAATAAAATGTTAGATCTTTGCCCAACATTGAATTCAGAATAATTATATCACCCAACTTTAACTGAATAGGTACCTTTACTGTAGGTAATAAAAAATGTATGTAACGGTATTTTGGTAAAAGGTGGCGCGCTTAGTAATACATGTCACTTGGTAGATTACTCGTGAATTGATGAAAAAATATATTATGTATAAGTAAATCATAAATAGATTTTTTTTTTGTAGGAAGTGCGGGGTAAGTATATAAAATGTTTTTTCTAAAATCGACGCTTATTTTCTAAAATGCTTGAAGCGTTGGTAGACGTGACAGGCATCGGGCGTGGCCGCGGTGGGTGTGGTGTTGACGTAGCGCCCACGCCGCGTGCACGTGGCGTGTCAAAAACAGACATAGTATTCTACAAAGAAATACAAACAAAAAGAGGTAAGTATGTAGTATGATGTATATGTATAGGGTTGTTCATATTTACCCCCTGTTATGTGATGCTCTCACGAGGCGTTCACGCTGCTTCGCTGCTTTGAGCCCATTCGACTGAAAGAAATACACTCGTGTGTCAGTTATTATCGTGTGATTAGTAGGGCAATGTTTTATTACAAAATATTTTATTTGGGACACGCAACCACAGGAAATTAAAACACTAAATTAAAAGATTGTTTGCCAAATAACTATTTTGACGACACTCGAGCTTAAAATAGTGTTGCTCCCGTGGTGGACTCTCTACTTTATATCACCGTCTATGAAAAAATAAGTAAGTGCAACTTATGAATAAGAATACTACCGTCAAACAAGCCAACTTTGCCCGTTTTTTTAAGAAAATCGAATATATTACAAGTTTTTTCTATAGGACTTAAGTATATTTTTTCATTTACTACAACTATATGACCATATGCACGCATTTGCTATGTAAAACATTTAAAAAATTAAAATTTAATCCAAGATTTGATCGATTTTGATGGTGGGCAAAATAATCCGGACTTTTAGCCAACATTGCCCACTTCGATTTTTGACGCAAATCAAGCTCTTATAAATACGTAGAAAGCACCACGAATACAATTTAAGGCAATCTTAACCTAAGTTTTAAAATACTGTTTGTAGTTTAAATATTTTCGTGGTAAACACGGTGGGCAATGTTACCTAGCGGTTAGTGGCCTTTTCCATACAAGGCCCAACAATCGGTTTAAGATTTTAAGGGTTGTCACATTGCAGTAAAATTATTAAATAAATGTTATTTTCACTTTTCTTTTACACATAAAAGAAAAGTGAAAATAACATTTATTTAATAATTTTAACGTCTATTCATAGCAACCAACACCACAGTGTTCGTTGCTATGAATAGACGTTAAAATGGTAAGTAATTAAATGAAACATTGTGTTCAAAATTAAATGTTTATTCCATTTTCGTCGACAATTCGACATAATACCGTTGTTCTATTTTGAACATTTCAGTAACGTCAGCTTTAATCTGTAAATGCTATATCAAAAAATGAGATCAATATATGTCCAAACTTGAATAATATTAATCAATACCGTTGTTCTGTTCTGAACACTTCAATAACTGCTTCACAGGCAAGCTTTAACATCACGTCGGAGTAATTTTTATATGCTCGGGACCCAAACTCACGTCTTGGCTTTCTTGGTCTAATTCTAGACTTGTTTGTTTTTCTGAAATTAAAAATAACAATAAAATTAAAGCTAAGTGATTCTGCAGATGTATAATAAAAGCTACCATCTACTCTAATGAAATATACCCTATTTCCTATCCCTATACACAAACAAACATACAATCAGAATCTTCACCTCTACATCTACTGGGTGAAATTTTAATCACTGTTTTCCTCTTACGGGGTCATTGTACTCATCATTATAAACAATTTTTACTATGGAGCCAAACCTGAAATCGTGAAAAATAAATCAGCTGTTCCCTACATTTATGTTCGCATAACTCGTCAAAATGTAGAGAACAGCAGATTTTTTTTGATGAGTTAATGATGAGTACAATGACCCCTTACGAGGAAAACGGTGATTAAAATTTCATCCTGTATAAATTATACATCAACTGCACTAGGTACTAATATATTTTAAAACATAAGAAATTAAGTACTTTATTTTAAAGTCGTTACTTAAGAAATATGTCATTGAGGTGTTTGATGTTTTGTTTCTGTGGTTTTGCGTTAATTCAACCTGTTACAAAATAACTAAAAGTGACAACCATGAGTGCTTTTTGATAACGGGCAATGTTGGCATGGATGGGTGTGAATAATTCAGGGTAACTTTGCCCATCATTAGAAGTTTTGATTCATAAAGTCCTGAATAATGAAACTATATTTAAAATACTCATCAACTGATATTCTATAACATACAGTAAAATACACTTACCTGTGTTTTCGCCATGAGGTAAAATCCACAAACACTTTTCTTAGGAAATTTGCCCGCAAAAACATACACCGCACTCTACAAGTTCTGGCAAGTTACTAAATGAACTTTGGAACGAATGCGTTAGATAGTTTTGCCACAAATATAATCAACATTCCACCCAAATAATAAATGTTGCCATAAAACTAAAATTGTTTCTTATGTTAGCGGATTTTGTACGCGCCCCGCACTAGGGCGAGCGAGAGGAAGGAGCGGGACGAGGGGCGGCAACGCGGGCGCAGCCCGCGCCTCGCGCCGGCCGACCAACACTCCGCAAACGACCGCGCGTACGACACACACGAAATGATTAAAACCTGATTTTAACTTAACAGTGAACGAAATTATAAGTAATGAATATTATAAAAGTTTATTTCTCAAAATTTGTTTAATTGTAAACAAAAGTGGCGACCGTGACAGGACATAATCATCAATCAAAAACGCGTCGAGTTTGCGGGCGTCACCCCACACGTGGCAGCCGCCATTATACCAATACCGATCCAGCGAGCCACCGGTCGAGTGAAGAAAAGGATTAGCTGTTGCTGCTTCGGGAGCCTTTGGGGACATCGTGAACCGGAGGTCTAGCCCAAGGAGAGTAAGCCCTGTTCCTAACCTTTTCATACCTATCTTACCTAACCAATTCTCTCGATTCCTTTGTTCTCGCATTGTGTGTAATGGCCGACTTGCTACGCGAGTGTTGGGTTTATCGTCTAAGCTAGCTTTCAATTGTGTTTGGGCATAAAATACAAGCACGTGCGTCTCAGCGTTAGATTTAATTATCTAATCAAGCTTAAAATACAAGCACGTGCCTACGCTTCATGCACGCATTTTACGTACCTACTGGCTAGCCTACTCGTTCTGTTTTATTAATTCAGCACTTAAGGTGCCTATAACCTAACCCATAACCGCAACTACCGCAAGACAACCTTGGCAGTCATTTCAATACCATATGCCGACTATTCCAGCGTACCTCCGTAAAGTGGAGCGCATCGGTCTCGGTATCGCCGCCGCCCGCCCGGTTCCGTCGCGTGCGCCGCCACGTGCGCGCTGCTGGCCTAAGCTGTCTGCTCGGCGCGAGCTGCCCTGAGCACCGCGTCGTGCTATTGCACCAGCGTGAGCGACTGGACCTGAGCTTCTCTGCTCTTCAAAACGGGTTTGAGTGCATATTTTATTGTTTCATTGTTTGTTCGCCTGTGTTATTGGTGTCTATATTATATTAATAATCTATCAAAATGAATGAAGCAGAGCTCAAGGTAGAAATAACTAACTTAGTCAAACAGCGCGGTATTATTAAAGGACGGGTAACAAGATTTTCAGATTACTTAAACAATTTTATTGGTTTAAAAGAAATTTCTTCTATTCATTATAAAGAATTAGAATTAAAATTGAATAAAATTCAATCGCTTATGGAAGAGTTTGAGGTTATTCAAAACAAAATAGATTTATTGCATTCTGATAGTACAGAGCAAATTAAAGAGAGAGTTACTTTGGAAAACCAGTTTATTAATTTAATAGCAAGAAGCCAAGATACCTTATATAATTCTCCCCAGAAAAGGGCTGAGAAAGAAAATTGTGATAAAGAAAATAGTGACCATGCATCTAATGGTAGTTGCCGTTCATTTAATGCCATAAAATTACCTACAATCCAACTTCCTACATTTGATGGAAATTACTTAAACTGGTTAGAATTTAAAGACACATTTCAGTCAGTGATTGATGGCAATGAAGGTATCGCACCAATTAATAAATTTCATTATCTACGGTCTGCGCTTGAAGGAAGTGCAGCTGTTGTTATTAAATCAATAGAATTTAGTTCAAACAATTACAAGGTTGCATGGGACCTGTTATGTCAGAGATTTGATAATAAAAACCTATTAATAAATAATCACCTGAAGGCATTACTTAACATAGAGACAATTCAAAGGGAATCCTATAAATCACTGCGGTTTATTGTTGACCATGTGTCAAAACATCTGCGAGCTCTTGACACTCTTGGCCAGCCTACTAACATGTGGGATGTTCTTATAATTTTTATGGTCTCAGCAAAACTAGATATTCACACGAGTAGAAAGTGGGAAGAACACAAATGCAATCTAGCAGATTTACCTTCACTTAGTGATTTTTTTTCCTTCCTGCGCAGTCGAGCTGACATACTCGAGACTGCCTATTTTAATAACAGTCGTTCTGACAAACAGGTGGATTATAAACCTAGGGCAACCACCCAATCTAAAAGTCTAACTGTATCTGTTGATAAGAAAGAAAACAAGAATCGTTGTGTTTTATGCGATGAAAATCATCACTTGCACGAATGTCTAAAATTTAAAAATATGAATGTAGATGAGCGACTACATGAAGTTAATAAGTTAAAGGTGTGTAAAAACTGCTTGCGTAGTGGTCACAATGCTTTTCAATGTCAGCTGAGAGCTGTATGTCGCCAGTGTAGAAAGAAACACAACACATTAATACATATTACAACGAAAGGCAACCCTATATCTTCTACTGAAACTGAACAACCCTCTACATCTTCCTCTTTACCTGTGTCACTGTCTGTAGCATCCAATGAACAGGTTTTGTTATGTACGGCACTAGTCCAAATTGCAATAAATAATAAGACATATACAGCCCGTGCGCTGCTGGACACAGGTAGTCAATCATCATTCATTACAAACAAATTAAGAAGGAAGATAGGGCTAGTTATTAACCCCGGCGGTTCAGTGAATGTTTGTGGGATCAATAACGCTACATGTAACATTACTGAAAGTTGTTTTATTAAAATTAAATCTAGATGTATGCCATTTGAATTTAATGTTAGGTGTCTAGTAGTACCTCGAATAACAGGAATCTTACCAAATTCTACTATTAATTCTGAGCATATAAAATTACCTGGAAATATCACCCTAGCTGATCCTAACTATTTTTCCCCGGCTGAGGTCGACATCCTCTTAGGAGCAGATGTGTATTGGGATATAGTTGGCTCTAATTTAATCAAGCTGGGCTGTAATAAACTGGTTCTACAGGAGTCTATGCTCGGATGGCTCATAAGTGGCCCTATTCAAGGTAATCAGTCCGCTTCAAAGGTTCATTGTAATTTTACTCAGGAGATAAAGGACTCGTTAGAAAAATTTTGGAAAATTGATGACTTACCTGCCACAAAAACATATTCCATTGAAGAGCAACTCTGTGAGGATCATTTTGTACAAAATGTATCTCGCTTAACAAATGGCAGATTTTCTGTGTTAATGCCCATAAAAGAGTCGCCTAAAAAGGCTCTTGGAGACTCTTACTATGTCGCTAAAAAATGTTTTGAAAGTTTAGAAAGAAAGTTTATAAAATATCCTGAATTGAAGGCCAACTACAAGGCATTTATAGATGAATATGCAAAGTTAGGGCATTTAACTAAAGTTACTAAACCAGAATTTGGATACTACATGCCCCATCACGCAGTAATCCGTGAAAAGAGCGAAACCACAAAGCTCCGCGTAGTGTTCAATGCCTCTTCTAAGACTAGCTCTGGCAAATCACTTAATCAAATTCAAATGATTGGTCCAGTAGTGCAGAGTGATCTAATCTCTATTTTATTGCGATTTCGCAGGCATAAATTCATTCTCACAGCCGACATCGAGAAAATGTACCGGCAAATTGAAGTCGGGCAACAGCAGCGCCATCTGCAGCTTATTCTGTGGCGTGATGAAAAGTCCCAATCGATAGATGTTTTACAACTCAATACAGTTACGTATGGCACTGCCTCTGCACCCTTTCTAAGTACTCGATGTCTCTTACAATTGGCTTATGAGTGTAAGGATCAGTCTATTGCTTGTGTAATCCGAAACGACTTTTATGCAGATGACTTAAACACTGGGTCAGAAACTATAGAAGGGCTAAAACACATATACCACGAAGTTGTAAACACACTTAATTCTGCATGCCTACCCCTAAGGAAATTTCGCACAAATTGCCCTCAATTATTTGATGATGAATGCGATTCTTCAAAACCTATTGATTTCAATAAAGAATCCAGTGTATTAGGTCTCAATTGGTGTCCTAAGGGTGATATGCTGCAATTCTCTACAGACCTAGAGCCTTCTACTCATATTACTAAAAGGTCAATAATTTCTACTACTTCCAAGGTTTTCGATCCCTTAGGATTATTGTGTCCCTGCACTATAGTAGCTAAGATTTTACTTCAACAATTATGGTCATCTAAGCTAGACTGGGATGATCCAGTACCAGCTGAGTTTTGTAAAAACTGGGCTAACCTCTTAAAGGAATTTACTAATTTGACTAACATTCGTATTACAAGGAGAGTTCTGTGTGATACACCCAGTAATATAGAATTACATTGTTTTGTGGGTGCCTCTCAACAAGCCTATGCAGCTTGTGTTTACCTGCGTTCTGTAGATCATAATCAAAAAGTTACTGTCAGGTTGCTGTGTGCTAAGGCACGAGTTGCACCGATGAACCCAACCACTATACCCCGATGGGAGTTATGTGGCTTCTTGTTAGGTGCACGCTTATGTTCAAAGGTATTAGAGTCATTAAATTGTAATATCAATCTTAAATTTATATGGACCGATTCAAAGGTTGTGCTAGGGTGGGTGAATACCCCACCCAGGGATCTCAAAATATTTGTGTGTAACCGAGTGAATGAAATCAATCAACTTGCAATTGGATTCACCTTCTGTCATGTTCCCACAGATCAAAACCCTGCAGATATTGCGTCTAGAGGTGTGACTCCTAAGCACTTGCAGTCCAGTCTCCTCTGGTGGGAAGGGCCTTCGTTCCTCGCTAATGACCCATCTTGTTGGCCTACACAAACACACACACAAATCCCTAACATCTTACCTGAAGTTAAACACTCGCACACCATCGAATGTCATGTTGTTGTAACAAACAAATTAATTCAATTTGAGAAACATTCTAATTTAAATAGATTAAAAAGAATATATGTATATGTACAACGTTTCCTAAATTACTGCAAAAATAAAGATGCTAATATTAATGGGCCATTGGATATTAAGGAATTAGATAATTCTTTGCTAATGTTAATTAAGTTATGTCAGTTAGAGAGCTATCCAGAAGAAATTAAATTGATCAGCAATAATAAAACTCTTAATCGTAAGTCAAAATTATTGCCACTAAATCCCTTTATTGATTCAGATGGCATATTAAGAGTCGGGGGTCGAATTCAAAATTCTGATTTCGCGTATGATAAAAAACACCCCATTATTCTAGATGCAAAGCATCATTTAACTAAATTAATATTAAAGGACGAACACGAACGTCTATTTCACGCTGGTCCTCAACATCTTCTAGCTTCAATAAGAGAACGATTTTGGCCTATAGGTGGCAGACACTTAGCACGTAGCACGACAAAGCAGTGTATAGTTTGTATTCGCCTGCGTGGGAAAACAATACAACCTTTAATGGGAAACTTACCTGCCGAAAGAAGCTACTCAATGTTTCCTTTCTACTCGTGTGGTGTGGATTTTGCTGGTCCATTTATGATCTCTAGCCGAAAGGGCAAAGGCAATCGTATTTCAAAATGCTACCTATGTTTGTTTGTATGCCTCTCATCCAAAGCGATTCATTTAGAGTTAGTCAGCGACATGAGCACTGATGCTTTCATTTTGTCTTTGCGAAGGTTCGTTTCTCGGAGAGGCAAACCTAACGTTATATATTGCGATAATGGTACCAACTTCAGGGGCGCGAACAATGAAATAAGTAGAATACTCAAGTCCAGTCGTGAATCAGCTATTAATTTCGCCAATAATGAAGGCATAAAGTTCGTATTTAGCCCCGCATATTCACCTCACTTTGGAGGTATATGGGAGGCGGGCGTTAAATCCGCAAAGCACCATTTTAAGCGTGTAGCGGGTAATGCTTCCCTAACATTCTAGGAGCTCGCGACACTATTCACACAGATAGAAGCGATTTTAAATTCTCGTCCCCTTACTCCTCTTTCCTCCGATCCTACCGATCCCTCTCCGCTAACCCCAGGGCACTTTCTTATAGGGCGACCTCTAGCCTCTGTACCATCGTTGCCTATCACCTGCAAACACCCCAACCGATATCAGTATATTGAGCAGCTGAGACAACAATTTTGGGAGAGATGGCGCCGCGAGTTTGTTGCCGAACTGCAACAACGCACCAAGTGGAAAACGAGGCAGCACGAGCTTCGTGTGGGCGATCTAGTGATCCTCAAAGAAGAAAATCTTCCCCCACTTCAATGGAAACTTGGCCGCATTACCCATTTATATCCTGGGAAAGATGGAATCAGCAGAGTTGCCGACGTTCATACATCAAAAGGCACGCTAAGGAGAGCTGTCAACAAAATGTGCATACTCCCGACCACCAATAATAAAAAGGATGTCGCCGAAAATGAGCAGAACCTTGAAAGCAAGACTTTCAAAGCCCGGGAGGATGTACGCGCCCCGCACTAGGGCGAGCGAGAGGAAGGAGCGGGACGAGGGGCGGCAACGCGGGCGCAGCCCGCGCCTCGCGCCGGCCGACCAACACTCCGCAAACGACCGCGCGTACGACACACACGAAATGATTAAAACCTGATTTTAACTTAACAGTGAACGAAATTATAAGTAATGAATATTATAAAAGTTTATTTCTCAAAGTTTGTTTAATTGTAAACAGATTTGCTTACAAATTGCTTTTAGGGCAAAGATACCTTGATTGGCAAAGTTGGCTTGTTTGACGGTACGTTTATTTATTTACATAGGTACATGTATACAATTACATGAGGACTTACTCATTTCTTATAAAACTAAGTAAAATCCTAATTTGAGTAAACAATTACGAACGAAGGCAGAATGCTTTTCGCGCGTTTTTTATTTGTCACTGTTTTTTTTTAAATTGGCTCGCGCGCTCTTTCCTTTATCATACAGCCTGTTACTTGTTCATACCCACCACAGACCAACCGCGCTATCATCTTGTACGGCTCAAACAACAGTTCATTTAACAAATTAAATTTCATTCTAAAACATCAATTTGTTTCTTGCTAAACTAAACTACTTATATCCGACGACCCCTGTTACTTATCTCCCTTGGTGACCGTGCTAGCTAGGACAGCGGGGTAACTGTGTAACACATTTAGACAGTTCAACAACATTCATTGCGTTATTTACGTTGTTGAACAGACAAATTTTTCGAACATATGAAGCAGTGATTGATAGTGTGTTACTCTATTATCACGTTCAGTACCACGAGAACTATTCTTTGAATAATGACGCAACTGTCTCACACACGTCTGTCGATGTGTGATGATGTCATTAACATGAATAGGACCTACTATTCGTTTGCTGAACAAATATCGAAATTGATCAAAAACCGTGTTGTCTGATAGAGAACCGTGAAATGTCTTGAGAGAATATTATGATCTTCATGATCTCCACCTAGTATTACTATTTGGAAATGTGAACAGTCCTGACAAAAAGCCGGCCATTTGCAAAAAAGTCGGGAAAATTTGCTTTTCAATCTTCCTTTTCAGTATGAATTTTACACTTTTTATTTTCTGAAAGAAATCTTGGGTTGAGAATTTCGGACAAATGACAAGGCCTGACAAAGACCGAACGGGGAACCAAAAACCGGACATGTTCCTCCTAATATAATACGGGCGGATGATTTAAACCCTATCTCCATCTGTCTCTACTAAAGAGAATATAGGTTATATTATAGTCTTTGATACTTAACCTTTGGTCTCTACGAACGATAAAGTTTTATTAGTATTTATTTGCAATTTTATTACTAGCTGACTCGACAGACGTCCGGTCAAAATTTGAAAATCCAAAAGTAAAAAGGACATTAATTTAAAAAAAAAAAAACCGGGATACTTTTCCTATTTTCCTTTCCAATAAAACGTTATTCGGACTATTGCGAACGTTTTAAAATAAATAATACTTAGGCAAATCAGTCCATCCGTTCTCGAGTGATGCGCTTACCAACGAACATCATCATCACCTGCTTAGCCTTTTCCCAACTATGTTGGGGTCGGCTTCCAGTCTAACCGGATGCGGCTGAATACCAGCATTTTACATGAAGCGACTGCCTATCTGACCTCCACAACCCAGTTACTGGGTAATACGATAGATACAACTTGATATGACTGGCTGTCAGACTTTCGGGCTTCTGACTACCCACAACGACTGTCAAAGATCCACGAATAACAGCCGGGAACAACGGCTTAACGTGCTTTCCGAGACACGGAGGGGTCACGGTATGTAAAGATGGTCACCCATCCACAGACCAACCGCGGCAAGCGTAGTTTAACCTGATCGATCGACCTGTGCGGCTGTTATTATTTAGCCACGGGCCCCTCGTTTACCAACGAACAGCATTTATTTAAATTTTATACACTCCGGCATTGAACTTTAAGAGCGGTTCTGCACTACATTCGATCCGAATCCGAATTAAAGATCCGACTTCAATCCGAATTGGGAATGTTCTAAATTAGGACGGATAGAGTTCGGATCTAGTGCACAACCCCTCATACAAATAGGACTATGGTCACTTCGGATCAGGCATTTCTCGGATTCGGATCGGATGTAGAGCAGAACCGCTCCAACTCTTCGAACGTCGAGTGTACACCATGTGTACCGATAACAATACAATTTCTATTGTGTTTGCTAATTAGACGCGCGACGGGACTAGGCTTGAAGAATTTATTCAAGAAACTCGTGAGATTCTGACTAACTACCTAGGTATGTCAGATATTCATGTCAGTGAGCAACGTGATACGGTGTGGAGAGCTAAGTATTCCCTAAGATAGTAATTGATGAGTGACTAACAACTACTGACACAAGCTTCAGATACATTTATATAATTTTACCATCATTTTAATTTTACTCGGAAGTCGCAGATATTTTTAAATCAAATGAAATAGGAAAAGGTCGTCGCATAATATTTTTTATTTGTGTACACATTTTTTCACAGATTTTTCTTACGAAAAAATCGCTAAACAAAAGAATCGGAACCATTGTGAAATAATTCCAGTTGAATATAAAGAAGGACAACCATAAATAGAAATACATTTACAAATTGAGCCTGCGTATAAAACGGATTTTAAATCCAACACAAAAAAAAAAAACATCAAGGAAAAACTTTCCACGCGGAGTAGGCTCTTTTATATAACTTATTTATTTCTGTAATTCAACTAGTCCAAATATAAAGTCTAAACAAATTCGAAGTTAGGTACTTTGAATGCGAATGAAACCCCGCAACCGTGGTTACGCGACGGGTTTATTTCCGTTCGCGTGTTCAATAGCGGATTAGGGGTAGTGCTTTCAAACGTGCACGGGTTTATTATAAGTTAGGTTTAAAACGTGCTCGATCGCAGCTCGATCACGGGTTGGGGAGTGGGAGTGCATTGTTCATTTGTTATGAATAGTTCGTTTACATGGAAAATGTAGGGTTGCACGTTTTGAGGCACTCGTGCGTGACGTAGATTGCTTAATGCTTTGCGTGCATTGGTGAATTGGTATTTGGGGATATTTTAGGCACGTACTTATTACTCTTATTAGTAACTTAATTGAAATACACGTTTGAATCGTCACATGTCAAAGTCAGCTTTCCGCACAGCTTTGTTTCTCGTTTTTCTTTCTGGTGGTCGCCAATGTAGATTCTGATTTTCAGGAGTTGCTGAGGTGCAGTGGTTGGGAATAGTGTGGCTGGTTTGTCCCCAAAGGAAGCATTTCACATTAAAATTGTAGGAAGTGGATAAAAAGGAGATGGTGATTGGATGGAAGACACTAGAGACAGCTACTCTACGTGGTGATTGGATGGAAATGTCCTCTGCCATCAACAGCCACTGAATATTGCCATAATCTAATCACCACACTTGGGTATTTTGGTGATGGCATTTATTTCAAGCGCACAATGAGGATGTCTTTGTTCATTATAATCATAATCAACTGCTATACCACAATGGGACCTCTAGATTATCCCTACATTGGTTCATCTCTAAAGAAATCGAAAAAAAAAAAAACACTGTCTTGTCCACGCTTGGAAAACGAATTGGTGATTGCAGTTTTTCATAATCCCACACGTTAAGACTGATAAAGAAAAATAATTTTTTCTGACACTATTCCTTGTTTGTACATTATTATTTTGTGAACCAATCACTAGACATACTTACTGTCATTCGTTTTTTGACTATTAATAGCATAAAGCTAGTACCTCAGCGATTATTTGGCGCATGTCCAAAGTCTGAACTAATGCGGCAATCTTAATTTTTCAATACTTACACTCACCCCGTCAATGTCATTCAAGAGCCAAAGGATCTTAGCTTGTACCACGATACTTATAAGTTCGATCTCAGATGTTAAGTTAAGACACGTGTGAGGATAATCAAGATTCTAGATCTAGAACTCCAGGTGCACCATGCTTGATACATTTCGCCAGTTAAAGTCCTATCCCATGTAATAGGGGGAGAGCTTTATTTATCTAAGTACTCCTTAAAGCTATACTGACATTTAGAGTGCTCGTAAAATAAGTCTGCGCGCGGCAGAAATAGGAACTAAAGCGCTTATTACACTATCCAATTTTAAGGAAAGCTAACTAGGAAATCGGCAGATGTAATCGTAGTTAGAACAGATTCGATCCGATTTAGTGTAAATTGGGTCCAACCGCTCTACTTCCTAAAATGTGTACGATTTAGGATAGTGTAATCACGGCTCTACGATTTAGAACGACTGTTTATTGGCGTCCGCGCTTTGAGCAAAGTGGACGAGTAGACTGCACGCACGAAGCTACCAATAGTAGATTGTTGCATCTAGCGCAAAGTGAGAGAGTTATGTTAGTGCCCGAGCATGAGTGCATTAATAACTCACTTTATTTAGCAAGGTGCGTAATCTACTTTTATAACATATTTGCTCGTAAAGGGTCTCTTATTTCACCAATTTCAATATCGTAATGTATCTCATTACGCACTTGTGCGGTAATGTAAAGTAAATCGCACGGTTTATCAAGATGCTTCGTCAAAACGAACGGTACTTTTTTAAATCTTAGCAAAGAGTTTTTATTTCTGAAAAGTAGTCAACATTTTATGAATAAAATTAACTTTGGGAGATAAAACATAATAGGTAAATAAACATTTAATTCTTTAATTTAATTAATTTTGACAATAAATTACAACCATTAATATCTGTAACAAAAACAAAAATATTAATTTACTTTATTAATAATACTGGCTGTTTTGTACCTATGCCTGAAAAAAAAGCGCGAACGCGCGCGCATCACTTATCTGTTAAGAAGTAAAAATTATTCCGCGCGCTCTTTCTTTTCGCTGTACTTTTTTTATTTGAATGTGTCGTCAAGTAATGATGAATTTATTAATTCCACACCGCCAGAAGTCTCAGAGACAGCGAAAAAGGCTACTCTAAGCCTCTTGCCCGAAAAATCGACCGATAGATACTTACAAGCGTATCAAAATTTCATCATATGGAAAACAAGCAAATAGGCAAATTCAGTCCGAGTTTTATTTATTTCCTCGCAAATATGTTATAAAACGTCGTATGACATACGTGCGCTTTGAAAATTACAGCCTCTGCTTTCTTTTAGCCCTCGCCTACGGCTCGGGCAAGCAATATCGCCTCGGCTGTAATTTTCAACTTACTGCACTTATATCATAATGTACTATTATAACATATTTGCTCGTAAAGGGTCTCTTATTTCACCAATTTCAATATCGTAATGTATCTCATTACGCACTTGTGCGGTAATGTAAAGTAAATCGCACGGTTTATCAAGATGCTCCGTCAAAACGAACGGTACTTTTTTAAATCTTAGCAAAGAGTTTTTATTTCAGAAAAGATGTCAACATTTTATGAATAAAATTAACTTTGGGAGATAAAATATAATAAATAAACATTTAATTCTTTAATTTAATTAATTTTGACAATAAATTACAACCATTAATATCTGTAACAAAAACAAAAATATTAATTTACTTTACCCATTAGTGCATAACGTCCGATATATCGGACTTCAATAATATGTTTATATTATGAGTTACAATTTTTATTTTTAAAGTTTATCATTATAAGATAGTAGTTTATTATATTTACTCTTATGGAAATACTGCCAATATGAAATCAAACAACGCGACTGCGCGTCAGCTGTCAGTTTTCAAAATGGCGGGAAACGGTCAAGATTCTTCGCGGCGATGGTAAGAGAATATTGAGTTTCTTTTTATATTTTGTTAGGTAATTGGTGTAAAAAACTGATATTTTTATTGCTAAACTATCATACTATTTATTTACAATATTATTTTTACGTAACCACTGTTATTTTGTATGCTTTGCTGGTGAATTTTGTACTGTCCGATATATCGCACGCTATGCACAGCGGGTATTGTATGTGGTGTTTGTTGAATTGTTACAGTTTGCAAGTGCATGAAATATTGTCTGCTTTGGAGTGTGACGATGATGATAATTATACCGAAATTATAATTTATGTCGAACCCCCTATTGAGGATGCAAATCAAGTTACTGATGAAGACAGTGACAAGTCCGATGAGGAGCATGGTGCGAACCTAAATCATTTAGGACGCAGATTGCTGCAAGCAGGCTGCGAATTGCGACGTTTTCGAGGTGATGGCACTGTTTCTACTCCATCGACGTCCACAGCCCTCGGGTCAAATACGCAATCGACGTTGAATAATAATTGTTCGTCATGGCCCACTTTTGCATATTTTGTAGACGTCTCAGTAGTAAATGGCTGGTTACTCGCTCGGAAGAATGGGTGTACAAAGGACACTGAGTCCTTGTTCGCTTTTCGACGCTTTATAGCAAGAAGCTTACTTGCTACTCGTGGGACACCGCCACATCAAGGACGCAAGATTGCCAAACCATTGTCTACAATGAGATACGACGGTAGAGATCATTGGCTGGTCCCAATAAATACCGAACGGCGGTGTGCAAACCAATGTGGAGGGAAAAGTAAATTTCAATGTCAGAAATGTGACGTGGGCCTTCATCCGAAATGCCCTATTCGTGGGACACCGCCACATCAAGGACGCAAGATTGCCAAACCATTGTCTACCGGCAGAGATCATTGGCTGGTCCCAATAAATACCGAACGGCGGTGTGCAAACCAATGTGGAGGGAAAAGTAAATTTCCATGTCAGAAATGTGACGTGGGCCTGCATCCGAAATGCCATATGGCATATCACGTCATAAATTAAAATATAGTTCTTTTCTTTTGTTTTCTACAATAAATGTTCACATACAATCCGTATTTTTATTGCAATCTATCTTTAACGTCAATTGTGTCCGCCCTGCATAGCGTCCGATTTATCGGACGGGCTATAAAATCTGAACTATCATAAAAACAAATTATTTTGTATCATATAATCGTCAAAGATACTCTAAATGATAATATCTAATAGTTATTATAACGAAAAAGGCAGAAATAAACTTTATGCACTAATGGGTAATGCTGGCTGTTTTGTGCCTATGCCTGAAAAAAAAAGCGCGAACGCGCACGCATCACTTATCTGTTAAGAAGTAAAAATTATTCCGCGCGCTTTTTCTTTTCGCTGTACTTTTTTTTTTGATTTGAAAATGTCGTTAAGTAATGATGAATTTATTAATTCCACACCGCCAGAAGTCTCAGAGGCAGCGAAAAAGGCTACTCTAAGCCTCGCCCGAAAAATCGACCGATAGATACATACAAGCGTATCAAAATTTCATCATATGGAAAACAAGCAAATATGCAAGTTCAGTCAGAGTTTTATTTATTTCCTCGCAAATATGTTATAAAACGTCGTATGACATACTTGCGCTTTGAAAATTACAGCCGAGGCGATATTGCTTGCCCGAGCCGTAGGCGAGGGCTAAAAGAAAGCAGAGGCTGTAATTTTCAAACTTACCGCACTTATATCATAATGTATTATTCTTTCAACTACCAATCTACCTACCGTGATAAAATATACCTACTCAAATTAAGAAAACGAAGTTTTCCCAAGCTTTTAAATATTTATTTATCCCGCGACTTTTGCGGCAAAAGGTTATTAATTAACAATTTAATTTGGAGCTGTTTTTATACTTTCTGGAGTTGCATTCATATCGCTATCGCTTTTTTATATGTTTTAAATCTTCTTGCTATATAAGTTTTACAATGTGTACAAAATACGCGCCGTTTGTTTTTTTTTTCACCGAGTCGGTTTTATTCAGCCGATTTTTATTTTCAGCCAGTATCTTTTTGATCTAATGTACATTTTATACATATTAAACTTAATGGGAGACATTAAACCTCTGTGGTAATTAATTTTTATCCGGTCATTCCCACGGGATCGACACTTATGCAGGTAAAACCGTGGGGCGCTGCTAGTAATATTATAAATAAAATGAAAGTGTGTCTATTTGTTACCTCTTCACGCTTAAACCGCTGAACCGATTTAGATGAAATTTGGTAGAGACATAGTTTGAGTCCCGGGAAAGGACATAGGATAGTTTTTATCCCGATATTGCCACGGGAACGAAACTTATGCGGGTGAAACAGTGGGGCGCTGCTAGTCTTAACTCAATTAATAGAAATGTATGGGGAAATGCCCTATCTTTATAATAAAAAAGACAAAAATTATTTCTTTTTATCTCTGTTGTTTTCATAAATACCTACGGCGCCATCGATAGAAAATTCGAAACGTGCAACCCAGTACGATCCCTTTTCACGAATGCGTCGTCTGTCCGATTTAGAATCCAAATTAGTGTAATGTAATCACTAGCTTCAGACTTCCTAGTAAGAGTGTTCCTAGTTAGCTTTTCTTAAAATTGGATATGGATAGTGTAATAAACGCTTAATCGTTTGCCGCCATCTTGACGTTTATTCATCAGGTATTCGTTTCCAAATAAATATTCGCCATCATTATGCCGAAAGTACTGACTGCTATCATACAATACAAGTCCGCTGGACTAACGATACGAAGTGACAGTTTTTTTTGTGGCATATCAAAGCGCCCCGCTCGAGGTCACCTGGAACTAAAATTGGCACGTTCCGTTGAGTTGATTGGTTCGCCCTGATGATTTAGATCTAAATTCTGGAAAACTACTTTTTTTGTGTATTTTGTGTTTACTAGGTACGTGATATTTAGAACATTTCCCTTGACATGCTTTTCTGATACAGGCTTTATTTTCAGGGCCACAAGAGTTATGTAATCATTAGAAAAAAAATAGAAAGAAAGTATTAGTGAAAAAAAAACTTTAATTTCGGAAGTCGGTGTCGTTGGGTTCGCATTTTCGTTGTTCGCCACCGACGAAACCACCATTAAAAAAATAATATTTTCAGTTTTCAGTAATTTTGGTTTAAAAACCAAACTATTAAACCGATTTTGATGACATTTCTAAGGGACCAATCTGAAAGTAGGTATATCCTTTCAAATAAAAATAGATATTTGCAAATCGGCTTATAAATAACGGAATGCTGAGGTAACAAAACATAAAAAAATATTAAAAAAATCAACCGAATTGATAACCTCCTCCTTTTTTTTGAAGTCGGTTAAAAAGAGCAAAAATGTTAGATGTAAATGGTTAGAGCCGTTTTAGGAGCGCAGTGGGTTTTAGTCGGTAAGATGCTGACTCGAGTTGGTACTCGAACGTGGCTTTATACGTCTGGCTACGAAGATACACATTACAACTAGCATCATACATACATTATACAACTAGCTTCTGCCCGCGACTTCGTCCGCGTGAAATTTCACCCTCCCCTCATTCACCCTATTAGGGGTGGTATTTCTAAAAACCCTGTCTTAGTGGATACCTACTCTTCACAAAGAACACACCCTCCAAATTTCATGTCTCTAGGATCAGTGGTTTAGGCTGTGCGCTGATATATCAGATGTTTCACCCGCGGTAATTTCAGGAAAAAACCTACTACAAACTACTACTAAAAACTTTATTACAAAAAAAAACAACCGACTTCCAAAAAAATATAAAGTGAAAAATAACTTTAATTTCGGAAGTCGGTGTCGTTGGTTCAAATTCATATAAGTAACACTACTTGGTATTTGAATATCAGTGACAGTAAGCTATTGAACACATCTGCCTACCCCTTTAAAAGGTACAGGCGTAATGTTATGTTGTGTGATTGCGTAAACAATGCATAATATGCTATAGCAGCAATCGCGGTTGATTTGCTGGCATTTATTGAAGAATTCCGTTGTCTGTCTCCGAAACTCATCATCAGATCTTTATGAAATTTAAATGGGACCATTCCCGAATAAAACTATTACGAACAAAAAAACAATTTTGTAAATCCAATATGAGGGAGTTATGCCCGAATATACATACAAAATAAAAAATAGAAACATCCGAATTGAGAACCTCCTCCTTTTTTGAAGTCGGTTAAAAATATATTCCATTACTTTAAGAGTTTACTTATACCTACATGTAAACTATGCAACTATATTACTTGTAAACTATGCAACTCCTAAGATATTCATTGAAATCAAATGATGTCAAGGGCAATTTTATTCAAAATTAAATACTTGTGATGAATAACGTATTTATTTTGATAAGAATTAATATCATGTTTATAAAAAAAACCTTCGCAAATAATGCATTAGTTTAGAAGAAATTTGATTACCATAAAAAAGGTTATAGTGAGTAAACCTTAAAAGATAGACATATGCAGTCGCGGACTTTTTTTAGAACTTTTAAAGGGAAACAATTTCGTCATACATGATTTTTGCGTAACTTTAATCGTTTACGCAGCGTACGCAACGAAAGCTCTCAAAAGGAATATTTTTTTCCCCTTTTTGCATCAATTTTCATTGATGCTCCGCTCCTATTGGTCGTAGCGTGATGTTCTATAGCCTATAGCCTTCCTTGATAAATGGACTATCCAACACAAAAATATTTTTTCAATTCGAATCAGTAGTTCCTGAGATTAGCGCGTTCAACCAAACAAATAAACTCTTCAGCTTTATAATATTAGTATAGAAATCTGAAAAGCCATCGGTCCAGCAGTGACATTAAAAACCAACATTTTATCAAAATGGCAACACATAATTTGACAGCAGAGAATACGTTTAGTTACTTGTGTTACTTTTCAGAATACTACGGAAATATTTTTACGATTGTGCGCCAGATTTAAGTAAATGATGGGGCACATAATAAAATATATTTGGTCCAGTGGTGTTTATTATAGGAAATGAATTACTTTGTAAATTTTCTTTGACATGACTCATACATAACACGTCATCACGAAGTGCTAACTAAACGCAAATTGATATCTGTCAATCAAATTGTACAGCAGATTTTCGGAAGAGGCGTTCATTATTTTACGTTTTTTGCATAAAGCACAGTGGTTTTATCATTAAAAATGATTGCTATAATCAATCGTATCCTTGATTGGATTAAAAGCTTATTCTGGAAGGAAGAAATGGAGCTAACATTGGTCGGATTGCAGTACTCGGGAAAAACAACTTTTGTTAACGTCATTGCCGTTAGTATTTTCTGAAAACAATATTTTTGTGTTGTAATATCTTCCTTGTGTACTTTACGCCATCATAATACAGATTTGTACAATGTATGGACCAACTTAATGATTCACCGATCGAATTTCATTCGGTAATATGTTTCATAATTATTTATTCTTATTTTCTGATGATTAGGTATATTGCCTGCGTATAATAATATGTGATCCTCCTACACATTGTTCTTTACGTTTGTTTTTCTCTGTCATTCATAACAAAGGAACATACCAAGGAATCTAATATATTTACAGTTAGAATTGATTTACACATTACAGGGGATTTGGTGAAAGTACCATACCTTAAATTAACATAAAATAGGTTTAAAGTTGCAAATTATGATTTAGCCAATTGAAATTCTCTTGCAGTGTGTTGTAACATCAGATTTTTTAATTAATCAAAATAAGTTTACCTACATCAGTAGGTTACTTAATTTGTGATTTTTAAATTAACATTTTAATTGCAACGAGGAATAAAATCATTGTTTAATACTTTGAATGCCATGCAGCAGTCACAATAAAACACCAATTGTTTCCTATCATTTGTGACCGGCGTGGCCTTCAATGTCTATAGAATTTAAAAAGCTGTTTTATTCCTTTCTTGTATTCAAAAATAATTCAGTAATATTATTTTGAAAAATCAAGAACAATGAAATTTAAAACCACAATCTATCACTTTTCTGTATGGATCAATATCAAAATTCCATAGGCACTGACTTAAAATACAAATATATAAACCAACACATGAATACCTATATATTTACTCATAACATAAAGGGTCACATTTCAATCAACAATCATTATCTGTGTCCCGATACCAATGTCAGTACAATCACACTATTTACTGTAGTTCATTTACCTTTTATCTCATCTCCAGCTTAAGATTCTAAGCTTTTTTATTCTTATAAAATGGATAAGTCTGATGTATTAATTGTTAATCAACCTGTCTATTAGAAATTGTGATGGTAATCAGCATTAGAGTAAAAACAGTCATGTATATTTAAGAATGATGTGGTAGATTATAATTTTGTCTTTATTTATTACTGGTTTCGCCCTGCAGTTTCACCTGCATTAGTGTCGATACTGTGGGAATATCAGTATAAAAAGTATCCTATGTGTTAATCCTGGTTATAAACTACATATGTGTGCCAAATTTTATCCAAATCCATTCAGCCATTTGTGCGTGAAGAAGTAATAACACACTCACAAACTTTCGTCTTCATAATATTAGTGTAATAAACTGACCCGACAGACACTGTCCTGTTCAAATTTCAATAGTTCATACAAAATTACCATAGAAAAAAGGATGTCCAGATATTTCCCGAATTTGAAAATGATCCAGAAAACTTTTCCAAGTTTTCCTTTCATGAATACCTAATTCAGACTATCACAAATGTTTTAAAACAATTAATAGCCAAGTCGGTCCAGCTGTCCTCAAGTGTTGGGCTCTCTAATAATCAGAATTTCATTTTTACAAGTTTCTCAAAAATCCTTTAACGTCTGAGTGAAAGTCTGTCATGATGTAGTCGAACCTTGGCGTTCTGGGCACATTTTGGTTTGTTGTCTATACATGACTGTGGCGGTCAAAAGGTTAAAGTATTTTGTACTACTTTTGTTAGATTAGACCTTAAATAGGATATTTATTATTGTAAACAGGAAAACTGTGGCAATGTAAGAGAAGATGCCTGTTTACCAGTAGGGGAATTACCTTAGCTTAAAAACACGGATGTGTAGCATAATTAAATGAATTTAGAATATGGCGGTCACACATGGGAGGTAAAAAAGAAAATTAAAAAAATTTGGATAACGAAAAAAATTATAGCAGGCTGACACTGTTGATTACACTTTATTTATACATATAAAGGCTAAACCAACTAAACACATACATAGCTTTAACCCACAGTCATTGTCATAATTACAGAACTCACACATGTCTCTAAATTATAAAAAAAAGCATGGCACTATTCATTGGCATACTCTTAATTGGGCATTTTCATTTTTAAAGACCACCCCCGCATTTTGACTGTCCCTCGTATTAAATTAATTATTATATGATTTCGGTAGGATAATTATCAAAATGATTTTAATCCTGAGGATACCGCTACATCCTTAGCTTAAGATAGTAACATAATATTTTAACACTTAGTCAAGAAAATAATAATAAAATAGATTACTTTTCGAAATTACCCCCTATATTTCACTGTCCACGACCAACTATTGACTAAACTTGTATTTTTTTTCAACATTTTTATTCCACTTGGGGTAATGTTTTTTCACTTAATTAGAAGCATACAATATAAACTAACAATTATGCAAATAAAAAATCTGCTTTTTAAGTAATTTATACTTTTTTTTAAATAAATTGAAACACCCATTTTATCGGCATTCCGACAGTGTCCGTTTAGTTACCGTGTTTTTGCCTTTCCAAATTTTCCGAGTGGTATCGAAATATTTTTTAAATGCAACATTGTTCGTATAATGTCGAATCTGTGTTAGAGTGTCGGCCATTTCGTCCAGACAGCGTCAGTGAGGTTGCATCAGCCGTGTGACAAGAGTGTGTGCTAAAACATGTCCGGGTTAGTTACTACAATTTTACCTTTATAAATCTAAACTTGTAGCTAACAGATCGTTTTAATATTTTCTTAATTAGATTATGAAGTGATTTGCAAAGAAATACATACTATCTAAGAATTAGTTAAATTACAAGAAATAATTTTATTTATGAAAGTAGTTGTCCATCATTTCGGTTTCGTTACTTTGCTTATAGTAACGTACAAGCCGAACATCAAAAGTAACGAAACCGAATCATAAAGCTGTGGTTATAACTAAATATTTTTTGAAGTGAAAACTTCTTTAGCGACGTTGTACACTTTTTTTGTAATGGGTAGAAAATGTTAAACTCGCGTCAGGACACGTGATCCTGATCGAAAATTCGTAAGACAGATGGAGAGTAGACAGCCGGCGCGGCGCGGCGTAGGAAAGGAAGTATCCACACCTCTCTTTCTACGGCGCGGTGAAAATGTATGCCTGCGCCTGCTGTTTCGTTGAGGCGGCGCCGGCGCAGGGAGCTTGCGCGAATGTTCGTGTGTGTTCTTAATTTTAATAATTCATTTATTAATTAATATAATTCTTTAATAATTAATAAAAAAATTATCGATTATCTCATTAAAATAATAAGGTAATGTTTAAAATTTATTGTAATTTAAGAACAAATTCAATTTTTGATAATCTTTAAGGACTTTGTAGACACTGCCTTATGTTTCGGTTTCGTTACTGTCCTCGAAACCACACATGAGCATATTTTTTTATTTGTGTCAACCTGTCAGCAACTTCGTTTTTTTTAAAAAATGTTAATTTATGACAACTATTGTTTATTTTAAAATAGTGTATAGATTGAAATTAACGAAAAGCAATTAAGAACGCCAAAATTATAGCTAGAATAAAAAATATCCCAATACATAGTGGAAGAAGCTGTGTGATCACTTCCAGAATGTGACTATATTAAGTATGATATTAACAAAAAACTACACAAAATATTATTTATATTTTTATTACTTATTAAAAAAAACAACTTTGTCAAAAGGAAAAAACACAAAACACGATAATTCTTTGAACATTCTATAACAAAAATCACGCTTCAATTTCAGTTATGTGACTTTTGATCCACATCGGATATATTTTTTATAAATATTTAGTTGTAATACAAATATATTTCCACAGGGATCCCTAATTATGAATCAAAATTAAATTCCTGTCCACCGAGTGAAAACACAAAATAACAGTATGTTATAAAGAATATTAAATATTTTTTTGTTTCAAATAAAAAATAGGGACAGTCACACAACTGAACGTCTTAATAAGGTAAAGCTTCGTCTACATGGACGCTATTATCAGACTATTCATAATATGTAATATTCCAGACGAACATTTAATAATAATTAAAAAATACTATATCTTTTCAATAGTGGAGTCAATAATAACAAAAAATATTGTACCTCGTTTACATAACTATTGTTAACATGAATAAAATAATAAGATAAAAATTTAATACCTATTAAAATCGAATTAAGTTACTAACAAGCTTCTTCTTTAAAACTTATAACATAACGAATTAATATCTAAAATAGTAATCGTAATAATAAACAGTCTCAAATCGAAGCACGAATATACTTATCTAAGCTTTGTTTTTTACCTAAATGAATCAGTCTTGCAGAAATATCTCTTACATTTATCAATAGTTAAAAGGCGGCTAATTATCTATATTATTATACAGAATGAATTTTCAACTAGGCGTGAATGGCTAAATCTGAAGCTATGAGGAATATTGAAAAACATTGAAAGGGGTCTCGAGGCCGATTTTGACGAAAACTAAAACTGCATCATTGGATTTTAGAAAAATCAATAAAGCTGGCCAGGAATCGAACCAGCTGATTTTGAAAAAAAACACAGCCTGTATTGTAACACCATTCGATAGTGTTGCTAATAAGGATCAAATTCTGGTGTCTAAGGTATTCTGTTACACCCTGTGTATTCGATAAAAAAACAGGAGTTTCTGTATGAAATATTTAATAATGATAAACAATTAATTAATTACGAAACCTTTTACAATAACAAAAATTAGGCCTTACCTGTACTCACAATATTATATTTCTTGAAAATCGATTCCCGCATAAAACTATTATTCTGACTTTCTGAAACAACATCATTGTATCCACGTGAACTTAACTTTATAGGTTCAGTCATGTTGTGACTTTAAGCTCAGCCCGTACGTGTCCACAGATATGGTCACAAAACGGAAGTCACATTTTCTTACTTGCCGATTTAAATAATTAAATAAATTATTATTCGTGGTTCTTTTCCATTTGATGTCATTTTAAACAGTAACTTGAAAGAAATGGCAGTTTTTAGAAATAAACAGCGATCCTAATATTTGGTTACGCTGTAGTAAAATTCAAACACACACCTGAACATAAATTCCGTTCTTGTACCGAGCCATCAACAAGACGTCTACGTTACTCAAAATCGTTTTGACACTAAGTCCAAAATGACTTCCTGAGCAGGAATACGTTGACGTGTTGCTTGTTTTAAAGTATTATTTCCCAAAAAAAGTGGTTAAAAGTACTTTAAAATGCGGTCACAATACTGAATGTTCCGGGTGGATCAAAATTTCAACATCGTAATTTTATATGGTTTTTTATGTAACTAATCCAGATTATTAAAAATTAATTGATGAATATTATTTAATGATGATATTTAGAAACTAAATCCGATAAAAAAAGTACATCGTCCTTGGAAAAATCTCTCAATATTCGTGATCCAATCATACAAATTCAGATGGGGACAGGTAAAAATAGCCAACTCCTGTTTATTTAAATGCTGGTTAAACAAAATCATTAATAATTAAGCAGAAAATTATATAATTAAATATAAATTAAATGTATTTTCTTTGATCCAGTATGTTTAAAAGCTCGAATAGTTTATGGGTTTACGAATAAAATTAAGTTAAACCCTAGGGACAAGCAAAAAACGTACTTGACACAAATTGAAAAATATGCTCACATATAATAATTTTAATTTTAAAATAATTTCCCAAACGTTCTGTAATTTATAATTTGGTATGCGAAAGTACGCAAGATTTTCTTTTGTATGCATATTTTAGATTTTTGCTATTTGAATTATTTTAATAAAAAATAAGAAAATGAATGTTGGTTTCACACACAATGGTAACGAAATTGGTTGCAAATCTTTTTTGTAATATTATTTTAAGCCTAACATGCCAAATTAAATTGATTTTTAGAAGAATGTTATTTGTTTAATCGGATAAAAATAAGTAAGACAACAAACAAATGTCTTTTAATTTCCTTTTTCACATTTCAATTTGGTAACGAAATGGATATTATTTTATGACTCAAGTTAACGTTTCATATGCTTTTAGTCTGAAATTGCAGGATTTTAATATAACATAACATCTTTTTAGATAACTTGATAGTTGTTTTATTTAGAGTTGCCGCGAATAGTGTTTATAGCGAATAGTCGAATACCGATTAATCGCCATTCACTTTGGCGAATAGTCGAATAACTCGACATTACTATTCGACATAAAAAAAAACATTAAACACATTAAAAATATTTCTAATTTCTTCTAAGGTTGTGAGAAAAGAAAACAACAAAGTTAAAGAAATCTGTTTCATGTTATACATACCTACATATATGTAGTTTTAATTTTCCATTTTTAAATGCTGGCAACCCTTTTCTTGTACAAGTCTTTCTCTTTAGTTTACGGGGAATACCCCGTTTTGTATAACCCAGCGATTATTATTGTAGGGGATTTCCCGCTCAATCAATACGCTTGTGTTTAGGATAGGCGGCACGCATTTGTTAATTGATTTTCGACATCGGTTGACGTTTTTTTATTTTTTATTTCTATACTTATTTGAAAATTACTATTGAATTAAAGA
Organism: Luperina nickerlii; assembly: GCA_963855955.1. Classification (NCBI taxonomy): domain Eukaryota; kingdom Metazoa; phylum Arthropoda; class Insecta; order Lepidoptera; family Noctuidae; genus Luperina; species Luperina nickerlii. The sequence continues at coordinate 20,983,406 of OY979669.1, forward strand.
CTTGATGAATACTTAATTAGTTAAAGTGTTACTTAAAAATAAAATGAAAATTTGACCAGTGATCAGTGGGAGGTTATAGAACATCTGTTAAAGCTCTTAAAACCTTTCGAAGAGATAACAAAAATCACGAGTTCCACATATGCACCCATATCAAATGTGATACCTAGCACTGTTTCATTAATCAGATACCTAATGAAAGATGCGCTGATTCAACAAACTGCACACGTTGATGATTTTAGAAAGGCGTTGATAGAAAATATGGAAGCCCGTTTTAACTTGGATGATCTATGCTTTACGAAGACATATTACTTGTCGACATTTTTAGACCCCCCCCCCCCTACAAGAAAGACAATGAAAGTGAGCATGATTCGGAAACTCATAAACTATTTTGGGCATGTTTTGAAGAATCATCTATAGAGCAACCTACTGAAGAGCAACCCAAGAATGCCACTGCTGAAGAAATCGCCAACTACATCACATTAGCATAGGCTGACAGAAAAATAAACCCATATGAATGGTGGGCTTTGAGTACCAATAAGAATAGATTTCCTATTTTAAGTAAGCTTGCTAAACGATACTTAATCACACCAGCAAGCTCTGTTTATTCAGAAAGACTATTTTCCGAGGCAGGTTTAATTTACGAGGAAAAACGAAACCGACTTGCTCCAGAACGTGCAGAAAAAATTGTTTTTTTGCACCACAATCTGCCTCTGTTGGATTTTAAATATTAATTAAAAAGCCTTACTAATTTAATTTCATGAATATGATAGGCACAGGCACATATTACAGATAATAATAGATATTGTGTATTGTTTTATTAAGGAAAATAATTTAAAAAATGATTATTTTTAACTAATTAGTTCTTTTGTTCGTTAAAAGTTTATTTTCGACGACTATTCGCCGAATGCCGAATAATACTAGCCATTATTCGGTATTCGACGAATATCAAAAAAATGACGAGTAATGCCGAATACCGAATAATAACGAGTATTCGCGGCAACTCTAGTTTTATTATTATAAAAAATAAAATAATAAGAAAATCACAATTTATTGTTACACTCAATATTAAGAACGGGTGGCACTTAGAAATGAAAATGCCCAATTATACAAAAAGAAATAAATATGTTTAAGTAAACATCTAATAATATATTTTTTTAATTACTACATTTATAGCTTAGAAACTTTTTTTAAATGGTTTTTAAAATAACACTTATTAAAGATATTAACATTTTTAACATTACATAAAATAATTCTCTTACACCAGGGAGAATATTTTTGATCTGATCTACATTAACAAAGGTCAAATAGATACATAACATGTTTTTAACATAATATGCAAATAGTTTGAATATTACTTTAGGTTCTCCATGTTCAAATATTTTTATAGATTGAATAGATTTACAAGTTTTTAACTTTCAAATATTTTTTTACTAACAATATTATTCCATAACCATTATTTAAAATATATATTTTATTTATTAAACACTGTTATGCTCTAGACTTGGCAATTATTTTGAAATAATGACAAGTGCTAGCCTAAGAAAAAAAATATCAGTATACAGGGTTTTATTTTCAAAGACCAGTCAAATTTAAGGGAGGGTACATACCATCAAATTAAACAACTTTCTCCATGGGACCAATATCGTAATCCTAGCGTAAATGATTTTATTTCTGTAAGTAGGTTTGCACGAACACTTTTACACATCAATTATATTTTTAAGGTTCTGTACCAAAATGGTAAAAAGGAACTGTTATGGTGCAACTCAGTATGTCTGCCAATCTGTTTTAAACTAGATGAGGTTGGTCAGAGGTAGAAAAAAACAGCTGTTTCATAGAAAAGTGCAATACCTAAGTAATGTGGTCAATATTTATGGAACAGAAATTTATTTTTTTAATAACCGACTAATTTTCGATGCAGGAGGTTCAGAATGATGTACGGATGCCAGCCCATCAACCTACCACAATCTGTCAGATTTCTTCAATAGATTTTCAACTTTATCGCTAAAGCATAAGGTTCAAAGTTGATTGGGAAAATCTGACAGATTGTGGTAGGTTGATGTGCTGGCGTCTGTACAATGCGTGCCACGAAAGATGAGACTTGACCCCGCCTCCCCAGCTCTTTCCGCCGCCCCTATGACGTCCGGTTTCGTTCCGCACTCGGACCTCATACCGCTAAAGATACCTAAAATCGTGTACTGCGCATGTCAAACCACGTGGTGTGTCAAGTCTCATCTTTCGTGGCACGCATTATACTGAACCTATGAAAACAGGTTGCGCGTTGTTGTCGCACACTGTATTTGAGAAGTAAAATAAATACATAATATGATGTGTAAATTCACTGTCTGTCCAAATTAGTATGAAAGTTAATAACAGATATAAAATGTAAACAACCCAGGCAACATTACTAGTGTTGTCTGATTATATTTACTTTCTTTTTGTTATGCATGTTGAATCACATAGTTTATACATATTTGTTATGAAGTAAAAAAATAACCTAAATATTATATACTAGCTGCACCCGCGGTTTTACCCGCATGAGTGTTGATCCAATGAGAATATCGGGAAAAAAGCACCCTATGTTCTACCCAGGTCGTGTTCCAACCATGTGCTAAATTTCACCAAAATCTGTTCAGTCGTTTTTAGCGTGAAAGTGTAACAAAGTCCCAAAGAGGCTTTAAAAAAAAATTAAAATATTCATACTTCCAAACCAAAAAACCTGTTATCAGAAACCTTTGATAACATTCCATGAATATATTTTTTTGTAATAGGAGATGCAGCAAAATCTGCCTGATGTTCAACATATTTTTAATAGAATTACATCAAGGTCAATATTGATTCAAGCTTTGTTATACATGAAGTGTTAATTACCAATTATTACTTCAATCTCAAGGCAATAATTAATTACAAGCTAAGAACCAATAAATGGAGCAACTTAAATATATTGTTTATTAATATTTGTTCATTAACTTTATACAACACTAGCAGCGTCCCGCAGATTCACCCGCATAAGTTTCGATCACGTAGTTATATCGGGATAAAATATATCCTATGTGTTAATACTGGTTATAAACTGTCTGTGTACCAAATTTAATAATTAAGAAGAAAGAAAGAAAATACATTTATTTAGCACAGACTAAGAGACACACAATACACCAGGTAGTTAGATATTAGTCGTACATCAGAATAAAAAATAAGATAAAAATAAAAAGTGCAAAGTCCGATGTAAGAAATTAGCAGGAAAGTGTGCCTCACGGCTGCGCCAAAAAGGCCCAGTTCAGCAAAAATGCCAGACAACTGGTGCCTGACGCTGGTTTTCAACTGGACCTGTATTCAAATCCGTTCAGTAGTTTTTGCGTGAAAGAGTAACAAACATCCATCTATCCCCACAAACTTCGCGTTTATAATATCACAGCAGGAAGTAGGATAGGATAGAGCATCCACTACTGTGGCCTTAGTGTGATTTTTTTCGACTCACGTTCGATTGCGAGCTCGTTAGAATTTTGTATGGGAAATTAAGTTTCTCCTAGTGACCACCAGGTGGCGCTATAACTTTCCCTTACGAAATTCTAACGCGCTCGCAATCGAACGTGAGTGGGAAAACTCGCACTTAAGCCTCAGTTCTTTTTCTTTTTGTGTTTGTTTTAATAATTGTTTACAAATACATAACTCACGCCCTAGCAAAAATGTTATCCACTCAACATGATGAAGAAAGAAAGAAAATTTGTTTATTTGGCACATATGTACAGACGCCAGCACATCAAGCTACACCTAACTGTCAGATTTTTCCAATCAACTTTGAACCTTAAGCTTTAGCGATAAAGTTGAAAATCTATTAAAGAAATCTGACAGATTGTGGTAGGTTGATGTGCTGGCGTCCGTACACACAATATAAACAATAATGAACTGATCAGAATGGTAGCCTACATAAATGTATGCTCATTTATGTACAGTCTGCAACAAAAGTCGATTAAAACTTCTGTTTTTGTAATCCCAGTGATTGAGCAAAATATTATCACTTTAGTTTTTTAATCTCAGTTCATCCTCATCGGCCTAGCCTTTTCCCAACTATGTTGGGTTCGGCCTCCAGTCTAGCTAGATGCAGCTGAATACCAGTATTTTACATGGAGCGACTGCCTATCTGACCTCCAAAACCCAGTTACTGGGTAATACGATACCCCTTGGTAAGACTGGTTGCAAAATATTTGTTCAAAATTACATTGTACTTTTGCTGCAATTTTGTCATCAGTTCATTATTGTATTATCTCATATTGAAACAGATGTTTTCAGCATTATTTTCGTTCCTGATTTTAAAATTTTTTTTATTTCTCTTTCCACAGTCCGGTCAGTTCAGTGAAGATATGATCCCAACAGTTGGCTTCAACATGCGCAAAATAACTAAAGGAAATGTTACTATCAAGGTAATTGAATTGATATATTGTTTGAATAGCACTAAGGTTCCATACCTCAAAAAGAAAAAAAACACTCGATCACTTTGTTATCTGTCCATCTGTGTGTCTGTCTGTCAAGACCCTATTTCTCAGAAACGCGTGGAAGTATCATGTTGAAATTAATATGAAATATGTACGTCTACGGTCCCTTAGAACTCTATAAAATTCAAGCTTATAAGTCAAAATGCAATAAAAATCAAGACCTACCTAACCTTCCTATTGGCCCTGAATCATAAAATTTGGCAAGAAGCAAGGTCTCACACTTCTCACAGCATAAGTAAAGGAAAAGGCTGGAATTCGTTAAATTGTATTTTTATGACATTTTTTTTTCTTTTATAAACTTACATTTCAGCTGAAAGAGTGGAAAAGAGGACCTTGACGTTAATTTGGGAGAACATTTTTTTAAGGGGCTTACAAGACCTAAACACAAAAAACGCAAGTTTTAGAAACAATAAAAATATATGATCGACTACAGTAAACTAAGTCAGAAAAATATATGATATTCTTCAGGATATAGGATAAGTAGATGATAGTACAACTAATTTGATACGATAGAAAAAAATCATGATGATACCTCTAAAAACTTTCTTTTTACAATAAATATCATATTGATATACAAACAAACATTCTGATTTTTTGTCAGATTATTCTACAAGCAACATACTAAGATACTAGTGTTTTAATTTTTTCGTCAATCAATAAATTTTTTATAATTAAATAATTGCTTCATTTTTTGTAATAAATTACCAGCGTTGTGTCATCGCGCTTCTCTTTCTTTTCTATGCAGTCTGACAGTGACCGCGCTTTAGGTAATGTAAGCCCCTTGACTACAAAGTTTGTTCTTGGGATAAATTCATACCAGCTACGGAACCCTTGCGCAGTGGTAACGGCTCCGACTTACGAGTCGTAGCGTAGGTCCATACCCGGGCAAGCTCTTGACGATGTGTAAATAATTTCATCACCACTGCTCTAAAAACGGTGAAGGAAAACATCGTGAGGAAACCGGCATGTCCTAGAACCAAATATTCGAAGACATGTAAGATCTACCAACCCGCATTAGGCCCGCGTGGTAGATTACAGCCCACTCCCTCTCACCGAGAGGAGGCCTGTGTCCCAGCAGTGGGAACATTATAGGCTGATGATGGAACCCTTCATTGTGCGTGGTCCGACACGCAATTAGCCGGTTTTTATGAGAAAATCAATGGTATTATAGTTGCAAATGGACCATTATTTTACATCATCAGATTATTACATTGAAATCCATTATTATAATGCAAAATCCAGGAGGAAAAGCAATTAGAAATTTATAAAGTATCTAATTGTTTCGTCAACATTTTGATTTCCGTCCATAATAATTAATGGTTGACACACACATAGGTATTGTCGATTTAGGGACACACACATGGTCGAGTTTTATCCATTTGTCAATAGAACTATCAAGATTTAGGTACGTAGCTACGTACACATTGATAGCAAAAATACACGTTTATTTACCTTTGACTAATATTTTGTGTCGTAGTGATAAGAAAGGTCACCTTCATTTATTTGCTGCATCATAATGAAAGGTGACATAAAAAAAGCAATGGCACTCCGGGAGTGCCGACAGAAGTGAAAACTTGAACAATTACGTGTGTATTTTTTAATCGTCTTACAACAACAAAACAAAATGAGTGGTTTTATACGGCACAACGATAGCGTTAGATGTTTTTGAGTGAGTAAGGGCCTGTGCACACCAGGATTTTTTAAACACGCCGTTGACGCGCGTTTTAGAAACGTGCGTCGACAGCGCGCTTTTATCCTACAGAAGGTCTACAGGCTGCGTCTGACTCGCGTGCGCATCGCGTCTGTATCGCTACAAACGCGCGTCGACGGCGCGTTAAAAGACGTGTGCACAGGCCCTAAGTTGTACGGTGCATGGTAAATGCACGCTGTGTTTGATGAGTTAAGGTTTATAATTGATTGTGTAGTACGTTCTGATTTATGAATTTGCAAGTGTATGCGCGACTGTGTATCTATTGCTTTTACTGAACTACATGTGTAGTAGTGGCGCGGTGGTGGGGCTAACCTAGGTACAGATGCCAGCATCAAGCTACCCGAATCTGTAAAATTTTCCCAATCAAATTTGAACCTTATGTTATAGCGATAAAGTTGAAAATCTATTAAAGAAATTTGACAGATTGTAGTAACTTGATGTGCAGCTGGCGTCTACGCGTCTGTACATCGGGTATTCGGGTTCCGATACATTTTCAACTACCGGGCATATCTCCTTCTTTCATATATCTATGCGTTTTTCCTTGTAACTACGCGCCGGGCCTTTTCGGTAATGTTTTTTAAATTATCTTTTGTTTTCTTTCAGGTTTGGGATATCGGTGGTCAACCTAGGTTCCGTTCCATGTGGGAGAGGTATTGTCGAGGTGTCAATGCTATTGTGTAAGATTTTTTTTTATAATTCATATTAGAAATATTACCCTAGATGTTTAAAAACAAAATTAACTGTATGATTGTGGTTGGTTGTTATTAAGATTTTCAATATAACATTAATCGGTTGAATGACACGGAACGAGACAAAATAGAAGTTTTATTGTTATTACGTCTGGGGGCGTTTAGTTTCCCGCAGTGTTAATTACATATTTGGTCTGCGCCTTTTTTTTTCAAGATGGGAAATCAGGAGGGGAATTGATCTGCCCCTTAATTGGGCTTCCAGAAAGTGGTGGTCGGTATTCTCGAGTGTTTAAAAAACCCTCACTATCGTCACTCGTGCAGGATGTTTAATGTCGAATTGACGTGTATTTAAACAATTACATATATGCTTTGATACAAAGGGCTTTGAAGGTCCGTAGCATACATACCTGCCCGCCATTTTCTTTTCAAAATGGCGGCCACTCATGAACTTTATATAAATCTTATATAGCTGACATAAATGTAAACAGAAAATATAATAAGACCAAACCCCGTAAAATGTCACATTTTCGAGATATTAACGTTCGCCGCCATTTTGAAAAAAAATCAAAATGGCGCGACTTTAGGTATACCAGGCTCCTTACAAAAATCTTCAATCTCCTTTGTACAAATTTAAAATTTTCCTGCCCTTGTCCCACGCCGTGCTATTTGGGGCACCCCAAATAGCACGGCTACAACAGGTTTTCTTCTTACATTCTCCCCTGTCAACCGTCCCGCTATCATTCACTACTTTTTCTTCATTATCTTGTACAATTTAGATGTTGATCCACAATTTTCTTGTCAACAGCTACATGGTCGACGCAGCTGACCCGGACAAGATCGAAGCATCTCGCAACGAGCTCCACAGTCTCCTAGAGAAGCAGCAGCTGACGGGCATCCCAGTGCTAGTTCTCGGCAACAAGCGCGACCTGCCGCACGCCCTCGACGAGCATGGACTCATTGAGCGAATGTAATTATATTATTATAATATACTACGCGTTCCTCAGCCTCCTAGAGAATTAGCAGCTGACGGGCATCCTCGTGCTATTATTATTGGGCAACAAGCACTCATTCAGTGAATGTAACTATTTTATAATAAACAGGCTTTTTCCTGCAGTATTTTATGCATTCATCCAAGAAATGGTCGATCTGTATCCCGTATTTCGTCCTTATTCTTTCAACAATTAATGTGTACAGTGTAACAAACATACAAACTTTCATATTTTATTCTTTGGAGGTACCGAAAAGCTCCACAGGATGAAAACTAAAACTGCATATTTACTTTATGCAATTGCATAAAGACCAAAAAAGAAGTAAAGTAAGTCTTCTAAAGAAGTAATCTTGCACTGTGTTTTATTCCTCATAATAACAGCCGCCAGGTCGTCATTCGTGGATCTTTGATAGTCGTTACGGGCAGTCAGAAGCCCGAAAGTCTGACAGCCAGTCATATCCAGGGGTATCGTATTACCCAGTAACTGGGTTGTGGAGGTCAGATAGGCAGTCGCTCCATGTAAAGTACTGGTATTCAGCTACATTCGTTTAGACTGGAAGCCGACCCCAGCATAGTTGAGAAAAGGCTAGGCAGATGATGTGTTTGTTTTTAAAAGTTTCATTCCAAAATTTCACCTTTATTTTTTATTCATGTAAAAGCTCCACTTAAAAGCGAAGGTTTCTTCTCATAGGACGTTTCTAATATGCAAAAACTTGAAGTTTATTTCCTTTTATTGAAATACGTTTAACAATTCTTCCGCAGGAACCTGTCAGCTATTCAAGACCGTGAGATCTGCTGCTACTCAATCTCATGCAAAGAGAAGGACAACATCGACATTACGCTACAATGGCTCATCGCGCACAGTAAGTCCGGTAGCGCGCGTTAATCGTACACGAATGTCAACTCTATGTGCAAGACATCTTAGCAATTAAGGCGCAGTTTTTCCTGAACTTTATTTTCAAGGCCTTGAGTTTTGTGTTCTTTTAGACCCGCGTAGCAACATCTTCAGGCGGCAAACATACTAAAAATACTTATTTAAACTTGATTGCAAAATCTTGGCCGTATTTAAACCTTGGCTTTAAAATAACTTACCATGGAGGGCTTTGAGGGAAAAGAATTTATTTCTTAAATTTTGCACAAATGACATAAAGAAACTCTTGACTTTTCACGAGGCTAAAATGTTATACCTTTATGCCTCGTGAAAAGTCGTCATTATTTATGTAGGAAAATTGAACTTTGATATGTTATGAGATGAACAACTTCGGTGATTATTTGGCTATACGTACTATGTATACCTGGCTATGAGACTGATGAGGGCCCCTAAGGAGACAAGACATCCAAGTATACTCATAATCTATTACTAAATCAACATGACAAGAATTGAATGACACAAACAAAACGTATGACTACTATAGGCGTTGCAAATCACGAGCGCGTATCATATGACTTTTATGTTAATGGCATAAGGTTGAATTGCAACAATTAGTTGCGGGCTCTTGAAATGTAACAAATATTAGTATTATTTCTCCAAAATTCTGAAATTGATTTAAAGTTCAAACACAAATGAACTGCGCCTTAGAGATTGTGTTAAAAGAGATGATCTTGTTGCATTATTTATTATCAAAGTTACGACTTTTATAGTGTTGAAATGCTTTATCACAATGAATTTATGGTTGAATGTGACGATGTGCGAGGCAGTGTCTTAATATCTGAATATAGTATCTTTTAAAAGCTATTCTCCGTAAATAATATAGCACATTATTTTGTTGAATATTATTTTTGTACGCCTTGCAAGTCTGCCTCGCCTAGAGGTTATGCCTCGCGATGAGTCTTAGCATTATATTCTTGCCCAAACACTTTCGTACGTAATTCATTGTAGAGTAAAGTAATTTCTATGCTATATGAGTCCTGATAAATAAATTTAGCTTGAGTTATGCACTCTCTAAAAAATGATGTGGTGAATTATCTTGTCACAATACAACCATTGGCTTCAATTAGTTTTCATTGTTTGAAAATGGTGCCAAGCTGTAATTTCGTTTGTTATATATTTAATTATTTACATCAAATATTTATTAAAACGCAATAAGCCTTTTGTGTGAAAAGATAATGTTGTCACATTAGAAATGTACACAAACATCTAAAATATAGGTTCTTTTAGATAAATAAGCTCGTTTTTGATGGGACATGCCCTTAAATATTTACTAATTCTATCTACCGTCACATGTAAGTCATCAATAGTAGATACTTCATTAGATTAATGTAAAAATTAAACCTGGACATATCAATTGTATTGAGTTTAATTTTGATAAAATGTCATAAAATTATTTTATCTAAAAGATACTATATTTTAGATGCAGTACTATCATGTTAGAGTATTTAGATTCCTTAATAATATTAGCGTTATATATTATAAATATACTTATCTCATATTGTTAGCTAAAAAAAATAAGTTTAAAAGTATCTAATGTGTGAATAATTTTGTTGGTATGTTACGTTAGGCGCAAACTGTATATAACATGAACGATCTATACGTAATTTATGTATAAATTTGTGAAATATACTATTTTGAGATATGGACACAATATTTTACGAGTATTTTCAATCCCAGGACCAATAAATCGTACGAAAAAGACTCCTTATTAGGATAATGTGCTTGATAAAAAATTGTGTGAGCAAACATAGATTCTAATGGACGCAACAAACGTAGAGAAGTAGGACATTAAAGGCTTTCAGTAAATCTTAGTAGAAAAATTAAAGTATTTTATACAGTAAAATACTGTCTTCATGACTCAAACCAATAATCCTTATTTATTTTTTATCATTCAACAAAATTATTCTTACACTAGTAATGTTTTGTCGAATATAGAAAAGTCACTAGATGTGTAATTAATTGAAATTAAAAACCCGCTTCGACTGCACATTATGTTTATATAAACGTTTATATATAGTTATACCTTGTAATATAATATTATAGATTTGACAATTAAAGTGAAGTTTTCGTCATACGGCGCTGGTTTGCGTGGAAAACTTTCCGAAATATGTAACCATTATTATATATTTTTTTCTATGTTCCAATCATGGTAATGTCTAACCAAAGTTTGAAATTGAATAATTTAGGTACCGCTACACTGGCGCCAATGATGAGTGGTGTGTTCTGTAACTAAAACAAGATTCAAACTCTACGGTAAAAATGTCGAGGTCTTGCGTAATAGCGTTTTTAGTATTACTTGATTAACGAACGCATTATATTTGGAAGATTATCTCAAATAGTTGCTCCAAACATTTGTTTTATTCGTATTTTATAGACTTTCTGTTATGAACTTGATCATTAAAATCTTCAAATATTATGACAAATAATCAACGAAATTGATAACCTTTGTACGCGATAGGTTTATCAGATTTATAATCGCCTTGAATCTATACATAATATAATCGTTCCGGTATCGGATTCTGTCAACTTTGCTGAGACAATAACTGAAATAATGTTCCTTTGCACTGATGCCTATATGGTAACTATACATGCTCAAGTAAGGCAAATTATACGATGTATGGCACTCTTCACAGGTAAATAAAAATTTAGGTTTTTGGCAATACATACAGTACCTACATTTTAATATTAAAACATTATTATGGATAGATCTTTTTGGATAGGTTGTAGCGATATGTAACTCTCTACTTAAATAACGAATTATATTTTAACAGATTTGGCATTCATGGTTTTATTTGTTAGCTCTTACACACACAGGCATGGTAACCTAACATGAAGAGACTTATAAGGGAATTCACTAGGTAGTAAGTACCTCGAGTCCTCGATGGCATCAGCGTGTACGCCATGTCATTGTGTGTAAGCGCCATCGCCGGAAAAATGAATGTTCTAAAAAATTTAGCATTCCACATTAAAAATTATTTGAGGTATTTGTTCAACTATAATTATATTATTTTATAAATGGTGCGTTTATGTTGTATGGCTGTAACTTATCTTTTTCTACTATAAAATAATATACCACACGCAAAGATGTATTGAAAATTGTGTCTTATTTTTTCATAGCCTTTATAAAAAGGGATTGCTGATCGTTTGCTCACAGTAACACAGTTGCAAATATAGTAGGGGTTCCAACTTTTTTCCCATTTTAACTTTTGCAGGCTTATTTTGATTTTTCCCCTCTATTAAGGCTTGATTGCATTTCCTAATACTGTGAGTGATTCGTATAAAAAGGAAATGCTGCATACATACCCCTATCATTTTTAGTAAAACACTTCCTACAGTCAACTAACATTTAAAGTTTGGATTCATCTAATGTAGATTGTTTAGAAACGTAGATTTGTTCCGAACAAAATAGTTTAACATAATTTAAGGCCTTTTACAAAATATAATATTAAGTCTGGTTTAAGCAGCCTCAAGTTGTGCCTCGGGTTGAGTTATATATTGCCTCGTTATAAATATTTTACGAAGTTTACGTCTTTAGAACGAATATTTACTATATACGCAGTTTGTGCCTCAAATATATGCACCTTCCTTGGGTTATGTGGCCTCGGCTCGAGTCGTCTCGGCTTAAAGGCACTCCTCGCTTCGAGGCTGCTTTCTGTGGATCATACTCTAAACAATCACAACACTATTTATGAAAGTAACTGTCGCGTCGCAGCCTTATATTAAAATTATAATTGTTTATTTTAATTTTTTTACTAAAAGGCGTGAATATTAAGAAAACCCCATATAGTTAATGTTTTTTGTGTAAACACAATGTTTTTCATGTTACATCATGCATGTAAATAAGTGTGATGACATGGGACTGTATTAAATGTTGTGTGGGTTGACAATATTTTGTAGGAGCACAATTAATTCGTTAGTAGTTTGCACTCAAATGAGGAGGCATCATTTGCGTGAGGTCCTGACTAAATCGACTGCGTAAACAAAGAACACTGGCCTAGTTGGCTTGTCAAATATGCAGCAAAATTCTTGACTTCGACGGACTATGAATTTTGTTATTTTTGCGACTGACTTAGCCTGAATATTAATGGTTTTACTAAGTTACAAATACTGTTCAGCAAAGAAAGGTATAATATGTATGAACTTCTTGCAGTTTTATAAAAATTCTACTTGTTTTCAAACAAAATATTGTTGACCGATAAAGTTGTACTTGTCGCAAATAAAATTATAATTCCTAAATATCAATACCTACTTATACCTTATAGCTGTATGGTCAAAGTTCCAAATCAATCATGAGTTATCCTCATTTATGTCCATTTTCATTATCACTAGGTTAATGCCTAATAAAAGTGCGCTTTGAATTTGCAACGCTCAAATTGAAAACAAAACAGCGCGCTTTTATTTAAGCAATCATTTAGGAGTCCTTAAGTATTAGGGAAAACGAGTTTTAGTACTTATCTCACAAAAGCCAGTATAAACATGTACTTTGCTTCAAACAAAATTGCATGTAAGTAAATATTATTTAATCTGCAGACTACGTAATGAATTACGAGGTCACGTTACAAAAGCAACGCGTGGAGCGTTCGTTACCTAAATTATCTTTATTAATGCGCATAGAATGAATAAATCAACACACAATATAATTAAGATGACGTCACAGCGATTATGAATCCGCTATCGGATACCTATCCATAATATGTAGATATGTATGACAAGGCTTCCCACAAGGTGCACCGATGACCTTGTGAAGGTCGCAGGAATCCGCTGGATGCGGGAAGCACAGAACCGGTCGAAGTGGCGGTGCTTGGGGGAGGCCTTTGTCCAGCAGTGGACGTCTTTCGGCAGAAATGATGATGATGATGTATGATAACATAATGCGGACATTTGAATATAATATAATATATTGTAATCTATTATAACTGTATAGAACATTGCAAAATTGTAGAAAGTATACAATGAAATTGCTAAATACAGTACCTAACATAAATGAAATGTTTAAAAAAGTAGTTTCTTACATTATGAACTCCTCAAAATGAATGATTCTATGCGACAAGTACCGATGGATGGTAGTATTAAAATTTGTAAGTATGTAGTTATATACGCGTTGTATATTTCCAAAAAGAAGTTTCTCTCGATAGTTTGTACTCTGTTTTTTTTTTAACAAAGAAATAAATATAAGGGCTGCAAGTAGTGTTTATTTATTTTACCCTGTTTTATTATTACTACAGAGATGATAGTTTCTCAGTAAAAACAGCCCCTAAATATCCCTACGAAACGCCTGGGAAGGGGAAGACCTCGCTACATGGTGGTCCAGTATCGAGAGGAAGATGAAAACGCATAACCTAAGGTATGTTGGTTAAGATCATTGCTGGGGTGAGACCGTAGAAATCAAATTCTTTGCCTGCAAAATTAAATTTTGCTCTAATTTTCGTCGTAGCAGAATAAAAATAATGATGTAACACCAATATTTATTACTGCATTAAAAACATTGCCACATTAGATGGGAATTTGATTCACACGGTCTTATAACAGTGCCGATCTTACCTCAACATACCTACTTTTAACTCTTTTGACAACCTAGCTGCCTTATTGTAAGTACGGCAGCTAGGACAGGTCGTCCTGGCGTCGCTGTACCGACGCCAGCACATCAAGCTACCCGAAACTGTCAAATTTTCCCAATCAACATTGAAACTTATGCTTTAGCGATAAAGTTGAGAATCTATTAAAGAAATTCGACAGATTGTAGTAGCTTGATGTGCTGGCGTCTGTACAAGACCCGACCCAGATAGTACTGGGATTTAGGCTAATTTCATATGGCCGTGCGTAACTACCTACTAGCTGCCGCGCTGACTGCGCACGGAATGCAGCGCGCCGCGCGGTAGCACGACAAACATTATTTAGGTTGATCTTGTACCGCGCGGTCATATGAACCTAGCCTTAAGGATGGAACAACAAGATTATTACTACTACAGACTAGGGGCTAACCTCAAGCCCTAGTTTTAAGCCGTTGGTCCCAGCTGTCATTCGTAGGTCTTTGACAATAGTTACGGGTAGGGGGGGCGTCCATAAATTACGTGAGGTGTTTTTTTGTCTGTCCCTCCCTCCCCCCCTGGTGAGATATTGTGAGATTTTATTCAACCCCCTCCCCCATCCCCCAATCTCACGTGAGATTTTTCAAAATGTGGGTTTCTTACGTAAACGCGTTGGATTGTTATTTGGTATAAAACAAATATGGTGGTTTGACAGTCAGTAGATGTATAACGTCGAAGTATGAATGAAATTATTTTCTTTCGAACGAATTAGAGAATGATCTTAATCGTATTACGATATACGCTTAAGATTAAATCAATAGCACGTACAATCTGGATTAAATGGACTAAATTAGTATTTTTTTTTGTTTCAATCAGATAAAAAATTGCGTGATGTTTGTCGAGACCCCCCTCTCTCCAACGTAAGATTAGATGAGATTTGACTCGACCCCCTCCCCCCCTTAAACATCTCACGTAATTTATGGACGACCCCTAGTCAGAAAACCCAAGTCTGTCAACCAGTCTTATGAACGGGTGTCGTGAAGGGTTGCAGAGGTCAGACAGGCAGTCGTTCTATGTAAAATACTGGTATTCAGCTGCATCCGGTTAGACTGGAAGCCGATGCCAACATAGTTGAGAATAGGCTAGACAGATCGCAAAACACGCACATTGACATGGAGTTGCGGACACCAGCCCGTATCACCTATTACCTATGCTATGCAGATTGATTATGTCTAACTTAAAAGGTAGACCATGGGGTAATAGACTAGCATTTCAACAGTATCCATAATTCCAAAGAGAATAAGTAGACTTTTCATAAAAAAGAATATTATTAAAAAAATATTTATTAAAAAAAATCTATAACTAAGAGGCTAGGAATTCATAGGAAGTCTTTCAATAAAATAGGCATTACATCTACAGCTTATAAAATAATATCTTATTAGAAAAATAAAATTATCATGATTATAAAATGGCCCACTCACAAGTTCACAACTTAAAACGGCAGTTAATACTGAGATGAGGGCCAAAAGATGGCCCCAAATAAATTGAGAAGGATGATTGTCATGTCATTATAAGTTTGTGTTTTATAAATGGTGGAAATCAGTGGTAGATACATCCACGTTACGTAAAATTCATTTTGAAATTTGAGTAAAAACTATTTTATAGCATTCTGTGACCTAAACCCGCACTTAAGTCACACTTTTCTGTGACTTAAGTGCGGGAAGTAGTCAATATTTGCACAGAAAAGCGTGACTAAGTGCGGGTTTAGTTCACACGAGCTGTAAAATAGTATACGATACGTGCGACTCAATAGTCTATGCCACGCCGTGCAATAATCGACTACTAAGTCACACGAATGGTGGTCACTATTTCTGAACCTTTTATTTAATATAACTGTTGTACTACCAGTGTTCATGCTAAAAATACAAAAAAAAAAAATCAGTCCCAGCACGGCACTGAATGGTATCAAATTATTTGCTTTAATTAATCCATCTCGATCAAATTATCCAGTCTGATGGAATTAGTCCCAACGATAGTATCAGCGATGCTTGTTTGGCATCTCTCTCGCTCTGCCCTCTCCAACTTGGCCATTCTAAATTCCAACAAAGTAACTTTGTCGGCAAGTCTGTTCAGTTTGTCTTCCAATTCCTCAAACTTTTCGTTTTTCTCATTTTTGCTACGCAGCGTATCGAGCTCGTCATTCAACATCCTCACTTGATCGGACAAGGAGCTATCAGTCTGAGATGACTCAAAAGAGGATGTAGAAGGGTTTTCCATAAGAACAGGCGGCAACTCCCCCTGCCTCTGATAAAATTCTGATTTTTTGAACTCCCTCAGTTCCTCTGTAGTCAGCAAAGCAGACACGACTTTCTCGATGTCATTCGCATCGATACTTGCCAGCACATCTTTCAATTTGTCACAATAGACCTTCTGAAGAGTTGGCTTTAGTCCGCCAATTAAATTGTGATCACAGTTCCAAAAGAATGGGATCTCTTTCTTTTGGATAGCCAGGTACAGCTCTTCTACCATCGTGCGGAAGAGAAGGCTGACTTTGTTCTGCCAGTACGTCTTGTCTTGCATGTCGTTGACTTTCTTCAGGAAGAGTGATTTAATGTAGTAGCTAGCAATAGCCTTCATCTCGAGAGCATCCCGCAATTTTTTCACCTAGAATTTAGTAAAAACAATATGGTTGAGTAGGGTTTTAAACAACAGTAATGAATTGAAACGGAGCAGTGGTGGCCCAGTGGTAACAGCCGCCACTTACGAGTTGTAGGTCGTAGGTTCGAACCCAGACAGGTGCTTTACTTTGTGTAAATTATTTTACCACCACTGCTCTCAAAACGGTGAAGGAAAACATCGTGAGGAAAACGGCATGTCCTAGAATCAAAAATTCGAAGACATGTGACATCTACCAACCCTCTCGAACAGAGGAGGCCTGTGTCCTAGCAGTGGAACTGATTATGCTGACTAAGCTAAACAGCTGTTAAACACGGTTTTGTGGTGATAAGGGCAGTGTTTTAGCAGAGATGGGTAAACTTCATATTTGGCAGTCCAAGTGCAAGGTCTTAGGCGCCACCTCCACGGGCGAGAAAATCGCGGCGATAGTCGTGCAGTGCCATCAAATTATCGTCGCGATGATATCGCCGTGTGGAGATTGATTCATAGTTCTATTGACTTTGATGGCACGACGATAATATCGCAGGACTCTCTCGCTCGTGGAGACTCCCCTTAGGCTCTTGGACTGTGAAATTAGAACTTCTAAATGTTGTAGGTTCAATTAATGTCTCTTGAAGATACGTTTTATCAGCACTAATCAGCAGTATTTTATGCAAATCAAATTGATTCATAAAATCTTTCACATTATCACCCATAGCCCGACATTGTCCACTACTGGGCATAAGCCTCTCTTTGCTTGTGCCCTGTGCACTTGCACAAAGATAAGATTTTAGTAGGTATAGGAACTTTGCTATACTAAAATTTTATGAGTTCACATGACTTAACAAAATATCAAACTTCACCCTAATTGCGTAACACACATCTATGAATCACAATCTGAATCATTTTGAAGGATATTGCTAATCCATTCCTTCATATGTTCGAAAAAAGTGTTGCTCACCAACGTAAATAACGCAATGAATTTTGTTGTACTGTCTTTAATAGAAAGAACTGAATTTAAAAAAACTAAGGTAAGAAAGAGTAGTTTTGAAATTCTCACCAGTCTGATAGTAGTCTTCAACGCCTTGCAGTCTTTGATGAGTTCTCTCTCCTGCTCTTGGAACGAAAGGCGCCAGCACCTGTTCTTTAGCGTGTTGTCGTTCAACGCCTTGTTCGGCTTGGGCACAACGAGCCAATCCTTCGCTGTGATCCCATCAATGACCCTGGAATGGCAAAGGATCTTATGTATTTTAGCATAATCTTCGCTTAGATAAGTTTGTGATGTGTTTGCATGCTAAAATCCTAGCCTGGTAAAAATTTGCTGCTTTCAACTGTGTAAATCTCTTTTTATTTTTCTACTAGCTGTGCCTGCGGCTTCGGTCACGTGACTTTGTATATCTTTGATTTTTAAAATCAATGGAGACTTGAAGATATAGTTTATATTATTAGTCCTCCAGACCGAATTTCGGCTATGGCGACCAATCTCAGCGGACCAGCCTTCGGCACGGGAGAATAACATAGTTCACAAGTGTGCACGCAGACACAGTTGAACTCTTTCTTCCCTCACTCTCATAGTGCGATGGGACGGTAATCCGACACCCCCATATCAGCGGGGTAATTGCGTTATCAATAACAATGGGTTTCATTGTGACAGTTCAACAACATTCATTGCGTAATTTACGTTGTTGAGACAGACACATTTTTCGAATATATGAAGCAATGGATTAATTAATCAGGTTGATAGTATTTTACGCAATTAGGATGCAGACCCAAACAGCCAGCAGCCAGCCAGCCAAGGCCAACATCTTAACATGCTTTCCGAGACACGGGGGTATTACACCGCCAACTTTCAAACTTTGAGTCGTTATGTTACTAAGGAATTCCTAATGGAAAAACCCAATATCACTTTGCCCGACCCAGGACTCCCACGCTCAGCAGTTGCGCTTGCGACCACGACACCTTCGGGACAGTCAACGAAGTTGTAGTACTTATATGGTATTCCGAATGAAATCATTCGTTTTTATATGAAACAGCGGATTTTTTTCTTATAGCTTTTGTCCTATAGCAGAAGTCATCACGTCTTATGAGCCGAGCCTTATGATTTTGACTACACCCCTCAAATTCAAAGATTTAACACTATTTCTGATACATTTTAATTCTAAGCCTATTTGCCTATTATTTTGGCGTAAGTATAGTATACAACTTACCTGTAACCGTCAGGCGTGCGCGGGTACATGAACTTAATGACCGGCACGAGATCCACGTCCAGGGCGTACTTGTCAGTGCCCTCGTCATTCCTGATGTTCAGTGTGTACGCCGGCCCGGATTCCTTGTACGTGAGCAAGTACACGTCGCCGTTCACCGTCACCTTCCCGTCCATGAGGTTCAGCGCCTTCTGCACGTTTTTATGCATCCATTGACGGAATTTGTTCTGCAGGAAGTACTTATCCCCGTCCCGCCATTCGCGCGTCACTTTGTGGCATCTCTCCCAGTTAGGCTGCCTGTCCAAATGGTCGAAAGCGTTCGTGATCTTTAGCTTCACAAAGCCTGGCTCTTCGTTCTCAATTGTGATTTCTCCGTAGTTGATTGGTAGACGAATAACGATGTCCATGTCGAATTCGTCCATTCTCCCCACTTTGATGCCATCGGAGACGCTTCCAGCGTACATGATCTGGTGGATGGGCAGTTGTTGTAATTTCTTCTCACCATGGTAGATGGTACGGAGTTCCGTTGCAGCTGTATGGAAAATACTATTGATCGAATCTCGATATACACACATTGTTTCAGAATGAAAACTTTTTAATTCACTATTTATGACTAAATCGTTGCAACAAAATTAAGTGCTGAGCAGGGTAAATATTTTATGAAAGTCAATTTTCAGCGTGCATTGAATTTTGCACCAACGACTTCCAATGATTAAAAAAAGTGAATTAAATTGCTTTCAATCAAAAAATTGTGAGTGTATATGACATTTGACAAATATTATTTTGTACAATACCTACTTAGGAACGGTAGGAAATTAAAGAAACGCATACCTGGCTGCTGTATTTCTTGAAGTAGTTACATTGTTCACCCATATTTTGCTTGACCTGTTCGAAAACGCTTTTGAAAACTTCCTGAGACTTTTTGAAGTCGTCATCTTTGATAGAAATAAACTGCTTGAATACTTCTCCTAAGTACAAGTCCAAACTTCTCTTTTTACAGCTCATGATTCACTGAAAGATAGAAAAGAATGTAAATTTTTGGTTAGGTTGGGTACTTTGGGTAGCAAATAAGCTGCAGATGCCCCACAGTCCTACTGAGCCACCCACCGAGGTTCTGTTACGCGGTTAAAATTAAAATGCACAATAACTTTCTGAAATACACCCTAAAATGTCTGGTTTGTATGGGCAAAAAACCCAGGTAGTGGGTAACGGGTCGGATGGCGAGAACTTCCGACAAAAATCAAATGGTATACAAATATGGTATTGGTTAACAAACCCAGCATTATGAATGTTTCAGTTGAGTTGATAATGATTTTATATAATATTAGTTAAGATTATTCAATGCTTTACTATGAGGGGAGTTGATGTTCAGTTGTTTCGGTTTTGTGTGCGACAACAGGCGACAACCAGTACCTATAGTCATCGAGAGGAAAACTACAAGAAATAATTAATTTCTTATCATCAAAATTTTCCGTTTTTACTTTAATATATTTATTTTGAAAAATTCATTGAGTCTCAAAAAATCGCAAAGAATGTGCGCAATTTGGATGAAGTAATGGAACTGTGGAGTTGACGCTGTGTGAGCATGCGTGTTCCATCGCCGCCCGTTCGATGTCCACCGCGCACAGGATGGATGGAAAGCAGCACATGAAGTAATTGTTTGCTCCGTTGGTGTAATTGCTGTATGGCGTACCAGTAGGAGGATAAATAAATAAAATTATACGTTTTTTTTTAATAAACATAATATAAACCGCAATCTCTTACCAAAAGTACATTTAACGTATTTATTACGAAATACCCTCAAAATACCCATCATGTAGCGGTCAGACTACTTAGGTACACAATGTCGTAATTCATTATTCCAGGTTTTTGTAATGATGATGCAACTGATGCAAGATTCTAGGACATAAAATAATAATTATGAGGGGATTGTGGCTACTAAGTAATAACAGCCGCACGGGTCGATCGATCAGGTTAAGCTACGCTTGCCGCGGTTGGTCCGTGGATGGGTGACCATCTTTACATACCAAGACCCCTCCATGCCTCGGAAAGCACGTTAAGCCGTTTGTCCCGGCTGTCATTCGTGGATCTTTGACAGTTGTGGTCTACGGTGCTAAAGCCTTTACGGAATCCGGCTTATTCGGGAGGCTGCCGGCTGGAAGTTGTCAAACCTGCGCGCGAGACGGTTCGCGATGACTCTCGAAAACAGCTTGTAGACATGGCTCAGAAGTGAGATGGGCCTGCCTATAATTCTTAAGAAGGGCATTGGCGCCCTTCTTCTTAAAGAAAAGCATCACCACACTTCTGTTCCATGCCTGTGGTGTTTTACCCTCGAGTATGACGGAACCAAACAGCTTCTGAGGGCCTTAACAACGGGTTATCCGTCGGCCGGCCTTCAGGAGCTCGGCCGTAATTCCGTCATCACCCGGCCTTGATGTTTTCGAGCTGCTTCAGAGCCATCCTAATCTCGTACAGGCTGACGTCAGGGATGTCTTCGGTAGTGTCGGGTCAATCTAGCTCTTGGGTCGTTTGTCAGATTCGTAACAGGGTTACTTGTTGACGTGTATAAATGTCCATAGAACCCCTCGATCTCTCTCAACAGCTCTCATTTTCATTCGTATGCTAGCTCATTTATACATATAATTATATAATAATAATAGTATAAAAAATATTGTAAAACGTTTTAAAAGAGTAACGGTGGAGTTTCTTGCCCATTCTTCTCCATACGAAACTACCTTAGGCGCCAATTACACAGAGACGGCGTAAGGTGAAGGCGCGGCGCAGACATGATGCCGCTTCAAAACGTTTTCATGCAAAATATACGAAGGCGACATGTCGAGCATTACACACTCAAGCGGCGCGCGGCGGGCGGCGCCTTCGTACCTACATTTTGTTTACATTTTTTTAGATTCAAAAGTGCCTATCACAATAATATTATAAGGGCGAAAGTTATTGAGTGTGTGTGTGTGTTTGTTACTTCTTCACGCTCAAACGGCTGGACCAATTTTGATAAAATTTGGTATGGAGGTAGCTGACACGTTTTTTTTTTTGTTCCCGGGGTGGAAAATCCTCATGGATGTCCGCCGCCCTGGGGCGGGCGGCGGGGTCTGTCAGACTCTTACTGACTAAAAACCACCCCGGTGTTCCATCTCACACCTACGCCGGGGGTCGCGGGAACGTACGATCCTTCCGCAGCCCCCGGCTGGTGCCGGCCCGCCTCAGCCGGCCCCGTCTAGTCAGGGGGAGGAGTAAGGTGTTTGACTCCCCCCGCGACATCTAAGAGGGGCGCGCGTGGAACACTACGCGCCGCCACCTCGGGTCCTGATGTGTGGGGGGGCGACGGACGTCCCCGAGTCCGTCGCCCCTGGACCCTTTTAGGGGGGCTGGAAGAGGGCGTTGTCCGCCCTCCGCCGACGCCCGGTGCGCCTGCTGCGGGCAGGGTGAGTGGACGAGATCTCCCTCTCCCTTTCCGCAGCCTCCTTCTGCGAGACGACCGTTTCGCAGAAGGAAACCACCGCGTCCCAGGACTCCTCGCTGTCGAAGGTAGCTGACACCCTGGATTAACACATAGGCTTTTTATCCCGATATTCTCACGGGATCGAAACTTACGCGGGTGAAAGCTAGTTTGAAATAAATGATTTGACTTTAAAAGGGATAACAGCTCAAGAGCAGGCCAATTCAGCAATAAAAAAATAAAAAGCCAAACTATCTCAGTATAGTCTATGCCAAAGATTTTGAATTTCTTATTTATAATAGAGATTAGTAGGTAATTGACTGAAATAATCGTAATTTATCAAAATGAATATATTATTTCAATGGTTTTTCTTCCTTTACCTTCAAAATTATATAGTACTTAATTATCGATAGTAATTTATTAAAAGCTGCCTTGTTAGTCTAGTAACTACCTTGTTGTTCTAGTAACTGCCTTGTTGGTCTAGTAACTGCCTTGTTGGTCTAGTAACTGCCTTGTTGGTCTAGTAACTGCCTTGTTGGTCTAGTAACTGCCTTGTTGGCCTAGTAACTGCCTTTTTGGTCCAGTAACTGCCTTGTTAGTTTAGTAACTGCCTTGTTGGTCTAGTAACTGCCCTTTTGGTCCAGTAACTGCCTTGTTAGTCTAGTAACTGCCTTGTGTGTCTAGTAACTGCCTTGTTAATCTAGTAACTGCCTTGTTGGTCTAGTAACTGCCTTGTTTGTCTAGTAACTGCCTTGTTGGTCTAGTAACTGCCTTGTTGATCTAATAACTGCCTTGTTGGGCTAGTAACTGCCTTGTTGTTCTAGTAACTGCCTTGTTGGTCTAGTAACTGCCTTGTTGTTCTAGTAACTGCCTTTTTGGTCTAGTAACTGCTTTTTTGGTCTAATAACTGCCTTGTTGGTCTAGTAACTGCCTTGTTGTTCTAGTAACTGCCTTGTTGGCCTAGTAACTGCCTTTTTGGTCTAGTAACTGCCTTGTTGATCTAGTAACTGCCTTGTTGGGCTAGTAACTGCCTTGTTGGTCTAGTGGTTGCAAATGCTACCGCTGAGCATGAAGTCCTCGGTAAGATTCCCAGGTTGGGCAGTTTTATTGGGTTTTTCTATTAGGAATTTCTCAGTAGCAACCGGGAGTCTGGATTTGTGCCTGGTTGATGGCAGTAAGCTTGAACCCTATTACATGGGACTTATACAATTGGCGAAATGTGAGTATCCTATAGGTACACCTTTTTTTTCAGCATGGTAAATCATCAAATGACCCCTCCCACTCTGGGTGGAGCGGAAGGGAGTGTCAGACTATTACTGACCAAAACCCACCCGTGTTCCTTCCTTAGCCCTTTATGTTCCGGGCCAGCGGTAACCCTTTCGGACAATCCCACTGACTATAGGTACACCTCTGCCTTACTCTGCTCATACCTCCGGGGATTACAACCATGTTGGTGAGATTCCAAGGCTAACTAAATATAATAAAAGCTGCCTTGCAATGTGCGTACGTTTATATAATAAGTTACCAAATGATCTCAAAAATTTTAATACTAAGTTATTTAAAAATAAAATATACGAATGGTTATCTGTTAATAGTTTTTATAGTGTTAAGGATTTCATTGAGAAACAATGTTAATGTCAGTTACATACTAAAAATTTGCATGCTTATTATTATATTGGCAAAACATGTTTTGTTCTACACTGTACTTTTACCATCTTTTTATACAGTGTTTTTATGCAAATAAATATATAATTATTATTATTATTATTATTATTATTATGTTATGTACAGCAAATGAGGCTTTTCCAATGTAGTGGCATCACCAAATTCAGCAGAATTAACTTTAGGAGACGTGTCACCTCCCAAGACAGACAATAGATTACTAATTATTATTGTATCTCATTAGTCAAGGTTTGATAAGTTAATGTGTCCTTATAGAACAAAAATCTGAGGCATTTATTGTTAAAATTTTACAAATTACTGCAAATGTTATGGCTTTGTTGCTATGGAGAATCACCAGCTCCTAAGTAACAGTAGTTTACACCTAGCTATCTTTGTATTAACAAAGATAAAAGGTCATTTAAATACTCTGACTCGGCTCAGGTTTTTATGTTTTTAGTCATGGATATTATCAAAGAGTTTTGGTGAATAAATTATTATTTATTGTAGTAGTATTTATTATGTAATAAAATACAATATCTTTTCACCCATTTTCTGTGAAATTTAAAATGATGAAAGTTAAGAAAGAATTAATTAAATTAATAAATTAACTGAGGGGCAATTCTAGTAATTTTAAGAATGTTCGCAGTCTGATCTGTCTCAATCTGTCAAAAATACCTAATTTCCCTACATTTTTGGAATTTTTTTGACATTGATTGTCACAGAGATGATTTTTAATTATGGGAATTGGCCTTCTATTGTAATATTCTATCAGTGGCATTACTAAACATACATAACTGTGGCTTGTGAGCCTGGCTAGTTGTTATTTGGGTAATACCTAATACCTACAAGTAGCATTACCAAACAATATGTGGTCGTCCAAATCAAAAGGGACCTTATGGCGGTAACTAGTTTCCGAGATATTAATAAATTTGTAAAATACCTCAAAAAAATCGTTTTTTTATTAACTGTATTTTTAAAAAGATGATTGTATTTACTACATGTAGATGTGTTCAACTTTTCGAAAAGTCAATTTAAAAAAGTTTCGTATTCATCTAAAGTTTAGTAAAAAAGGAACCTTATCGCGGCAAGACCTAACAAATCGTTTTTCTTGTAATTCAAACCATATATTATATCAACATTTTAATATTGCAAGGTAGGTATAAACTAAACTATTCATTCAGGATGGGAAATCATCAAATGACTCCTCCCGCTCTGGCTGGAGCAGAATAGGGAGTGTCAGACTCTTACTGACTAAAACCCACCCGTGTTCCTTCCTTCGCCCTTTGTTCCGGGCCAGCGGTAACCCTTTCGGACAATCCCGCTGACCCGGCAGGCTTCGGCCAATACGGGCCCCTTCGTTTAGTGCTGACATCTCTTTGAGGCGCGCGTGGAACACGTACGCGCCGTCCGGCACGGGCCTGGTCCTGATCGGACGGTGAGCTACCCATTGCTCTCCGCCCGCGCCTAAGGTGGCCGGGAGTAGTCGCGCGGCTCCCGACGCCCGGAGCGTCTCCCGCGGCGGCTGGGACGGGAGGCTCTCTCTCTCAGCCGTCCCGCCGCCTCCTTCGCTAGCATGACTGCTTCGCAGAAGGAGGCGACTGCTCCCCACTCCCTCTAGCCCCGGACCATGGCTTGAACCAGGCCCGGACGCGAGAGGTCGCCGCCATGAGATCGCGCCGGAGGTCTGTCCGCTCCGCCGCAATTTGCTGCGGAAGCGGAGTTTCCCCCCGGCGTAGTGTCTCCGCGCGCCACTCATACAGGCGCGCGAGGACTATCGCCTCCAGATCCCATGGCGGCAGTCCGGCAAGGAGGCTTGCCGCCTCGCCCGAGATCGTGCGGTACCCCCGGATCAGCCTAACGGCTACCACCTTCTGGGGCGCGTTCAAATAATGGGCGGCTCGCCGCCGCAGTGAACGCGCCCACATCGGGGCCCCGTTATAGGGCCATGGACCGCACGACCCCCGCGTAAAGCCTCCGGCAGGAGGCGTTTAGCCCCCTCAGGTTGGGCAGGAGCCGCTTGAAGGCGGCCCCGGCCCGTTCCAGTTTGGGAGCCAAACGTCGGAAATGCTCGACTAAGTTCCACCGGCTGTCGAGGATGAGACCCAGGTATTTCATCGTCGTCTCGACGCCGATGTGAACCCCTCCTACCGTTAGTTGGGATCCCGATGGTGGCGTATTCCGGAACCCATGAAACGACATGGCCTCGGACTTGTGCAATGCCACCTCGAGACCCAACTGCCGGATCCCCTCCACGACTATCGCAACCCCGCGTGTCATCGCGTCGGCCGCCGCCTGATGCGACCTTCCTTGCGCCAGGACTAGCGTGTCGTCAGCGTAGCGTATAGCTGCCATTAGATAGTGTCGCACGCCGCCGCATGCGGCATTCTTTGTATATGCGTCTTAGGTCTAAGGTCCCACTATTGTAGTCCATATTTTGTTTAGGTACTTTTAATAGAGGTAAACAATCTTGTTAGGTATGTTTTTTATCATAAAATATATTTTTAAAATAGGCTAAGGCTAATAGCAAAAGTAATTCATTATAACATCTGTTATTTCATTTTGTTTTATCTTGTAATGGCTATAAATTATTTCATAAATATATTTTTCGACAAAAACGTATCAAGATTGTTTACCTTTATTAAAATACTTAAATTAATTAACTATACTAAGAGATAAGTGTCAGCAGACTGCAACGGACCGCCTTAAGGGCCCTTTTTTACGTATATACTTGTTACGAATTTTCATACCTTGATATAATAAAAAAAAAATTGTTAAATAAGTAACATTTTCATACCTTGTGATAATAAAAAAAGAAAATTTAAGTTATCTTGAATGTTGCACTAAAATATTGATTATGCATGCTAAAAATAAAAAATATTGTTTAGTGCCCACCATTAGGGCCCTTTTTTAATTTGTTTGAAGAAATTGTTCAGTTCTCTATGTAACTTTACAAGATCATAACTAACAGTTATCATTGATCTCTTAGCTTTATTAGCATCTAAACCAATTATGTATAACCTATTTAGTGATTAAGTGTTGATTTTGTTACTGTCAGATCTCAAAGTTTATAAAAAATAAGAATTCTTGCTAGTAAATAAAAACTATTTTTTTTAAATTATGTGTTGTTTTTATTTACATCTAAGGCCTTTCGCAAATCTATGTAATTAGTAGCAATATAGAAACGATAAAAGTTTAGTGAGAAACAGGCGGTTTACTTATTTTTAATACTATTATCGATACTTTGCATCTCATTGATAATGCATTATGTTGGCGGGTCTAGTTCCCACAACAAACAAGTTTATGCAAGGATTGTAAGAATTTCCATTAGTAATAATCATAGTCAATCAAAGTATACCATCAGTTACATAACTTCACACTAAAACATAACTTTTTTGTACGGCATACTTAAATTGCGATTTTCTCGAAACTTATAATTTCGATCAGTGAACTTCAAAAATTCGTAAAAAAATAACGGCAGTGGTTAGAAGGTTGGTTCTTGGGTCTATAGTTCGGTACATTTATGTAGTTTTCAGCTCTGTAGATAACTCATTTCCGCCATAAGGTCCCTTTTGATTTGGACGACCACATATTATGGCAAACTACTAAACTAAATTCATAACAAAAATAAAGTTAATAGTAGCAAATATTGTAGTAGAAAAAGCAGATAAACTATCTCCATTTTTGTTTGATTTTAGGTAAAACTAAAATGGGAGACACCAAAAATATAAATGATTTCTTGATCCTACGTCAAATATTAGGACAACATTATTATTTTTGTTTAATGACGCTTCATGCAAAAGACAACAAGATCTGGGTCACTGTTCTCAGACTTGTTAACTAGTTTTAAACAATGAAATCTACACTTTTCCTACTTCCGTTTTTATTCTTCTCATTTTGTAATCAAGGTGGGAAGCAAAGTTAGTAAAAATGAAACTCACCGGTGTAGGTAGCGGATATCCCTTTTCGAACAAGATTGGTATCGCAAAACGTAACACAGGTGTATTAAATGAATAGTTGGAAGCCGGTTGTTTCACTTCCACCAGTGCCACCTGTATTCTGTTAACGTTGAAAGCGGAATGTTCCATGTTTCCAGTCCAGGCAATAGGTACAAAACTTTACACTCGTAAAGTCGTAACTATCGGGATTTCCAGGTTATGAAATTTCAGTGTTGACGTTCTCAAAGAGAATGTTACCATGAAATTCTTAGTAGTAAATTTTCGGTTATTACTATTACATTATTCGCGATAAAAAGAATTGGTTTTTATGGAAAGGAGCCGTAAAATTTTAATATGTGGTTCTTTTATCCGTTTCCAGCCCCAGATTTCAGTCTTTGTTTTGACACTAATGATCTCCGCATGGCGTATAGTGTTCTGTGCTAATGATTTAATTAAAAATTTCACGTCTTGTCAGTAAAAACAAAAGGGGCTCGTTTAAATATTACGCTCGCTCATGCTAGCTGACAAAATTGAGAAATGGACTGCATTGATTGGCCGGTCTATAGACAAAGAAAATAAAATAAGTACGCTCGTGGGTCGTCGTCCAGCGTGAGTATTTTGAACTCGTTCATCTTCTGTTCTTGGAATCTTTGGCGTTCGACTAGCGATGTTCAAATCCGCTATAAACTGTAAACGTGTTATAAACTATAAACTATATTCATATAGTCTGGTATTTTATACGCTATAATTATAGCGCGCTATTTCAAAACTCGGGCGCAGTCTGAACGCGGAGACGCTATAATTTAGCAACACGCTATCAGTGCTATCACGCTAAACGGACTTGATGAATTGATGATGCGCGGTAGATATTATTTCGCAACGCGCTATACATTATAGTCGCTAACGCTATCTTGCTATCTCGTTCTGGCCCCGCTGTGCGAACGCTATCTTACTATCTCGTTCTGGCCCCGCTGTGCGCGTTTAAGCTTTTATTCATTGAGTAGGTTGAGGCGCTATAATATAGCGCGAAGTCAGAGCCGCTATAGCACACGCTATACGCTATGTACAAATAGTCTGTTATATTTTGGCGCTATACGCTTTATTAACCACCACTACGTTCGACAGTAGGTACGAGTACTACTCTAACGATTTGGTGAAAATCTCTTTCGTTGTCGATTTGGGACGGCGCGCGGCGCTCAATTGTTGAAAATGATTGTGATGATGAATTTTATCCTGCATTATTTTAGGCCCTACCTAAGATAATAATATTATATGTATAGAATAGATTATATATAATTGAAAATAGGGCCGAATTTCCAATCGACTGCTAATAATCCGCATTGTTATTATTTCTTTTTATTAAGTCTATTCTATTTATGTATATTTATTTGTAATATATTTATATGTAATTAGGTATATATTATATTCAGATTTAATAGGTTTATGCGTGTCTTTATATTTAAAATATTTATTTCTCAATGGTCATGATTGCACCTACCACTGTTTGTCTCTGCATCACCCAAAGGTTGACTGGTAGAAAATGCCTATGGCATTAAGTCCGCCTCTGTACATTTATGTGCTTGAAGTATTAAATAAATAAATAACAGAATGGATAATAATGGAATGGATGGATGGTTGCCCGTTCTTCTCCATAGAGATCTACGTTTTGGAATGGGCATCTAGCTTCAACTTTCTGACTAACTGACGGACTATTTTAATTTTGACAATTCAAAAGTGCCTGTACAAGGTTTAATTGAAATAAATACTTTGAATTTCAATTTGGTTAATGGTAGTTTGCTCAACTTTAGGTTTTACCCATTAATCAAGAACAGTTTTTAATTTTGGCAACTCTAGTTGAACGTGTCAAATTAAATGACTACTTTTTATTACCAAATTGTGTTGGATACCAGTCTTTTCATACTAAATATAACAAAAATGTTTACAAAAATGAACACAATAATTATACAAATTCATTAAAAATAGGAATTCTGTACTTTAAATTGGGTATCACATTATAACACAAAATGTCTTCTCATGAGAGCACTTATATAGCGGTAAAATTATCAAACGTTAACTTTATATGACAGAGTTATCGTTAATATTAAAATAACGGTAATACTAATAGATTTAATGATGACTGATGAGCTTCTTTAAAAAGGACTCCTCCTTTGATAAAGATTGCTCCTTCGTAGCTCTGGGTCTGGACAGAGGTGGAAAGAGAGTAGGGAGGCCTTTACCCAAAAATTAATAGGTATTAATCTAAGATTTGCTACGACAATAATTTATATTTGTCTGATAACAATCATTAAACGTGGGAAAATTAACGTGTTATTTCCGATTCTGATTTGGAGATAGGCGCCGCCCGTAATGTGGAGTAAGTAATAGTGTTCTGTTTGTATTTAGCATCGTATTGCGGGAATTTCCCGACCTTCGTTGAATGTTGCCATTTAAACTCGAATCTACTATTCCAAAAATATATTTTTGTTATTCGAAGAAAATACAGTTGTTCAAAAGCAAATGATATTATCATTTTAAATCGATCTAAGTCTGTCATAGTCTAATATTTCCTTTTGTGAGCGTCCTCTGCATTCTTATTTACACGTAATTAAGTATTTTAACGAGTGGAACAACGATGACATCACATAATTAGAAGAATTTCAGGTATGTATGTATGTTATCACTGAAGTCAACACCAAGTCACTGACTGCTATTTATATCGAAGAGAGCAGTTATTTATTATTGCACTCTCCTTTTCTCAACTTTCTGGTTCAGTCAAGTCACCTTCACCATTCAACCATTTTGCATTTGCTTAAACCTGTGAGGCTGAATTGTGACTAGTGGGAGACCTTAGTACCTAACGAAGACTTAGTGCCATGTAAGCATATCTATTGTAGTTATCTATAAAATTCTAAAACTTATTGTACCTCGCCAGGGTAGCCCGCGAAATTCAATTTTTTTTTGTTTTTGGAATTTGCTGGTCAGTATTAAGTTGTACGTTGATTAATATAATTATGAATCGCGGCCGTAAGAAATATGTGTTTACAGAATTATAATCATTAAAGTTATCAACACAACTCTCTAAGACCACGTAAGTCCAAAGAATAACTGTTTCATGAAATCATCATTCTTTGGACTTACGTGGTCTTAGAGAGTTGTGTTGATGACTTTAATGATTATAATTCTGTAAACACATATTTCTTACGGCCGCGATTCATATATTAATCAACGTACAACTTAATGCTGACCAGCAAATTGCAAAAAACGTAAGAAAATTTGAATTTCGCGGGCTACCTTAGCGATTTTTAAATAAAATTAGTAGTTTGGTAAAGATTAGTTAAAGATAAAAAAATATCGAAAACCGTTCAGTGGGTCGTTTTAGGGGCCATTTTAATTTTATTTCTACAGATAATAAGCCCGACTGCCAAGAAGGGTTATGTTTGAACAAATAAGTGCATACTTAATAGGTAGGTAGGTATTTGATTCATTATTTGCATATTTTTTTTTGCAGCAGCAAATATGAGTAACAATTCTAGGAATAATCCGAATAATAACAATAATGAAGGGGGATCAACGCCATGGCTTACAGCAGCAGGCATTGGTTTGGCTGGTGCCCTAATTGGCAGTGCTGCATATTGGTGGAGCGGCCCCAGTAAAGAGAAACCTGTAGAGCAACAAAAGGAAAGTCCTGCCAAGAAGAAGCCAACCCCAAGGAGCACATCTGTTGCTCAATACTCAAGTGAAAGGAATTCAGATGATCAGCCTTCAGTCTCATCATACCTTGCTGACATCTTGAGCAGAATGAATACATCTCGGTAAGATTTTTTGTTAACAAACTTAATAAAGCATGTCACAGCTATCTGGGTGATATGATGCACATAGAATACATGGAATAGATAAATGAGGGACATTCCTGTGAATAACAACCACCACTCCACCACTCTTATAGATTCTTTGTCTACAACGCTGCAATGATAGATAGTGTTAGTCTATAGTGGCTGTTGAAGCATATAAAGAATCAATATAGGAAAAAATAATTATACATACCATGTTTTTGTCCAGACAGTATTAAAAGTGAGCTGGTATACGCATGGTCATTGCCGTTTTTCTATTCGTCACATTCTTTATTTGTCTTAGCATAAGCAAAATTGATTCTATTGCACAATATTAATATTATCTAGATGAATTATCCAATTTAACTCTTGATCTATGAGTACACCCAAGAATTTGGTTTGTGTAACTTCTTTCAGTCTATCAATGTTAAGTTCAAAGCCAAAAGATGTCTACTGCTGGACATAGGCCTTCCCAAAGCAGTAATACAAAACCAGTCCAGTTGATGTGGTCAACTGGACTGGTTTTGTATTACCAGACTGTCGACTGTGTGACAACAAAGTCGGGGATTGATGGTTTTGCTTTTACATTTATTTTATTTAGAGTGTATTTTGTTTTAGCGGAGGGTCTTCCTCTTCTGGTGTGATGATTGAAGAGATTCCGAATATTCCTGATAACCCAGTGATTACCAATCTCAACTCACTGCTGTCCGATATTTTTGTGAGGTACATAAAGTTGAGTGAGTTTGATCTCCACTATAAAGTTTTCGACACCATCTTTCAAGACCTGCACAAGAAGATGAAGGAAGTAGATCCTTACTACAAGAAGTTCTCAAGCACGGTGCGTATCTGTCGCAGCCAACTGGTTAAATTAGCCGTTTAGTTAACCACCTGGCCTTTGGAAGTAGTGCATGCCTCGCTTCATTCTCTCGGTTCGCATGCGGTTGATCACAGTTCTAACTTAACCTAACCCATTTGGTTGGGGTGCCCTAGGTTACAGACTTCCAACCTAAACTATAATTAAAAATAATAATAAAATTTATTCAAAAATATAAAGACTATCGTACAATGCGTGCCACGAAAGATGAGACTTGACCCCGCCTCCCCCGCTCTATCCGCCGCCCCTATGACGTCTGGTCCCGTCCCGCACTCAGACCTCATAGGTACCGCTAAAGATACCTAAAATCGTGTTCTGCGCAAGTCAAACCACGTGGTGTGTCAAGTCTCAGTTTTTCTTAAATCTATGTCGAGTTCACCCATGATTTGTGCCTGAACTAGGTAATCCTGTGTTTCAAGCGATTGGAGGTAACATTAATTGATTAAGCAATCACATACTTATAATATTTATCATACTGATACATATGTAAAAACGTGTATAAAATGATATAATTAAAATACATATACTAATATGGAAAAAAATTACCTAAAATGTACTATTTAATTCTTAGGTTTAAAAAAAAATTAATTGCGACTCGTACAGGAAGATCACAAACTAAACTAAACACAGTAAAATAAAAATCCAAGTTATATAAAAAAAAAATATTATTAACTAATAATTCGTTTACGAAGCTTGTTACAAATGTTTTTTTACGAACTATACATATAAGATTTATTTTATTCACATAATCAAAATCGGGCCACGAATTTGGTCTCTACAGCGCCACAAAGGAAAAAACATAGACATACATAACATATAGGCTGATAAACACATTACCTGACTGCGCGAAATATTGGTCTAGACCAGAGGTTCCCAAACTTAATTCATCTGCCGCCCACTTTGAAAATCAATTATTTTTCAGCGCACCTCAATTTTTTTTACTTTACCACATCCTAACAACCACTATGGCATTTATTTAATAAGCAGCGTTGCCACAGTACTAAATCCACGTTCACACAAATATGACGATGGGAATGCTATCAAAAATCGTTGAACGATCGACCACAATCCAGTTGATCACACATCCAATTGAAGTTGGAGATTTATATCTTTAAATAATTTATACAGGTCTGTCATGTACGCGATATCATTCATTGATGTGATGAGGTTTTCGCGCAATTATGTGTCTTTGTTTTCCAAGAACTCTGTCACAGAGTCAAACAGATTGTACATAAAAAGCAAAATTCTAGATGTGCTCGCAGTCCATTGCGTCGTTCATCGATATTTGGTTGCACGATGTGAAAGACTGTTGCAATCACTGCAACATGTCATCAAAGCAGTGAATAAAATCCGAAACAGCTCTTTAAATGATAGATTCATAGGCAATCGGCATCGGAACCAGCCGATTGATACAGGATTGCATAAATCGCGTTATTTAACAAAAACTTGTTCAAACTTGCTTGCTCACGGACTATCTACGAAAGCTATCTTAAATATTTTTAGTTTTTATAAAATCAAACAGGGCAGAAATATGAACTAAATAATCGATGTTGTGTAGGTAGTAGGCAGATTTGAATGTCACTAAATTTTAAAATATTAAGTAGATGAAATTAAAAATCAGCCATCGCCCCCCTAAACCATTTCAACACCCTCCGATTTTTTTTCTGGGTTCCTTACCGCCCCCCCTAGGGGGGCTCCAGCGCCCACAAGGGGGCGTTATCGCCCACTTTGAGAAAGACTGGTCTAGACGCATCAAGACTCTAGAATGCATCTAGATCGGACGGTGGAGTTTCTTGCCCATTCTTCTCCATACGAAAACTACCCTTTGGAATGGGCGACTAGAATCAATTCTATTTGTTGTAATTTTTGACGTTCAAAAGTGCCTTTAATGTGCCTATTTGAAATAAATGCTTTGACTTTGACTTTGATCAGTATTTCTTGATATTTATAATATTAAGTAATTACGAAACAGTTGCTATATTTCTCGGTGGGTGTTGTTTTATAAAGGGTAAATTTTAGGTACATTTTATCGATATAATTACATTTAATGAGTAATGGATAAAATACTGATATACATATATTAAAAAACACCCGCCATTCTGACGTCAATATGGCGGGCGTACCTTAATTTTGATACAATTTCGTTCTGAAGAAGGTACAACTTTTTAAACCTAGGTAGGTATTAAGTACATTTTAGGTAATTTTTTTTCGATATAACTGTATTTAATAAGTAATGGTTAAATAATAAAATACTATAGAACACCCGCAACCTTGATGTCAATATGGCGGGTGAACCTTAATTTCGAAATACATTTTTTCCTGAAGAAGGTACATACACCCGCCATTTTGACCCTCACACTAAAAAGTAGTCATGGGCCGACTGTGGGTTCTGCCAATCTTTGACTACCTATAGTGACTAAACTATTGAATATATTTGATGAAATTTTCGTATTCCGACTGGGAAGGTCATTTGATATACGCAGTTTAATTTTATTTATTGTCGAATTGTGGTCTCCACCTTGTATAAGATAAGATCACAAGCCCTCTGTATGCCTCGTACATCTGTAGGTACCTAATTGCCCTTTGAATATTCAAAGGAAAGTTCGGTAGATGATGCGGTTTCGATGATAATTCTTATTTTAAAACAACTTCCTATTATGAAAAGTATTGATATTCCAAGTTTATTTATTTTAATTATATTTTTAGGTACAATTTGCTGGCAGCCACTACGATAATTTGCGTATCGTAAAACCGGACGAATTTGACATGGACATAGTGATCGGATTGCCTCTCAACATCAAGACAGACGCATTGAACCCACAAGGAAGCGACATCACCATCGACGCCAAGGCGCCAGGTTTTGTGGAGCTTCGGATGGGCGTTCAGTTCCTACGGCTTCCTTACAGGGATGCCGAGGAATGGCTCAACAACAAAGCCGCATACGAATGGAAAGACGACAGTAACTATCTTCTGCGTTCCAAATTCTCTGATTGGTTTAAGAGCGTTGTGACCAAGGCACTGAACAAATTTGAGATGAATGGTAATTCACGTCCACTGTTCTACGTGGAGGGTGTGCCATACGTCATCGACAAGTCTGAGTCGGGACCGGCAATGACGCTGTTTATTACTAACAAGTCCAGGAACTTTAAGCTGGATGTTGACCTGGTGCCTTGCCTGAAGTTCCCTGAGGATCGCTGGCCGATCAGCAAGGCTTACCGCGAGATCCCTTATCAGTGTAAGAAGGACTACTGGATGGTTGTGGGCAAGCCGAACAAGGCCTCACCGGTGCCGCAAGATCAGGCGCGCTCGTGGCGCATCGCGCTGCACAACCAGGAGCGCGAGCTGATGCACAACTTGCACAACTTACGACAAGCCATCCGATTTGTGAGTACCTAGACCTACCTACAATTAAATCAATACCTAATCTTCGTGTTTCCGAATTAGCACGAACGTTGTGCCGTAGACGCAAAACTTTTAAGTTTTGTACTGTCGCACTTTGTAGTAGCGCACCTATCATATTGCACGTTTGTATGAAGTTTTCTCTCAGTCGGGTTACCAACTCCGGTCGCAGATTGTGCCAAAAGTCATTCAGTCTTGAAATTTTTTTTTGTAATCGCAAAGAGTTGTTAATCTATAACTTTATAATCATGGTAATACAAAATAAGCAATTGCGTCCATGGTTCTAGCAGCTCTATAATAGATCTCATCTTCGCGCATTCGTACTTCCGAAGAGAGACGATGATTCCCGGGTTTTTTATAACATGTCGATTTTTTTGATGCCTATGAATTTCTTGATGCCCCTTGATTATTTCCCCTCCTTTTTATATACTTGTACATATTATTATTATTATTTTAATACTGTTAACTTTAAAATTATGTTTCCACAAATAAAAGTATTATAAATATATGGATGAAGTCCAAAATATTGACGCAAATGACACAATAGTGACACAAAATGCTGTGCGATAGTGACACAAAAGTTGCACAGAAATTTATACTACAGTGACACAAAATGGTAGCAAAAAAACTATAAAGTTGAGGTTACATTAGGAGTTTTATAAACATATATTTTATAAAAATAGAAAATTAGACAACAATATAGAAGATTTATGGCAAAATGAGTTACGCTTAGACGAAATGTCTCCAAAATGTAATGGTTTTTTAACGTAAAAAATCAACAAAAAGTAATTCAGTACTTATTCAGTTTTGTTGTACGTAGTAGTTTCTCTTATGTCTAATTTATATAGTATAGTGTACATATTAAAGAGTATTCTATTCTAATTGAAAATTCAAAACTAAGTATTACGAAGCTCTGTATTTCTTTCCGCAATTTGCGTTCAATTCGTCTTTGGATGTTTCGTGCAATGGATTCGTCCAGACTGTATTTTCATTTGGTACATTTCATCTTGCGAAGCGTTACTTCGAATAGTCTGTTCTGTGTTTGTTGCTTTTTGTCCATTTCTAATTATTGTCTCAATTTTTTCCTTCGTTCTTCTTTCTGTTCTTCTCTCAAAACAGTTGTCTTGATTTTGTACAGACGTCAGCACATCAAGCTACTACAATTTGTCAACTTGATTTGAGATTTTCAACTTTATCGCTTAAGCATAAGGTTGAAAGTGGATTGGGAAAATTTTACAGTTTCGGGTAGCTTGATGTGCTGGCGCCTGTACAATTGTTTTGTCCTTTCTAAATTCTTTTTTTCTGTTCTTCTGTTTCCTGCTTTAAATTTTTCAGGATTAAGTATCTTTTTTTAACCGTTCTCCGTTTCGTCGGTCTCCGTTCTTTTGGACTTTTCTGCCGAAGTATGGCATCTGAAAGTTAAAAAGAATAAATATCTCATTAAATTAAAATGCGTATGGCTTCTTGTTAAGGGACTTACAGGACCTAAACACAAAAAAAAAACGCAAGTTTTAGAAACAATAAAAGTATATGAACGACTACAGTAAACAAAATCAGAAAAATATTTACTATTCTTCAGGATATATGCTAGGTAGATAGTGTGTTGAAAACATCTAATTTCATACGATAGAAAAAAATCATGAAGATACCTTTAAAAACTCTCTTTTTACAATAAAAACCATACTAATATACATACATCATTCTGATTTTTTGTCAAATAATTCTACAATGAACATACTAAAATACTAGTGTTTTAATTTTTTAGTCCAAACAATAGATTTTTTGTAATTAAATAATTGCTTCATATTTTGCAATAAATTACCAGCGTTGTGTCATCGCGCTTCAGGTCATGTAAGCACCTTAACGGACAACTATTAATAGTAAGTACTACCAAGTGTATCCCAACCTTATAATGGTAGCACAATTGTGGTGACACAGAAATTGTACAACTGGTGATATAAAAGTATCACAATTGTGAGTTAGCACAGTGAGTAAATATTGATTACTCCGAAACTACGCTGAAAATCGTATAGAAATGAACATTACACAAAAGCCCATGCTTTTTTTTACCTAGAGTACTATAAAATCATAGTTAAAAGACAAAACTTACCACAAAAATCTTCGAAAAACCTGACGATATATTTCTGACCACGCTGAATCACTTTGAGTTTGACATCGCGAATGATTCAAAATGCCCTCTAAGCTTTAGCTGCTATAAATGAAATCCTACCTTGTTTCAAGTCTATAGAAACTGCCAATTAAAACGGTTGCACAAAATAAGTAGCACAATATTGTTTAAAATAACAATAAATAAAAAAAACAGTAAATAAGCATATTATTGCGGTTATTTCCTTATACCGTCTATATGAAAAGGTTTGCCAATTATACGCTATTGCTGTAGAATTCAATATTGAGCCTGTAAGTTACATAGAACTTGTTCAGAAAT
This sequence comes from Luperina nickerlii, assembly GCA_963855955.1. Taxonomy (NCBI): domain Eukaryota; kingdom Metazoa; phylum Arthropoda; class Insecta; order Lepidoptera; family Noctuidae; genus Luperina; species Luperina nickerlii. Next base: position 21,022,202 of record OY979669.1, read on the forward strand.
ATCCACAAAGTTCACCCTCCAAAATTATTATGCCGTTTTTTTTTTTACATAATTTGTTCCTGTTTGTGGAGAAATTATTTAATTTACTCTGCTATCGAGTATTGTTATATTACTTTGAGCCCTTTGCATGTTGGATAAACAACCATAAAAAATTCTAATAAAAAAAATCTATGAGACATAGTTTTTAAGAAAAATGGTTGGGAAATTTTTGATTGGGCAAATGCGTCAAAATTTTGAGCTTACCCATATATCATAGTATATTTCGATTAAAATATTTAATTTAAGCACATTTTCTTTAACTAGGTACAGACTCGCCAGCACATCAAGCTACCAGAAACTGTCAAATTTTCCCAATCAACTTTGAACCCTATAGTGTAACGATAAAGTTGAAAATCTATTAATGAAATTCATTCATCTGTACATTGCATTAAATAAAAAACTTGAACTTTGTAGGATTATGAAAACCCTGATAATTCATTTTACACCTTCTTTCAGGTGAAAAAACTCCGAGATTCGCTAGGCATGAAGAAAATAGCCAGCTACTATATCAAGACTCTATTCTTCTGGGAGATCGTCGAAGTCAACAACGCAGAATATTGGCAAAAAAACAATCCAGCAACCCTGTTCAAAGTAATGGTGAGGAAACTAAATGATGCTCTGGTGACGGGAAACATTCCTTTCTTCTGGAACAAGAGCAATAACCTGATAGGTGCTGTAGACAGGAAAACATTGGATGCATACAAGGCCAAACTTCAGCCTCTTTTAATAATATTAGACCAGCCGGCTCAATACAAGTGGGTCGCAAAATATTTGCTGACACGTGCCGAATTTGAAGATTACAATGCGAAGTTTTTACATATTTAATTTTCTGAAAGCTAACGTAGATGCAGCTTTTATGGTGAATGCGCTGTGGTATACCGCGAAATTCAAATTTTCTTACGTTTTTTGCAATTTGCAGGCTGACCTGTGAATTGCAAAAAACCTAAGAAAATGTATATTTCGCGGGGTATTTAGCGAATCCTTTTATTTGTACTTACGTATAAATTTGCATTACTTCACAGATAAACAAAAGATTTTTTTCAAATTATATTATCATTATCATCATTAGATATCGATACATTTCACATTTTCATTTGTGAAGTTTCAATAGATAATTTTGTTTGTTACTTTATCTTATCTCATAATAAATAAACCTACAATTTCCAATACTTGTACAAGATATGATAGACACAGGGCATTTTGGTGCTATGTAGATATTTTAGGTGTAGCAACTAGGTTAGGTTGGGGAGAAACTAGTTGTTATAAAAAAAAAAGTTAAAAATTATGATGAACGTACGTTTATCTAATAAAGTGCTACCTATTTCATAAAAAATTAAAATGACTGGTGGTCTTTATATTTTTTATATCGTGTGACTATCATTATGGGTGCGTTCCGAGTTGCGAATGTAATCGATGTAATCGATGTAATCGATTTGACCCGTACCGAATTAGCGTGAGCTCGATAACGGTGTCCCGTGAAACGTCATAGATGACTTCATGACATGCGTGCCATCTTGCGATTACGCCGACCATGCTAATAATAATATCGTGAGCGCTGTCAAAAATGTGTGTGAGGATGTGTCAGTGTGTGTTTTGTTTTGAGTTTCATCATATCTTTTTAATAAACTAACATGGCATTTTAGAAATTGTGCTTCTGTCTGACAGTCGCCACCTAACCAAAGAAGAAGAACTGAAGAAGAAATGTGGTCTATAGACAAAGAAATACTGTAATAATTACGTTTTTACATTGAGTAAGCACTGTGAGCGCGTTCACGAGCGGTCCAAATTGTTAACAGCTCTCAGCTGTCATAATTGTAATATTTATCTAAATCGGAAGGCATGTGAGATGATGTGTGCTTTGAGCGATTATAGCTAATTCGGAATGCGGCCTTTGTGTTATAAACAGTGATCGGAGTAGGTAGAGCTGTTTTTGCTACTTGCGACATGCGGACATAACATGGATATGCCAAATATTTCCCGGAATCTCGGGAATTCTCGGAATATATGTATAATAATATTTCCTTGTAAGTAATTTTAGTATTGTTTCTAACAGTTTTACTTAATTCATATTTCACGAAACTACCTCTAACAACATTCCAGAATCCCTGTGTGTGTATATGTTACCGGCCAAACCCGATTTTAGGGTGAACTAGTTTCGCCTAGGCTAAACCAGTTCTCCCTACACGGGTTGCATGGTTGCGGTCGGTCGATAGGCTAAGGGCACCCCGAGGTTAGGTTATTTACACAGAAATAGGAGCCCCGCGAAGCGGGGCTCCGTCGACATAGGATGCAAGAGCGAGGGAGAACTGGTTTGGCCTAGGCGAAACTAGTTCAGCCTAAAATCGGGTTTGGCCGGTAACATATATAAGTAAGTATATACTGTTTGGGTGCTCACCTACTACCTGCTCCTAATTGCCACTTACCCATATTACCTTACTTAAATGCAACTAAACTAAACGCATCCAACCCGCGTTGTGTGTGTCAGTGTCATCATTCCGCAACAATGACGACACTGAACGCGGGATAAATGTGTTGATCGCGTCCTGTTTCATTTTTAGGGTTCCGTAGTCAACTAGGAACCCTTATAGTTTCGCCATGTCTGTCTGTCCGTCTGTCCGTCCTCGCTTAATCTCTGTAACCGTTAGCACTAGAAAGCTGAAATTTGGTACCAATATGTATATCAATTACGCCGACAAAGTGGTAAAATAAAAATTGGAAAAAAATGTTTTATTAGGGTAGCCCCCCTATATGTAAAGTGGGAAGTGATTTTTTTTTTAATTTCAACCCTAACGTGTGATATATTGTTGGAAAGGTATTTGAAAATGAATAGGAGTTTACTGAAATCATTTTTTGATAATGTCAATAATTTCGGAAATAATCGCTCCAAAAGTAAAAAACAATGTGTCCCCCCCCCCTCTAACTTTTGAACCATAAGTTTAAAAAATATGAAAAAATTCTGAAAAGTAGAACTTTATAAGAACTTTCTAGGAAAATTATTTTGAACTTGATGGAAATAACAGTTTTTGTATGTACAAAAAAGACAAAACGTTGTACTAAATAATTTCTGGACTGTTTGTAGTATAATCATTTTTGCAGCCATGCAAGCATTTTTTTAACTTCGTTTACATATTTTATTATCCTGAACGTATCTTTTTTCAAACAAAAACAAAAAAAGAATTATTAAAATCGGTTCTCGTTTAAGTTGGGTTACCACTATGTTCGCGCTCCAGCAGCGCTCCGTGCTTCTGCAACTGCTCCAATGGATACGTCGCGTGCACTTCTACATGCGCTCCCCTTTGACACACTGCGCTCCCCTTTGTGTTCGCGCTAAAAACCGTCACGAGTCGGAGCACCTGCCGCGGAGCGTGCAATGTTGCACGCTCCGTGTTCGCGCACGTACCCACTACCGGGAGCAGTTGCAGGAGCGCGGAGCGCTGCTGGAGCGCGAACATATGGATACCACTCATAAGTGGGAACACTTATTGTGACGGACGGGAAACTACGGAACCCTACACTGAGCGTGGCCCGACAAGCTCTTGGCCGGTTTTTGATCTTCGTCTTGAATGTGTCTTGATAAATAAATTCTTCACAATCTTTCATAACCCCGAAGAAGGTATAGTGAGATTCCTGTGATAATATTATTAATTGGTGTAATGCATTGTCTTATTGTGTAAAAAACGTTGTTGTGTTTGAAAAATATCTGTTTTTATCCTGGTATACCTAGGAATGTCGGTTGGTTCTCAAATAAGTAGGTACGGTCAGCAACGAAAACGATTAAAACTATTAGTGTTACAACAATAATAGACACAAAATCATTTGATATATAATGTTGTGGATTAAGTTAATTTGAGCTTCTGTTCCGATTTTTAACCGACTTCAAAAACGGAGGAGGTTATTAAATTATAGTGCTCAATAATTATGCTGAAGTGTTAATCGAATTTGTTGTTGACCCTACTTTTGGAGGAACATAGGCGGTATGTGCACAGTAGGTAGTTCAAAATTAAACAGTACAAACTAGCTTCTGCCCGCGACATCGTCCGCGTGAAATATCCGCCCCCGACCCATCGCGTCGCATCCCATCGCCCGCCCTAGCTACTACTTCATTTTCACTTAGCGTTCTTTCTGACTTTTTCCTTTTGCTCGGTTCCTAAAGGTCGTGGCGTGATGTCATAGCCTATATACTTACATCTTTATAATCTATACATATAATAAAATTGTAGAAAAGTGGTGTCTGTACAATAGAAATACATAAAATAAAAGTAGCAGGAGTTGTTATTATATCGATGCCGAACCCGAAATTGTAATTACATTTTTTTTTGTCTGTTTGTCTGTTTGTCTGTGTGTTTGTGCACGCTAATATCAGAAACGGCTTATTCAATTCAGATGCGGTTTTCACTAATATATTGTAGTCAGTTTCACTTAACATTTAGTGTTTATTTCATGTCAATCGGTTCATAAATAAAAAAGTTATGTCAATTTAAAGAGTCACGGCGAACATTTTGTTAAGGTATTCTATCAGAGTACGTACACGACACGCCTCGCGCCTGCGCGTCCGTGGCTATATAAAGCGCGCTGAGAGCCACGCCGCTGCCCGCCCCACCGACGCTTTTTTTTTTTTCAGTATTGGAAATCATCAAATGACCCCTCCCGCTCTGGGTGGAGCGGAAGGGAGTGTCAGACTCTTACTGACTAAAACCCACCTGTGTTCCTTCCTTAGCCCTTTATGTTCCGGGCCAGCGGTAACCCTTTCGGACAATCCCGCTGACCCGGCAGGCTTCGGCCCTGACGGGTCCCTCCGAATGATGCTGACATCTATCTCTTTGAGGCGCGCGTGGAACACGTACGCGCCGTCCGGCACGGGCCTGGTCCTGATCGGACGGTGAGCTACCCATTACTCACTGCCCGCAGGCCCGCGCCTACGGTGGCCGGGAGTCGTCGCGTGGCTCCCGACGCCCGGAGCGTCTCCCGCGGCGGCTGGGACGGGAGGCTCTCTCCCCCAGTCGTCTCGCCGCCTCCTTCGCTAGCATGATTGCTTCGCAGAAGGAGGCGACTGCCCCCCACTCCCTCTCGCCCCGGACCATGGCTTGAAACAGGCCCGGACGCGAGAGGTCGCCGCCGCTGCCGATCGCCTCAACGAGGACACGGCGGTGCTCCGCCCAAGCGGGGCAGACCTCCACCGTATGCTCCACCGTGTTCTCTGGGCGATCCTGGCAATGGTGACATCCGGGCGTTTTCTCCCGCCTGATTATGTGCAGGAATCTCCCAAAACTTCCGTGTCCGGTGAGGACCTGCGTCAGGCCGTAGGTGAGGGCGCCATGACGCCTCTCTAGCCACTCCTCAAAGAGGGGTCTTACCGCCGCTATCGTGGCGTGCCCTCCCCACCGACCCTTGCTCTATGTAGCTGGGCCGCAGCTGAGCCTGTAGATTTAAATTCCCGACTGTGACCTCCGAGTTTGTTTCGGCCTTTCTTCTCAGAGTAGTCAATTAGGAAAAGTCGACCCCATCGTTCTTGAATGATGATGATGTTCGTGATGCGGAAGCGGTGCGGAAGCGGTGCGCATCCTTGGTCCGTAGGGTGAGGGGCAGCGCCAACAGCATCCTGTCTATGGTAGCGAGCAGGCTGGATTGTGCGTTTGTGAACCACTGCTGCAGGGTTTCGGCTGGGCCTGTCACCGTGCATCAGTGATGTCACAATCTGTTTCTGTGTTTTTGGTTTTGTTGTATTACTAACATAGTCTGTAAGTATATTGTTACTAACACTATGAGTCTTGCTACTTGAAATAAATTATTATTATTATTAAATAATCTAAAATCGATCCAGCCTATCTCAACTTGCTGCCTTCTCCCCAGCGATGCCCTAAGCTGAGGTTCGTACCCCACAGGGGGTGCCTTTAGCGTGTAGTCACTTAGTATACTTAGTTAATTTAAGCCCCTGGCTGGAGGCTTTGAGTTCTCTCAAGGCAGTCACAGGATAGTCCGGTTAAGTAGTCACGACCTCTAAAGGTCAACTACGAGATGCCATAGTTAAAAAAAACATGCCGCTGCCATAAGGATTCAGTTATTCGTAGCGAACGCACGTATAACGACCAAGCAGCAACAATAAACGCTGAAATTTTGAGCTATGTTCCGGGGGATTATGTTGAGTATATCTCCATTAACAGAGTCATGGAAGAAGGAGAATCTACAAGCTACCCAGTAGAATTTTTAGAATCCCTCAATGCTCCTGGACTACCAGCACATAAAATAAAATTAAAAGTAGGCGTACCCATAATGCTTCATAGAAATTTAAGCCCCCAAAACTTTGCAATGGCACCAGGTTAAAAGTGACCAATTTACAACGAAATCTGATAGAAGCAGAGATTTTAACAGGGTGTGGAAAAGGTGAAAGTGTTTTCATTCCTCGGATTCCTCTCATTCCAAACAATTTTCCATTTAGTTTTAAACGAGTCCAGTTTCCAGTCAGCCTATGTTTTGCGATGACAATTAATAAAGCCCAAGGTCAGACGCTGAAAGTTGTGGGTGTAGATCTAAGTATCAGCTGTTTCTCGCACGGTCAGTTGTATGTGGCTCTGTCGCGGGTTAGCAATCCTAGGAGCCTGTATGCTTTCATCCCCGATGGCCATACGTCAAATATCATATACAGAGAAGCATTACTGTAAAGTAAATTTTTAGCTACCCAAACGACGGTATTTATGTAATTCAAAATATGCTGCCCGAAAAGTCACTATTACACGCGGACGAAGTCGCGGGCACTGCTAGTATTAAATATAGATTAATCATGTCCTATTCAACTATTAATTCTATTTTAGTTCATAACAAATAATTATTTTATATCGTGTACTTTGAAATACAATACTTTTTATAGATATCTAAGATAAGTTTATAACATTGACACTGAATATTAAATTATTAAGCTATTAGGCATCTATGTATGATATTATAAATTGTGTCCTAATTTTAATAAAGATTTATTTAGTACTTACTGCTTATTTGTTAGCCTGCATTGTGCCCCACTGCTGGGCACAAACCTCACCTTTTTCCTTCCAGACCTCTCTATTTTGGACGATCTCTGGCCATGTGGCCCGCAAACATGATCGAACTTACAGCTTTATTTAAATAAATTATTGATACCTATGCCTTAAACAAGGTGGCCATTTTAGTTTACCTAGTCCTGTCAAATTATTAATGCCTGACGTAAATTGACTTAATTTTAGTAGGCAAGTTTTTATTCACGTCTAAACTTGTATGACACTACTCCATACAAGTTTAGACGTGATTAAAAACGTGCGTAGGCACGTTTTTCAGAATCAGAGTCTGACGTAAATTGACGTAACTTTAGTAGTAAAGTTACGTCAATTTGACGTAACTTTACGTCAATTTACGTCAGACTGATTAATTTGATAGGACTACTTATCTTTTGTCCTTTTCTTAATGAAACCGAAAGAACAAGATGCACTGAACTCTTTAGTTTAGTAAGTATGTGAACAAGGGAATCGGCACCATTGACAACTTAATTTGGTCGGGTTATACGCGGAGATTTAGTATGGAAAAGTAATGAAAGCTCTTCGGAATCTGAATTTTTAGTCTCTATAACTTCTTTAGGAGTAAGTAGATAACTTTCGGAAGAAATCAGTTTTTAATAGGGAAATCTTGAAATGAAAATTTGGCCGTGACTACCGCCACCCCACCAAAGGCATCGTATATCTCGTAAACTACTGGAGTATTAATTTTGAATTTTGGTACCGGCTGCCGAAAATAGCGGTATTTACAGCCCTACCTCCTAATACTCCTTGTCGTAGGTACTATGGCTCGTGCTTGCGCGTGCACGCTATGCACACCGATAAAATCACGCTATAACTCCTTGCACCATTACCTACTTTAAAATAAAGTCAGCCAGACAATACGATGACATAACTCTTCAATGTCTTCGATGAATCAAACATAAAAGGTAAATTGAAAAATTCTAAACAATGCGAAAATGAACAAAAAATAGCAGAAAGTGTTCCGCGGGCGTGATGGGCGACCGCCGCGACGACAATAGTATTATTCTGCCCTTGGTTGCCGGGGTGGTTATAGGTGCTGGCATCCTTACGCTGTTGTACAAAATGTTCTTCTCTGGTAAAGTTAAGTTTCGAGCGTATAACCAACAGATCGCCGCGCCTTGGTTGTGTACATGTTTGAAGGGAGGGTCGGATCAGGTGAGCTTCATCGCATTTCCAATTCTTAACAGCATATTACATACCTTCTTAATGTCGAGTGGCCACTGGCTTGTACAGACGCGAGCACATCAAGCTACTACAATCTGTCAAACTTCTTTAATAGATTTTCAACTTTATCACTAAAGCATAAGGTTCAAAGTTGATTGGGAAAATTTGACAGTCACCAGCACATCAAGGTACCCGAAGGTACCTTGATGTGCTGGCGTCTGTACCAGCGGGGTAAATGCGTAACACAGTAACGCTCTCATTTATGACAATTCAACAACATTCACGGCTTTATTTACGTTGGTGAGCAGACAACGAATATTTATGAAGCAATGGATTAACAATATCCTTCAAAATGATGATTGATAGCGTGTTACGCAATTAGACTTAGGGTGCAGCATTGTCTTTGACTATCTGTTCTCACTTGAACTTCAAAAGCAAAAAAAATATCAAGAATTTTGTTCTTTATCCAAGTTAAATATTAATGTGTTTTTGGCCAAGAATAAAACACGTAACGTAACAAACTTATAAAGTTTCATTGTTCACCGTAGTACAATTTACACTTGCCTCCTCAACCTCGCTCAGCGTAACGACTGCCCATGATGGCGGACGGGACGATAACGTAAAACAATGTCAATTTGCACATTTTGCACTCATAGTGGGGGGAAGGGGAAGTCGCGGGCAGAAGCTATGCTCTTTTATACACATAAACTATCCGGAATAAATTTATTCTCTAAAATTAAGCGATGGAGAAGCATCAAAATCCATTGTGTAGTGTCAGTCGTGTGCTTGAGCCCCTGAACCCCACCATTTCTTACTGGAATTACTTTATCACGAAATAAAATGAGTGTAACCCACGACTAGGGAATGCAATCTCGAGTCAAGATCAACACAGGTACATCCACGAAGTAAATATATTTATACTTTAAGTAAAGGATCTCATCCATCCATCATTTGCCTGCGCTGTTAGGTACTTCGTTTTCGTTCTTTCCCTCTGTCACTAAGAGTCTTAATGTGATGTTAAATAGCATATAGCCTTCCTCATGAACTAGGATACCATAATTACCATATGCAAAATAGTTATTTGTGCAACAAGAGAGCAAAGTAGTTTTTTGCTGCGAGTGCTGATTTTGAATCCCGAGCAAGCGAAGGATTCAACGATTGAATCACGAGCGTAGCGAGTGATTCTAAAGTTGAATCCTGAGTGTGGCGAGGGATTCAAAGGCACGAGATGAAAAAAAACTTTGCTCTCGTGTAACACACATAACTTTTCACTTGAGCAGCGAGAACACTTTAGGAGATAAAATAATAAACAGGAATAGATGGAAATAACTATTTATTGTGAATCAAAATAATTAACATTGTAGGTAGATACCAATTCTATAAAATCTAAAAAATAAGATAGCAACACCGTCTCCGAAAAACTGCTTGCGCCCTTTGTAAGTCTCCATTCATTGAAGACATGGTATGCTTTCAGATATTTCTCGCGAGACTTCTCAGGTAGGAAACTTAATTCTGCATTAATAACTTGTTGTTTTAACTCTTCCGGTGTTAAAATACTGTTCTCGTCACTAGTTTCACTCATATTTTACGATTATTTTAATATTTTTTAACTTATTCAACTCTGTACGCCAGTCACGAAAATTCCCGCTCTTTTATTTAAATTAAGGCGTGTTCGGAAATAGCACTCATGATATTTTATTATTCAAAATATATTACGTAATACCTAACATTTATTGAAACTAGCAGTAAATATTTACAATTTAAATATCAGTTTTATTTGCAGTAAATACTTATTTTCGTTTAAATAAAACAATAAGTTAAAAATTCAATAAATTACATTAAAAGACATAATTTTCTTTTTGCAAAATTTCTTTAGTTAGTACGAAATTCCGAACGTGTTTGTCTTTGAGGTCGAATTCAAAATCCGAACTTCGAAAGGGCTGGTCTTTGTCTCTCTCTCTTTCTAATGGCGGGAAAGAGATAGAGTGTGAATGTTTCGAATTGTATGATTAACCCAAAGTAGAATTAAAAAAAAAATTAAAAAGTTACTTTGTCTCACTCAGTGAGCAAAATCGCATTTTGCTCACTGATTTCACGCAGCAAAACCTACTTGTTTGAGCTACTGAAGTGAAAAGATTTTTTTAAATCCGTCTGGCAATCCCAGAGATTAGAGCGCGCGAGCGTTCAAGCAAAGAAACAAAACAATAAACAAACTCTTCAGCTTTAATATAACTAGCAGCGCCTCGCGGTTTCACCCTGATAAGTGTCGATCCCGTGGGAATATCGGGATAAAAATTATCCTATGTCCTTTCCCGGGACTCAAACTATCTCTATACCAAATTTTATCTAAATCGGTTCAGCGGTTTAAGCGTGAAGAGGTAACAGACAGTCAGGCACAATTTCGCATTTATAAGTATGGATTTATTTAGGTCTCGCCAAGTGTTAATGAAAACGGGCATGACCATTTAGCATCTTCGCGCACTTACATTGCAATTTAGCCTCTCGTCGCGATACATTTTATAGTATCTGTTTGCTGTTCATCTTCCCCGGGATATAGTTCCTGGTTTTGTTTGGCAGATAACGGCTTGCATTACGGCATGGTTAGCACTATTGCACATCAAGCTACTACAATCTGTCAAATTTCTTTAATAGATTTTCAACTTTATCGCTAAAGCATTAGGTTCAAAGTTGATTGGGAAAATTTGACAGTTTCGGGTAGCTTAATGTGCTGGCGTCTGTACCTACATGGAAGTACCTAGTATCTACCTATGAATATTTACCATCATCTGCCAAGCCTTTTCCTAACAAAATACCCCTTGGTAAAACTGGCTTTCAGACTTTCGGGGCCCTCTGACTACTCGTAACGACTTTCAAAAATCTACAAATGCGTACCTAACCAAAGAGAATAATTAGCCTTTCACACACACACACACACACACACACACACACTCACTCACACACACACAGTGACACACAGTGTCACACTAACAGTAGCAATGGCTTTCGTTTTGACAGTTCAACAACGTTAATTGCGTTATTTACGTTGTTGAGCAGACAATTTTTTCGAATATGTAATAATAGCAATGGATTAGCAATATCCTTCAAAATTATTCAGATTTTGATTGAAAGTATGTTACCCAATTTGTGCTTTCCGATACGGCACGGCGCGCGGCGCGGCGCGGTCTCGAATTCGAATTTTTGATACGTAATTCGAATTCCATAAATATCCATTTAGGACAGCTCGGCAAGCATAACTTAAGATTCGATCGACCGTTGGTACTTAGGGCTAGTTTTTTGATCCGAGTTAACTCAACCAAAGAGGTTTTTTTTGTATGAAAAAAGAACATAGTTTTCAAGAACTCTGTAGATGGCGTTGAACTGACTACGTTACTAGGTGCCAAAGCCAAAACGAAGTTAACTAATTACTTCGTAGTTAATTACTTTTTTATGTACATTTCGTTTTATGATCTCAAAAATTCAAAATTACATCCAAGTGAAATAATCAAAAATTGACGTGACGTTTCGTTCCTTGCAGTAACTTACCAAGTTCAGTGCCATATATCCAGCGACTAGGGTAGAGTAAAAAAATAAATAAACAGAAAATCCCTCATTGTTAAAAATAGCAACTGATGGTGGTGGTTCTCTATTGAGAAGTATGGAAGAAAAATACATGTTGCGCCGACCATAAATAAATTGGGATGAGGGCAGGAGAATGGCGATGGTGCATGATGATGACTATCGGCAAAAATTATGCGTAAAATCAATCGTGTAGATTTTTACAAAAGTACTTTCAGCATAGAGCAGTGGTGGCCCAGTGGTAATTACGGACATGACTTACGAGTTGTAGGTCGTTGGTTCGAACCCAAACAGGTAGGTACTTTACTTTGTGTAAATAATTTCATCACCACTGCTCTCACAACGTTGAAGGAAAACATCGTGAGGAAACCGGCATGTCCTAGTACCAAAAATTCGAAGACATATGACATCCACCAACTCACACTGGGCCGCGTGGTGGATTACGGCCCACTCCCTCTCACTGAGAGGAGGCCTGTATTCCAGCAGTGGGAACAAAGGCTGATTATGGTGACCTTAATATTACTAAGCATGTTTGAAGAAAGTCATTTGGTTCGAAAGCAGGTAGAAAAAAACATCTTTGTTTAGAAACATTAATTTGACTAATATTTATATACTTGCCGCCAGATAACAAAAAAATAAAAGTCATTGACACCCAAAAAAAAATCTAAAGGCAGTGTCACTAACACGATCAACACAAACGTATCGCGGTAAGGGGCGTCCTTGACGCTATTAAGAAACTAGACCGAAGCAGTATTAGCGACAGTTTTGTATGACGAGCGATCTATGTCGAATAAGTTTGGACTTTTTGGTACAAGTCGGATCAATGACTTTTATTTTTTTGTTATCTGGCGGCAACTTTAGTGTTATATCGAGGAAAACTATTTTTCACTTCAGTAGCTCAAACAAGTAGGTTTTGCTGCGTGAAATCAGTGAGCAAAATGCGATTTTGCTCACTGAGTGAGACAAAGTAACTTTTTAATTTTTTTTTTATTCTACTTTGGGTTAATCATACAATTCGAAACATTCACACTCTATCTCTTTCCTGCCATTAGAAAGAGAGAGAGACAAAGACCAGCCCTTTCGAAGTTCGGATTTTGAATTCGACCTCAAAGACAAACACGTTCGGAATTTCGTACTAACTAAAGAAATTTTGCAAAAAGAAAATTATGTCTTTTAATGTAATTTATTGAATTTTTAACTTATTGTTTTATTTAAAAGAAAATAAGTATTTACTGCAAATAAAACTGATATTTAAATTGTAAATATTTACTGCTAGTTTCAATAAATGTTAGGTACTTACGTAATATATTTTGAATAATAAAATATCATTGGTGCTATTTCCGAACACGCCTTAATTTAAATAAAAGAGCGGGAATAAAATTTCGTGACTGGCGTACAGAGTTGAATAAGTTAAAAAATATTAAAATAATCGTAAAATATGAGTGAAACTAGCGACGAGAACAGTATTTTAACACCGGAAGAGTTAAAACAACAAGTTATTAATGCAGAATTAAGTTTCCTACCTGAGAAGTCTTGCGAGAAATATCTGAAAGCATACCATGTCTTCAATGAATGGAGACTTACAAAGGGCGCAAGCAGTTTTTCGGAGACGGTGTTGCTATCTTATTTTTTAGATTTTATAGAATTGGTATCTACCTACAATGTTAATTATTTTGATTCACAATAAATAGTTATTTCAATCTATTCCTGTTTATTATTTTATCTCCTAAAGTGTTCTCGCTGCTGAAGTGAAAAGTTATGTGTGTTACACGAGAGCAAAGTTTTTTTGCATCTCGTGCCTTTGAATCCCTCGCCACACTCAGGATTCAACTTTAGAATCACTCGCTACGCTCGTGATTCAATCGTTGAATCCTTCGCTTGCTCGGGATTCAAAATCAGCACTCGCAGCAAAAAACTACTTTGCTCTCTTGTTGCACAAATAACTATTGTAATAGTAGGTACTATTTTATTTTATATCCTAAACTTTAGAACCTTAAACAAACTAAGTTGTAAAGTTTCCAGGTTCTAGCCCGTTCTTCTCCATAGGAACGTAGGTTCCTAATACGCTTTGGAATGGGCAACTATTTATCTTTCTGACTGACCGACCCCTCGACATTTAATTGGTTTATTTGAAATAAATGTTTTGAGTTTCAGTTTAATTAGCGGTCCCCTTGGTAGAATTTGCAACAGGTGCAAATAGTGTCTAAGAAAGAGCAGTATTCGGAGGTTGTATATAATTTATTAGTAGTGGGCGTTAATGATCTAAAATCGATAATATTCTTTACAGTGCCAACTTCATAACTACGCGACATAGAAACTTATTCCTCTATTATTCGGAACAAAGAAGAATGCGTTATGTCAACATATGGTGTCAAATGCCCCGTCACACAGTGACATCAAGCAAAATGGAGCTCTACAATAATAATGTAATAAATGGAGGCTTTACAACTACATAATCATGCTAGTTAGATAAAACAACAATATCATACAATCATGTGTGACTGGTGAGAGCTTATTATCTATGTACACGATAAACGATTTCGTCCCTTTAGATTTTTGAGGCTATCTATAATAGACAACAATAAATCAAGAATAGTGGTCTTATCAGGACAATCCTTCTTATTTTTTTGGACTTACAAACCACATAGATCCATGACGCTTAGGAATAGGTACTTACCTACTGTAGTAGCGTTTGCCTCGCGAGGCTGGTCGGTCTGGCCCCGGCTAATAGAGCAGTTAATTTTCTTACGTTTTGCTCTATGAGCTGATAATGTATCGATTACTTACGATTTAGTTAGTGGGGATAGCTAGAGGCAAGAACCATATTGAAAATGAGAACCATATTGAATTGATCATGAGTCGGTTCTCAGTGTAATTACGTAGTTATTACGGCTAGGTTTGCCAACTTGTCCACCGATGGTATGTTAAGTATGAATATTTTCAGTAGCGAAGAAAGAGATCGGCGGGCTCGAGAACGAGCGAGAAAGGCTGAAGCCCTCCGCAGACGAATGATGGGCGAATATGGGAGCGACGACGACCTAAACGGGGAGCCCCCGCCCCCACGTTTCAGCCCTGTGCAGATAGCCCTTGGATCCTTGGGTTTCCTTATCGCTTTAACAGCATTGATATTGAAGACTGTGGACCAAAACACGCTACACGCAGTTCTCAGCAAAGTCGGCCTTGGACACCTCGTTCCTAAGAGAGAGGAAGTCTGTCTCGATCCAAAGAAACAGGTAACATTCCTCGTTACTAGAAATAATGTTCGCACCGCGTCCTAACCGAAGCGATTGTCGTGCGAATACGCGATGGTCGCGCTCGATTATATGAATATAATGACATAATCGCGCGAACTCGCGACTTGATTGATCGCGCGAGTGTGTCGAATACATACTCGCGCGAACTCGCGACTTGATTGATCGCGCGAGTGTGTCGAATACATACTCGCGCGAACTCGCGACTCGATTGATCGCGCGAGTGTGTCATTATATTCATATAATTGAGCTTTCGGCAAGGTCGGCAAATGCGCAATGATAATATGGGCAATTGGAGAAAGCATGGTAGGTACCTAGTACCTAGATACCTTCAAAACTTAGAAGCTTTGCCACTGTGGGGGGTTTCTCTGTGGCGCGACGATCGTTCTAATTCGGGAGCACGAAGTTTACCGAAGCGCACCTGAACCAGTGATGGGCAAAAAGTATTTAGGTTAATAATTACAAATTACAGTTACAATGTAATTAGTAATTGAAATATTGTAACAGATTCCTTAAGTAACTAATTGCAATGAGTACATACTGTAATTAAATACAAAGTAATTGAATTGCACGTTAATCTAATTACATTATAATAGATTACATAAGTAATCTGATAAAATGTAATTAGGTACACATTTATATAAGTATTGGGACACCTCTATATATATATCTCACCATATTTAATACAGTTTTGACAAATACGAAAATAAAACAAAATTATACAAAAAAAAAATGTAATCATCTGTCAATCATTGTTTAGTTTTAAATCTTTTATTAGTTATAATTTTCACCATTGGCTGATAAAAAAAAATTAGTTTTCTGATTTATAATTTAAATTAACCTTTAATATGACTCTTTTTTCAAACATTTCGTCTGACAAACGGTTTGCTTTCGGACAATTGATCATTGTCGCGTACGAAAACATACGTTCCACAGGTGCAGAAGAAGGTAGAGGGGTATTAAATTTTAAAAATATTTCTTTAATTTCCTTATGATTATTTAATATTTGAAGTTCTCTGCTGTCTTCTGCCAAAAAATGAGTGACTATAAGTTCAGCTTTGGATCTTGGTTCACTGCTCTGGTTGTCTGAATCCGAACTTGATTCTATTTCAAAATAGTCATCCTCCCTCGACTTCGTTGATGGTCTTTCTCGGGATAATTGATTAGGTATTATCTTTACGACTTCTTTTACGAGTAAATTTTTCATTTTACTATATTCTGCCTGGCTAATTAATGATGTCCATTTCAATTTTTTATATTTAGGATGAGAAACGGCAGCTAAAGCAGCATTTTCAGCTTCAGGTGCCGAAATTTTCAGAAAACCTTTAAACCTTGTTTGCACACTTTTGAGGTAAGTTTCAGTCAGAGTGTTGCAGTACTCATAGTCTCTTGTTTCAGTTAAATTTGTCAACTTTTTCTTCAACGAGAGTATAGTTGGCAAAAATATTCCGTAATAGGTTGCGTTTTCACCTTGAAGAATGTCAAGCGCATCAGCGACAGGTTGAGTACATGACAGGTATTCTTTTATATAGGTAAATTCAGATTCCCGAAGTGGATTTTTTATGTTTAAAGCTCTGTGAAGTGTTGCAGATTTATCTTTTATGGTTGCGATTTTTTTCAAGGCATCATAAAGGCTATTCCACCTTGTTTCTACTGGCCTATTTAGAGTATGGCCAAGAATATTTTGTAAAATTTCAGCCGATTTTGGCCTATTTGCAGCTTTCCATAATGTGTTACATTTTTTGATTGTTTGGTCATGCATTTTCGATAGCTCCGTTTCCTGTTTTTCTAGTATTTTGTTAGCGTCGGTGGCACAAAGGCTCAAAGTATGTGAAGCGCATCTTAGGTGTAATGGCAAACGAGTCTCTAAATGGGTAATTGTTGAAGAAAGGTCATTAAGATACGTTAATTCGTCGTCTGTACTATCAGTATCGGAGTCTTCATCACAAGAATCAATAGTGTTTTGCTCGTTTGAAACATTGATACGATGTATACCGAAACTTTTAAACGCTTTCACAAAATTGCTGCCGTTGTCTGTAACACAAGCCACAACGTTTGTGCTAGTTAAGCCATACCTTGAATTAATTTCTTGCAACAATTCGTATATTTTGTCAAAACTATGAGTGCCTTTAAAACGTTGACATGCTAATGCCCTTGAGACACGCTTTAAACTATGTGAATCAATCCAGTGTGCTGTTACACCTAAAAAGCTTCTTCGACGTCCAGACCAAATATCAACTGTCGTACAAACGTGTTTCACTTGATTTAGTTCTTGTTTCACTAAAGTAGACTCTTCATCAAAGAATTTCGTAATAATTATTCCAAGTGTCCGCCGGCTCATGCTTCTTAGATTATTCGCACCTATATTTAATCGACGTAAAATTTGTTGGAAGTAAGGGTCTTCAGTGCACTTTAGAGAAATCATTGAGTTGACAAAATACTTAACAATATCTCGATCGAATTCAGCTTGAGAATATGAGGGTACATTTGACGATCTTCGTGGTGATAGTTCGTTTGACGAACTGGAAGTACGAACGTTTTTCGATCTTTTAGTTTTAATATATTCTTGGTATTCTTGTATGGTTTCTTGTCCATGTTTCCGTTTTAAATGTGTTTTGAAATTGGATGTACACAATCTCGAGCCTTTTATTTCTACTTTGTTAGGCAGACATTTCTTGCAAATGGCGACTATTTTATCAGTTCCTGATGAATCATGAAGTATCTCAAAGAATTTACCGTCAAGTATAGTGGGTTGCACTGAAGAAATATTCCTTGGTGACGGTAATGTCGATTGACCTGCAGACACAGATTCGTCCACTGAACTGTCATCTTCTAAAAGTAGTCTTGCACTTTCATTCATTGTACGTAACACAAAAGTTTTTACATTAATCACCAAAATACATACGACTTGTAATCTTAAGAAAATGTTACGTGCTTACAATACAAAAGGTTAGAAGTAACTGAAGGGGGCGGGTGAAGCGAGGTGGCTAGGAGCAGCGACGCACGAGCACAATACATAGAACCCCCCCGCTCCCCCGCACATTATTCTTACTACTTCCTGATGCAACTGTGCGATGCAAGCATGCGACATTTCATATTCAAAGCAATTATAATTGTAATATAATTAAATACTATGTAATTAGGTTGCATTGTAATCAAATTATTTCATAATTAAATACATTGTAATTAATTTCATAGCACATCCAAAGTAATCTAATTACAATGTAATTGAATAATATGTAATTAAATTTCATTTTAATCAAATTATTATGTAATTCAATTATTAATTAGATTACATAACTAGTTACGCCCATCACTGACCTGAACAAATATGAGACCCTTGAAACCGCAAAAAGATAAAATCGGCTGTTCCATACCTTTGTATGGAACATCAAAGACAGTGCTCCACCAGTTCTGAATCTTACCACTTAAATACATGATAATAATCGTATTTATTCATTTATTATTTGCAGAAATGGCCTAAACCTAAACCACCGCCACCGCCATGTCCACCTCCACCAACTCCACCAAAGAAATGTTAAGGTATTCAATTATCTATACAACGTGCAAGCATACAATTGTATCCATCATAAATAAATATTTACCGTGAAGACAGTTGTTTATTTTTCAAATAATAAGTAATTTTAGTAGGTATTGTTTTATGATAGTTGATATTTTCTTTTCCTAAATTACCCTAGGCTGTAAAAAACAAACGGTTTTTCTTCGTTGTTTAGTGTTTAGAACGGCTTCCTCGACTGCCTATATTCAGCAGTGGGATAAGGAATAGGACTTTCTGGACTTCTAAGTCAAACTCATTTTTTTATCTTGAAGGCAGGTGCGCAGTGTGACTTAGGATTTTTTATTGTCTCACTGCTAATATCTATAACTACCTAACAGTTTGGGACCAAATTGGCCGTATTAGGTACTAACCAGAACCAGGGACTTGAATAGTTACTCAAAAAAACGTTACGCGTAGTTCCGGTAACGATAATTTGTACGTTCCACCGGGATCGTAACACAATTAATTCCTGGACTATAACGATACTGACAAACTGAACGAAATCCTAAACTGTTCACTAACAATATATCGTTATTAGTATAACGATATAATAACATTATTCATTTCGTATTCATACTCAACTTTGTCAGGGTAATGACATAAAAGATGCCGGAAAAAGTATGAAAAATAACGTTACAAATGAATCTGTAACGTTATATACAAGCGGATAAGCTTAATGTTACTAATACCTATAACGTTACTTATAATATTGTTCTACGAAAATGATATTCTATAACGTTTTTTTTTGTAACGTTATCGATATTTTTAGGTTTTGAAAGAAAGAAAGAAAGAATTACGTTTTGCGGCAAACGACACATAAAAATAAAAACAAACAACGGAAAAGTAAAAATAACATCGGCATCGTTACAAATTGATAGATTTTGAAAGTTTTTAATTACGGGAAATGACTTTCAAATTTTGGAACGTTATACGTTAACATTAGTGGTAACGGAACGAAATTCATTTCGTTTTCAAGTCCCTGGTACTAACTGCAGTAACTGCTGCCCGCGACTCGTCTGCGTGTATCATTTTTTATTTCAAACATCCAAGATGAAAAGTAGCCGATTTCCTTCTCCAGGTCCCAGGCTACCTATCTGTCGAACTTCCTGACGATGGGTTCAGTGGTTTAGGTACACAGGTGATTCCGTTTATCTACTCGGATACTTGTTTCCGCATATCCACCTTATAGGGTGGATTTTTAGTCCAGAAGTGAAAAAGTAACACCGTACTTTCGCATTTATAATATTAGTATGGATATCAACAACAGGAAAACAGTTATCCTGAAACTAGGAAAAGAAACACCATTTTGAAACAAAATATATTTAATACGATCTTCATTTTACAAATTCTCGTTCAGTAACTGCCTATTCGGCTTCAACTATAACTATAATAAGTCTGGGCTTGTAAATGACACAACCGTATAAGAAAATGTTCTACATTAAACCGTTAGCGCCTTAAAAACAAGGAACGTTAGGAGCTATTTACACAAACTTATACACTTAACATGAGGCTCCCACGACCGATTATATTTAATTGAGGGCTAGCTCAAATATAGCTTGGGTAGGAGATTAAATTATTGTCAGTAAGGAGGTACTGCGTTTATATAAACAACTATTAAAACTATATTAGTTTAACCCATCAAGACCTGCTTACCTCTAAAGGAAAGAACGAGCGTGACGTGTACGTAACATTTTAAATCGAAAATTAAACTTCAGTCAATGAGCATTAGGAAAATCTCATCAATGTAAATATATTTAGTACTTGTTACAGCTTTTTTTATTACTACAAGAATAACACGTCCGTAAGTTTTTACGATTTTATTTTTAGAAGTGCCCCCATTTTAGACAATATTTCTTTTTAAAACCGAAATGCGATAAGAATTTACTCCTTATCGTAAGTCGTGTCCTTCTATGCTGATAATGTCGCACAGAAGGATATTGTATTATCAATAAAGTAACGAACAGTGAAAATAGCTGTCAAACGATAAAGGGACTGTTTTGTAACGACATAATTATAGTTTATTACAATACAGTGAAATTCTTTTTATATGTTATACTTTTAGGGGAAGTCCCCGGTGCGGTTTTTAATAAAGGGTTTAACCTGCAAGTGGGTTATCTGAAGCATCATTTTGGGCATTGAAAGGGTGATTGTATTTTTTTTGTCAGCAGAAAACAAAATATATACTTAGTTGAATAATTAATATTATGTTGCGGGGAACTTTACCTAACAGTTGCAAATAAAACAAGGGAAAGAAGTAATGTTAATTAGCGTCAAATAATTATGTTCTGTCTTTGATATCAATTTCCTTCTCGCTTTAAATCTGTCTACTGGCCCGATGGCACTATAAAAAACAAGAATATTGAATAACAGCTAGTAAGTTAATTATAATCGGTCGTGGAACATTCTTGTTAAAACCTAAATATGTATATAAAAATAACTAAAAATTACCTACACTCTGTAACTGATATGCTTATTGCGGTGTAACTTTGTCCCCTTTTCGTAAAAAAAAACATTTTTAATTCCTTACAAAAAAATAACTCACTGGCAACACTGATCCGAATTAGTGCTGAAACATTATTTTTCATTAATATAGTTGAGAAAAGTTACACCTGTGGTGACAAAAGTTTAAAATATTCGCATTTTTATTAAAATATTTGAAAGTATAGTGATGTCTGAAGCTGCTTTTAAAGTTTTGAATAATTACTTTTCTTTTTACGTTGGTTGGTCTGCAGTCTAGCTTCGTCAGCACGAATCAATGTTTGCATTTATAATAAGTGTTACCATCTTACAATTCTTTCGCGCCATACCGCCATTAATTTCGAATCGAAATGACCCAATAAAATGGCGTGTAAAAAAAAAAGACAGGCTTCAATGTGTTGCCAATCAAAATATTATCGAATATTAGTTAATAAATTCCAATCGCGCAAAATAGTTTCTGATTGATCAATTTTATAATTTGATAGACATTTGATACGAAAATTAGAAGATTTGGAACATATTTTACATTATTTTGTTCAAATACAAAGTTGTTTATCAAAACTATTGACAGTCAAATTCACTCAATATTTTAACAGCAAGGCGAAAACGTACAACTGTTTAATCACCATGTATTATTTTTTTTAAAGGTCTTATCGGCGAACTCAAGGTGTTGCCTTGTTTACAATCTTCATTATCTTTGTATTCACCCATAAAGCTGCATTTACATGTCCCCCTTTATTCATAAATGTTGCTTAAAGTTAAATAATTAAAAGAGACTGTTTAACCATACATTTTTTGACGTTTCAACGTCTCTTTAATCATCATTTCTAAATAAACCCTTAAATGGTTCTTACCTGTGGAATACCTAAAATAAAATTGAAGCAACAAATGATTTGCACCGTCTAAACAGTGTTTGTACAACTTTAATTGATGCTTCAACGTATGGTATGCCACGGACATTTAAATTTCAGCGTGTAAATCAGGTTTTATTGTTTAGTTATAGATCAGGTTGTAGATAATTTTGCTCAGACGCCATATTAGATCCTAGGAATTGATCATCAATTTGATTGATCGCTCGAGTTCGCGGATAAGATAAACAAAAATGGTAATTTTTTTCTCAAATGTTCAATTTACTTATTCACATCACAATGATTTAAATTGAATTGAAATAACGCCAAAAATGCGTTATTTCCTTACATTAATAGTTAGGTACAATTTGTTCTATATTAATGCCATAATATTTCGTTTTTGGCTGAATACAACTACAGATAGACGAAATTAATCATCATTCAATCGGTGTTGATTCATTTAATCCCGAACATGACATTTGTTTATTACAGTGAAATGGGATTTAACTAATAAAATCGGCTAGAAAACAATGTTATGTATTTACAGCAACGATTTGAATATAGAACAAATAGCTTTAATATAAACTACAATGAAATCTAGGACAACCCAGACATAAGACAGTGTTACTATGACTTAAAAAGTACGTATACAAAGCCTACTTTATTGGTGAATTTAAAATAATTATAAATTTAATTATTTTACTAGTAAGAAATCACTAAACGTAGTGATGATCTACAATCGCACAATCGCTGGTGGCGCCATCTATACGTCACGAAGTTTTAAAAATAATAAATAACTACTGTCTTATGCTTTGAAGTACACTGTCTCGGACAGATATTGGCTGCAAAAAGCTGCTAAGTAGTTCCACTATCAGTCTTAGTGTCCAATTAGTGCCCATTGGTCACTAACAGGTACCGGAAAGTGTACATATTGGTACTTTTTAGGACAATCGCTACGTGATAGGGACCAACGGGCAAGTATCGATAGAAATGCATTCAAATCTAATAGGTATGTTAGCAACAACAGAATTTGTTCCATCCATCTGTCAATTTCACGCGAATCTCGTTCTTTCATCGAATACAATAGAGTTTAAAACTGCGTGTATTGAAAGATGGTACAGTTACCGGGGATACAAAGCATTTCTTCGCCTAATTATGGACGGACACATAATTGCTCTTTCATATATAAATTAAGGAGTTTCAACACTAATTCGACATCCCGACGTTTTAGTTAGCCTCGACAGACAATGTCGTCTCGTTCAGTGAGTAATTGAATAACTTATAGTGTGTTCTTGGTAAGAAACGATTAAAAAGTGTACATAATAGACGTTAGGGCTTGGACCATTTAATTCTACACAGGACTTGGTGAGGGCACAGTTTCTTGTAGATCCTGACAATACTAGGGTTATAATTAGCTGCGTTACCGTTACCCTGTATTTTCATATAGAGGGCTTGTCAAATATTGCTCTAAACGAAACGACACAGTGAATCAGGCATGTGAATTTATAAATTGTTTATTGAAATAATATTTTTTGGCACTGTCATCTAAACCGCTTCCGCGGATCAAGTATTTCACACGATTATCTCAACATTAAATATTTACACCATGTATACCCTGAATTTAACAATATAACCATGATTTTAAAGTAAAATATACTATACGATGACGATGATATTTAAATACACCATGTTAATACTGTATTTACAAAAATATGATATTACTATAACGTTTTTAGTGTTGCCCGTTATTTTGACAAAATTAATATCAGCTGATAATCATAGAAAAACTCGATATGATTTTTTTAGAACAACCTCGCCTAAAAACTTGCTATCGTCATACCGAATTTCTACAATTTGGATTCGCTAGTTTGCAAATATTTCTACTATTTTAGTAATAAGCAAAACAACGGGTAACACGAAACATTTTTCTATAGTTCGGTCTGATTTTTGACACATATTTGTACATTATATTTTGTTTAGAGGGAACTGGAAGGTGGAATGAACGGTGGTTCATAGATTAAAGTCGAGAAACATTTATTATATATGATGCGATCATTATCGTATCTCCACTTGGTTTGAAAATGATTTTAAACATAAGGCTTCAGATTGATTCTTATTGGGACATTTTTATGGTTCTCGAAATTGATCTATGAATCCTCTAAAATTCTAAATGTGCGTACACTTTCAGGCACACTTGCAAAGCTGTCATTGAATTTATTTTAGGTAAGTATATGTATTGTTATTCGTAACTTTAGAGTTTCGTTCAAAATGCACGCACTTTTAAAGTAGGTACGTTCGAATTCAATAATATTTCTTATTACATTATTTTTGCGTAAGTAGTTTACACCTTCCTTTATTATTTATTAATACGACGGATTTCGACAAAACATGACGCGTTTTAAAAGACTAGCAACACGCCACTAAGTTTATTTTGTATCTTTATATAATTTTAGGACGTATTTTGCCCGTATATTATGAGTATACATATATTTTATGATGTAAAGTAAAGATAAATAAAAAATGCTCTTTCAAAAGTAAATAAGTAATAATTTTAAATAATTATGTGACTTTGTCGAAATTTAACGAAATATAGCAATTGAATCTTTG
Source organism: Luperina nickerlii (assembly GCA_963855955.1). Taxonomy (NCBI): domain Eukaryota; kingdom Metazoa; phylum Arthropoda; class Insecta; order Lepidoptera; family Noctuidae; genus Luperina; species Luperina nickerlii. Next base: position 21,046,767 of record OY979669.1, read on the forward strand.
TATAGTTAAATTATAAATTAGGTCCTAAACGCAATCAGTATTCCACTGATAAAGTAAAATATTTAGTTCAGTACTATCATCGTAGCCAACATATAAATTGTTTTATTATGACAACTTAACTTTAAATTTAAATTATGTACATACTTAAAGTAGCTGTAAACTGGCAAGTAATATTTAATACTGGAAACATAAAAATAAATTATAAAGTTATTGAAACATAACCTAAAATTAATTATTATTTACAGGTTGCAACACTGCTTCTGATGTGTTAGCGAAACCAAAGTTCAGAACGCGATGCCGTCTATAATATTTAGACTAAAAACGACTAAAAGGCCTTCATAATATACGGATAGGCCACGTTATAAAGGACTATTTAACCACACATTGACTATATCACCGAACATTTCGACTAATCTCCTCAACAACCTTCTTTGTAATCTCAATTTCCGCCTTTATTATAAATATAAATAAAGTACGAAGTTACGATCAGTCAAACAAATGTGAATTTGTGTCGATGACTCGCCGTGAGTACAGCACGGCTCGTCTGAAACATAGGCGCCGTCCTCGACGGGACATCATTGGCACTAGCCTTGGAAAATACTGATTTTATAATAATTGTGATCAAATATTCTTAACGCGTGAATAATGGATCGTTCGCGGCTGCGCGCTGGTTGCGACAAAAATATTCTCTTCTGTAAACACTATGGAAGTCACAAGTCTGCGGGCGTGTGGGCCCGGAGTGAGTTAACACATGAGTTCAGCACTGCCTGCGAGGGTCCGTCACTATCGCGGCCATGTCCAGCAGCTGGCCGCAGTAGCTCGCCACGTCCCCTGCTACGTCAGCCGGCGCTCGGGCCGCACGGCCCGCGCGGCCTAGCGCTATGACTTCTTGTCGAACAGCGGCAGCTTGGAGCGCACGGCTCCTTCGCACACCATGAGGCGCTGCTGCGGACACTTGCGCGCGTCGCGCGGCGCCAGGCGGTAGCGCGAGTGCCCGCGCGAGCGCTCGCACGTGAAGTCCGCGCCCTTGCGCTCGAAGTACTCCACTATCTTGCTGATCTGCGCCGAGCGCACGTGGCGCGGCACTCGCTCGTCGCAGTACAGGCTGTCGGAGCCGGCCAGCGACGCCACGTCCTCCGAGCTGTCCGTGTACACGCTGGACGTGCGCACCGCGGCCGCGCGCCCGCGCCCTTCCTGCGCCGCCTCGCGCACGCAGCAGCAGCGCGCCAGGATGTGGTACTCGCAGAGCCGCTCGGCCGAGCCGGTGTCCGGGTCGGTGTCCGGTCGGCCGCACAGGAAGGGCGAGCCGTCCGGCGCATCGTCCTCGTCCAGGCTGCGCAGCGAGCCGGCGGTGGCCGGCGGCGCCTCGTCGTCGGGCGCGCGCGGGCGCGGCGTGCGCGCGTCCAGCGCGCGGTCGTACTGCACGAGGCAGTCGCTGCACAGGCGCGCGCGCGCCTCGCCGGCCGGCGGCGCCTGCGCCTCGCGCCCGGCCGCGTCGCCCGCGCCCGCGCCCCCCGCGCTCGCGTCGCCGTCGCTCGCGTCGCGGCGCCACCACCAGCAGCGATGGCAGCCCACCAGCGAGCACGGGCACACGGCGGCGCGCGGGCGGCCCGCGGCGCCGCGTTGCGGACACAGCTCCTCGTTGGCGACGGAGAAGATGCCCGACTCGCACGAGCCGCGGCGCCGCAGCTCCGTGCGGCCGGCGCGCGCGTCCAGCGAGCCGCGCCGCGACAGCGCGGGCGACGACGGCAGCGAGGCTGCGCGCGCGTCGTCCGACAGGTCCAGCGCGCGGGACTGCGCGCGCGGCGGCGAGTGCTCGGCGCACGAGGCGGAGCCGGGGTGCGGCTCCAGGATCTTCTTGACGCCGCGGAAGGTGTCGAGCGGGCGGCGCGCGGGCGTGGGCGCGGCGTGGCTGTCGCGCAGCAGCATGATGTGCGCGAGGCGGTGCAGGCGCTGCAGGCGCGCGGGCGCGGGCGGGGGGGGCGCGCCCAGGGCCCAGGCGGGCGGGGGGGGCGCGCCCAGCGCCCAGGCCGAGCGGTGCGCCGCGCGCGCCCCCCCCGCCCAGCCCGCCGCGCCCCACTCCAGCTCCGACAGCGAGCGCCGGTGCTGGGCTGCACGAAAAAAAAAAATGTAAAAAAAAAGTAGTTACTGGGGCTCGCACAGAAATAACACAAACTAAATACATAGAATGACCCATCACATAGAAAAATAAAAGACAAAAGTACACAGTCTGGCAATAAATACTGTTACAATTATAAATAAGAAAAATATTACATTTGAATTTGGAATCTGTCATTTTTATACGATTGTTCATTAAGTTTTCCAATTTTGGCGTCAATACATTGTACAAAATTTTGCGATATTAAAATGGAGTGGGGTGATAAAGAGAACCGAATCGCTGTGATTGCATTACACAAAGTTGGTATGGAGCCAAATGCAATGTTTAAAACTCTCTATACGCCATTGGTATTAATAGGTACAATGAGACCTCCTCTGTTTGTGACAGAAAAAGATCTGGCCGTCCACGTAGTGTTCGTATGAAAACGGTGGTCAAAGCAGTAATTTCTTTTCTTCGTGACAACATTTATGGCAAGACTAGGTATATAAAAAACAGAAAATCCTGTACGAGGCCAAAAGGCTCTTATCTCAGCATGATACTGCGAAATTAAAAAATAAATTTCGCAGCGTATCACACTCCAAACAATTACACAACCCCCCTTAAAACAGAAGCAGGACATCAGTGATCAGTAACCACAAATGACAAGTAGCAGAAGACGTAGGTACCCACCCAGGTCGAGGTCGTGCCGCGGCGAGCCCTCGGAGCGGAAGCGCTGCGGCCGGCGCCAGGCGGACAGCCCCGGGCACGAGCGCGGGCCCGACGTGTCCGCGTCCTCGCTGCGGGCACACGGGACACTGTCAGTACTATGCACACTTCACGAACAAAAAGATACAATATTTTTAAGAAATTCTTTGAAATAGAATAATAGCACAATTAAAAATTCACCTAAATATGCTTAACTGTTTGATTCCGCGGCACATTATTCAGCAGAAACATGCGCGAAACCTCAACTTTGGAGCCAAAATGTCACGAGTTGCATGTTAACAGTGTTCCTCCACTCCTCCAATCTTGATTCGAGTCCATTCGATTGAGTTAACAGTGAAGACGGACAGCGAAGTCATATCTGCTCTTTTTAACACTCTGCAGTCACATAGCGCTATCCCACTCTGTCATACATACCTCTCATAATTATTGGAATTTAGCGAACCCCAGGCTGCGTCGTCGAGGCTTTCCTTCACTTCGGCCAGCTTGTTCACTATTTCTGGGAATAGCGGACGCGCTTTTGGCTCATACTGTAACAAAAAAGATTACAATTTAAAATAACTGCCCCTCATACAAAAAATTTTAATAAACAGTCCTCCAGACCGTATTTCGGCCACGGCGACCAATCTCATCGGAGGTTAGCCTTCGGCGCGGGAGATATTATAGTGCTCAAGTGTGCGCGCGCGCAGACACAGGTGCACTTCCTCTTCCCTCACTCTGATAGTCCGATGGGACGGCAATCCGACACGACCGGAGAGAGATCAGGCGCAGGACCAACGGCTTAACGTGGTTTCCGAGGCACGGGGGTATCACACCGCCAACTTCCAAACTCCGGACTGTTACTAAGAAATTCCTAATGGGAAAACTGAATAACACTTTGCTCGAGACGGGAATCCAACCCAGGACCACACGCTCACTCACTCACGTTCACTTTGCCACTTTCTGGACACAATATTTAATTTAATATATATCGGAGTTTAATTTAAGTAATGTTCCTATTTGGAAAATCGCACTGAATTTCATACGTTCAGGCATTGTTTTAGGATTCAATTTTGCTTGTAAAGTCTAAACACAAAACCTTACAGCAAAATTAGAAGACTTTTAGAGCAATCCCTCAAAAAAGATGATTGTGGGTTATAGGCGTGTGATGCGGAGAAATGAGGAAACTGTCGTGAGGAAAGTTTTAAGTACGAATGTGAATGGCGACAAGAGTACAAACGATGGCTGGATTGTATGAATGATAGAGAAAAAGAAAAAGAAAAAAAAAAGAAAAAGAAAAGAAAAAGAAAAGAAAAAAGAAAAGGGCCTAGAAAAGGGGTGACTACCGAGATGACGACTAATGGAAAAGTATGAAAAAAAAAGACATATTGTTGTATATTTATTGTTAATTAAAACGGTAACACCAATTACATTAATTAACATAGAGATTTGAACAGGTATGGTATACAAAAATATTTCAAATACATACTAACATTTAATAGAGGACACACTAGCATACTTCTTTTCACAAAACATCAGACATACACGCACAATTCTACTCCATTCATCGACAAACAGATCACATTCAGGATTGGTGGTCAGGAGGGCGTTACGCATCCATAAAGTACGACACGCTGGGGACTCGGCTCTGGCGACAGTTTTACACATGTTGCGCCGACCTCATGATGATAATGGGACAGTTGCACCTGAATGGTACATGTTCGAGAGTGTAGGGATTAGCAGACACAAAAATCGGCCTATGGGCAACAGTGGGTAAGGTCGGGTTACAAACGTAACGGTAATGATGAAATAACTCACGATGCAACAGTTGAAGGTAAGTCTTAGGAAGTCAGGCACGGTGTCCTCGTCGCAGAGCTCCACAAACGCCATGTAGTTGAGGCCGAAGTTGTCCGTGCGAGGCAGCACGTCCGGGTCGGCGTCCACCTGGAAACGAATAGAATTTTATAGAAACCCTAGCGACCCAGCCATGCTTCGCACGAGTGCAATGGCGACATATCAAAACATCCGTGATTGCTGTGCTAAATCTAAGTTACATATTAATGTATTGTACACATAAATCTTCCGGAATAAATACTCTAAATGATGGTGAAAACCACATTTAAATTCATTGTACAGTTTAGAAGATCTAAGTGGTCACACAGATACGAAAAGCGACTTTGTTTTAAATTTCTTTTGTACGAAGAAGTACATTTGACATGGAAGAGGTAGAAAAAAGATGCTGCAAAAGTTTGTGATCAACCAGGTTTCACCTTTCAGGCAGCTGACGAAAAGCCAGTTACACAACTACCCGAATCCCTTGGTCATGAGCTGGTCACTTTAACGTAACTGTCCTATGAGCCAGTCGGCGTGTAATAGACCGGTGCGAATAAGCTGGCTCCTCATCCAAGGCGCAATTCCCGTATATTTAAGGGCGTTTGGCGTAAACGCCCTTAAATATACGGGAATTGCGCCTTTGATGAGAGACAAGGGCTTGAACGTGTTTGTTTAATGACGGGAATTATCCTTCTGATCTATTTGAATCTGCTGCTGAACTCACCCTGGCGATAAGTTGGCACAGTATGATCCCGTAAGAGAATATGTCGGAGCGATGGTCGTACCATCGCCCGCGCAGGCACTCGGGGGACATCCACCAAGGGGAGCCCACGCTCGGCAGCCTGTAGCCGTTCCTGGAAAATAATAGACAAGACATTAAACTTTATGACCTCTATGACTTAGGATTTAACTTTGTTCTCCCACAAGGTGGACCGACGAACTTGTGAAGGCCGCAGGAACCCGCTGGATGCGGAAAGCACAGAACCGGTTGAAGTAGAGGTGCTTGGGGGAGGCCTATGTCCAGCAGAGGACGTCTTTCGGATGAAATGATGACGATGATTGTAATTTAGGGCGAATTTCACCAATGAAGAATTCAAGAGCTATCGTCAATATTCCGTAACAATGATGACATTGACAGCTATTGAACGCGGTTTAGCTATGCTGATCGTGTTCAGTTTCATTGGTGAAATTCGGCCTCAGTATTAAGGGGTGTAGGACTGTAGGGTAAAAGGGGATGTTAAAAGAAGGGCTTACGAATCTTCACGAGTCTTTTCAAATGGGAATATGTCGATGTAAAAGTAAAACTTTATAAGTTAGTAGCTGATCCGTCAAAACAAGTGGCAAGTTTAATTTTTCGAACGCACATTGTAGTAGCGACAACTGTTAAATAGTGTTGTTTTTCAATCTTAGTTCGGGCTCCGAACTAATCTTATGCTCGCAGGAGATACGGAGTAGGAAATGCTTGTAAATACGGCGGAGCTACGGATTTCGTGTTTAGGGAGTAGACCCCCTGCAGTGGATGTCTTTCGACTGAAATGATTATGATAATGACTTTTAACGCACTTAGCGCCGGTGTATACTACGGTACCGAGGTACCTCTTTTCCCATGCCGGGGTATCTTTAATGATACACCCAGGTACCTTATGTTCACGGGCCGGTTTATAGTTGCCTATACATCGTTTCATACATTTTATAAGGCGATTCGATGGGCTGGCCCTGGAGAATACGCCAATAGTTCTGGGTTGGACTTTTAGCCCATATGACTGTTGGCGTTGAGTGTGTAGAAATTTACGAGATACGCCTAACTAGTGTGTAAAAAGGTGAAACATCAGTAGAACACGTAACTAACTATGATCAAGTTTAAATCAACAAAAAAAAATTACATGACGATTAATTTAATAGATTTTCAAACGTGTCAAGGGGACCATATGTAATTTAGGACATAGCTCACTTCGCAATTTCCATAGGTACAATATTATAGTGAGTGAGTAATTAATGTACGCTGACTATCGGCGTGTCTTTGCACGCAAAGTAGCGTGTGCAATATCGAAGCGTGAGCAAGACAGCACGTGACAGCTTAATTGTAAAATATATTGTATTTTTTCCACTTACTTCGTCTATAAGATGTGGTAATTGGTATTATTTACGTAATATTTAGTCGTATATCAATGTCGTTTCGTTTTATGTATTCTAATTTAGTTGCGTGAGTCGCACCTATGAATGTAAGGCTCGGATCATACAAGAATCAATTTTGTTAAGATACTAGAATAATAGGCTTATCGATTTCATTCAATATTCTTAATAGAACTTTCAATAAAATTATATAATATTTTCCGGATCTGAAGTGTATTAGTACGGCACTTGGTACAAACAGAACGAATTCTTGTATTACTTCTTTTATCAGAAAGGGAAAGTTACGAAAAAGATATAATATGAATATTGTTAAGTTGGCTTTTTGATGAAATAAAGAATTTGATTTGAATTTGACAAAAAAAAAAACTACTATGAAAGCATAATATCCTACAAAAATATATGCACATAACTCCTAAGAAAATAAACAGCGTATATATTCGTAAACATGCGTGTCTGCACACATTAGGACGAGTGCGTGTACGCAATCACTCGCACACAAGCGGAACGTCGCGCGTCGTTTACAACGCACAATTACACACGAATCTATCGTCTTCCTCAAACGGCAGAAATATGGCTTTATCTGAGAAAAAAAAATCGCGTGTATACAGTCTTCACTACGATGTTTAACGGAGATAGTTTCAAAGCATTTTATAACAAAACATGGCGTTTGTATTTCTCGGAAAGGTAATCAGAGATGTAAGTACCAATAGTATTCTCACCATTCATCAGTTATTTTTTAAGTCTTATCCCATGTCAATTCACGACAAACCCTTTGACTGCATTTGTTGTTACTTTTTTTTCATTTATTAATTTTTTGTTTTAATTGTTTAGTAGATATGCCACTCTGTTAATTAGTATGAGGCCACTAAGTGGGGCTAGGTGACCTGTAACACAGGGTTTTCCTAAACCTACATCAGGCACCAGCTCTCACAATGTGAATTTATATAGTTCAAAACTGTTAAGAGGAATTGCTGTCGGAGAGACTTTTGAAAAAGTTTTGGCTTCGATTCGAGGTTTGGCTCTCGCCTATTGCCTCCTCCAATATTGGACCAATTTAAAATATATTTCATAAACTGAATAAGAAGGATATTACAATATCCTTCTTATTCAGTTTTTGAAGTGAAAACTTCTTTAGCGGCGCTGTGTACTTTTTTTGGAATGGGTAAAAACTTCTAAATTCGCGTCAGGTCACGTGACCCTGATCGAAAATTCGTAAGACGTAAAACGTAAGACGCGCGTTGTTGAGGACAGCGCCATCTATGCACATCGGGAAGAACTACGAGGGCCTCGCGTACTAACTACGTAGTTCATCCAACAACGACGAGATGGCGCTGAACCACGGATATATAACTGACGACGAGCTCCATGCGAGCGGCTTGCTTCTCTTACCACTGCCGCGACCAACACCACGAACTGAAGTCTATCCTGTGTGCTTATTTGTAAATCTGAATAAATTCCTTTCACGAGAAGAATAAACCAGTCACTTTGGTCATCATACCTGATTTGCAAAAAACCCTATAAAATAAGGAACACACCTTAACACGCGTGTTTTGTTTATAAGACGATTCACAAAATACACTCGTAATTGTTCAAGTTTTCACTTCTGTCGGCACTACCGGAGTGCCAGTGTTTTTTTTACTGTCTCCCTGTTTTTCTTGTTTCATTAAAAGTTGTCAAATTTGTACCAGAGAGAAAACAGACGCGAGCGCGTCTATGGAGAATAGACCACCCGCATTACCTCTTAAGTGCTGCAAAACCATTGTGAGAGAAAATGAATACACTTATATTATATTATAGGGGGCGAACGTTGCCATTAACGGGACCTAAACTCTTAACTCCGGGTTGCTACTGAGAAACTCCACAAGGGAAAACACAAATTTTGCCTGACCTTGAAATCTATCCCAGGAGTACATTCTCAGCGTTAATAGTGTAGACCAGGGGTGGCCAACTTGGTTAGACCTAAGATCTACTGTTCACTAACGACACCCTAGGCGATCTACCAATTACATACTTCTTTTGAAATCTTAAATGAAACAGCATAGTTCAGTACACAATTATGTAGTATTTTTTATTTTATTAATAGGAAAAATATAACCCGTAACTCCGCTAGTCTGTCGTCAACTGACTGACGGATTGACAACCGCCCGCGCCTCACTTCAGCGTCCCATACGCTTCCCGCTTATTGTTATCGCGCACCGAAAACAAAAGAGAGCTAAACTGAATAGAAGAGAGGATAAATAACGTGACGGAACGGCGATTGAAAAATGATACAAGATGATGTGTTCAGCAGTTAGTGATTAGGTACGTTGCGCAGTCTGTTCTACGCATTCATATTTTTTTCCTTGCTACGATCGACTGAACTAATAGTCGCGATCGGCTGGTTGGCCACCCCTGGTGTAGACGATACGGACAGTAGTTTCGGTGGATCTTGGGATCAGTCCATGAAGATAGCTTATCGAGTCTAAACCTCACCGAAAGGGAAGGATTACACCAATTACGAGTAGTAAACCGTAATTGGCCATTATCTTGGGCCAGAATCAGTGGAATCCCCTCTAATTGGTTTGGGTTACGGGGCTCAGACGTTATTTGGCCTGTGCGAAATTATACTGATTTTCAGCCAGGTTGGACCAATAAAAGAAACAGAATAGTTAGGTATGATTCCGATCTCGGCAGCACGCAGCAGTGCTGCTGCAGCACTATTTGTCCCATATATTCTCTATAGGTTTATATGAGACTAGCTGCACCCCGCGGATTCACTCGCATAAGTGTCGATCCCCTGGCAATATCAGGATAAAAACTATCCTATGTCCTTCCCCGGGATGCAATCTATCTCTCTGCCAAATTTTATCGAAATCCGTTCAGTGATTTAGGCGTGAAAAGGTAACATACAGACAGACAGAGTTACTTTCGAATTTATAATATTAGTATGGATTACATTCCGAGCATGACAGCAATGCTGCGCGACATTGCTGCGTCACATTGCTACTGTGTACTCAGAATGTAACATCATATAAACCTATTATAAAATGTATGGCGACCAGTAGTGACGCGGCAGGTGCAGCCGCGTGCAGCGTTGTACGGAATCATACCTTCAGTCGCCTCTGACGCCGCAATAGATGGTCACTGGACCCAAACAGTATAAGTAACTTAGATGTACCGTCGAAACGAAAAGAAGAAGAAAAAGTGGCACTCCAGGTGTGCCGACAGAAGTGAAAACAAAACAAACGTAATACTCTGCCATAACTCACTGACATATCGGATATACATTAAAACCGAGTACATCCCGAGGACAGCCGAACACATCCGAAGCGGTGTCGGTTACGGTAACAGTTCCCATCCCAAAAAACTTCGCCGCCGCGCCTAAATAAGTTTTCACTTCAAAAATATTTATTTTCTTTGAATTGCTGAAACTAACTAACTAGCCTGTAATGTCCCACTGCAGAGAAAAAGCCTCCCCTCCCTTTCCTACACAATTCTGTCTTTTGCGAGTGCCGGCCAGTACTTTTAGTAGGAGTCAAGCTCATCCCGCCGTCTACGTCTCGGCCTGCCGCGATGGCGTCGTGCGTTTAGGTTATTGCTGACTAGCTTCTGCCCGCGACTTCGTCCGCGGTCGCATCGCATCGCCTGCCCGCGCTATTACTTCGTTTTTGCTTAGCGTTCTTTCTGACTTTTTTTCCATTTTGCTCGGCTCCTAAAGGTCATAGCGTGATGTTATATAGCCTTCCTCAAGAATTGGGCTATCAAATGCGAAAAGCGCGTTCAACCAAACAAACAGTCTTCAGCTTTATAATATTAAGTATAGATACTATGGTTAAAAGTTTAGTGATTTAGATAAGTAGAACTTGGCGGCAGAAAGTGGTTTGGTGGTAGGACTTCTCCGGATGATCTCCACAAAGATCTGTACTACAACTCTGTGCTTCATAATCAGTCTATAATGATTCACTGCTGGGTCACAGGTCTTCTCTGTTCGAGAGGGATTGGCCTGTAATCTACCACGCGGGCCCAGTGCGGGTTGGTAGATGTCACATGTCTTCGAATTTTTATTACTACGATGTTTTACTTCACCGTTTTGAAAGTAGTAGTAATGAAATAATTTACACAAACTAAAGCGCTTGTCTGGGTTCGAACCCACGATCTAAAAATCGTAAGTCGGGGCCGTTACCACTGGGCCACCAGTGCTCTCTCTGTTCTTACTATTTTTTTTTATTTTTTTATTTGAAATGGGTTTGCTCTAGACTCTAGTCTAGATCAGAGATGACAGAGACAAAGTCTACGATGGAGTGAGCTCACCCAGAAGAAGCCTGTTCACTTTTACTATTCCGTGATCAACATTACAATTACATCCAATGACCGCTTTTACATAAGTTTAGGAGGAGCAAAAGCATCTGTCCCTCGTACGTTTCCATTGATATTGTAATGGCTTCATTCAGAGATCTCGTAAGGCAGCAGTACCCTCCGAGATGTAATCGATTCTTTACGGGCTATCTCCGCTGTACCGCTAGTCGGTAATGGAGTATATTCCGTGACTGCGAATTGAAGTACTGTGACTAATTAAAGACGCCATGATTTTTCTTAACGACTTCATTCTCAAGTTGAAACCGGTTTATGATTTGTGAGCACGAAATGCTACAGATTCGTCCACAAAATATTAAAATTGGTCAACCCCTTGAGAGTTCCAAGGGTTATTTATTGCCTTATGCCCCCTTGGGTGACGTAAAACATGATTGGTATTGTGCTAAGAGACTGTTGTGGTATAAAATATAAGCTACTTACACAGGATGAGGTATTCTGGCCGCGAGGCCGAAGTCAGCAACAACGGCCATATAGTCACCTTCTCCATACTTTCTTAATAATACATTCTGGAAATAGAAAACAATTTGTGGTAAGTTTAAAACTGTCCATATACACATACATACATACATACACATCACACACGTCATCGTTCGTTTTGTACATATTCTTAGGACTCGAATGTTTTTTTTTAAGTTTTCCATAATAATTTTCTTGTCTGACATGATCGCCATATTGATCATAATTATCTAAAGGTTTATTCACAACAACACAAAGAATATCGTCAACGAACGCAAATTTAAAAAGAAACAATTACAAGAGTTTTCTCAATTTCTCCATAGGGTACAGTCAGGAAAAAGCTGTTTCGCTTAGCAGTTTGACAAACTACGTTAATTTGTCATATTTTGACAAATATACAAGCTTGCAAAAAACTTAAGAAAATTTAAATTTCGCGGGCTATCTTGGCGCTTTCGCATTAAGGCTTTTGTATAAACACACATACATTGATACCAAGACAATAACTTCATTCTCACCTTAGTAGTAAGATCCCTATGGAAGACACCGAGGGAGTGTAGGTACATCATGCCTTCTGCGACGTCAGCTGCGAGGGAAACCCGAAGGGGCTGCGGTAGAGGCTCCGGCGGTTCGCTGAGGATCAGCTGTTCGAGAGAACCACCCTCCATGTACTCTGTGAGCGCGTGCAACTGACCTTCGTGCACGCAGACGCCCATGAAACTGTGAAAAAAAGAGATGAGGAGTTAGAAGAATTAAATGTTAATGCTATCAACCAGACTTATACTCAGAGTCCGGGCCCAATATCACTTGACCCAACCTGGGGATAGCATCCAGACTAATAACCACTGCTGAGCATATGTATGAGGTATGCACGCTCAACAGCCGCGATTTAGTAAAGGAATACATTTTAAATGATTAGACAACTGCTCTTGTTGTAGGAGAAAATGTATGGTAGTGAGCGTTGTGGCCTAGTCTAGCATAATTTCTTAAGCAATAAATCAGCAATTAGAGAGGAAAGATAATATATCTGTAAGTGAGAACACGTATCTAATCCCATTAATTTCAGTATCTACCCGCTTAAGTTTCACCGCGTTGCTATGGAAAATGAATGTTATTAATTGTATTGATTTAAATCACTCGATAGACAGAAATGATTATTGCCGAAGTATGTGAAAACCACATTCAATGAGGGAAAGTGAACCTATTCAAACAAATACAAAAAGAGACGTGTATGTGTCACGAAAAACTGTGGAAAGCGTAGAGAATGTACTACATAGCCCCAGAGAAGCACCCATTGAAGTGCAACCGTAATCAACTGACGATTGATTGCACCATTGTTATGATTACAAATGAGGGCATTACAAAAAATGATCTTGCATTAATTATACACTTCATTCAAGGCCTCTCGGATAATGCATGACTTGCCTTTTAACCCGATGTGTAATCTAGTTTTAATTTTGTAATCAAAATACGAGATGCATTCCGTTAATGCTCTCCCACGCGAAATATCAAGGTCGATGCACACTGGTGATTAGAAATCCGATTATCACAATAAAGTGTGTACACAATAAGCGTCGCGCGAGCATGGTCTCGAAAGTAATTGGGAAAAGATTGGAGATGCCACAATAATGATTCCCAGTGATGAGGCCACAATAGATGGCCTCATTGACGCGACCATCAACCCGCCGTACATTTAACTGAACAAATAGATGTGATCTCATTTTGAACTGTCCGCACAAATATGGTAGATCAGATAGACAAGATACTTGAACTTGAAACATTGTTGAAATATATTCATGAGCACGACAGGCACGACAAATTTTTCCGAGCTCACATGTACACATCATTATTATGCTGATTGTGTTTTACATTAACAGAGTGACGTGACCGGCGATGATATGTTACCAGACAAAAATACTAATCAAAATGCAGAGCCATGCTCCTCATATGTTGATCTATTCTCTGTACAATTTTCCTCGGACTGTGACGTAAATTTCGAAACACGAAAGCAGCAGCGCTAAGAAATATAAAAGGTAGTTGCACACAAAAATACAAAATCACACTGTTACGAGGTGATTATCGTATTGATCACGCAATGAGACAGATGTCAAGGCTTCCCCGAGTAATCATCTTTTAATCAATGCAAATTGCCAATTAAAAACCTGGCGTGCAGAGATATCAAAGAAGACTTAATTATAATGAAACTCCCATTGATAATAATAAGATAAGGTCAAAAAACAGCAACAATCGGGGAGAAAGCTAGTCTAATATTCCTAGGAAGCGGTGTTTACACGCACGCAATAAGAATACAAGAGTTAAGGTTAATTGACACTTTTAGTTTGTTTAATGTCGGTTATCGCCTTAAATTATAGATGATCATCGCAGGCGCCGTCGCGGGCACGTTGCTCAACCGTTAATCATGTGGCTTTTAATGCTTTTATATAATTCGACGTTTGGCTCTTCTTTAGAGATTTCTTCATACAGTTTTGTAAAGTATGTTTTATTATTTAAATGCGTTGGCTTCTGAATGTGTGCTACATTAGCTGATGCGAAAATAAAAACAGTAACTGAAAACAGAGCAGCTGCGCTAGATGGATGAGAAAAAATGCAAGACAAACAATCGGCACAGTGCAAGCATTGTTTTTATTTCCGAAGATAAGCGAGGAGGAAATGGACGAAATGGGGGACAGTGGATGCCATTGTTCGGCTCATCGTTTCCATTTCGTAACATATTATGCAAGCCAAATTCAGGGTAAGAAAGAATAAGAAATGTCGTTCGCGAACTGTGATATAAAAAGAAACAATGAGAACCAAAAAAATGGCCGGAGTTGGTATGTCCAAGATCAGGAAGTGACAATGTACGTGTGAAATAAATGTATTGTGTGTATTCAGAAAATAAAACGTGTTTTACTTACTAATAGTTGAATCAAGCCATATTATCATATTTATTATCCGAACTTATGAGCACTTACAAAGTGACAATGTTACTGATGAAGATGAGTTTTTTGGCAGTAGATGTGTAATAATTTGAATGAATATGTCCTATCTATACTACTAATCTTTGCTAATAATAAAGCTGTAAGACTTTGAACGCGCGAATCTCTGGAACTACCAGTCGGATTTAATATTTTTTTTGTGTTTGATAGTCAATTCTTGCGAAAAGCTGAAAGGCTATTTAACATCACACTACGATCATTAGGAGCCGAAAAGGAAAAAAAAGGCAGAAAGAACACTTAAGTGAAAACCAAGTAACAGCGCGGGTAGGCGATGCGATGCGACGCTGTGGGTCGGGGAAACAAGATTTTTCTCGCGGTCGAAGTCGTGGACAGAAGAAAGTCAAGAATATATCAGCACCATCCCTTACCCTAAGGTGTATAAAGTTAAACCAATAATAACAACTAAATTCTGCATTTTACTCTTTGGAAGACTATATATTTACATCTTGTTAATTGGATATTAATTTAAGTATCTACATTTATTTCAGCCATAAATAAATACTCCGGTAGTGATAAAACACTAATTAGAAACGACATTTGCAAGAGCTGAAACATCTTGTCTCTATTTAACGACCTGCAGAATGTGCCATTCAATAGCCATTTTCTAGTATCTCTATAGACCAGGGGTGGCCAACCGGTCGATCGCGATCGATTGGTCGATCGCGACTATTAGAGTAGTCGATCGTGGCAAGGAAAAAATATAAATACGTCGAACAGACTGCGCAACGTACTGATGCTGCACGCATCATCTTGTATCATTTTTCAATCGCCGTTCCGTCACGTTATTTATCCTCTCTTCTATGCAGCATAGCTCTCTTTTGTTTTCGGTGCGCGATAACAATAAGCGGGAAGCGTGCGGGACGCGGCAGTGGGGCGCGGGCGGTTGTCTCACACGCGCTCAAATCGAGCGCGGTTATATCGCGTGTCGCGCCTGTTTATAGGAGCCTTAACCGAGTTACAAGTGGTTACGAGTTATATTTTCTCTCTTAATAAAATAAAATATACCTACTACATAATTGTGTACTGAACTATGCTTTTTCATTTAAGATTTCAAGAAGTATGTAATTGGTAGATCGCACGGGGTGTCGTCAGTGAACAGTAATCTTAGGTCAAGCCAAGTTGGCCACCCCTGCTATAGACCGTCTCACGGTGACGCCAAAAGAAAACAACGATAAAAATGTTTTTCAATTTTACTTATACTAATAAAAAAGCATCGGTAAACACAATAAAACTTAGCGTAGCTCCCTGTGGATGACGTAACGTCAACCAGACCCAGTTGTTTGGTCAACAAACATTGGAACAAAGGGTGGACCAACGAATTTGTGTGCCACCGGCAGCGACCCGCCGCCGCAGGGTTTTCGCACCATTCACAAACAATTTGTGAATGTGCTTGTTTGAGTATTCATGAAAAATATCGCGTCTTTTTCCTATCTAGACTATAAGACCGTTTCACAAAGCAGGAGAGCCAATTTTCCCCATGGCATTAAAGATAGATTTTATTATGTACACCATACAAATTACAGATATTTTTATAAGGGGTGACACATTGGACGGTCTCACCACTAGAAGCAAAATCAAACTCAAAGCATTTATTTCAATTTAACCTTGTACAGGCACTTTTGAATTGTCAAAATTAAATAGTCTGTCAGTTAGTCAGAAAGTTGTTGTCCATTCCAAAACGAAGATCTCTATGGAGAAGAACGGCGATTTCAAAGACAACCTTTAGAAGAAGATATTTAAGGGAGGAGAGACATAGAAGGAGAGGCATTATGTAGTTGGGTGACATTCTTTGCCGATATCCTAGCCTCTTGGTGTGTGATCGATGTCAACCACGCGAATTTGCGTACCACCATCACCATTCTTTTAATATTCCTCCTACTTGACAGTGTATTGCAAACACTGTAAGCACATACATTACACGAATATATTAAGGATACGACCCCAAAGACATAATAACACTTTGTTGACCTCTCCGTTAATATTTTCGCCATGATTCATGGTTGACACTAAGAGGAGAAATTTTAAATGTGATAATTCTCTCAATAGGCTCTTTAATGCAATTCACACTTGTCTTGTAAGGCTTGAAGATCTCTATAGTGTGCCAACCGCAATACGGTATCTGGCGTTAATACCTTTTATGTAGGTAAACTGTATATTGCCAGTTTTATTTTGAAAGAGAACCATAATTTTTATATTGTTGATTATTAAAGAATTGGTGAAGAGTAAAAATTACTCAAAACGTTGTGCCATAAGCAAGCAATGTAAGCAAGCTAAACTGCTGAATATGTGGCCGTACAAGTCGAGGAAACAGTAGCGAATGCTTTTTCTGTTTGAATTTACGGAGAATACAAAGGCGGGATAAAGTTTTGTAATCTCGCCTGAAGGTCGCACAGGATGAAAAGAATAGAGCTACGTAAAATATTGTGGTAAGCTGCAACAACACATTAAATTAACGTTCATCATAAAACTAATGAAACTACATTAAACACACTCATGACAAACACACTCAAAAAACACACAATGGTGTGTTTTTTGAGACAGCTAATCATGAGTGTGTTTAAGGTTGTTTGGTTTTTTGGTTTTACACAAAGGTGTAAAACCAAGCAATTAAACTGTATATGAATATTTTGTTGTTGGTTGTTTTGGAATATTTTGTCTTAAGAAAATAATCGTAAACAGTCTTGATTGCGCTGTGATTACAGAGTCGTGTATAAAACAAAGATGGGTTGGGTACAAAAGATTCAGACATATTACGTTTTCATTTCCTTGCCAGAATGCTTAACATCAAGGTGATCTGGCTTTAACTGTCTGAACGTGTGACTCCTTATGATTTTTACGCCATTTTGTATTTATCTTATGTGTTTCAAGATTATCTTTCTTGGCAGGACAGAGTGTTCATATTAAATGAGAGTTGTGGGATGCCTTGGCACAATCAAATGGCTAATCTTGGTGCACTCTGTAATGAGATAACGAGATGAATGGATTTTCTAGAATAAGTATGTCTATACAGTAAACAGCCACTCCGTCCGTTCCAATGATAGCTGCAGTAGCCAACTCATGTAAACAAAATAACTTAAAGTGAGTTCCACGAATCCATTTTTATAGGTAACATAAAAGAATCTCATAATCTCATTTGAGAAGCAGAGAGAAAATATTACGCTAGTAAGAAATAGTTTCATCGTATTGTGTACAAAGCAATTTCCTTGTGCATTTATCAGCTGAATGAACTTAGACATAACTTGTATGGTATTATAAACAGATGACGTTTTCCACGCATTCCCAGACGGCGAGACTTCTGGCACAATGTTTGAAGGCTCCTGCAAACAGGCGCAACGCGCGACGCGAATCACGCGCGACACAAAAGCACCGCTCGGTGCGCGCGATTTTATCGCGTGTCGCGCCTGTTTGAAGGAGCCTGGAAACTAATAAGTTTACATGTGTGAAAAGATGCATAGAGGGGCCCGTGGCTAAATAAGAACAGCCGCACAGGTCGATCGATCAGGTTAAGCTACGCTTGCCGCGGTTGGTCTGTGGATGGGTGACCATCTATACATACCGAGACCCCTCCGTGCCTGGGAAAGCACGTTAAGCCGTTGGTCCCGGCTGTTATTCGTGGATCTGTGACAGTTTTTACGGGTATTCAGAAGCCCGAAAGTCTGACAAGCAGTTTTACCAATATTGTATTACCCAGTAAATGGGTTGTGGAGGTCAGATAGGCAACCGTTCCATGTAAAATACTAGTATTCAGCTGCATCCCGTTAGACTGGAAGCCGACCCCAACATAGTTGGGAAAAAGGCTAGACAGATGATGATGATGTATGATGAATAGAAAAGAATCATAAAGGAGCTCGTGGATAAATAATAACAGTCGCACGGGTCGATCGAAGGTTAAGCTACGCTTGCCGCGGTTAGTCTGTGGATGGGTGACCATCCATTACATATCGTGACCCCTTCGTGCTTCGGCTGCCGTTGGTCCCGTCATAGATCTTTGACAGTCGTTACGGTCAGTTAAAAGCCCAAGTCTGAAAATCAGTCTTATCAAGGGATATCGTGTTACCCAGTAACTGGGTTGATGAAAAATGCTGGTATTCAGCTACATCCGGATACACTGGAAACCGGCCCGAAGATAGTTGGGAAAAGGCTAGACAGATTTATTGTATGAAAATATGTAGGTATAAATGTGGAAGTAGGAAGGAATACAAATGTGAATTGTAAACTGAAGGTCTGTTGTTAAGTGCGATACAGACAAAGACGATGCCATACAATAGTCCCCAGTGAAATCAGTTAAATATAGCAGCGTCTCAATAATCCTGCAGTCAGACATATGTATAATCCACTGACGTCATAGGTATAATTAGTTACACCGATGTTCCTTGTTCGGCGCATACGTCACTCATGGCTTGAGGGTTCAACCTTGGACCAAGTTTGAATTTTGATATAAAACGTTAATGTTTTTGGAAATTAATGAACATTTGATTGGTAATTAAATCCTTAATTTGGAGTATTTACAAACTTCTTCTGGCGATTTTCATGTTTTGGGAGTTAAACGTTAACATGATATCCTTAAAACAAATAAAATAGCAGTTTTTGGACTAATCCTATTTGCGTCTTTATACAAAGAATCAACTGATTCTTTGTATAAAGATCTTCGCCACTAAAGGTCTTCGCCAGTTTGTAAAAGCGAAGGTTCCTAATAGCGCCTTAGTAGACGCTAATGATGTATTTAATGATTACTGATCTTTACGACCTTGCTCCCTATCTGCATTGTACTTGATGCTATTAACCTTTACAAATATATGGTAATGTTAGTAGGTATTAGTGTCTTGTATCACGTTTACATTGTTGGCTCATCTACGGAACAGAAAAAGAGCAAAGTATATCGAAATATCCAACAATGCTACAAAGGTATAGTTTCCATAGTTGTGAAAACTTTCAAATTTCAAAGAATCTTTGAAAATTTTACATAAAGCCCCAAAGGTGCCTTTGGTCTAGGTACTCCAATTAGGCTCTAAAATTGATGAATCTTGGGATACATTTTTCCAAATTTTGTAGTCTCACCATTTAGCGATCCATCAGATCGTTCAGAAACTGAAAGAAGGTATACACCGAGTTGTAGATGAAAAGAGATTGATTGTGCGCAGAAGTTCATCAAATTAGACGAAGCCTCTACTTATAAACCGGGTTGTCTTGATTTAAAGGACAAGCAAACCAAAAGGATCAAAATCAGTTTGTTCTCTTTATCTCCAATCCTTGTCGCCATGTGTTACTATTGCGTAGTATAAAATAGGACATTAAAACAGAATAAAATAAATTAACGTATGCAAATATTTTATCGTTATCATTTGCGCTCAATTTCGTTTAAACTTTAATGTAGCAAATATTATAAATCACTTGAACACTACACTAGTCTTCTGTTATCTGGTTCGGCTTGTGAATAGATGTATTTATAGGTTTAATCATCTAGGGCAGTTTTATGGAGGATGATTTATAGACGGGCTTATGCAATTTAACCGTTGGGAGATGAATTGCATCGCGCCTCTGGAGTATTTGTATCAAAGGAGGCTAGTTCTGAACTGAAACCTCTTCTGATTTGGTTCAGTGCACAAAGACTAGTTTTTATTTTTTTATCTTTGGATCTTTAAAAATTGTAAAACAGTTTCTGCTTCATGCATTCGACATTTGAATAATACATGAAATTGCAGTACAGTGCACTGGGGCAATAAATTTGTTAGACAAAGAAGTCCTCCAACATGTTCCTTTGGTTTCGCTCCGCTGCCTGCCACCCTCCTGACCGTTACATTTTATATTCTTTAGAAGCTCAAATATTTGTCAAAAGTTTCCTGTTACTAAGCAAATGTTACCTCAACAAACACACAAACACTTTGTTGTCCCACAGTGTGATCTTTTACAATTTGATATTAAATTTAATAACTGCGTCTGATTTATGTCCAAATTGTTTCCGGTGACACTCTGCAATTAACATTTTATTAAAGCGTTCTTTGTATCAATGGACTTTATTGTAACAAAAAGTGACTTGGCGGCCTTGAAAAGTAGAGGCGCCGCATGCGAATTTTTGGCAAGAATAATTTTCTTAATTTGGTATATTATATAGATTAATAAGTCGCGCCTACAAATTAATATCATTAATATTAGCGAAGAAACTCCCATTACCGGTCTGTCACTGGTTTCGTAAATAGGGAAGCACATGATATCCTTTTCCAAAGCGTTATGAGCATGGACCCTTTCCTTAGTAATACAATTTAATAAAATTTAATATTCTAGTTTTAGACTTCACACATTCATATTATTCCCTTCTTGTTCTCACACACTATTGTCTACATTTCTTTTTTTACTTCTCCTTTCGCAGGTCTGCTGGAAGAAATTCCTTAAGAAATAAGCAGTACCTTTGTACTCAAATTATAAACATGTCATAAACCTATGTATTTTTACTGTGTGTAGTACATAAATTATAAAATAAATAAATAAATACAAGCCACGTTTCCGACATAGCGGGTTTTATTAATTGCCCTGAAGGAAGCTTATATGTAGAGTCACCAAATTTAAATTAGGATACAATTTATTTGAACTATTTTGCCATGGTCGTCCCCAGGGCAACGGTCTCCGAGGCTTTCTACTAATCTCGATTTAAATATGTCGGAGGTCAGGGGCCGTTCGAGTATTACGTAAGCAGATTTTTTGCAATTATTTAACCCCCCCTCCCATGCTTACGTAAACATTGGTACATGCATTTTTCAATGTGTTCTGGTTTCTTTATTGATTCATGAGCAGCAATTATATGCGTTTCGTTTTCAAGCATAGACAATTAGGGTTGCCATATGTGTTCAAACCAAAATTGACTAAATTTTGTAGAAAATCCGAAAAGTAAAAAAATTAATATTGCTGACGTAATCATCGCCATCCAGACCACCCATCCCCCATGTCATCGAAAATAAGCAAAGCAAAGATCCCCTCGCCCCCCTGTAGTGCTTACGTAATACTTGAATGGTCCCTAATTCTTTAGGTTCAATATCAGTGGCGGTACCTTCATAGAAGCCGAAAAGCCCGGCTTGCCCTAATTAAATCATAATTCACAACAACAAACGTACTTAAACCTATCAATATCAATAAAAAATACCAGTCACACATTCGCAACACACACGTACACAATAAGAAAATCAGCCAATCCCTCAGTTGGCAGTTTTTTTATACGTTGAAAATCTGTGGGCTTTCCCTAATTTTGACCCCTAGGCACGCCACTCAATACGCTCAAAATTAAATAACAATAGCTTTAACATTTAAGGCTTTAATTTTGCTCCTTCAGAGTAAAGATGGTTCTGCAGTCACTATTACAAATAGCCCTATAGTATAACAGCAGGGTCCTGCTTCTGCGGTGCTATTCTGTAAAAATCTCACCGTGAAAACTTAGGTGAAGTGAGCGCGGAGTGAGCCGCCAATAGTGTCAATTCCTAGCAAAAAAAACTCACTTCACCTAAGTTTTCACGGTGAGATTTTTACAGAATCGACCAGCTGATCTCTCTCCGGTCGTGTCGAATTGCCCTCCCAAGGTCCTAATAGACTATGATAGTGAGGGAAGAGAGAGAGTGCACCTGTGTCCACACTTGTGCACTATAATATCTCTCGCACCGAAGGCTAGTCTCCGTTGAGATTGGACATAACCAGCCTATAACGTTCCCACTGCTGGGACACAAGCCTCCTCTCTGTGAGAGGGAGTGGGCCATAATCCACCACGCGGGCCCAATGCGGGCTGGCGGATGTCACAAGTCTTCAAACTTTTGGTTCTAAGACATGCCAGTTTCCTCACGATGCTTTTCCTTCACCGTTTTAAGAGCTGTGGTGATGAAATAATTTACAAAAAGTATTGAGACTGGCCGCCTAGGCCGAAATACGGCCTGGAGGACTTTATTAACGAGACTTGATGATGATGATGATGAACAAGATTTATAACAGCAAATACAATGCTGATGTATTGGATGAGACTTACCCGAGTATGTTAGGATGTTTTAGTTTGTTCATGAGCTGCACTTCTCGTAACATGTTGGGCCTGTTGGCGCGCTGCTGGTTCATCTTGAGCACCATCACTTTGCCAGAGGTCTTGTTCGTCACCTGGAACAAACAAATGACAATTAGTTTAATCCAGAGTAAGGTGGGACATTCTGTTCTTCAGAGGGTTGTTATCTGCTTCTAAGGGTTGCGTTGCCGTAAGTCTACCTTTCAGTAGTCAATCGATAGAA
Organism: Luperina nickerlii; assembly: GCA_963855955.1. NCBI lineage: Eukaryota > Metazoa > Arthropoda > Insecta > Lepidoptera > Noctuidae > Luperina > Luperina nickerlii. Next base: position 21,069,587 of record OY979669.1, read on the forward strand.
TTGTAATTGTTGAAGATATATCTTCCTCATACATACTTTTCCTCAGTCTAAACTAATAATATAAGGAGGTGAACAGGTAATCCCTGGAAATACTGATCCGATTACAAAAGTTTTGCACTGATACAATGCTACACTATTGTTGAGTGCTATCGGATATGTTTTATGTTAAAACATAGGGACGAAGTCGCGGGTAGAAGCTGGTATCTAATAAACAAAGCTTTAATAATCTGTCTTAACATCCAACTCTCCACTCACACTCCCTAACATCATCTTCATGCTTTCTTATAATTATGTACCATTTAATCGAAAAGAAGAAGAAATAGCCAGTACATGGAACTGCATCAAAAAGTTATTCTAACAGCACCAATTACTCCATAGCAACTTAGTATCTGTAAATAGAACCCATAACTTATCATCAAAAACCCATCCCATACAGTCTCTACCAACAACCCATAAATTTCGTATCTCCCGTAATCCCAGCAGCACATTTATGACGTCATTACGTCTTACGCCAATTAACCTGGTAGTCAATATCGACCTACGTGACATATTTTGCGAAAACCATCAAGTATTTATGTGAAATTAGGAGCTGATTTGATTTTATGTTCCTCGTTAAGCAGAATAGGAATCACGTCGAGATCACAGGGAAGACCTGGATGAGACCCTCTAGACATGGGAAGCATGGCACAAAAGGGAGGAAACATATATTCAGCAGTAGGTGGAACAAGGCTGACAATGACGATGATGACAGGAATCTCGTATTAATGAAATGATGTAAGTAAATATTTTCCGTACAATTAAAACATTGAACCGCGTCGTTTGCTGGACGCAACCTGTGTGTCATTTAGTAGTCTGATCCGCTTTCGTTTCCTTCAAAGTTTTAATAAATCTTTGCATTTGCTAGAAACTAAAATCCATGAAGTTTTGAAATCTGTCTACAAAGGAATCCAAAAGTGCTGAATCTTTAGCTCTCATCAGAGAAGCTTTACTTCCAGTCAATCGTTCTTAACTGCACTATGATTCAGCGGAGATAACGTTTAAGCACAAGTCTATTAATAGCAAGAAAAATCAATTAACATCAATAGTCACTGCCCCCATCTTCCCACTTTCCACACATTATATCAAGATACGTTCACGGCATCAGTTTCCGTGGATATCGTAAACAATGCAAGTGTTTGTATGTAGGCTAGGCCGCTTCGTGCTCCAGACTAGATTGAATTTCTAGTTTTCTAGACTGCCGTTCGAATTAACCGTAATGTGTGCGTTACGATGCAGTTTGGTCTCAGAATAGGTCTGTGTAATCTTCTCGTAAGAAAGCAACGTGAAGAAACTTGCCTGTTACTTTCTTTTGCTGGACTCCGCATGCATTTTCAACAGGCTGTGTAGCATTGTCCTACATTTCCAATGAGAACGAAAAGGTTTGGTGACTAGAGAACCTGATATAACGATCGATGTAAGTTTTTTGTATCTGTGCTAATATAGAGTTCGTTGTGCGTTGATATTCATCTTCATTTGAATAAACTTAGGCAAAGCATTTTGAAGAGAGTAAACTCACATTAAAAATTTCTTCATTACTATTTTAAATGCATATCTACGAAGTTTCTTTACTTGATGCATACAAAGAATTTAAAAGAGCAGTTATTATTATCTATGTGTACTTGTACTAATCTAGATAATGGTAACAATTAAATAAGTCAATATAACGAAGTTTGTTCTAGCCAACATCAAAGAATTTCAAGGTGAAAGATAATTCCTTTGAAGATATGTTTTTTGAATCATTAAAATATGCGAATTAATTATTTATTAGAATCAGAATTATTTATTTGACATAAAAAGTACACAGATACAAGGTGACACCTAATTTAAGCGTGCAAATAGCCTGGCACAAAATAAATGATCAATGACCCCCATCATGCTAGTAAAAATCTGTGTTACAGGGGTCATCCATCCGTCAATGTATGGATATTATAACAATAACAATTTAGTAATGTGCACTTTTGTAAACAGAAACTAAAGTCGTACAATTAATTTTGAGTATAAGAAACGGGGGAAAAGTCAAAGGGGCTTAAGTTAATTAAAATCAAAGAAAAGGGAAAACACGAAGGTCAGGAAGTTTCAGTAAATAATGAGAAGACCATTTCTTCATTGGAACAGATGTCCCTACTGTGACCTATGGCTCATACAACTGAAGGAATCCAAGTGTTGATAAGTGCAAAACGTTTATTCGAATTAAACCTAGATGTGAACCCAAGGTGACGTGACCAACACTCGGAGGTAATAAGCGAATAATTATGTTTACTGAGAACAAACATTACATTTAAATGAAGGAAGATAGCTGACTCACAAGTATAATTAAAAGAAAAGAATCTGATTATAAGTCGAAATATATCTTCGTATGGTGCTGATGTTCCTCAAAAAATAAACAACATTTCTTTAAATGAACTTGAGCAAATTTTATTAGCTAAGGAAAATGTTAAGGGAAAGAAAATTACCCTACCGTTGGTATAACACGAATAGCTTATAAGACTATATCGAGAATCGAATAGATATAGCACTGACTGGGATCAACGATGTATTTGTGATGTTGAAAAAATAATGCCTGAATTAGATGAATGTTTTCTTCATTTTCATCTGTGTGATTATGTATTAAAAATATTAAACGAATTCGTGGAACTTCTGTTACATCAACCAAATAAACTTTCTCGGTAAGCTCTGAGGAATTCGTGCCTTTGACGAATAGTTTTTCGCTCCACCCAGAGCGGGAGGGGTCATTTAATGATTTCCCATAAGCAAAAAAAAAGGCGTCTGTTTTCCCCTAACAAGGAATGCTTCCAACACATTTTAACGCGGGTAAAGCAAGAAAACGCAACATCATTTAACGTCCCCTTCGGTTATGGCGAAGTAACGGTAAGACGCATTAAATAACCATTTATATTGTGTCGACTATCCACACGATATATTATGTGTTTATTTCCTGGTTTCCTTACCATTTAGATAGTTATGATTGGAAAGTGTAACCCGGCTTCGTAGTTTACTGATAATTTCTTAGAAACAAGCTGATGATGCTTCCTATTTGAACTTTACTACTCACCACCGTGCTAAAGTAAATTTATAAGGTATAATCTGCTAGGAAGGATAATTAAACAAGTACCTTCTTACACAATACAAAGTTTATTGGAATTATACAAAATTAAAGTACACATACAAACAATGTGGCAAGCCACCAAATTAATGTACCCTTCCCAGAGTCTAGGGCATACACCCACACAACTAGTCTCCGTTCCTAGTGGTGTCAGTGCACGCCAGACTTGAGACTAAATAGCAGTTTCTCAGAGTCGCTATAGCGAGTCCGTGGGATGATTGAATTAACAACTTCTAGCTCAATCGAACAGGTATTGGCCTTTTCCGGACTGTGCTCATAGAGGGAAATAAATACTATACGAAGCAAACCCGAGACACAAGATCCTTACAACAACTGGTCCTAAAACAACCTAGTTCCTACAAAAGGCCTAACTCTCTCATAGATTAAACCATAATGACACACTGATAACACTCTCTATAAAATCCTCAGTATAACCCCTTCAGTTGACGGTTCAGGGTCCTTGGCGTCGTTCACAGGAGAAACCTGTGAACACACGCGAACGCGGCCTACGGACGAGATGGTGACGCTATCGTTACCTGGAGTGGCGAACTTCCCTCATCACCTGGATTCGGTTTGGTAAAGCCTTCCTAATGTCGGAGGACCACACCGCAAGGGAGAACCATAAGTCCGCCTGCGCTTCAATCACCACACGGCGCAACACCAAGGCAGCGAATCAATCGCGCATAACACCAAACTTAAAAGGCTAGCATAAACAGCCAGACCTGTAACAACGTCCTCGTGTCAGAACACACATGCATGAGCTAAGCTGTAGGCTATCCAGCGAGAACAAAGAAAATGGTTTAGTACTCACGGAATTCTGCTAAAATAGCTCCTACTTATTTAAACCCCAAGGGTTATTTGGACACATCCCAATCCTCCTAGGATTAAGTCCCTCAAAAACGCCCTTTAGGCTCGAGTCCTTGTTCGTAAAAAACGGACACCGTCTCCGCCTATTTCTCCAGACCAATCTGACAGTTTCTCGAATCATCTTCCACAGACTATATAGATTCCTTATCGATTTGTATCTTCATTTTGTCAAACATTATGTTTGTCATAAAATGTGGTAAATTATGTACGTTTGTTTATTTATTTCTTGATTATCCAAATAAACTTGCAATTAATCACCTAAGCAAAAAGGCATCAACGCCATCTGTGTCACGCAGAACAGCATTGACATCCCTGGCGTAGTCCGCCGTTAATTACAATAGATGTCGCTACTAGACACAATCAATAACTAATTTTGCAACGTCACAATGCCCCTCTTCCCACAAAAAGGTTTTTGTGTACGCAAAAACCAACACCGCCCTCGGTGTTATAACACTGGAGTGGGTTTACAAATTCTCATAGAAACTGTAGTGGAAGAGTTCTGATCACTTTATAAATTGATGGTTGTGAAACGTCATTAATTTTTTTTTTAAGATGAAATATAAATAATTCCTTATTTTCCTACTGTAAGTAAATAACCAACCTTATAAAATCCAAACTGCCAGGAAACTTATTCTTCTTACAAATCTTCCTGCAATGCGGGCATAACCCCCCCATTCTTTCATACATCCCTGAATTTCTTTCTCTTTCAATCCTGTAGCAACTTGCATTCAAATCGCAGAAAGCCACCTCTTGCATACTCCCGAATTCCGTCTGTAAACCAGTGGAACTCTGAATTGTTTAATATAAATCTAAACGATCTTCCTGGTGATATGTTCAGCGAGCTGATACATATATTGGGCAAACAATGTGCATAAAACTCACCAGGCAAGACGTATACAGCGTTCCCAGAAATAAATATTCTGTAAACATAATGGTGGTTTGGCTTATTTTAAGAGTCACCGGCCGCTCGTAACTAGATAAGCACTAGTGCTATCTAAAGTCTCACCGAAGCAACAATGCTATATTGGCAAAACAAAAATTAGTGAAGGCTTATTTTTGAAGTCACGATCCGCTTCATATGAAAAAAAAACAACGTTCCCAGAAATAAATATTCTGTAAACATAATGGTGGTTTGGCTTATTTTAAGAGTCACCGGCCGCTCGTAACTAGATAAGCACTAGTGCTATCTAAAGTCTCACCGAAGCAACAATGCTATATTGGCAAAACAAAAATTAGTGAAGGCTTATTTTTGAAGTCACGACCCGCTTCATATGAAAAAAAAAACAACCGAGCGAGCTTGGCTATAAAAGTTATGGACCGAGCCATTAAAAAAAAATAACACAAAGCATGCAAGACAGCAAAATTACTGTATACTATCTTGAACGATACCCAAGACTTACGTTCATAATATAATAATCAAGACAATTTACTTATAAATAAAGTATAGCATGCATGTAAGCCTTGTCAATATCCGACTCCTCATCTACAAACTCGGAGGGACCAAAGCCTAAACAGAGTGATTTGAGTTGTTTTCGAAGTTTTAAAACTACTGTATCTGCCGGTGTCTCTGCACGAACAGCAACCTCATATGTCAATTCGTCACGTAGAAGGGAATGTATGTATACTGTCTCTAAATCCATTGTGAAAAAACAACTCAATCAAAACCAATGACAAACTAAACGCAAATCGTGTATAACGCGTTTCGGAACGCACCCTGATATATCAAAACGTTAAACGTCAAATGTCACCAATGTAAATGTGTTCTATAGGTTAAGTACCAATGTATGAAAACGAATGCTGAACGATACAAACAAACAATGCTGTTTTTTGGAATGCCGTGGTTGTTTTTTGGTCAGTGGGTCTTTAAATCTGGGATTAAACAATCAGTGTTAAAACGTTAAACAACGAAATGACCGACCAGTTGTCATAAAGATTCAAGTGTCCCGTTTCAATGAAAGTTGACTATCATTGTTCATTTATTCTACTAATTGTAGTTCCCTGTATTGCAAAATCCAATCAATACGAGTGAAACTTGCTTCTAGTGTTATTATCTTACCACTGTAATCCTCTAATACCAATGTGAGACTGCTAAAACACCTCTGAGAATTACCTCATAGAAATTGTTTACAATTTTCAAGAATACCCCCATTTGTTTTTAACTTTTACCGAAATTAATGTTGGGTTTTTGTTTTATAATACAATGTTTCACTATAAAAAATAAATGCAATACAGTTTATCAGGACATCAACTGAAACAACCACATGAACATAATAACACAAAACAAAACAAAAGATACAAAACAAATGAAACCAACAAAAGAAATGGTTTAATCGTGGTGCAACGGCCACTATATATTTAAAACTTAAAACTAGCCTTAAACTAATACAAGAATCCGCCAACTGAAAGGACTGAGGGAATTGAGAGAGTGAGAGAGATATTGTTATTAATTCGTTCACCCTATATAATTAAATAATTATATACCGTTGGGCGCCAACTGTAACCCGGCTTCGTAGTTTACTGATAATTTCTTAGAAACAAGCTGATGATGCTTCCTATTTGAACTTTACTACTCACCACCGTGCTAAAGTAAATTTATAAGGTATAATCTGCTAGGAAGGATAATTAAACAAGTACCTTCTTACACAATACAAAGTTTATTGGAATTATACAAAATTAAAGTACACATACAAACAATGTGGCAAGCCACCAAATTAATGTACCCTTCCCAGAGTCTAGGGCATACACCCACACAACTAGTCTCCGTTCCTAGTGGTGTCAGTGCACGCCAGACTTGAGACTAAATAGCAGTTTCTCAGAGTCGCTATAGCGAGTCCGTGGGATGATTGAATTAACAACTTCTAGCTCAATCGAACAGGTATTGGCCTTTTCCGGACTGTGCTCATAGAGGGAAATAAATACTATACGAAGCAAACCCGAGACACAAGATCCTTACAACAACTGGTCCTAAAACAACCTAGTTCCTACAAAAGGCCTAACCCTCTCATAGATTAAACCATAATGACACACTGATAACACTCTCTATAAAATCCTCAGTATAACCCCTTCAGTTGACGGTTCAGGGTCCTTGGCGTCGTTCACAGGAGAAACCTGTGAACACACGCGAACGCGGCCTACGGACGAGATGGTGACGCTATCGTTACCTGGAGTGGCGAACTTCCCTCATCACCTGGATTCGGTTTGGTAAAGCCTTCCTAATGTCGGAGGACCACACCGCAAGGGAGAACCATAAGTCCGCCTGCGCTTCAATCACCACACGGCGCAACACCAAGGCAGCGAATCAATCGCGCATAACACCAAACTTAAAAGGCTAGCATAAACAGCCAGACCTGTAACAACGTCCTCGTGTCAGAACACACATGCATGAGCTAAGCTGTAGGCTATCCAGCGAGAACAAAGAAAATGGTTTAGTACTCACGGAATTCTGCTAAAATAGCTCCTACTTATTTAAACCCCAAGGGTTATTTGGACACATCCCAATCCTCCTAGGATTAAGTCCCTCAAAAACGCCCTTTAGGCTCGAGTCCTTGTTCGTAAAAAACGGACACCGTCTCCGCCTATTTCTCCAGACCAATCTGACAGTTTCTCGAATCATCTTCCACAGACTATATAGATTCCTTATCGATTTGTATCTTCATTTTGTCAAACATTATGTTTGTCATAAAATGTGGTAAATTATGTACGTTTGTTTATTTATTTCTTGATTATCCAAATAAACTTGCAATTAATCACCTAAGCAAAAAGGCATCAACGCCATCTGTGTCACGCAGAACAGCATTGACATCCCTGGCGTAGTCCGCCGTTAATTACAATAGATGTCGCTACTAGACACAATCAATAACTAATTTTGCAACGTCACAAAAAGAAGTATTTTTTGGGGAGCCGGTATTGACTGTTTTGGAATGTCGATTTTACGTTGGGTTATAAGTTTCATCTTAACATGTTTGAGTTTTTTAGCTTCTGTTTAGCTTCTTTGAGAATGGAGTGGCTAGTCGAAAGAGAGTATCATCACCAAGTCAGTGTTTATCTTTCCTCTGGTATGTATCTATATTACTACATTAGATTGTGTTCCATGTTCTCAGTTTCATTACAGCCAAAGGGGTACTTAGTCCGAAGAGTCTAAATTCGTCGGTAATTAAGCATTGGCATGCTTCATTATTAACATTGTATTCACTGTATTGTCATGTTTGATCTTCACGGTCGAAACTGTAGCTAGGTATGTGTGTGGTGCAGTGCTATTTACAAATCTAATTTAATTTGTATTAATAGGATTAATAATATAATCGTTTAAATACATTTCACTGAACAGAAATATGTGTTATTGAGATATTTCTCGGAATATTTGCGTTAATGAAACGCTAGATTATACGTTTATAAGCCTATAATTGGATTTTCTGATAAATTAAGGATTTATTTAGATCATGGATTGATTTCTTAGAAGTTCTACTTTAATGATGTCTATATATTGTCATAAAGATTACAGTTAACTAATGAATTTTTGATAACTAAGGCTAAGTGTGCATGCACACGAACAGCATGCGGCTGGAGTTGCCGCTCGTGTGCATGATCACAAAAAAGTGAGGATTTATTTCTAAACGTAAAAATATCATCATATACCTCATCAATCGCTTTCCATCAGGCGTAATCGAGGTCAAGAGCAGACCAATTAAGTATAAAAAAAATATTTAAAGAATAAAAATAATACCACAAACAAACCAGACTATTTTCTGTAAGCGATATTAAACCTAAATCAGTGGAATATAAGCCACACATATTTCTTAAGAATGGTCGACTCGAAAGTTCAATTGACCACATCTGACACGACCTTTCGCTCTGTCTACACCGTGCGACCAGATATTAAACAAAACAAATAAAGGTGAAAATTGAAGTGGTCGTACAATATGATAATATTATGATGCAACTGGTTTCTATGTCGCAGCTACCCGATATAGACAGTCTTTTTCAAATAATAACTAGTCAATACATTAAAAACGTGCATTGATGAAAAATGAGCTTCCTAACAGAATAGTCCAAATAGTTATTGCGAATAATAATTACAAGCTGCACCCTGCGGTTTCCCCATGTAAGCCCCGTTGAAAATTTCGCCGCGATATTTTTACGTCCGTGCGAAAGTGGGCGGCTAAAGGCTAGGAAATGTTTTATAATATTTAACTCTTATCAAGTTATCACCTTTGTGCGCTGGTATCATTTTTTCTATACTTTATTGCATAATATTCAAAATGTGCCAATTGCCTAATACATATTTCTGGAGTTGTCGACTCGCAAACAAATAAACTAACTTTGTGATTGAAAAATGAAAATATTATTTAAAAGTAACGATTCGCCCGTTTCGTGCGAATCGACTAATAACCCGGGGTGACGTTACTCGCCAGTGTTGTTGTGATTTTCGTTTTTATCGCTTAAGTTATAAAATGATTCCTGTCAATAAATCTGCGACAACTTGTAAGGCTCATTATTTCGTCAGGGTGCCAATGAGAGCTCCTAGTGTCACGGCAATGTGTTTGTTCACGCTGGCTCATTTCGAAATGGTCTCCCTTGTGTGTCTTTACTTAGTGGTTTTTATTCGTATGTAAAGAGGTTCTAATTTGACTTTTATTATAAGGCTGTGTATTGGCCTTCCAATTCACATCTAAACAAATTGCAGCCAATATACAACCTAGCCACAAAGTAGGTACTAATTTAGATGTTGCATAAGTCATGAATAGAACTAGGTAACAACAATCGTGACTAAGACTCATAATTTTGATAGTATAGATTAATTTGTGTTTTAGATATTTAATAATGAGGTGACTACCAATGCTTGCATTGACTGGACTGGTCCACTCAAATCTGTGTGGTACTTCCCTCAAAATACCATTTCAGACATAGTCTTCACATGATCTGAACAAGATTATTCTGGACTTTAAAAGAGACTGTGACACAAACAAACACAGAGGCAAAGTGGCACTCCGGGAGTGCCGACAGAAGTGAAAACAAAACAAACAGAATATTTTGCCATCACTCACTGACATATCGGATATACATTAAGACCGAGTACATCCCGAGGACAGCCGAACACATCCAAAGCGGGTATTTTTTTAATAGTTATATAAACAAAACACGCGTGGTGTCGCTTACGGTAACAGTGGCGCGAGTTCTATGGTTTTTTTCCATCTCAAAAAATGCCCAAAGCGCCTAAAGAAGTCTTCAATTGAAAAAAAAAACTACCAGTCTTTCTCAATATCGATTACATATAAAAAAGCGACTAACTTCAAGATTGGCTTGGCATAAGGAAATGCAGTAGCGAGAGACGTAGCAAAGTCTCAGCCGGAAAACTCGGTGGAAGGCGGATTCTATTTCCGGATCTGTAAAACGTCTGAGGGATGCGACGACAGTAGTTCGAAGAGGGAAATAGAGGGTATCCCTAAATTATTGAAAATGAAAATAGGGTATCTGTGGAGTTCCAAGATATTGTGTGCAAAAAACTAGCAAGCCATTTCTGATTTTGCATCAAGGTGAATGCGCATTGGTAGACCGCAAAATTCAAATTTTGTTACGTTTTTTGCAATTTGCAGGTCAGTGTCTGGTTGTATCTTGATCAAAATATGATTCGCGACAATAATAAAATATGTATTTACAGAATTATAGTAATTAAAATCATTCAAATATCTCTTTAAGTTAGATTTGTACCCTAAGCACTTTTCCATAAGACATGTGTTCTTATGGTACTTTAACTTAGAAAGATGTATTAAAGATTCTAATGATTATAATTCTGTAAGAATCATATTTTGATCAAGATACAACCTGACACAGACCTGAAAATAGAAAAAAACGAAAGAAAATTTGAATTTCGCGGGCTACAACTGCGCATTATTTGAATGTATAATTATCAGAGACAATTTTTTGTTCAGAAATCAGGGTTCTATTAGTAGGTACCTAGGCAGTTTCTCTGTTAAATTATCTTAATTACCAATTAATTGATTAACTTCTCCATCCCAAAATAGAGTATAAAAAGCAATACCATCTCATCCCATATATCCTTATACAAACTGTCCATTCAGTGATTCTGTAGTAAAACCTACCATCAAAAAGATCGCAAAGCATAAAAGATGTTATTGATAGCCCCGAATTTTTACTCCCACGGCACCATAAACCAAAGCAAATACCTGTCTAATAAGAAGCATAAACAGTTTTTTTTCATCCCGAGTGGCACCTACTAACAGTACTCGACACCCACTCGTATTGACTCTGATACTGTCAGCAGCAGTCCCTTGAGCCACCGAAAAATGCACCGATTTATCAGTCTTGAAGCTTCATGAAAAAGGGTGGAAATTGTGTGGATATTTGAAAGGAATAAGGTCGATTTGTGTGGTTGTCCGTCAGTGGTCTCGTCGGGACACAGCCTCGCTAACGAACTGATGATGACGCTTTACGAATAACAACTTTGAGGGGATAACCAGCATTCTGAGTTAGCTTGAAGCTTTTCTAATTCGACGAAAATAAAAGTGCAGCACTACTTAAAAGTGGTTGGTTTTAAAGAAACGGACGATATGCTGACTGATATACAGAAAGAAATAGGAACAGACTAAATCTTAGGGCTAAAGTCATGGCTATTTGAATAAAAGATTGAGTTCAACAGGTGGTTGCAGTTGCAGATGTACCAGCAGTTACGAGATTGCTTGTGGTAAAAGGGTAGCATCAGGGTAAGCAAGCTTACAAGATAGGATATTTAAACTAAGAACCACTAAGCATATGGTACAACGGTATAAGTACGGCAAAACGTTCTTATATATCTAAAACGTAAGCGACAAAAGTGGTAGTTGAGACATACATCTACGACTATACGTTGACTATTGCAATAGTGCATAAGTAGGTAATTATACTTAATATAATGGGTGCTTCTAAGCGGTTCAATCAATTTTAATGAGCATTTCACAATAGCCTTAAATGTCGCGGCTAATGCAAGAGATTTCACGTGATATTGACTTGCGCATTTAATTTAACGTAGACGTCAATGTTAAAGAAATTCCTATGCAAATTCTACTTTATTCTGCAACAAGTAAGAATATCTTAGTCCACGAGCGAAACCACGGTGCTCGAACATCGCCCACAATTTTCGAAGAACAAAAAAAAAGAACTTAATCTCGTCTTTATTACATGACTTGAAGATAACACGTAATCCTGGCACGCAAGAATGTTGAAAATTCTTCGTGGAACACGCCCGTTGCATCGCGCAAGTAAAACATGCAATGAAAAAGAAGAAGTAAAGCCAAAGGCATGTGCGTACAGCCGGTTATAAAAATAAAGTTATTATGCCAGTGATATTGAAGCGATGGGAAACGGGATCGGGCGTCACTTCGGACGGTGTTACAAGTAATAACCGTTTTCAGAACATGTCTATAATTTTTATGGCTTCAAAAAGTGATGATGTGAAAATTGCACAGGAGATATAAATTGTTAAATGGTTAGTTGCGGTTACGGGCATTTGAAACTTTTGATTTAATTTAAACATGCAAAATTTCACTGAAGCGGAGTATAGAATAGACAAGTACCTATCAGATTGCACCCAGAACAGGTCATCCTAACAATATTCAACAAGTAAGTAATTTATTAAAGGAGCAGTTCTGAGCAAGAAAAAATATTATCCAAGAGAATAATAATCTAAAAGCCTTGCTCATACAAAGTAAACACCGGTACACTAAATCAAAATACTGCATGTTTGCTCGTCGGCTTCTTTCCAAGAGCAATGCAGTCGGTACAGAACGCGACGTTAAGGGGGAAGTGCTAAGGTAACCCGCGATATTCAAATTTTCTTACCGTTTTTTGCAATTTGCTTGTAAGTATTAAGTTGTACGTCGATCAAAATATGATTCGCGGCCGTAACAAATATGTATTTACAGAATCATAATCATTAGGATCAGTAATACAACTTATTAGGTTAGTATAATCCCAAAATGTCAAGATTTCATGAAATGGTCATTCTATGGGATTACTTGGTCTTAGAGAGTTGTATTGATGACTTTAATGATTATAATTCTGTAAATACATATTTGTTACGGCCGCGAATCATACATCAATCAACGTACAACTTAATACTGACCAGCAAATTACATAAAACGTAAAAAAAAAATTGAATTTCGCGGGCTACCCTGGCGCTTTCGCCTTAAGCCAATGTTTGCGTAGAACGATAAGATAAAAATCCGCAATGCACGACGTCAAACTGTATGACATATGGGCGACTAAAAATAAGCTTATCGCACAATAAGAGAGTGCGCTGATACTGAGGACGAAGTTGTAAAATGTAATGATATTGTACGAGGATATTATAATGTAGTGAAATTAATTATTCATGTTAATAAGTTGGGAATTTATTTGACGTGATGTGAGTAAGGTAGGACTTATACGGCCATGGGGCGGAGATTGAGATTCAGTTTCTAGGATTTGTAATGATGATGATGGAATAAAGATCATCCATGCAGAAGGTAACTGAAGCTGACAACGAGTCTGGTTCTGAGGTATGCCCGAAGTGCTAACTACAACAAAGCCAGAATACCATAGTTCTAGGAAAACCATACTATTACTCTTCAACAAAGCGGTCACTCTGACCATATATAAAATCAGAACTAGAGTAGCATTACTATACATCGGCATCGTACTGTACACATACAGGCAAAGTAAACAATAGTTTCTTAGCAGTGTTTACGCATTCCAACACCTAAAAAGGGTTTGGTATTTTTACACCTAACTTGTCGCAAGCACCAGCTTTCATTGTAAACCGAAACCCCTTTTTATACTTGTTCACTTCACATAACAAGCCGATGTAGAAGAGTGGAATGCGAATTTATTTGATTTTGGTTACACAATAACAAAGACTCTGGCTTCCATCGATACAAATTATCGTATGGAGATGAATTGTTATTCGGTAAATAAGAATAATTTTATACCGACAATGAAGGTCTTAAAGGACAAAACTGTAGTGAAATCTAAGGAAAGTACTGGTCTATACTATATGACGCCACATTAGCATGTTTGGATGTGCAGCGAAAATTTACTGGATATAAACTATACATCTATAAGGTTCACATAACACATTGACGAGGTAAAACATTTGATCGGTCAAAATTTATGGGAGCTATGCTAAACGTCTCGTCGATTTACGATGTGACGACAACGGTACTCATTTTGGCAACTGATGAAAACGATACTTGAATTTTAGTATCGTGTTGAGAGAAGCTACGTTATCACCTTATAATGAAATATTCATATTAATTTTATAGGTAGGTAACACGCAGCTTGGCTCGTTTCGTCAGGACCTAGAGCGTGACCAAGCATTTTACAACATGTTTAGCCTATTTTTACTTCCCTACAGTACTTTTCCATCAACCTTTTTTAGTTTTTCTAGCTCTTGATCTGTTTTTATGAATTGAGGACACAAAGTCACAAACTAATGTACATTGTTTACCACAAAAACCATTTACTCAGTTCAAACTTTTCGCATCCGTTCCCATAAAATATGTTTGAGTGACTACCAAACATTTTCTCTCTTCCAAGCCGACTGTCAAGATCACAATTATTTTTTTGGGGCGTAAAAAATTTCTGCAACAACGACTTGGATATGTTCCAATAAACTTCATAATGCTACTGCATTTTGTAATGGAAGCATCGAGATTTGGAGCTAATAAATACATGCTGTGCTCTAGTTAGATTTCGCAGTTCCGAATATCTGAACAATTACAGATGGAACTGGTTTGTTTGAGTTTAGATTTATTGGAACACTTAACCCGATTTTAAGCTAATTTAAATAATACTGTTGATTGGGGATTAAATGGAGTACATCAGCTGATCAACATCCCGGGGTTGTGCTAGAATCGAGACAGATGAAAGTGGTGAAAAGTTCAATTCTAATATTGGTTGACACAGTGCCACCACGCTGCAATCACAGCTAAAATATTAAAAAGATATTGCTGCAGAAAGCTTAAACTGCAATAGCATGTTAGTTCAGCATGAAGTTAAAAAAAATATGTAAGACCAAGTTTACATACGCAATAAACTTAACAACCATCGGTCTGGAGGCACAACAATGTAACATAAAGAACTCCAATTGGCACTCAACTTGCCAACTTAATGTACAGAGTCTCGGAACATTTCCCACTATCCTAAACTTCGAGAGCGTCCAAAAGCATATTTAATCCGGTTTCCAGAGAAATTTCCATAATTGCGACCGTTTGAAAAGCAACAAGCTAGTGCCGTACATAATAAGGGTTCACTTTGACCCCAAACTGGCCGTGCCCTGCACAAATATGGACAATGGAGATTCTATCTTGTGTTTCGCACGGTCGAGTATCAAGCACGGATTTACAGCTGCAATTTGAAGAGTCCCCTCAAATTGGACATGTTGCTACAAGATTCGTGTTGAAATCGTTTGTTAACAACGTTCAATTGCATGTGAAAATTATTCGCGCATAGATATCGAAAATTATGAGAACATATTTAGCAAACGCGTGAAGGTTTAGATTGTTTTATTGATCGAAGAAAATGGATTCACGAACTTGTAATACAATCGCTTCATTAAGTAATTGGGGTTATACCGGATCCCATGCTGCGAATTTGCCTCGAGAGCGGTTAGATTTTTATTTTATGATTAGGATAGCAAACTTTTTACAAAAAGTTGAGGAATATTTTTGGGAACAATGAGAAGTAATTCAGCTCTCGGTTATGGGTAGACACGTTTCGGATGTTTGAACTGCGCAGTCGTGACAGACGTCTTGACAGATACTTTGCGTCTATCGGCGAACAACCAATTATTTCGTTAGTTTTTAACACTTATCATTGAATTTTTATAGTTGAATTTTGGCGACAGTTGCACAATAGTGTTATCTTGGAACTTTTTTATAGTATTTCTCCGAAGTGACATATTTGATAAACAAGTTTTCTCTGAAGTTTTAATTTTAGTGGTACTGGCCGATTCATTGCGCTTTTGCAGAGATTTCTCGAGAAATAAAATGTGAGTGAGTCACAATTTTAACACGAATAGGAAGATATAATAAGTGGTGGTCTTGAAGATACATGAACGTACGTTGCAGGCATGTCCGGTCCATATAAGGAGGAAGATGGACTCCAGATTTGCACGCCTGGATCGTTACCATATATTACCGGGCTGATAGGTCTCTATGGAAACTAGGTATTTACATACGTGCACTGTTTTTAGGTCTAAACTTAGAATTGCTGGAAGTTTGTGAGTAAAAAACGTTAAACCGGCGGCGGCGTTCATCAAACACGAGATACGCATCGGGAATTATTTAAATGGGGTGGAAATGAATTTTGGTATGTTAAGCTTTGTTTTATTATGGTCGCGTCTTAATTGCAAAACGGACATTTGTTTCTATTTTCATTTAAATTAGTATACAGTGCACTAATCTCTTTGATAAAATTAAGTTAACCTTGGAGGATCTGTTTTTATTAGTATTTACAATATTCATGCATGTGAAACATAAAATAACTAATATTTGAGTAACTTAACCTTATGACAACCGAATAGAAACACGAATCGATTAGACTTAGTTCACAGAACTTAGTTAAAAGTTATTGAATTAAATGAACTGCGTCAAGCTTCTTCGAATCGAATCCGAAACACGATGCAGAAGTCTTTGTAGAAGTGGTTCAAAGTAAAAACAACAACAGAAATCTTGGTATAAAAATTTCCTCTTCAAGAAAATGCTTCAAGGAGAATTTCAAGAAAACTTCATTACCTATTTCCAGAACATTGGCAAGGTTAGCTTTGCTGTATATCTGCAACATACGCGGAAAGGTTAGCTTCTCTGTATTGGTAAGCAAACACAAAGCAAAGCTTCACAAACATCTAAACCAATTTCCGTAATGCAATCTATGGTTCCACGCGAAAAATTAAAAACCCATTCTTGAAACGTTATCAATGTACAAATCACAAATAGCATGAAATAACAAGAAAAGTCCATAAGCAAGGCCGCGTTTGGAAGTTAGTTTCCGAACTTGCTTCCGCATCGGACACCAATACCGTCGGTATTCCAAAGGAGTAACGGACGGTCGATGTACGATAAGCTTCCCCTCGCAAATTGCGAGAGAGCGCATTTTTCAAAACCACACCAAGGCGCCACGTTGAGAAATTACTCTGAACCCCATAAGATTAATCTTGGAAATCCTTGCAATGTTGTAGGGATTTGTGCTAATATTTTGAATGAAATAGATGCGTACTTTGTAAAGTGGTATTTCTTGATGGATCACGAAGACCTCCGAGGAAAACCAACGAAGTTAGACGAACTTAAACGGTACAAAGAAATGTGTCTTATTATACAGTAGCGAAAACAATCCATTAGTAAATCAATACACTTAGGGCTGATTTATCCAACGACATATAATTTTATCCGAGGAATAATTTTGAATTTTTGACAATTCTTCCATACAAATCTGACAGACGTCAATTTTAATCCACAAATAAAAATTATCTGTTGATTAAAAAATCAGCCCTAAATCAAATACATATTTATGTCATGGATGACATCGCTGCAGGAGATCAGGAGAATTTGAATATTTTGTTAAAATATTTGGCAACATCTCTCTCCAAGCCGCTTATTATATTATCTTAATTTCAAATGTCAATATTTAAACGGATGACGAAATGATAAAAGAGCAGTTGACAAAATACTTAACAAGGACATTGTAACACTTTGTTTAAATATTTTGATATGAAATGAAAGGTAACGTTTAAGGCCATCCCGAAAAGATGCACACATGTTGCTGCTGAACTTAATAAAAATTGTGACATTTGTTTCAGATTCTCCTTTCATTGAAATTAATTTCCTTCCAAATGACAGTGAACGTTCAAAAAATTTAAAGAGTCATTAATTTCTTGCGCGAATTTAAGAAAATTTATAGCAGTACTGTGAGAGACAAATGAAAAAAAATGTCTATAGAGAAAACTATTATTTTTCCCCACAAACTGGACATCATATAAAACTGGTCAACATCTTCGAAATAGAATCTCTTCCCGCTTTTATTTTGAGTGGTACCCTTCCGCCGATTATAAAGGCGATTCGAATGCGTTGGGCGCGACACACATCTATTTGTGGCCAGCTAAAAATAATGGTGGACGACTTAGCGCCGCCCGTTGTGAATGCAGTTTTTATGCACCGTGCTAAACGAGATGGGATCGTGTGCGTTTTGCTGGGCACCTTCGTTTTTGGGCCAAACACTTTCAGAGGCACCATCAGCTATTGTCTATTTTCTATTAGAGATTTCCATCGTGTGTTTAGTCTTATTTTTCATTGCAATCTATAAAAACGTTGCAAAAAACTTTATTTTCAACTGGTCGACTAGTTTTGGCGTCAATGATATGCCTAACAACGGCAATTGAGGCTCCCAGATCTATTGCTTTCTCGAAAGCTTTGGACAAAGAACCCGACGTATCAGTTAGATTTCTCACAAATACAGCTCAGTTTGCAAATCTGAGCAACTTGTAACAACGCTTGCAACAAAACTTGTAGCCATTACACTGGAACATTTACTTCACTATCTTGTTATTGGATTCACGCCGTATCTCAAAATTTTCTTTTCCCAATACTTATTTCGAAACCTCACTCCATCGAAGGCCGTAGGAGAAGTAAACGGCACACATAGCATGCGTTCTTTATCCTACGAAATGGTATTTAAAAATTTGCAATGCTGCTTTAGTGTGACCTAGAAATCTCACATTCGACTGATTCGACACAACGCTCCAGTTTGAGGTTCGTGATCGAAGACTTTAATTAACTTGATCATCGGGGTTTCATCACAGTTAGCACAGCTATTTGGGGTAAGCAGTGGTTAATTGAGGGTCAAAGTGCGGAATGTTTTGATATTACAGATAAGTGCACATGACTTGATCACCGAGACATTTTCGGATAGGTAATGATTCGGATCAGAGATTATTTTATCAATTAGTGACATGATGGAATTATGACTATTCATTTACGGGTCCAAAGTGTAGACGCCATTATAGGCTAATATTTACTCGAATCTAGAAGCCAGTTCATCAATTAACGTTGAACTTTTGACAGTTTGACCCCCATGTGGAGGCATAGGAACAAAATATGCAAAAGATAATTATATACATAATTGGAGTGAAGCTTTAATGGGGCGATATCTCGATGCATCTCGTTATGCAAGTCTCGTGCACCGTTACATAAAAGAGAAAGAACTATAAATATATTGCCTTGTGAGTTTATTGCATCGGCGATAGTGTTTCTAAATGTTGCGCCAGTACTCGCATTGGGGCGTGTCGTGACATGTTTAATCTTAATAGTCATTACTGAAATAAGCTTAAGATCTACTTCACCACTCAACACGTTCTCTTGATAAATAATGAAACTATTATTCTAAAGCCTGTGTCCCGAGCAATGCAAAAGCTAACGCACTATTGGAAGACTGGAAGGTAACCCCAAGTTTCTAAGAAAAAAAAAGGCTTTAACAAAGTAATCCTACGAGCGGCAAGTCATTTGCTAAGAGTTGTGATGGCAAATATTTCCAAATGCCAGATATGGGCGTTTCTCTAGGCTTAGTTTATACTAAGCCTATTGTCACGTATCATCACGCAAGTCTTTTGCCCAACTCAGAAGGCCAAACGAAATCATAACCGTAACCCAAGACATTCCCTTTGAAATCAATTTTGTAACCGTCTCAAAATCTTAGATCAGGAAACAAAACAATTTTAGTACGGATGAGGTAAAATAAACTGGTCAAGAGCGAGTCGGACTCACGCACCGAGGGTTCCGTACCATCATGTTTTTAATTTTTCATCGGCGAGGCCTATATTCGTCAGAGAATTTTAACACTGTGCACTGCGGTGTAGAATATTACAGTTTTATGTCAGCGCCATCTCTTGACCGATAGTGGAACTAATGTAACTTTTATTGATGATTTCTGAAAAAGTGAGCTATTTATCCACTAACCCGCACTGGGCCTGCGTGGTGGGTTATGGCCCACTCCCTCAGAGCGGAGGCCCGCGTCCCAGCAGTGGAACATTATAGGCTGATTATGTTGTTGTTGTTGTGCTATTTAGAGACTTTGCTTTATATTTCCTATAATCTTTACATTAACTTCTATCACATAGAATAATTTCAGATTTTTCTCTTTGCAAACTTCGGAGTTAAATAAGGAGGGGAACGGTATATTTTTTTTTTCATTATTCATCAAAAATCGAAAACTGTGCGGCCTAAAAATAAGAAAAAGTGTTTAAGAATGTGCAAACTGCGCTCTTTCATATGATACTCCACATGTCCTAGTAGCTCAACTTCGAATTTTTCAGACCCCATTCATTCCCTGTTCTTAAAAACATACATATATTTTTATTTCTTATTCGCAAAATAGTTGGGCGAACGTCATCTAAACCTATTCCAAATTTCAAGTTGGTAGCAATAATAGTTCTTGAGATATCCAGCTGTGATATACAGACAGACCGAGTCTCACCATAAGAGTTCCGTTTCACCATTTTGGTACGGAACCCTAACAAACCGTATTGGAGAATCGTTCTCATTCAGATCCCGTTGTACAATCACAATTCAGGTGGCACGCGACCCGCTGTCAATAGACACGCATTCCGTCTTAGGAGAGAAGTGTGCGCGCATCGTAAGTAATCTATTCGTCTTGCTGCGAAACTGCGCCTGTACGCCTGTACTAGTCATGCTCGCGGTTGCGTTTATGGATTTTATGACGAGGAAGAGATTTTCTTTGGAAAAATATTGATGGGAAAGTATCTACCTCATCATCTTTGTCTATCACAAACTTATCTGGGATAAAGGTTATCACAATGCAATGTTTTATTAAAAACTTTACTATATCCTTTGCCAGATTTTACGAACAGCGAGACGAAAAAAGCGCATCTTGTATTGGTTTGGCTTAGTACAGATTAGTGGGGGTATTCAACGAAGTATTTCCTTTCACGCATTTTCAACATACAAACAAGGCTTAAAAACAGATTTGCGCTTCTTGTTTATTCAGAACAAGTGCTTAAGCCTAGATGCTGAGATTGAATTAAACAAATCGAGTGTTAGACAACGACTGCCTTCTTGAATGACATCTTGACATTAGCCATACTTAACCCCACAGAACATTAAAGATAGATGGACATATTTGAATCCAGAACCACAGACAGACGCATCTAATTTATTTGGAAAGAGGTATGGATTTCCTGTTTCACATGTAAACAGCAATTTTAAGGTTCAACAGAACGTTAAAACTATTATGTAAAGTTCATATGTGACAGTCGGAATTCAAACTATTCGAGCAACCGCTAGATTTCAGCCATCTCTTTCACCCCAAGGTAATCGAGATGGAGAGAAAGAGATAGAGCTATCAAATGAGACTCGGTGATATATTGATGGCGTTAAACGTAAAATGTGAGAAGTGAAATTATAGGCTCTTATACCGATATACTCGACGGAGAAATGGTTTAAATTTTTTCCGGTTGCGTAAAACATGATGTTGAGGCAGTTAAAATAAGGATGTTATGTTGATACTAGCAACAAGTACAAATACATTCTATATTTTATATACTCTGGATGAAAAGCAGAGATATGAATGCAACAATAGTTTGAATCTAGAAAATAAACAGGAAACCAAAAAAAATGGGGTTTCACCAGTAAACCCAGGTAATACTTTCCTGAGTTAGAACCCAAGTCGATAAATAATGAAGGAGTATTAAGAAAGAAAGAATATACAACCAATGGGTCTTGAACCACGTTATCAGGAACTTAATTTTCTCATAAAACCTTTATTGAATATGAAAGCAATTGACAGAATGGTAGCTATGAATAACTTACTTTTATGGTTATTCTAAACTACAAGATATCGCACCTTTAAACCTATAATTCATTCTATCGTGCTGGAGTGGAATGGATTAAAATGGAATTTATAATAAACGACAAATAGATGAGACATATTCACCACATGTAGGTAATGATATAGTCGCCTCTCAACACGCTGAAATAGATGGCCGACTTTCAGCCGAAGACCCAGACTACTTATAATTTCGCGATAAGCACTCAATGCAAACATTGCTGGGTTACTTTCAATATAAAAAAGTGTTAGCGTTCTGAATTACTGTTTAATGATGCGTAACGACAATAATTAGTCGAGTTATTTATGACGCGTCGTGTTAACGCACGTCGCGACGAGAAACGCATAGCGCAATAGTCCACACGACACAAATGCAGCGTCCGTTAGTCGCAAGCTCACATCCGCGGCTAATTTCAGTAGAAACGGTAACACGACAGTTTAATGGAGAACGTGCGGTAATACTAACTGTCCCGGAATCTGTACCAAGGCCGACCGTTTCAAGATAAACGTCGATATACGCGTGTCTGCAGCAGATGGCAAGATATGTGGGTGCTGAAAGTATCAAAGTCGCATCGAATTTGGCGAGACATGTGGAATCAGAAGTGGGCCAGTCACCCTAAAGTGCCTACAAACATTCTCGATGCTGAACGAACGCCGTACAAGGATTGACACTAACCACACTGTAATAACATTTCGCAAAGTATTTCCGCATAATGAGCTTGTAAACATTAATTGGGATGTTTAAAACATTGTTGACCATTATAGTATTTTAATTACATATGAACGGACGACGTGGGCGGGACTGGGACCAAATATGTGCCCTTTGTGCATAACTTTACATCTGTCTCATGACGAAGTAATCAAAATGAAGTACGCTTGATTAAAACGGAGATACGGCATGGGAACAGAAATCAGTTTCTCATGATTGAGAATTCCAAGACAGCATAGAAAGCGAACAAACACACCTTAATGATCTAAACACAATTTTTGGCAACAATATAGTCACGAAAAGTGTCATGACATTTTGAATCATTAAGCATGTCAGCTGGGTCTAAAAGTACATTTTCGAAAGTGGGTTAACAATGACAAATAGATGACAGGGGATTCTTAAGATGTTTTTAAATGTTGCCTGGTTAAAATAAAACTGTTACATACATTTTTGTTTAAGTGTGCGTGAATGTATTAACTAAGATTCAGACTAATTTTATGTGCATTTTATAGAAACTTGGACTAAATATCTGAAATTTTATAAAACAAACGCTGATCTGGAATCCAAAGGAAAGTGTATGTAAAAAAGATTTACTGGATTTTAAAACAATTTCAGCTATAGCCGGCGCCGATGAAAGGCAAACAAATGGTTTCGATGATGAAACTGGTCAGCACGGTGCATACTTGTCCTTCATTACTTAACAGACGAAATAGTCATGAGTCGCAACAACCAATCGATTATCGAAGAATTCAATGACATCACTAGTTTTATAACCGTTCCAATCATTCAATATTAAGCCTTCAACCATAACGTCAGTTGTTTCAAAGTGGACGATTTCCTATTGTAAATATTATCATGTTGTTTATTGAGACCCCGTCGGATTGTATACAATGCCCGCAAACAATATCTGTATTGACTGATTTGAGAATGTTCTCTTGGCCGCAAAATAACTAATAGTATGTCTTGGCTTAGTGTAGGATTATTGATGTCGACTAAGTGCCTTTTGATAGCGATACATCGATTGATTCGTTGCATAAGTATTCTTAGGTAAAACAGAAACTTTTTTGTTTATGTAATGAGTTAAATCAATAGTTTGTTTGTTGCTCTCGCGTTCGTTGCCGTGGGAGATATCATGATTCACAATTTCAGACAGTGACTGTTCCGTGACATCGCAATATTTTCTTGAGTTATCATTGTCTGAGCATTCTCTACGTTTGCTACTATTATATCATCATCATCTGTCGGAAGTCATCTATAATTTTCTTTAGCAGTTATTACATGTTAAGCAGCGTTCTCATCGGCGTCAATACAAAATTTTCTTTATTTTATGGTTGTGTCAGTAGTTTCATGGGTACCTCGAGTGTGCGTTTACAACTAAACCAATTGTTAGTTAGTTCATTCGTGATAGTAATAGCGGATATCTGGGTTTACGTAAAGCGACTGCCATCTAACGTCCGCATGCCTTAAGGAACCAGTTATCAATCGGACTGAAAATATATCGAATCAATCAATCAAATTTCATTTGTGCAAAATAGCCATTTACAATCTCCAAAATAACATGCCCGTCACTGCGACCGCTTCCTAGTATTAAAATGTTGTTAGTGGATTCAGCTAATCTTCTCAAATAACATTAAACTGAAAGTATCCCGGGATTGGCACTCAATTAGATTAAGGGCTGATATTTCCAACGCCAGATAGTTTTAACCGAGGAACAATTTTGAATTTTTGACAGTTCTTCCATACTAAATCTGTCAGACGTCAATTTTATTCCACGAATACAAATTATCTGTCGATTGAGAAATTCAATTCAATTATTCAATAACAATTTTTACATCGTGTCTGAATTTCTATAACTAAATATATAAGAAACATCATGCATGCAATCCATATTTAAATCATTACAATTATCCAAATTACATTAAAGTGAGAATAATAATAAATATAAAGTCATAAGTCAATTCATAAAATTCAATTAATTCAAGTCAGTCCAATAAAGTTTAAAATTACCTATGTCAATTCCGACTTTTGTATTTATTTATAATTTATCAATGGAATATAGACACTTATTTAACAAGAACCGTTTAAGCTTATTCTGAAACCCACTTGTATATACTAGAATTTTTATTTCAGTCGGCAGTTTATTGAACATTTCTAATGACTTGTGGTGGGCGCTATGCTATAACAGCCTTTACTTAGATGAATGAAAATAATGGTCAGGTAAGGGTTATACACAATATCAAAATTGTATTAAAGTGCGTAAAGGTTAATACAAAGAGCTCGATAAAAAGTTAGGTCGATCGAACGACATTTAATTATAGTCAGTGAAGTAGATTACTCTATGAAACCGACGCGCGACTGATTTTACACGTCACGCTGTAGTTCGAGCACATGTCAAAGTCAGTCAAAGTAAACTTTCTTTAATCCCATAATTTGTTTGTGAGTAATTTGTTTCAATTTTGTGAAACAAATGCTACTGTATACCATATTTTTAACTCCTAATATATTAAATATATTTCTACATGTATCATGCCTCATTTTAACGTAGGTATGTGAAGGATCTGTGAACAGACTTTCATTCAATTCAACTGAATGAACTAGAAATATCGCTACAACAATGAATGACTCGACCACAGTGACAAACACAAGAATGAAGAAATTGCACACGAATTGCAGTTCCAATTGCAAATCTCCAGTGCGAAATTCGCTAGAACATTTAGAGATGCGTGTACCAAAATAAATAGGATCAAGTGCCAACTGAATATCACACGTAGTCTAAATACCGGAGGGCTTATGTTATAAATACGGTGCCACATAACCGTGGTGCAGGCGTGTGAAGTGGAACGAATTGGGCTGATGCGTCAGAGCATCCGTGTCCAGGACTCTCGTCCTTCGCCTCGTAATGGACGAGTATAATTAGATACGTTTTGTCTTGGCGGAATGCGTAAAGTCATTTGTCATGGTTATGGGAGCGTGGAAAAATTTGCGGTGTGCAATAATATTTGAGCAATGGTAAAAAGCAGTTGGGTTAAGGAATCAAGTTATCTTGGACAAAACAGTAGCCTTGCAGAAGTTTAAAGACACAGACAAAGTAAATAAACTACTAGTCCGTCGTTTTGAAAGAAATATTCGCTCACTCACACCTCCAACTCTGCAGTATCAGGACTTACCTGAAAAAGAAAACAATATTAATACTTTGCAAACAAACACATCGGGCTTTTGCACTCCCAGCCTACGCAAAAGCCAATAGCAAACTTGTTTGAACAGCATTCGCAAAACAACATTCATCTCAAATGGATTTTTAGCCCAGAACAATAACTTGATAGAACAATAGCACCTGACCTAACAACGTATGAATAAAAAGTACCACTCGATGGCTCGGTCCTTTTTGCAATTGAAGCAAAAACTCCACGAAGGGCCAATCGTGGCGTGGTCCGAAGTACCCCGAACTGGGACAGTACGTGGGCAATGGTGGCAAGGTGCTGTTGATGCAACTTCCTTTGCGCCTACTTGACGAAAGAATACTTCGGAAACTGTTGTAACTCTTTTGATCGTTATTTGTGAAGGTATGTGGGAAGATATGAGTAGGATTGATAAATCGCTTACAAGAATCGGTCAGAAGTTTTAATTTACGGTAAAACAGTAGGTTGACCCTTTGTTTACTTTATTATGTCCACAGAATATGTAATAAGTTAACCAGCAACCGTTAAGCAATCGGTCTCCGGTGGTAATCTAAAGCTGAAGATGATTAATGAAACCGATTACCACTGAAGTTACGTGATTCATCCGTTGTTTACAAACAACATTAATATACTCACTTCTACTGCAATGGACCTACGTTGCGGTATTCAGTATCACCGTAGAGAACACCAATTACATTTATCCTAGAAGACAAAGTTGCGCAAAATTGGAGGCAGTCCAACGAACTTTTTCTTCAAAGACAGATACGATTCTACCAAGTCAGTAGTCAACAACTAGGAAGTGAATACTAATGATCATTTATAAAAACATGATCTTCGTTGTGATCATCGTCTTCACAATGAAAGTTAATGACGCTCTTCGTATCGACGTATGCGATTTTACTTTCAACACATGCAATTACAGAGTAATTGAATCTCAGCAATGCTTTTTCTCGTTACAAACGATCAATAGAGCATTTCATTTAGGTACACGGAGTGGATTAACATTGATACGCGATGAAATTCGAGATGCCTTGTTACGTCAGGGCATGCAACCGTTTGACTAACATGGAGCAATCATTTCTTTGTTTGCTTGTTTAGGAGAAGATTACAAATTCGTTAGATGTCGTGAGTTGAAAGAATTCGATTCTTTCGCAAATAGTTTCATAACGTTTCAAGGAATGGAAAAGGAGGAAATATTCAAATCGATACGTATTGAATTAGTTCGTGAGCAGCAAGGAGTTTACTACAGTGATGTAATCCTTTTTGTATCAATGAATAGCGGTTGTTATAAAGAAACTATAACCGATGACATGAAACATAATATGTGTAAGAATTAAATCACGTCCTTACCAATTAGATCACGGTTTATTGAATGTACTTACTTAAAGTGTATATGTCATTATTAGGTGTCTACTAAAATCAGTATTATTTCGCTCGTACAAAATTCAATTTGTGACATGCAATCTTTTAAAATAATTATAACTACGACAACGGATCAAAATGCTATAATTGATTGTTCTTCTAAAACTTTTTGTTTTGAAAGTCTCAAAATAGATACAATAGTAGAACATAATTTCAGTACATAACAACCAGTTTTCTCACAAGTATTACCGAAGAATAGTGATTAACGAAATGCTCTAACATGTGTCCGTGTGATTATTCTCAAGAAATTGGATGCATTCGCTCAAACGTCTCACGAAACTGACTCGGTGATGTAATACCATCCAGCAAATCTTGATCTGGGTTCTGTAAAATTATACTCTTTTCAAAGGTTGTCGGGATTTTTGGAGTTCTACTTATTTTTATTAATTTTTCGATTTCCAACACGACAAACAAAAAATACGATGCGAAATAGAAGAGAAAAGAAACAGCGATTTTGCATTGCCTAGTTCTGCATTAGTTATTCCTACTTACTGTATTATATGAAATATCTTATTGGATTCAAATGCATTAGTTCAACTATCCTCAAAATATTTTCATAAAACTGTCTTATATGTAATCCACATCATCGTTAAAAAATTTTTCCTTTGATCATAGCTTGCGATTTTAAATGCGAAAAAATGTATTACAACTAGTGTTGTAAAAGAGCTGAGTCTTTTAGTCCTCATTTTGCGGCTGAGTTCTTTTTGCAGAACTCACGACTAATTAGTCTTCTAAGTCCTGAGTCTTGAGTTGTTCTGAGTCTTTTCAGTTCTTTCAGTCCTAAAATTTCTTGAGTCGTTAGATTTATTCTAAGTTCTTTCGTTTTTTTTCACTCCTTTGAGCTCTTTGAGTCCTTTAAGTTCTTTCAAGTCTTAGGAGTCGTGAATTATACAGCAGGACTGCCGTCCAATCAAAAATACTCGTGTTATAAAGCCTTTGAGTTCCTTGAGTCGTGAACTATAAAGTAGAGGACTGCAGCCCAATCAAAAAGACTCGCATATTATGAAGTATTTGAATTGTTTAAGTAGAGGATTGCAGTCATAGTCACTTATTAGGTTCGAATAAACAATAAATATGGCTAAAAAAGTCATGTAAATCATCGTCACGTTATTAACGGTCAGTCGCGAGTTCTTTCCGTAAGACAGCTCTTTTTTAAAAGGACTCAGTTGCTAGTTCTTTTTAGGAAAGCTAAGTTTTTTATTTAAAGGACTTAGTCTTGAGTTCTTTTTGTAAAGAGTGAGCTGTTTTAAAAGACTCAGTCGCTTTTTTAGAAGACTAAAAACAGAGATAGGCTTGAGCTTTTACTTATTCTTTTTTGACTTGAGTCTTCAAAAAGACTTGAGTCTCAATATTAGGACTATAAAGACTCAGTTCTTTTACAACACTAATTATAACTGTTGACGTAAAACAATCAATTCCAATTTGTTCACTCCAACGAACAACTTTATTGTTTTAATAAATAAACGATCGGCCTATTTGGATAGACCAAAGTAAATAGCGTCTGGATTATTTTATAGACGTAACGCCAGTCCTTGAAGCTTGGCAACATTACTCGTAATCTTAACTCCTACAATGTTTACGGGCATAATATCGTTAAAAGTCATCTATTCCTTACGATGTTATTTCAGCTCTATTTTTGTAAACTAATTTCGCAGTGTCCAGCCTTGAACGGGAATCGAATTAATGCGTTTACCGTTTATATTGAGCATCGGTATTAGTGATGGCAGTATTTTACGCAATTAATGACCTGAGAGAGCATTTCTGCGTCCCAAATTACCTGACCACGTTAATATATTTAGAGGTGTATTAGTGAACACTGTAAACTGGTCTGTTTATCAGTGTTTCGATTCTTGTATTCAATGTTACAGCATCGTTTATTTTGCTCTCTCAATCATTGTCGACTTGTTAATTAGATACATTTTTATTATTCTAGGTTATATTTACAATTGTATATTTTATTGTATTAGCACGATGATAGTTCTTGAATCTATTTTTATCGATTGAAAAGTAAGGCTGTAAAACGAACTTGAATAAGAGTTATTAAAGATTTCTAATCACGCACCCATATTTTCTAATAGCAATAATTAATATAAAGGTAAATGTGCATGTAAACGGAACAGTAACGTCAAAAGATTTCACAGTAAAAAATAATTATTCAAAAAACTAGGAAGATATACTTCAAGAATTAATCACGCTATCAATGAGGATCATTAAAATACTAATTATTTAGTTGTTCTCGATGAATCGCTTAGAAATCACGAAGGCATTGAGAACGCTATCGGCACTAGGGTAAATTGACATTTTCTACAAGCCCCTCGTGGATTTGACGAGTGTATTGACATTATTATTCATCGTGTTTGAGTCTTCTACCTACTTACTGTTGAAACTAGGAGTTTCGTGTTTGGGTTGAGTATAGAAAACGGTCCAGAATTTGAGTAGATCGAATGGATGATAAGTCTGATTACGTAAAGTTCAAGTGGGACGATTGTTATTGACTTTGTATCTGATTTTAAATAAAAGATATCCTATACTCACCCTTCACTACGCCCACAAGTCGAAATTCCATTCCTAGCAAAACTATAAACAGACGTCATGTAAAAATATACTAAAATACAGCAAGATTTACTATCAGCTCATCAAATAAGACCAGAATACATGTAAGACATTGCGACAATGTTATTACTGTGATATAACTGTCTCCTGAGATAAACGCGAGCATTTCACACGACTATCTGGCACGCCGAGGTAATTATGAAATAATACAATGTAGGACGACGAATATGTGAGATATATTTAGAAGTAAGAATATCAACAATAGACTAAACAGTCATTTGTTTGTCATCCGAAATGGTATTACTATTATAATAAATTGCTTAATTGGTCTAGCAGCAACATGTCTGGGACGTATGAAATCCTGGTTGCATTTTCTAATTTGACACTAAGCCGTGCCTATGCCAACTTGAAATAAAGTGAGGTTCGAAGATGAATGAGTGAGAGTGACGTTATTTGAATCGCATGAATGAATAAGAACATTCTGGTTAACAACCTGACTCGAAAATTACGACCTTTACCCGGCACGGCCGAATGGTGCCAATGCTCTCATATGCAGTTGGAGGTCTGCCCAACTTTACGAGGGAAATTAGTGCGAAGATATGTTCAAATACCCCACGACGTCGTCACACGTCTACGAGTATGTATCAAATGAAACTTTGATATTGCAAACGAGAGGCAGGTGCGCCAACGCATTAACTTTCGTTAACATCTGCCACTGAATTAGATGCTTCTATATTTAATTTGAGAACTTTCCAGGTGCATTTGGTAAGAATTAGAATAAAACGTGGGTTGAAAACGCACCATATACAATTTGGTTTATCGGCAGATGGTTGTTAGGGTGAATGATACAAATTGCATTAACGCAGTTTGGTATATGGAACACTATGTACACGTGAGCAATATCTGATGATCTCTTCTATAGACAGATTGTGAAGTGCATGGTATGCTTGAGAAATAATAGCATATATAATTAAGCGAGGATAGATATAATCCGTCACTAAAATGTAAGTAATTAAGCTAGATGACGGTACTGATGCGTTTCAGTTTACTGCTACCAGTAAACTCATAGGTGAATTTCCAACCGCTTTGAGCACTGTGTATAGTTTCTATAAGGAAGATATTTTAATTATATACAAACAACTAACTAACTATCCGCTTAAAGATAAGTAAATAGACGTAAGAAAGTAGTAAAACCCATAACAGAGAATATACATAGTAGATATGTAAATACTTCTGATAAAGCATTCAATTAAAAGGAATTCGGAATTAATCAAAATAGAAAGCAGCCTTCAAGGTCAAAATAATATTTTATACCCACTTATCACTGTTACAAAAAAGAACGATAGTACGATAGTAAACACATTGGAGAAACAACAATAGATTATCTGTACTTAATATCCCGCGGAAAACCCGAATGACAACGTCATGGAGTAATTAAAGGTTGAAACAATATGATGAACTGTTACGACAGCCGATAACGAAACCCAATAATAAAACCATAGTATCCAAACATAATTCGACAATATTTCTAATACAGCATACACTGTTAATATCGAATTGTACCCTTCAATATTTCGAAGAACAAAACAATCGATGTATATGAACCAATTTGGGATGGTTAATAGAATTGTTTTGATAGTCGGTGGGTAATAAAAAGTAGTAGAAAGTGCCAGAGAAGTCATCGGCACTTGGTGTTGGGCCAAACTGTGGCAAGGTCATTGGCTGTTTGATAATAGACATTATGAAGTAATAGATTGTTTGTTTACTTTTTTTCGGTGCTGCACTATTGATCAGCTTCACTTGCTTAATTCGTCGACTTTTGTCAAGTAATTAGAGACAATTTGAACATTGCCTGTATTTTAAATTTTGATCAACCCTGGAAGTGTGGTAAGACACTAACTTGAAATGGGGCTTATATTCAGTGTTTTATTAGAATTTATCATCATTTAACTGCTGGGAGTAAGACGAGAAATTCACCCAAGACGAAATAACTCGCTTTATCTCAATAAATAACAAGTAACGATACGGCTTTCAAGTGCTTTCGAAGATGTATTTCTGAGTGGTATGCCAAAAGAGCCACAAGAAATTATTCTCTTGTTCATTGCGGTAGAATTTTGAAGCTTTGTTTTCGGCGGAGGAAACTGTTTTTCCAGACCTCATCGGCAAAAATATCCTGGTTAAAGATTCTCCCTTTAGAATAATTCGTGGCTATTTCACAAGCAAAATTAACTCCGTTTCCTGCGTTACGATAAATTGATCGTATTACTACATTTTGTCGATAAACATGATAATTGCATGGATCCGACTTTGTTTGGTTCCGTGATTTGTTAACTGTTTTTTTTTTAAATCGTCTGTTCCGTCAGTGTTATTATAAAATGTTTTATAGTCATCATCAATCAATTTTGAGTTGATTGAGATTTGGGAACTGTGTTTTTAGGTTTATGTTGATTATGTTGTTCATGAACATTATTCTTTCTATCAAGGTTTTCTTTTCGGGACTTTTGCACCACTTCTCGTCAAAATCAATGGTAAATTTATGGTAAATTTGTTGTATGTGTTATTAACCGATACATATGCGTCTCAGTACAATTTGCAATTACTTTTACATCTAAACACTGTATTAACTCTATCTAGCACCACAATCTCAAATTGCTACATTCACTTGTTTACGTGCCATTTGAATTGCATATGTGTACACGCAACGTACATTCGCATACCGATATCGATATAGATAAGTTAGAAGTGTTCGTTACAGATTCCATTGCGTTCGCGATTAGTTCCACGCTGCGGACTTGAGGACATTGCGATTAAACCAATGTGGTGATATCAGTTTGTTTTGCGTTCATTACCCCTATTCCATTAAAGTTCTAACAGCATTCAAGAAGTCAAAGAGCAATGTACTCCAAAACATGATTTGGAGCATCTACATGTACTGTAATGTTTTTTACTATGTATTCTTCAAGAGTACTATTAAGTGGTGTATTAAAGAACAGAAGTAATTATCATTCATCGTACAAGTATCGATTGAAGTCACGCATCAATCTAAGAAGATCGTGTCAATATAAGAAGAGTGTCAGTGTGACAAGTGACACTTATTAGGACCTCAATTTCTAATTAATTCGTGTAGAAGTTATCATTACTATATGAGTGACTCGTAAGTGATTTCGATTCTGAATGTCAGTGTTTTCTATTGTATTGATGATAAGTGATATTTAAAATCATTTAGCAATTAATAAGTAACAATTGAGAAATAGTAATGATATTCAAACGGGTCATTATGAAATTGAATATTATATAAATAAATATAGCCATGCAAGCGATTCAAGAATTTTGGATTTGGGTTATGAACATAAAATAAATGTTTAACTCAGTATTTTTAAATGGGGGTACTGGAGAAACAAAGAGGCTCATATACTGTGGTTTACCATTCGAAATGAAAGTAACAAAATGTTGCCGAAGGCACAATAAAGAGAAGTACAAACAATGAAAACAAAGAAATTTTAAAGTCATGCTGTGTTTTACTAATTTAAATGGTATAAATTCAACTACGTAATATATGAAAGTTATTGTGTACTGTAATGAGGAAATCAACTGAGCATAAATAATGTTCATCTTACTGACAATGTAGTGTATAATGTCAACGTATCTACGATACCTGTCTGAGAATATTGTTTGCTACAACTTCTGTATCCTGATATGATTCTCTTTCATCCTGAAAGATTTGTCTGATATTTTTCCGTCGTCTTGGCAACAAGCCACTTGAGTAACAGTTTTTTGAGGATTGTGAAGGATTTTTCTGAAGAATGTCGGTGGGAAATCACATTAACTTTCTTTTCAATTCTTTTCATGGCCACGTACATTATAATTGACGTAAGCACACCTTGCCAGATCAAAGTTAGTGTTGCGATAGTGAAATGCGTATTTAAATCATGATCTTTTCAATTGGTCGACATAATACTTTCACGTTTATGTAATCACGCGCCTCTTGGCTCGCCCATCCGTCATACTGCTTGCTTGTTATCTTGATCTAAACTATGAAAGTGAAATATCTCCACTTCTTTGTAAGCCGGAGATAAGGGGCCCCTGGCGCAAAGAGCTCGCATTTTCACGTTTTTCCCTTAGATATTTTAATGTGCATAATGCTTCGTGCGAAGGTTATTGTTATCAGGAACACAATAATAATTGTGTGTACAGAATATCAACACATTATTACAGTACATCGCACTTGACATTGTAGAAATCAAGAAATAAAGGGCTTCCTCAATAAATATGATCGAGCATGCGGACAGTGAAAGATCACAGTTTGCAAGACCTCGGAAGTCAAGAAGTGGACGTGCTTTGAACCCAAATGGATCACAGAGCAGTTGACAAATGTAGGTGCTATCAATATGGAACCATCGCGAAATTGTGCGTGTAACCTTGCCAAAAGGACAATCTTAAAATAGTATGACAGAATATTTGTATGCAGGAAAACAACATAAAACACCGGAAATAGATTCAATGGCAGATATTCGCCATCGTTCGGAGCTTAGGGAGCGATCTTCCAAATCCGATGCGTACTTCGAGCAATGTGATGTCTTATGGAAACATATCCAATAAAACGATACAGTCTTTTCCAATCGGATTACAGGGTATTGTGAAGCCTTAGTAGCGCTTGCGACTGGGTCAAAGGCATCAGATTTATTTTGTTGAACTTGTCGCGAACCAAACGTGACTTTATGTTCGTGGTTTACTTATATATTTTGAGGACTGCTTTCTGTAAGTCCCGAATTTCAAAATATTTACGAAAGTACTCATTTCTGTAAAGATTCTATGCTTTACTTTATCTTAAATTGATCCAATCTGAGAGATCTAATGAAAATGTCTTCACGATTTAAGTCCAGCTGACTTAAATTTATTCAAAACTCTGCGTGTCATAAACACTTCCTCGTACATTTTGTAGTGTAACATTTCTAATTGGAATCGCAAAATGTCCATTGCCAATCAGTCGTCAAAAATTTCGTCAATCGTGAAAAAAATACAGTTTATTACCAATTATTACAATAAACATACGGTTAACGTGCATAATAAATCGGTAATATATATTGATATGGCGGTTTTGGGTACAATCGATTTAATTCATTAACCGTTGCGTCTATCTAATCTGTCTATTCACGACTTTGCTTTTCATTATCTTTAGTTATCTTTGCTATAGTAAGTCTGAGGTGCGCTGGCTCTAGTATTTTACGTACATCTATAACAGTACACATTTTGAGGGCTGAATGGAATGTGAAAGGTCACGGTCTTAACGCCATGTTTTTATATTTTTGCTTACAAAAGCCTATTGAAGCAGCTTTACTTTGGGAAGCAAATATCTACTAGGAAAAACGTTAGTAACGGTAGAAATTCTAATGGCAGTAATTGCAAGGTAAATATAGTTCCAAAATAATAATTTAAATAGTATGCTATTTGCATGCGCATCACTCTAAACTACTGGACGGACTTTTATGGGACTTTCACTGAACATTTGAGGTTATCGTGATCGAAGAGAATGAAATAATTGTTTGAGTAGGTACTATTATGACTAGACAAAAAAGAAATTGACGAAACACAGACAAGAGAACAATAGGGTGAAGAAGATTTGAATATAACTGCAGAAACAGACAAACTGGTCGGCATTGACGCAAATAATTAAGTTAATTTCATTCATCTATATAATTATATAAAATTATTTTATACAAAAACAAAACTATAATTATTCACATTGATGTCCTTAGGGTCACTTAAAACGACGTAAAGACTATCGCCAATTAACGTGCAGTGTCGTAAATTAGCGTCATTGAATTTATAGATACGTCGGCGACGTAGACCGGGAGATGATGACACATTTTGGTAAGTCATTTCTTACAGGATGGCGCTTTCAGGGGGGTTCATATACGTAATAAGTGAGAGGAAAATGATGTTCTTACCGGTGGTGCGCGGGACGCAATTGCAGAATAATTAATTGAAATTGCTCGAAAATCCGGAGGTGTCAAACAATTTCTTTCACAAAATTTCTTCAATTTATCGGTATTTCAACAAAAAAAACCCGGCGGTCGCTATGTGCCATACTTCTCCGGTGGGTGTTTAGACCCGCCATACTTTTTTGAAAATGTTTTTTTTTTATTTTTTTTTTATTTATTTCTTACAGGCTGATTTTTTTTTTAACAATTGCTTTTTATTAATCTTGTACGAAAATCACCATGCCATACCATTCCGACGGTCCAAAATACCCGCCATACCCCCTCAAACATGTCATTTTTTTAAATTCGAGAAACCATTTCTTTCACCTTAAAATTTGGTCTAGTAGTTGTTTTTATGATTAGAAACGTAATTGTTATAATGCCATACCTGTAGAGTGGGTGATATACGTATAATGTTATTAAATAATTGTAAAATTTTATGCAACA
Source organism: Luperina nickerlii (assembly GCA_963855955.1). Lineage (NCBI taxonomy): Eukaryota > Metazoa > Arthropoda > Insecta > Lepidoptera > Noctuidae > Luperina > Luperina nickerlii. The sequence continues at coordinate 21,105,752 of OY979669.1, forward strand.
TTTGAACAATTTCTTACAGTATGGCACCATTTTTTTTTGAAAGTTGGTTATGTGAGGAACGTAAATACGAAATTTGAAAGTTGTATGTAGGGACAATCTTGTTTAATTAAATAATGTGTTATGTCGTATAATATTCTACGCTCGAACGTCTTCGAACTATCTTCCTCAATACAAATTCTAATGCTGGTATACAGCAGCTGTGCTGGTCAGGCGTCACTAATCATTAAAGTCATGAACACAACTCTCTAAGACCACGTAACCCCAAAGAATGACGATTTCATGAAACAGTTATTCTTTGGGGTTACGTGGTCTTAGAGAGTCGTGTTGATGAATTTAATTATTATAATTCTGTAAATACATATTTGTTACGGCCGCGAATCATATATTAATCAACGTACAACTTAATATCGACCAGCAAATTGCAAAAAACCTAAAAAAAAATTAATTTCGCGGGCTACCCTGGCGCTTTCGCCTTAACATGCTAACTAAATAAACAAGGTAATTCTACCGTATTTCAGATATACAGGCTGGCCCAAAAGTCGTGGATCAAACGCAACTAGGGGTTAGATGGGGTCATCAGCTGCAAAAAGTTGTTCTACGCGAGGTCCTTAAGGTCAACCCCTGCAGAGTTAAAATTTATTTTGTGTTTTTATGAGAAAATTGCCTTTTTTTAACTAATTCTTATTAAAATTCGAAAAAATCTACATCCTGTATCTTTTTTATAATTTTCACTAGATTAGTACTGATATTCTGAAAAGGTATTACACATGGCCATGAGTGGCTCTAATATCTTTCTAGGACGAAAAAACAAAACAACGATTGTGAAATAATTGTTTTATTAAGCATGTTTTGCTTTACTTTCTTTTTATGTTGATGAAGTTAATGAAGTGAGGTTATCCCTCTTCTCCAAATCATACAGCATGTGCAGCACAAGTGACAAATTCATGAAGCATGTCCACAATTTCGACGCCTCTTTACTTCCACCGTGTAAAGCCGAGTTGCGACAACAGCTACTGAGAGTATTATACATTAGCTCTGTCTGGTGAAATGCTAATTTGAAAGATCCATCACTTCATAACCCATGCGATTACGGGTGGAAGTTGGCGGATGAAAAGTACGAGTTCCATTGGTTCGACGGCAATGCCATGCCAACAACTATAGATGTCGTGAACAGTGGAGATAATAAAGAAGTGGAAGATGATGTAGAAGGTAAATATCAAACATTCGATCTTTACAATTCACAATCATCAATGTGAATTGTCCCAATGAATTAAATATTTTACAGTTACTGAAACAAGCAGCGACGAGGAAGATGAAAGCGAAGATGAAGGAGCCGATGACAGTACCGAAGATATCGACACTGATTCGGAAGTTGAAAGTACTTAAAAAAAAAGTATCGAAATAAACAGAAATACTATGGATTTTGTATACAATTTCTTTTACACATACTCTTAAGTGAGAATGCCATTGTGACGATGCTAAAATTAACAGATTTCTGGGATTTTTTTCAAGTAGGGATAATTATTTGAGAATTGTACAAAATAAGCTTTTAAAGTTTTCATTCCATATTCGCTTATTGTGACAACCTGCTCTTCATTTACGTGTATCTCAGTAAAATTTTTGATATTTTGCGTGAAAATTTTTAAATATATTTTTGAATATATATACTTTACGGAAATTGAAAAAAAAATCGATTTCTTTGCCCGTCACAGTGGCGTTCCCCGTTAGCGATATTAAAAACTATTTTTTTAAACACATCAATTCAAGATGCCACAGTATGAGCGATTTACTAAAAAAGCATGGCTTTCAATATATATATATAACTTGGACGTACTGTAGCTGAAATACGTCGCTGAAAATCGGTTTTCCGGGTATGGCATCACTTTTGGACTTCATGATGAGTATGGGATAATTTTCCTGAATCATACTTTTTATAAACTTTCCAAAAATTAAAATGCCATACTGTAAGAAATCCTTTCATTTTTCAAATTTTTTTTACACCGCAGCGTGCGTATGACGGTCTTTCGTACCATGGTCACAGTATGGCATATTTTTTTCAACTCATAATAGTATGGGAACAATCTGATTTCATTTATGCCATACTGTAAAAAATAATTTCACGGCTTCTATAGGCGTGTTTTAAAAATGGTTAAAAAATACAATTTTTCAAGTATGGCACCACTTTCATACTGCACTAGAAGTATGGCGAATATAATTTTGTCTCACTGTACCATAAACTGACCACGACTTAAGTGCCATACTGAAAGAAATGGTTTCTCGAATTTAAAAAAATGACATGTTTGTGGGGGTATGGCGGGTATTTTGGACCGTCGGAATGGTATGGCATGGTGATTTTCGTACAAGATTAATAAAAAGCAATTGTTAAAAAAAAAATCAGCCTGTAAGAAATAAATAAAAAAAAAATAAAAAAAAAACATTTTCAAAAAAGTATGGCGGGTCTAAACACCCACCGGAGAAGTATGGCACATAGCGACCGCCGGGTTTTTTTGTTGAAATACCGATAAATTGAAGAAATTTTGTGAAAGAAATTGTTTGACACCTCCGTATTTTCGAGCAATTTCAATTAATTATTCTGCAATTGCGTCCCGCGCACCACCGGTAAGAACATCATTTTCCTCACACTTATTACGTATATGAACCCCCCTGAAAGCGCCATCCTGTAAGAAATGACTTACCAAAATGTGTCATCATCTCCCGGTCTAACGGTTCCATACGTCGTCGGCTGAACCGCGCCTGGTGACGTTTTTAATGTTTACTAATGATAGATTCGGTTGTTATGATTAATTAACGTCACTATTGTTTATTCGTGCTTCGACGGGCACGAAGTATTTGTCCCGGTTGTCGTGCGAATATCAATCTTCGTCATAGGCCGTCCTAAGTTCAAAGAAGACACTGGTTAAGTTGAAGGCCGAGGCGGTTTTTAGTTATTTTATTTTTAGTGATCATTTGGTTTTTGTGGGAGGCTACAAGGACGTTGTGAACGCAATTCATCTTATTTCAAACGTCTTATTGTTTGTTAAAAATACAAGGAAAGTCGTTGTTTATGAGTAACTCGGAAAAACGTCTAGCGTCATTAGCTAGTCATTTGCGTTACTCACTGTAGTGATTGTCGACAAATAACCACATATGTTATTATCTACCTATGTTAATACAACAATTGTGATTCCCTATACCTTGTTTGTCTTCATCTTTTCTACTGCATAGCTAAATTCCTTCTTGTTCTCAGTCAATGGTAGTATGCTATCGTCAATCCTACACCGACTTCTTCATAAACAATAGCATGTTTATGTTGTCATTAGCCTAGCCTTTTCCTCACTCCAGTAGGTTCGGTTTCCGACTGTAGTCTGACCTTCACAACGTATTCAATAGCTAATTTGCGATGTCTCACAACAAAAACATCGCTGCCATGACTATAAAATGAATTTTCATTGTTCGCAACATGGATTTCTGTACGTATTTTTCTATCGATGTTAAAACCCAGTCCCGTAGGTACTTAGTAGGCACCTCGCACCAGATTAGGCTTTTTCAAAGCCATGGTTGGTAGCCGCTCAATGTCAAACGTTACATCCCGACAATACTGTGGCATGACTCATGCTATGATCAATCGTACTTTAGTTGATAGTCTGATAGAATGAGATCTTTTATTAGAACAAATACGGCTTGAGAGGCTGCTCTGTTTTGTTTATCTTACTGATAAGAAAGAAATGGTGCTATGTTTTGTTGTTATCTAGTTCTACAATGAAATACTCTTAAGAATCTATGCTATTTTTGTAGTACCATAGCGGTTTTAAATGATGTTTAAAATATATATGTCCTGAAAGACGTGAAGGTTAACGCTGTTGACTGGGTTTGCACTTCAGTGCAATTTTGTTACGGTTTTGTTTTAAAAAATATATGCCGGCTATAATACCACATAATAACAAATATTGTGATGGATTGGTCTGACGTGCTTCCTAAAGAGTTGCCGTATCTATAAAATATATAACGAAATATTTTACTAAAAGCGCTACCTTCGTAGTATGTCCATATTTTTTGCGAGAAATGGATTTTATTACGCCTTCCTGAGCTAATTGGATTAGGGCTTAGTTCAGTTAATAAGTAGGTAATGCCTGTGAAACCTGGCACAAACTTTCCGATGTTCAAAGAGAGGGAATGGAAATAAAGTCCATATAACAATCTCGAATGACCCGAACGAGCAAAGTGGGGGGAATAATAAAATGTCAGACTTCCGATCTCAGATCCGCAAATACTATAAGGTTCGGACGAAATTAGATTGGCTTTTATTCCTTGCGGAACTGGCAAGACTGGGTCTATAACTCACGTTGTGAGTGAAGAAGGGTAGAAAATGACGGGAAATAATGTTAGTCACAAGGAAGATTCTAACCAATTTTATATCTATTTGATCTATATCGATTATCGATAGTTAGGATTTTAGTCCTGTTTCGGTTGAAGCCTCGCAGTTAGCCGGGTAAACCCATTCTGAAAATAGATCTACGCTTTGCAAACTTATCATCAGAGGATGATACCTAGTGAAGGAGTGTCATACATGGCATATGTCCAGTAAGTACATAAAATAGAATACTCTTTATTATGTACACCATATAAATTACAGACATAAATATAGAAACTGTACAAAGGGTGACACAATGGGCGGTCTTATCGCTAAGAGCGATCTTTTAAAGACAACCTTAGGATGGATTTAAAAAGGGGAAGGACAGACAAATACTGTAAGGTAGTCCGTGGTGTACCATTTACCTAATACAACAAATACATACATAAAGTATATTCATATACACATACATACATATTTCTATCGGATGCTAAAGTCTGGGCAGCAGCACCAATAGATATAAAACCAATATTGACACGGGACGTTAAACATCATATACACTTATTCACCAAGATCACAATTGCAATATAGCAACTTTTTCGCCCGACCTTAAATAATTCGGGTAATAAAATCAGCCGTGCGAATCCTCTGGGCTTAATGGACTGTGGTTGTAATCGTAATTGATATACTACACTATAAAAATTCAATTTTGTCTTTCATTATGAACATTCAAGCGGTTGGTACCAGCCGAAAAGAAATTTTTTTTACGATTCGTTTCCGCTTTGGTGAATTTTATCTCTTTCTGTTGAAATCTGAGTTTAGATTTCTGTGTATGCAATCAACTTGAGTTTGAGTGTTTTCTGAGGTATTTCTTTAGATCTATTTGAATTGAAAACTTTAAATACGTTTTGCTTTATATTCTAGTGCAACATGTGTATATACTGCGAAAACAGTTTTATTCCTTTCTTTGGGGCCGTTCAAGTATTACGTAATACGATTTTTGCAATTATTAACCCCCCTCCGCCTCGATAAGTAAGCAAAGCTCTTACCCCCTCCCTCTCATGCGTACATGAACATTCATGCGTTTTATTTCTTTTACTCGGTTCTAATATATGCGAGTAAATGTATTTCGGGAATCCCTGAAAATGCGTTTCGTTATCAAGCATAGACAAGCAAGGTTGCCATATTATGTGTTCAAACCAAAATCGACAAAATTTTGTAGAAAATCCAATAAAAGTAAAAATATAAATACTGCTGACGTAATCACCATCCAGACTTCCCATCCTCCATGTATCAAAAATAAGCAAAACAAAGACCCCCCCGCCCCCTGTAGTGCTTACGTAATACTTGAATGGCCCCTTTCCAAGCTTAGGCAGATCGAATACTATGGCTACCATCTTGCACCGCTGCTGCATTAGCAATAAAATACTTATCCACTTTTAATTAAAAAAATACAATTTCATTCACCGTTTCCACAAATTTCCTCGCATTCTTAACCGTTATACATAGACGATTGATAAAAAATCTTTAGACCTTCCTATTGGCATTGAAATTGAATGCGTAATTCAAATTTTCACGTTAAAATTTACAAACGGGTGTAAACGATATGAGTTTATTTGATTGTGAATTCAGATCGTGCATTCTCAAGTTGCACTATTGTGCTATCTCACTATCATTTGCAAATTGTGTATCTTCCATTCGCGCAGTTGCGTTGAACTTGGCAAAGATTTGGTAAATCATAATTGCAATTAATAATATCCTCTGTTATGGAGATCATATTTTTACATTGTTTCGTTTTTGCGCGAAATTCAAATTTTCCTTCGTTTTTTGCGCGAGGGTAACAAGAATGTACTTACAGAATTATAATTATTTAAATCATCAAAACAACCCTCTAAGTTCATATAATCTTATTGAATGACTATTTACAATAGGATTATTATGCAATAAAGGGTTGTATTGACTGTAAATCTGTAAAGTCATATTTGTTACGGTCGCGAATCATATTTTAATCAACATGACACAGTGACATTGACCTGAAAATTGCAGAAAACGTAACAAAATTAGAATTTCGCGGGCTACCTAGAGCATCCCCCTGAAGAAGTTTATGTCTAAGGATAACAATTAAATTGCACAACTCATAAAACCATATAAGTAAAAAAGCAATGTCACAATGACTATTGCTACGAGTATATAGATTATATCACTATCAAAATTTTCTCTTGTGCCAGCTTAATGTTTAGGGCATTATATCTCCATAAAAATGTTCGCTTACATATTATTTACATAATGATACACGATATCATAGTGATAAGTAACAATAAACAAGTGCATAGCTTTCTCGTTATCTGGTCGTGATAAAGAGTCTCTTGACTGAGTTGCGAAACAATACCGAGAGTACAGTCTCGTGCGCTTACGCATTGCGCCTGGTTCGAATCCGAGAAAATACGGTTTAAGAAAACTTGGGTCGGTGTATTAAGAAAATTCGGATGTAGAGCGTAAGCACCCCATCCAAAAGTAAAACAACTACTTCGGAGCGCATTTTCTTGGATTCGAATCGGATACAGTGCGTGCGTAAGGTCTCTTAGAATTGGCGCATATTTTGTGACGGCAGACATGGACTTGGCTGGTGACTTTAAGATTGGGAAGTAACGTAATATATCAAGGCTTACTGCGAATATTTTGTGTGTATTATCTTTGGGAGTTATTGTTGACACAACTGTAACGTTTGCAAGCGGTAGGTTACTTATCGAGAGAGGAGCACTGTTACCGTATTTTTCCAGGTGTTTCACATAGAATGAAGGCATAACTTAAGGAATTTTTTTAACTTTCGATAATGGAGCACTTATGGAACTGTTATCAATAAATCTTTTGATGAAGCATTAACAGAACAAACATAGAGGATTTCCGACTTTGGGATTGAAACGTCATGGACTATAACTACGCAAGCTAAGTTACTAGGAAACCAATGAGTTGAGACTCTTTGGGTGATTTATAGGCGGGTATGCTTTTACACTACCTCTTAATTGCGAAACTCAAACCATCAATTTTCCAAAACGAATTATTTAGGTACCCGAGCCCTGAACCTCATTGTCTTCTTCTATTAAGGTAGGCTTTAACGCGAAGGATACTTTAATCCTAATTTTATTACTTTCAACAAAAGCTTACATCAAATCCAATTTGGAGCAAAATCCTCTTTAAATATATATGTGCACTCTATTGTAAACGTCTCTAAAAGATTTTAAATGAATTTCGGAGCTTGTAAAAAGAAGCCTATAATCTGGGCCAGGATCTACGTTAAACGAATCCACATTATTTATTAATTAGGGCTTTTCTTTTGAGTAAGTAGATTCTATAGAAATGGAAACTCATTGCTTTCCTTTTGTAACGTTGATTGAAGATGACAGCATCTTACCTAAATGTTAACTTCTGCTTAAACATAACAAAAAACATAATCAGCCTATAATTTTCCCACTGTTTGGACACTGGCCTCCTCTCTGTGACCGGGAATGGGTCGTAAGCCACCACGCGGGCCCAGTGTGTGTTAGTGGATGTCACATGTATTCGAATGTTTAGTTCTACATGCTGGTTTCCTCGCGATGTTTTCCTTCATCGTTTTGAGAGCAGTGGTGATTAAATTTAATACACAAAGTGACGTACCTGCCTGGGTTCGAACTCACGACCTTACAACTTGTAAGTCAGGGCCGGTACTACTGGGCCACTACTGCTCTGCTTCTGCATAGGATTCATCTTCATTTCAAGATTAACACGGCTGAGGATAAGTCTACACGTGTTTAGTCTCAAAGCCTATGTTAAATTGAGGTTCCGTTTTCTTAAGAGAGCCATGTAGCCTGTTTTACGTAGTCGCCTTCGGGGATTTACGTTCACGTGGAGTTTTGTGGAGTTTCAAGTAAATCTGTTAAATGATAAATGATAAATGATAAATGATTTTATTTCTGTAAGTAGGTTTGCACAAACACTTTTACACGTCAATCATAATTTTTTTTAAAACTAGATGAGGTCGGCGTTTCCTATCTGACTACTCTGAGAAGAAAGGCCGAAACAAACTCAGAGGTCATAGTCTCTTTTAAAGTCCAGACATAATCTTGGTCAAGTTATATGAAGACCATGTAGGTCGATGTCTGAGATGGTCTTTTGAGGAAAGAACCACACAGATTGAGAGGACCTGTCCAGTCAGTGCACGCATTTGTCAGAAATCATGCAGCTCAACTCAAGACTTAAGGAGCTCAACGATGTTAAGTCTTTGAATATATCTAATGGCTTCAAAGCTGTTATATCACGTAACTTCGTGTGAGCTGTTGAAAATTCAACGTCAGCGTTGCTTTACATCGTAACTGTAACCTTAATCTGTTCCAAAAACCAGACTGTTTGTGTTTCAGTAAATTGTTTCATATTTTTTTCGTCCAGTAGCCTGGTTTTGACATCTCTTCTCAGTTGAATAACTATACCATTACACTTTTTTTTTAAGGGTGGCAAATCATCGAATGACCCCTCCCGCTCTGGGTGGAGCGGAAGGGAGTGTGACTCATACTGACTAAAACCCACCCGTGTTCCTTCCTTAGCCCTTTATGTTCCGGGGCAGCGGTAACCCTTTCGGACAATCCCGCTGACCCGGCAGGCTTAACGGGACCCTTTACTGTTGCTGACATCGCTTTGAGGCGCGCGTGGAATACGTACGCGCCGTCCGGCACGAGCCCTGGTGCTGATCCGACGGTGAACTACCCATTACTCTCCGTCCGCAGGCCTACGGTGGCCGGGAGTCGTCATGCGGCTTCCGACGCCCGGAGCGTCGCCCGCGGCGGCTGGGACGTGACATTCTATCCCTCAGCCATCCCGCCACCTCCTTCGCTAGCATTGCTGCTTCGCAGAAGCAGGTGAGGCGTTTTCTCTCGCCTGATGATGTGCAGGAACCTCCCGAAACATCCGTGTCCGGTGAGGACCTGCGTCAGGCGGTAGGTGAGGGCGCGTCACGCCTTTCTAGCCATTCCTCAAAAAGGGGTTATAGCTACTATCGTGGCGTGCCCGGCGCTGGGTTGCGACAGTCGGTCTTTTCATGCCGCCATGATATCGCGCCGGGAGGTCCGTCCGTTCCGCCGCGTTTGCCGCGGAAGCGGAGTTTCCCCCCGGCGTAGTGCCTCCGCGCGCCACTCATACAGGCGCGCGAGGACTATCGCCTCCAGATCCCATAGCAGCAGTCCGGCAAAGAGGCTTGCGCCTCGCCCGGGATCGTGCGGTATCCCTGGATAAGCCTTACGGCTACCACCTTTTGGGGTGCGTTCAAATATTTATTTTTGAAGTTTGTTGTCGTAATGAATATGAAGTTTCAAATACCTATTTAGCCACATTTTATAAAACAAAGAAGGTGATATTCGCTCACCAATGACACTATCCCTTGTTGGGTGCCAATATCAATCACGCATTGACGCAGTTCTGAACACGTTACGGGCTTCCCTTGTTTAAGAGCCCTTGGCGATATTGAAATATGACAAACTCCTGTTTATCATGCCTGTAGAACTATTGGGACAATAAAACGGTCACTTGGGTCTATTAACTGCACGATTTGTCCTTATAGTATCTTAATTAATTGAACTGATACGGACAAACGACTTTCGATTCATTGTTATTATGCGCGCGTGCGTCGACTTTTGTCTTTTTTTGTAAACGACACCTACTATTGTAATAATATGTTAACCGTCGAATTAAGTAATCGTATACACACGAGTGTTATTATAGTGAGTGCACACGACCAGAGATGTTTCACGTAGGTATGAGCGTAAACAGCCTACACGCGTGAAACCGACACCCGTTGTAAAAACTCGGCCTCGATCGTGCAGTTGAGGTGTGGTCATTATGTTGGCGATTATGCAGGTGGAAATATACGATTTTAATATTAGTCAACGTCCTGAAGAAAGAAGCTTGGTTGTCTGAAAGTGGAGGACAACTAACGGCGTCGACTAAGGTATGCTGTCAACTCCAACGCATTATCTTATTATATTGAGTCATCTTATTTATATCCATAAGTATTTTCATGTTTAAGAGTGTGGAGTTTCTTGCCCGTCCTTCTCCATATGTCCCTACTACGCTTAAGAATGGGCAACTAGCTTCATCTTCCTGACTGACCTTTACAATTCAAAAGTGCCTGTTATTGGTTTATTTGAAATAAGTGCTTTGAGTTTGATAGTAAATACGCAGTTATGAACAGCAACATCCAAGAACATTTCGTAATTTAATTTAGAGTAAAATAATTAAGTATATATGATTTTAAATACAAAATACAATCATCCCAGTTACCAAAATGGTGAGCGTATCAGGGAAAAATATGACGTTTATGAAACTTTATTACCTACATCATAATAATGAGACCAACAACAAATTCTGCAAATATGAAGCAATTTAAATGTTTTACAATACTTCCTGAAAGTATTACTTAAATGAGTTTATTTCATTGTTGCCAAAATTGTGTTATACAATGTTGTTAAAATCGTGAAGCAGTAATTTTGTGCAAGATATTGATGCAATATTCAGTACAAAAAAGTCACACTGTTGACACTCCAAAAAGATGTAACAGCTCATAGCAAGATGACAAGAAATTGACGTGCAATTTCTACATTAAATCAGGCAGTTTTTACTGATATATTGTGCGCGTTTCATGTTTTTTAGCCATGTTCAAAGCCCGTTCTATTTCCGTCCATCACGTGTCGCATTTTCCTCAACGTGTTTACTTATCATAGATAGAAACTTATCAGACTCAAGGCTGTTAATAAACAGCTGATATAGTACTAGTTTTTCGTACGGACTATCTCTATTTTCAAAGAATTGATGCGTTACATAGATAAATAATCGATAAGTGTAGGTTTCAGAATTAGACATGGCTCATATCTTTTAATCATAGGTATATAAAGATAGCATCATAATCGAAATTTGATAGAAGATAAATTTTGCTCTAGTTAAGGATATACTCGTATACTCGTTTTTATTTGCAATGTGCGTTTTTGTTTGTGCAGAATAAACAAGTTTTCTTTCTTCTTTATAAGTATGAAAATGAACACGAAACAGTATTTCATGTCATACATTCCTTAACTTCAAATAGAATATAAAAAGAACTCATTAGTAGCGGGTGTTTAAACTGTCCGTTGGTCGATAACCCGTTATTCTTCCTAAAATAAAGTAGAAGAGAGTTGCGAAATTAATAATAAGAAAGAAGAAGCAACACTCTAAACTTTCTTAATATTCCGACGAGCCCTTTATATACTATTTTTAGGGTTTCGGCCTCGCCTTTGCATATGACCAGTTTTCAATAAAAACGTCCGTTTTCCTCGTCTCAGCGTATTCTCAAGACTGTTGTGAACCTGAAACTTTTTATCGACTTGATGAAACATGAACGTTTGAAAGAAATTCTTGGGAACAGGCAAAACTAAACTAGAAGAGTCTACACTTGTAATAATGTAAATATATCCCCGCTATAACTGAAGCCTCACGATGTTAATACTCGTATTATAAGTACACGCGTGTCTCTGGCGCCGTGTGGGCGAGCGTGCCATCTGTCGCGTTGAGAAACTACTGCTTACCTGGCCACGAAACTAGGCGAGCTGGACCATCGGCGACGATTTAGATCGAATGTTTAGTAATACATATTGGCATTACCGCTGTAGATTACTAAGAGAGGTAGAACGCACTACGGTACAATTGAAAATAATGGCCACATTGAGATGGTAGATTAACATAATGAAGACAGAATTAATTAAAAGCAGGATGCAAACAGAAATATGTGATGACTATTCAGAGAAGATTAATAAATTTACTAAGCTAGTACGAGTAAAATCTAGTCTGCTCAAAGGGATGGCGAAGATTAAACCGGGCCTTTAGTTAGACCAAAAAGATGATAGTATTTCAGGTAATATTTCGTCCAAAGGCATCCATGGACGGAAAAACTGTAGGTGCCTGTCGGATATGCAACAGATATGTGTTAAGCATCCAAAAAATAATGGTATTAGTAACACTAATCAACTAACTTTAATTAAATTCACATAATGCATACCAATCAACAGACAACTGATACAAACTTATCACAAATTCCAAGATTCGATAATCTTATTGGGCAGTTCCGAATTCCACAGCAGAGAAAGTAAATATCCTTTTAACCAGGAACATGTACGATCGGAATCTCTTCGGAATGAATATAGAGAACTCCTGAGTTTTGTAGGTCAACTGACTAGAATAAACAGGAATCTAAATGCGTGTTTATGTCGCGAGCTAGAAATACAGACAGGCCCGACTATGTTTAAAATAGTAAGTAGTCTCTACTTGAAGTGACTTAGCTTCCATTGTTATCTGATTATTTTGGGAGCGTGCGATGAGTAAATAACTCGTGGGTTTGTCAACAGTTACATAATAAGGCCTTGCTTACGTTTGTATTTAAGTATTTGGACTAGTCTCAAAATTCTTGCTTAGCTTAGTAATCATCAAGAACTTATTGCAGTCCGTGATAACTGTGATAAGACAAATGACTTCCTAAAACGACAATATTGCCAGGAATCACAAATAATCACGAGAGGAAGACAATACGATGGACAAGAATGATGAAAACATCGAAGGTGGTTTTCAAGCATCCAAAAGCACAGACACAGTACACTATGCATGTATGTTTATTATGTGAGTTGAAATAAAATATGTTGTTGTATCAGCTGTTTACCATCTGTCCCAAGATTTAAGAGTATTCTGAAGAAAACGAGTTGCTAAGGTCGTCTACAACAAGTTACAACAATCGCCTTCAGTATCAACTACACATGCAACTTGTCACTGATTTTACGAGAATTACATAGTTTTGTATCTGTTCTCGACTGTCAATCGATTTGAACGGTGAAATTATTGATTGGAAAGGAGGAAAAAGTAGATTTTATGCAGAGTTGCTTTAATACTACAGCAAAGCAACACAGACAATACTGCACAATATACTCACGAAGTAACGATACCATATTTTGTCTGGCCCTCAATGCTTACCTGTAATGAAAAGAAAAACATGTGTTATTTATTTGTATGAGTAGTTCCTTTGGATGTTCGGACTTTGAGAAAGTTGATATATTCAATGATGCTCCTCGTCACTTTAAACTTGATGAAGAAGAAGAAAAAGTAACCATAAAAGCTCCTCACTTCACCCACTATCTCCATGGGAAGAAGGCAGGAACGAGTTTATGTAATTAAAACAAAATAAACTATAATCGAAGAAATTATATAGCCAATTTCCTAAATACGCCATTCCAGTGACCTTGGCGCCTCATCGGTACGGCACAGCGGCACAGCACAACGGAAGGGCAAGGCAGTAAGGTGACATTGAGAATGCGGCCACTGCTGCACTGCTACAAAACCTAGAAAGCGGTTTAACTTCCACAGAACAAACCTGTTCGGTACAGTACCACTGGATTTCGTTTAATTGACTTGTTAGTGATGCCAATTTGCGGCTGTCTAATTAGAATGTATGCTTGATGCGGACATGTTATTAAGTAATCAAGAAGATATTGGATAAATCACAGTGATATATGTATTTCTAGTTCTAGTGTTTCCGGGGTACGTTTGTAGAATATATTTGTAGTTTGTAGAATTAAGGAAAATATGTAGATGAGTATGAAATTGTAAAACCGCTTGCAGCGGAGTGGTAAGATTTGTGTTTGTTGTAGATGAATGCACAACAGGAGTCACCTGCGCATTGATAACAGTATCAATGGACGCTTCTGCAACGAGGTTAGACGAGATGACCTATTTGCAGGTCGCAGAACGCACAGCAGACTTACTAATGAAAATGAATGGCAGATGGTTCTTGAAATCAATCGGAATATAAGGTTTCGAATCAAAACTCCAATCTCCCATATCGTCAAATAAGTAACATTCAAGACCAAAGACACACCGACTTATTCATAATCATAAGGACACTTAGTGGAATGAAATCGACACTGCTGATTATATGTCATACCGGTGTGTATCGAGTTTCAGCTTGCCTACTATACCCTGGCACTTCATGGGGGGCGCTGTTCACAAAGGTAGCAAGCCACAATACGTCTAATTCAATACATTTCTACTTAGTTCGCGGTTTCGTCGTCTCCCAAGATATAGTGCCCTATAAAGGCTATATCGGTACGATACGGGTAATCGCCACGCAATGGGTGGCCCGTTCCTACTGGTAGTATAAAATTCATTGGATTTTTGATATACGGTATTCATTAGTAATATGTATAGAAGTGTAAAATGCTAAGGATAGATCGGTGGCATCCTGTACGTATGTAGAAATGTGACATATCCGGGATTGCATTCTTTGATTCCGATTCCATGAATGTAAAAAGATCTGATTGGCATCCCAGTATTCTTGCAAATTTTATTACTAAGATTGATGAAGTTCATTGGCTTTCTCAATTGTAACTACTTGACTAGGAAAGACGAGATAGGAATCCGACAAGACATTTGATAAATCAGTCATACATTCTTCAAACATTTTCCATTAAACTAAAATTGAACAGCCCTTCCTAATAAAGCCATTATAAAAAACGACACTACTGAAGCCCTTCGCCTAGTTTGTATAAAACTACTCAATATATTATACTTCCTAACGATCATTACATATGGCACGCGACGCCACTGGCGCTCCCTACACCTGCCTCACCATATGATGAGCTCGGTCAGCACAGTGGCATGGGAGTGTGTCGTGACCTCCAAACTTTTTAATTTATTCCGTTTGATAGGGCTTGGTTGGTCGTTTACTGTTTAGCTTCTGGGTTTTTAATGATGGATGGCTTGCGTTTCTTTTAGAAGATTTTCTCGCATGTTTCAGTTGGTATCTATTTTATTTATTGTGCATATATTAAAAATAAAATTGTGGTACGTGGTCGTAGACTTGTAGTCTTCTTCTTAATATTAGCGTGTCGATGGCGATCTAAATGGATTCAGTCCAGAATCCGGCTACGTGTTTGGCGCCATCTCTAGCGTCCATCAGTTCATGTTACGTGCAGCTGACAGGACACGTAGGACATAAATTATGGTATTCGAATGAAAGAGGGTACGATAATGATGTTACTGAATAATTAACATTAGTATAAGTATGTACATATAAACGTATAAGCTTGCTTTCATACTGCAAAAAGAAATAGTAGTTTTTTTTTTGTTGATCTTATAGTTCAAACAGTAGATCAAACAACCAGTATGTACCTCTTTAATGCTGTTAAAATATTTGGAAGTCACAAGACGGTATAACTATTTACAAAAATACAACCGTCACATTGACCCATTTACCTAACTTTACTGTTATTGCTATCGTGTTATAAATTGGCATTTAACGTCTAAACAAGACTTTTATTTCTACATAAAATGAGAAAATATTATCAGTCTTCTTCATTTCAATCTTTCTCCCTTTTCATCTAATATGTTTTTTCGAGATTTCCTTAAGTTATGGGCCACGCTTTTTCAAGGCAAATTGTCTTTACAATGTCGAATGTTCACACGATCATCTTCAAATTCAAAACAACTTTCGCGTTGTTTACGTTGAGTAATAGTACAATTATCTAAACATTTAACACCCATTACATAACCGTTAATTAATCGTAACACGAAACAGTGTTAGTGTGCAATTCGGGGAAATAAAACACTATACATAATTGCGTGAATTGGGGAGTGGGACGCATAGTATTAAGAGATCGTTCGGTCTTCCGAGTAGGTTGAAATGTATACGAGATACGTGAGCGCTGATGTGTGCCATCTGTCATGCTGCGTGACCTATTGGTGTTATGACTTCGATGCTATTAGAGATCAACACGCGGTGTTCAAAGATGAAAATACGCTGCCTGAGAACTAGATTTTATATTTGACAATTGAGTGAACATTACTGTTCTTTGCACGAAGTGTTTATTTTAGTTAGGATTTATTAATTGAGCTTCAGTGGCCTTAGTGTGAGTTTTTTCGACTCACGTTCGATTGCGAGCGCGTTAGAATTTTGTATGGAAAATTAGGTTTCTCCTAGTGACCACCAGGTGGCGCTATAACTTTTCCCATAGAAAATTCTAACGCGCTCGCAATTGAACGTGAGTGAAAAAACTCACACTTAAGCCACAGATTTCAAAGCAAATTCGGTTAAAATATTATTTGCGGCCAGCTAAGAGACGAATTTGAATACATATACAAGCTCGAGAATCTCTAGGGAACAATTAAGCTGCTTCGAAACCCACTGTGTAATTAATCTACAGACGTCATTAGTACCTACGCAATATAGTTCATTAATAATGCAAATTACAAACAAGTACAGTCACCTTCGCAAATTACGAAACTAAAACTCTGTAGTAGACTTCAGAGGTCGTTAACCCCAGATTATGTACATTGACATAATGTTACCCTTTTAGAAAAGCGACTAACTCCATATGAATCAAAGTAAATCCAACACTGCTACAAAAATACTGCTCGACAGTGTAAATAAACACAAGCTTTGTTTCTTTCTAAAGCCACACATGGACGTAAAATCCACACATAGTATAATTCCGTAGTATCTATGGAATTACTACTCTTCAACTGTATCGTGTGACATAACATTTAAGTATAATAAAGTATTTCGTACGGCGGAAGCCAGTTCAACGTGCGCGCACTGTCATGAAACTAGGAAACATTGACCTCGCGGCATATTGCACCGTCTTGCAGAATCGGTCGCTAAGTAGGTTTTTATAAATGTATAGTGTTTTTTGTGTGTTAAGTGTGTCTGGTGTGGAGATTGACATCGATATGAGTAATCGAGAAGTGGTTTAGTAGGATTATTGTGATTGGTGGCACTTCGTTTTTTATTTGTATTGTGTGTTTAACAGGTGTTCATAACAGTCGTCGATTTGGAGGGAGAGTCGTTGTTGTTTTAGTCTCAACTGATGAGTTGAGACTAAAACAACAACGACTCTCCCGAAAAATATCAATTAAGTGGCCTCTTGATTGATGAATCAAGAGGCCACTTAATTGATATTTTTCGATAAAAAAAATCTAACATATTTCGCAGTTTCTGTACTAACGATCGTAAGCAAAACAGACTTTCTATTTAAAATAAATAAATATCGCCACTTTTATCAGGATGTTAATCAACGGAAGTTAATAATAAGCTCTCTCATAAATATACTTTTATTCTAAAACATAACTCGATCCGTCATTAAGAAAACATTATTCAGAATATCATTTGCATCGGCAATGTGAATGTAAAATAATTTACTTTTCTTCAGAAAAGATCATGACTTGGATAGATTCCAAGGATTACAAAATAAAAGTCGGACTGTGGGAAGTGAGCGATCATAACATGAGATCGTAATTCAGATTTAATTTAACAGATTTGTCAACTGGATATGAGTCAACTGAAAATGAATCATCCTCATTGCTCACTAGGATTCCGTGTGTGACTGCCATTACGAAAAAAAAACCACACGTGTTAATTGACCACACCGAAATATCTGTAGGCCATACAAATATTTTTCCTGATGCGATGAGGAACGGACACCGCTAAAAAAAAACCGGCTTGAGCACACACACCACCCACACCACTAAATATCATATCAGTTTTTTTAGGCTAACTAAAAGTTAGTCCTAGGCCACACATTCCACAGGCAATCGTAAAACTAATATCTTTATCATATGTTGTTTAGTCATCATCATGATCTGCTTAGCCTTTTCCCAAGTATGCCGGGGTCAGCTTCCAACCTAACCGGATGGATCTGAATACCAATGTTTTATATGGAGCGACTGTCTATCTAAACCGTCACACCCCAGTTTCTAGGTAACATGATACCCCTTAGTACGACTGATTGTCAGACTTTCGGGCTTACCAGTAACAACTGTCAAAGATTGATGAATGACAGTTGCTAAGTGTTGTCAGTAAAAATATACTGGCCGCATAACAACCGCATCCAAGTCTTCTCGTTCCCGCCAGCTGGACGGTAGCGACGTTCTATTTTAGCTAGATGTTAACCCACATTCGCGCCAACACTACAAATTAACTAACTGATTAGTCGTTGAAAATTTAAACAAGAATGTTACACGTTTGCTAAGCTATTGGGGACAATTGAGGACAGTGCATGTTTTGCGGATTGCGAGGCGCTTGTAATGTGTGTCGGATTTACTAGCGAAGACGTAAGCCACTAGATTTGTGTTGCCAACTGTACTTTTTTTTGAAGAATCGTGGGAAGTTTGAACAGTTTCTAAGCGGATAGGTGTTAAATCAGAATTAAGAGTACTGACAAAAACAAATATTTAAAATTAATAAGTTTTGAAAAAATCTACAACGAATAAGCGCTTTTTTGCAAGATTGAGCACCATAATGCCCGGACATCAACAACCTAAATGGTCGAAATTTTTCTGACATAATACAAATAAAGACAAATTATGAATAATAAACTATCACATCTTCGCCAGCACTGCTAAATCGCGAATTTTCCTCATCTGACAACAGCGCGAGTTTGATGACTCCGCGTACATTCCCACTCTTATCTACACCCACTTTCATTTAGGTAATTATACTCAAATCTAAACACCTGTCGTAGTCGCAGGCTATTAGCGTTTAGCATGATATATTTGATTATTCGCGACATCGATTTCATAATAACGCCGATAAATATTCATACTTCATTGGTGGGTCGTTATTTTGACAAATATACGTTTATATACTTATTGACGTGACACTTCCGCGATGGACTATCAAGCCATTTTGCGTCATAAAGTGTACCATAAACCAACAGATTCGCGTATTGAAATGTCATAAATACCGATATAGCTTACTTACTTCTATAAATATGAGGAAATGGCATGTTTATGACTCGATCAATTATTTAGTTGTATGAACTTGTGTCATGTAATACGAATTTCAATATGAAAGTGGATACAACAAGGGATTTCCGTTGCGTAATGCAGTTATGTATACAGATTTTAAGCGGAATTGGATAAACGTAGTTTAAGGGGCTACCTCGAAAATCTAAAATACTCGAAAACCTACTAAGCGAGCGAAAGTGATGCAATTACTTTTGAAACGCAAAAGAAGAGTGATTGGCTATAGACGCTATAGTGTGCGCGCGTTCGGAATAAAACGACGTATGTGCCAAAGCCAATTTACTCCTTTTTTAACAAAATAAATGAATTAAATTTAGAACTACTTTGAGTAAACTTTGATATAATAATTATCTATGTTTTAAAGTAAATTCCATTGAATAACTCTTAAGCGTTACGCCGCGCCGTGATGTCGAAAAAAGTTTAAAAATAGATTTATTTTGCAATTCATTGAATCGTGTATTCCTTTTACATGATACTAGACCTAAGAGACAAAAAACATACCAAAATGTTAAATCCCTATTTCACATACTTGACAGGTTACACGAAATAGAAAACCACATTTCTTTCAACATAATACCTTACGTATGAATTCATCATCATCATCATCAGCCTATAGCAGTCCACTGCTGGACATAGGCCTCCCCTAATGAGCGCCATAGCGTCCTGTCTTCAGCTTGACGCATCCAGCATCTGCCTGCAGTCTTTCGCAGATCGTCATCCCACCTGGCCGGAGGGCGTCCTACACTACGTTTGCCGAGTCGCGGTCTCCACTCAAGAACTCGTTTACCCCAGCGGTTGTCGGTTCTTCGCGAGATATGGCCGGCCCACTGCCACTTCAGCTTGCTAATTCTTTGAGCTATGTCGATAACTTTCGTTCTCTGTCGGATGCATTCGTTACGGATCCTATCCTTCAGAGAGACTCCGAGCATAGCTCTTTCCATAGCTCGCTGAGCGACTTTGAACTGGTGAACCAGCCCTATCGTGAGTGTCCACGTTTCAGCCCCGTAGGTCATGACGGGTAGGACGCACTGATTGAAAACTTTCGTTTGCAAGCACTGCGGTACGTTACGTATGAATTACTTAAATAAAACTATGTCGAGCTGTTGACGAGTGATTCTAATATTCCAATAATACATGAAATAGAAATGTATTATGTATGTATTTTTTTGGCACTCAAAACGGTGACGGAAAACATCGTGAGGAAACCGGCATGTCCTAGAACCAAAAATTCGCAGACGTGTGACATCTACCGACCCGCACTGGGCCCGCGTGATAGATTATAGCCCACTCCCCTTCGAAGAGAAGGTCTGTGTCCCAGCAGTGGGAACATTATAGACTGATTTTGATGATGTATGTAAACGCAACAAACTCCCCAGCACACCGGTTTCACACCATTGATGTTGTTTATGTAGTCTTTACATAAATTCGATAGAAATGGCTAACGTTTATTCAATACTACAAAAGAAATTGCTCGTCAAAGTTTATGCACTTACCTTGGCCACAAATGTAGAATAATATATTATATTTATATAAATAAGTTCCCATTAAAATAGATGGACAAACTTTTAGAAATCATTCAGACCACCAAAATAAGGACGATGCTAAAAAAAAGAAAAACGCATAGATACTTAAAAAGAAAAATAATCAGCTAACGAAAATACACATGTGCCGGCAATTTATTATTTTACGTCACAATAAAATCACTTTAATCAGTTTTTTTTGCTTGGATATCTTTAGTTAGACATACTGAGCGCTGTGTTAAAAGTCCATATATTTTAATGGGACCCTGTATATGGCTCGCAACAATGCCGACGTTCTTTTTGGTAAAAATGTTTCGAAATATTTTTCATTGCAAATAGGTAAGTACTTACAAAAACGTTTCAAAATATTTTTCATTGCAAATAAAAAAAAAAATTTTGAAATATTTTTCATTGGAAATACATCAATTGATATTAACACAGGTCAAATCTTAAATAAAATTCGCATATAACATTCTAATTTGGTAAATTATGACCTATTGCTAAATCGAGCATATGTATAATTAAAACGGCAATACATGATAGCAAAAAGCAATATAATCGTCGGAAATGTTGCATGCATAGCTTCGCTATTAACATGATGATAAAGACAGTTACACTATATCCAGTTCCCGTCTTGCGGTGTTTCCGAGCGTTGCGCAAGCGGCTCCCATCGGAGCACGCGACTACAACTACAACACCGGAAATTCATTTTTGAAACGGTTTTTTAGGGTTCCGTAGACAAACGGAAAAAACGGAACTCTTATAATTTCGTCATGTCCGTCTATCTGCATGTTACACGCACGTTTTTGGTACTCCGGAACCTATCTAGTATATCGATGTAAATTGGAAAGGTGTATAAGGGTGGCACTTCTCACACATATTACCGAGGTATGAAAAGGAATTTTAATGCACATAAGCTTCTGCTAGCTTTTTGAGATAGGGGATATTTTCGGTTACAACCGCAGAAATAAACTAACTTTGATTTACTTAAATAATTTTTTTCGAGAAATACTATAGAAACACTACAAACTTATTTTTGCGGCATGCAAGCTACGAAAACTACATGCGTGGTCCGACACACACTAGCCGGTTATTTTTTAAATATAATTCTTTGAACATTAAATTGGAAGCGACTTCGGTCATGTCGTGATTCCAAAGAGTTTTTGTTGTTATTTTATGAATAAAGTGAGAGAGATAATTCGATTGATCCGATTCTTTTTTTGATCGCCCATTGTGTTTGCAGATAAGAAAGTGTTGACTTTGAAATGGCGTATCTGAGTGTTGATACTGCAATCGGTTTTGCTTTTCACGACGCAGTCAAGCCTTTTGTTGCAAAAATAGATTTGATAAAATAGAAAGTTCAGTGATGATTTCCTTATTAAAGATTTGTGTCTGCATACCAAATAGCGAAACAGCAGTGCGATTCTGTAACCATCTCACCGTGAAAACTTAGGTGAAGTGAGCGTGGAGTGAGCTGTCAATAGTGTCAATTCCTAGCAAAAACAAACTCACTTCACCTAAGTTTTCACGGTGAGATTCTTACAGAATCTGTATTGCATTCGGATTTTGTTCTTGCAATTAATGCATGCCGTGCTCAGAATTAATGCAGCTTAAAGCCCGATTCAAACTTTATGGCGACTCGGAACATGAGGCGAGTCGCTGTGCAGTAACAAATTCACCTGTCAGCGGGGGTGAGGGGCGAGGTACTGCGCAGCGAGCAGCGTACTTCAGAGCCGCCATAAAGTTTGAAGGCTCCTTCAAACAGGCGCGACACGCGATAAAATCGAGTGCGACACAAAGGCACCGTAAGTCGCGCAACGAGCGGTGCCTTTGTGGCGCGCGCGATTATATCGTGTGTCGCGCCTGTTTGTAGGAGCCTTGAATCGCGCTGAACAATACGTACATAATATAGGTCGCCACCCCTGACCTAGGTTATTAGAGACTCCTCTTCTTAACAATGGTCATATGGAATGATTGTGTTCGGAAAGAACAACCCATTAAAAATGTTTTAATAGACACTCCCAAGGACAATACAATAATCGTCCATTGGCTACCACCACAGCAATACAACTAAAACAATGGGCTTATTTAGCAAAAGACTAGCGTCTGCCCGAGGCTTAGCCCGCGCCGCATGGATGTCGGAAATTATCCCACGGCCGGGAACGTGCTACCGGGACAAAAAGTAGCACTATGTCCTTCCTCAGGCAGGATGATCTGAGGAAGGACATTATTTATTTAATGGAAAAAAGAAACAAATAGTAGCACAATAAGAAACAGTCATAAAATCTCAAATATAACATTTAAAACAATTATGCTACCCACTACGTTCTCCACAGATTACAATTTAAAGTGCTTAAAAGTAACTAGTAAAGGTTCCTTCAAACAGGCGCGACACGCAATAAAATCGCGTGCGACACAAAGGCACCGCAAGTCGCGCAACGAGCGGTGCCTTTGTGTCGCGCGCGATAATATCGCGTGTTACGCCTGTTTGTAGGAGCCTTAACACAGATACATTACTTATAATGTTAATTTTTGTACCAAAATTTTTATGGGGGTTAATATAGGGGATTAAAGTTTGTATGAGAAACCCAGCATTTCTTAAGTAAGGGATATGAAAATGTATGCTTTTGGTATGAAATAAAGAATTAAGGAGACAGATGAGGATGCTATGTGTCTTGCCAAATTGTATCGAAATCCGTTTAGTGGTTTAGGCGTGGAAAGGTAACATACACAGACAGTAAGGTAAAAGACAGAGTTACTTTCGAATTTATAATATTACATAGGTATGGACGAAGCAGAAAACATATTCGAGTGTTTCCTCATTGCTCCTATCAAGTCCTTTACAAGTTTTACTTACACAAGTGGGTCGCTAAAGTCAGCCGAGTCGAACGCGTTACGTTTTTACACTTGCAGCCCACTTAAAGTATACACTTTGTTCTGTTCTTACGACATTCAATACAAATACTAATATCTCTTGACTAGCTGTGCCACTAAGTTTCAACCGCCATTTTGTTTGGCCCCTAAGGGTCGTAGAGTGACGTTAAATAGCCTATATGCGCTAGGTAGCTCGCGAAATTCGCGAGCTACCTAGCGCCTAGCACAATTCGCGAATTAAAATTTTCTTGCGTTTCTGCTGTTTGTAGGTCAGTGTTAGGCTGTATGTTGAACAAAATATGATTCGATTAAGAAAATTTGAATTTCGCGGGCTACATAGGGCTTTCCCCTAATTGCTTGGCCAGACTGGCAGCGCGGGGCGGGTCGCATCGACGCACGCGATCTGCCTGTCCGCAGTCGAGCATGGCTGCGTTCTGCGTGTTGTCGTGTCGTGTTTGTCAAAATATAATATGGATGAAAAAGACTTATTTTTACTAGAAAATAGCTCGAACTACATAGTTTGAGAACCACGGTCCTCGCGCGGGCCGCCCGTGCACTCACTACGGCCACTTGTATGAACGAGCTATGGCGTGAGTTGCCCGCGCGCTCTCCGCGTCGCTTACCGCGCCCGCGTGCCCACTATGGACTTGGACAAACAAATGAAGTTCTTATGTTTGAGTACGCCGCGCCCCGCCCGCGCTGCCAGTCTGGCCTGCCATTTGATGGCTGCCATTCAGCCATCAAATGCAGAATTTTTAAATTTTTGTTCCAGAGATGAGCGCGTTTAAACAAACAAACTTTTCTGCGTTATTTGTAAGTATGTTTATTAGTATAGTATCTAATATCGATTTAGAACTGGTATTGACATTTTCGTTCGTATTGGGAACACTAATTAACTTTTTATTTTAAATTTTATTTATAGCTTGAACTGTGATGCCGATAGACTGATACTAATTATAATTCGTTACACTCAAAGTCACAATTAGTAGTGACTGACGAAGATCCGATGCAAATAGACAGTGGTGCCCCACATGAGCACTTTAACGATAGATTTTCCTAACTTTTTTAAATGGTTAGCGATATTCTGACTTTAAGGGCGAATTTCACCAATGAAACAACGCATTCAGCACATCTAATCCGCGTTCAAGAGCTGTCAGTGTCAAAATGATTGTGGAATATTGAAACTGAACAGTACTTGAACGAGGTTTATGGCCGATTGCTATGATTTACGGACTGTTATTGGTTAAAATAATTAAGACTTGAATCTTTACTAATAATGAAGCAAAGACCTCATAGCATAGTAGACCTTCCTATATGGAAGTTGCTATCACAGGTAAAATTAGCTCACGAATCTATTTATATGCCCAGTTTAGCAATAAGAAACCCTACTATTTCAATTGGCTTTTTTGATTATAGGAACCGAGCATTTGAAGTGCTGATCGCGTTCAGCAACGCCTGCAACATATTGACTTAAAACGTAATTGAAGTTTTACTTGATTCACAGAATTCGATGCAACAGTTGCAGTGATTATTTTCAATCCGAGACCAGTGTAGCATGATAAAATAAGTACTTTGCTACGATATTTTGATAACTTCACTGCAATAAATAACAAATGTTCTACGGTGGCGTGTTGCACTTTTTCTTACAAATGTTGTACGTTATTTATACGACGGGACGTGTAAAATGACGAGGAAATCGTCAGTAATTGTTACTTCGTTCATCGATAGTTAATTAACTGTTTACTGCCTTACCTTCTGGCGTGTAATTTTTGCATATATGGGTTCCGAGTTTTTTTGGCCCGAAGTGGTTTAGTTTTAATTAATTCTTTTTCCTTAGTAGCTCAGTAAGTCAGCGTGTTTAGTTTTTTTTATGAGTGGCGATGGCACCGCACCTGTCTGTCAGTGGTTAGTGCGAAAGTGTGTTTGCAATTAAGTACACAGTTTCCATTTGATTAGTCAAACAAAACGAATACTATACACACTACTACACAATACTATACACACTATACTATAGACAGGGTGTTAGGTGGATGATTAGCGAAACAAGGGGGGTTAGAAAAAACATCATTAGAAAACAGAAAAAAATACAAAAGAAAAAGCAACAACAACAATTAGAAAATACATTACCTATTTAGTTTGAAGACTCTTAAGGTTCACATTCTTTTTATATCATTTTTTTGGAAGTTATTTCAAGAGTTTTCAAAATTTTAGCTTGTTGGGCTAACCCTTTACCTAACAACCTGTATAATTAGACATTAATATTATATTTATAGTTTTAATAGGTTTTCCGTATCTTTATATAAAAGCATTTTTATTCCTAAATTTTCCCAATCGCACCTACCACTGTTTGTCTCTGCATCACCCAAAGGTTGACTGGTAGAAAATACCTATATGGCAGTAAGCCCGCGTCTGTAAATTTGTGTGCTTATTAAATAAATACTACAGGTGCACTAACAAGATCTGGAAATCTGATCGTGAACTGGCGCTGTAACTTAATTATATTAAAAAACTTCGTTGTATAAGATATTAACCCAATTACTGAAACATTGTTTACCTCTAATAATGTTACGAGTAAAGGCCCCTACAAAGAGGCGCGACACACGTTTTAATCGCGCGTGACACAAAGGCACCGCTCGTTGCGCGACTTGCGGTGCCTTTGTGTCGCGCGTGATTTTATCGCGTGTCGCGCCTGTAGAAGGAACCTTTATCTTGTTCTAGGGTAGAATCTAGGACATCTAGGACGACGGCTGATGCACCTGCTCACTCGTGCTAATCTATTTTTTAACATCTCGATTCTCGTTTTGCATTTTTAGGTACACTATTTTTGTTCTCAAATAGGACTATGTTGGCTTTAAATATTTGCATTGCTTAGAATTAGTATTAATGTATTTAAGTGTCCGTTTATTGGGCAATAAAACTTTAAGCCCACGACAACCTAAGAATAGATTTGTACTAGAATTTATTTAATGTGAGTCCGTAAACAATTCCAATTAAAAAGCGTTGGTTTAAGGTGTGAATAATATAGTAATACCAGTGTATTATTGTCCTACTGCAGGAAAAACGCCACTGCTCACACAGAAGGCTCGAACATTGATCATTACACCTGCTCAAGACGAATTGGCGATTTCAGACTTATTGGCCTTCAGGTCAATACATAGGTAGCTATAGTACATCTTTAGATACTCCTTTTGCTTCGTTTATATAGGTAGATATAGTAGTGTCTGAGAAAAACAGCCGCGAGACAGACAGACACCAGATTCTGGGGGTCTACTCCCTAAGCATGAAATCCGTAGTTTCGTCCGGAATCACGGGCGTTTCCTAGTCCCTATTACTTACAGGCCTAAGATTAGTTCGGGGCCCGAACTAAAAATTAATGACAACACGATTTGACAGCTGTCCCTAATCCTGATGTGTTATTGCCCGTCCGAAATTTTTAATTTGAAACTTACTTTGACGGAGCTTCTACTTTCGGACAGGTCCGTATCTTCGTTGACGGACTAAGACCCCGATTTCTGCAAACCCTCACAATGATATCCATACTAATATTATAAATTCGAAAGGAATTCTGTCTGTATGTTACCTTTTCAGGCCTAAACCACTGAACGGATTTCGATAAAATTTGGCAGAGATAGATTGCATCCCGGGAAGTTTTTATCCCGATATTCCCACGGGATCGACACTTATACACTAATATTATAAATGCGAAAGTAAGTTTGTTTGTTTGTTACCTTTTCACGCCTAAACCACTGAACCGATCATCCTGAAATTTTGCATATACGTTGTTAGGTGTACAGAAACGGACATAGGGTACTTTTCATCCCGAAAAAAGTGCTGTTCCCGAGGAAAACAAGAATAACGTTATTATGATAACAGATGGCGTCACGTGTCTCTCGAATCATGATAGAATTATCGGGACATTGGATCGACACATGCGGGTGAAACCGCGGGGCGCTGCTAGTTAACAATAAGTACAGGTTTCCTCACGATGTTTTCTTTCAACGACGTCAGTAATGTCCAAGATAAACTCAGAAAGTACATTATTATGAATCAAACTCAAAGCATTTATTTCAAATAAACCAATGAGGGTTTTCTGAAATGACGTTCGCTAGGTGGCAGCACTGACACGTCAGGTCCAGGCATCTGTCAAAGAGCCTATATTTTCTTTAGTTATGACTGAATGATGAACGAATGAATGAATCGAATGATGAACGTCATCATATATTTTATATTGGAAGACCTCTTGTCACAGTGGTGCCAACTGGTGTCGTAAATTTTCACGAAAACCCTCATTACAAGCACTTATGAATTGTCAAGGGGTCGGTCAGTCAGAAAGATAAAGCTAGTTGCCCATTCTAAAGCGTAGTAGTTACAAAAAAAGAAAACGGACAAGAAACTCCTGGATTGAGTTGAAGTCACATTGATTCTTGTCCGAATTTGAACCCAGCACCTCGTGCTTAAGAGAAGAAGCCGTAGCCACTGGGCCATCAGCCTTGGACAATATTGTTGTGTGAATAGTACATACTAATTACCTGTTAACGGATCTAAGTAATACTCATAAGATGCCATTAAGTTAATACGTTGTAAGTTTAGGTCAGAATGAATCGTTAATCGTTAAACTCATTGTCACTTAAACACAATTCAAAGTGTATTTGTCACGGTATCGGTACAATCGTTTAAAACCCATCAGATCACTGACGCCTTGTTAAACTGCGGTGCAGAATAATTGACCAATTTACTTTTATCTATTTTGAGATATCTCTTGTCTGTTGGTTGCTAGTCGAATGAAGCTAGCCTTATATCTTAGAAGTAGCTGTGCCCGCGACTTCCTTCGCGTGGATGCCGGAGAACAATAATATGTCGCTTTACTTATTCTTTTTCTAAAATAAAAGTAGCCTAAGTATAGTCTAGCTATTTAGAAGATTAGCCGGAACCAAAAGACATTAAAAAAAATGTTTTTTTGTTATAAGTGCCGTATGTACTTTCATATTCATTTAGTAAAAAGCAGTTATTCTGACATTACAAACAGATACTTAATTTTATTTATTTGTATGTAGATAAATGTATAGATATAAAATAAGACAGAGGCGATAACCTCTGACCGCTAAGATGACTAATATTTTATTGAGACTGTTATGATTGCAATCTACGCCAGATCTCTCCGGCGAATAAAAATATTTAAGAAATGCCTCATTGGCTTAGACCCTTTTTACTCGCGTTCCGATGGCCGAAGGTAACGGAGTATTTTTTTACTTTACTTATTGCATTTTTTCTTGAATAACTTGGAATCTTTCCCAGGCAGATCTGCGTACAAGATGGTCTAGTCAATTCCATATTATGGAAGATATTCTTCAAAAGCATTTCTAAGGCAATCTTCTTGAACGTTCGCCACGCCAATCTAAGCTCTCTCGTAAAAAACAGTTGCATAGCGTGTCGCCAAGTTATTACACACTGTATGGGGATTCTATAGTAGAAAGCGGTCGAGTAATTGGTGATTTCAATTAACATACAGTGTTACGGCGCGGCCAGTAAATTTTATACCGACTTGCACTTTCTACGTATTTCGAGCACGATACTTCCGAGTTGCTTTCCTTGGTCATTTTAAATTCTTGCGTTACGACCTTGCAAGTTACGACAGATGATGTTTTATTGTGGCCCTTTTCGCGTGGCTTGAATTGTAATGCGTGATTCATACGTGAGCGATTTAGTTGTGGTGATTCATTAATTCGATGTTATCTGTGAATATTTAACTTGACCAGCCTTAGTGGCGTTGTTTTGTTTATGAGGACACACGTAGCACATGTTGTTACGTTTTAAGTACTAGGTATGATTTCATTCATGAATCGTTACTCAGTTTTGAGTCATGTTTCAGAGCTTCAATTGTGAATTTCAGAGTCGATTGATCCGAGCTTTGGATAGTAGGAAGGACTGCGTACCAATGACAGTAACCAAATTGGAATTGAAAACGTTTATCACATCGTCATGGAGTGTGTCCGGAAACGTCTTTCCGGCTCGTTAACAAATCTCGTCAGATTTGTTAATAATACGTGCGAGATTGGGGTATGTAACAGTGTTCCTGCTTCGGAAGCAACCAGGATGCTGTACAGGCTTGTAAACATTGGTATTAATCGCAGAGGTAGTATAAGATAATTTTTAGTTGTGTGGTAGTATAAAAAGTCGATTTGTAATGATGAGGGTGGCATAATCTGTCTAGATTAAAACCCTGTTTTATATTTTCTTAAAGCCCTTTTTTATTTAATAAATAATAAAAAAAACGATCGTAATTTTTTTCTGTAGAAACTGTGGACATTTATAATCTGCGGTGTCCTGGGGTGGGTTGTATAAAGCGTTTAATAAGGAGCGAGAAAATGGAACAACCTTATAGGATATCAGGTCAGTTTTATCCACTGACCGCAATACACTTACCCTACTACACTTATTAATATAATCGAAACGAATTCCTTTATAATTACCGTATTTTACGTGACGATTAAACAGAGACCAATTGGTGACAAATGAATAAACAACGTATCTATTCCGACCAATTAAGAGGTAATATATTCAAAATTAAGTAAACCGTTGTCCAATGTATTGAGAAAACGGTATTACTAATTGTAATGAGTTTTTTTTAGATGATTAACTGTTTATCGTTAGTTAGTAGTGCCGTTTACATAGGATTTAATGGAGATGAGGTGTATTATTCGATTTTAAGGGGATTACAGGACCTAAAAGCTAAAATCGCAAGTTTTAGAAACAAAAGTATATGATAGACTATAGTAAACAAAACCAGAAAAATATATGGTATTCTTCAGGATATGTGCTAGGTAGATAGTGTGTTGAAAACATAATACAACTAATTTGGTACGATGGAAAAAATCATGGAGATACCTCTAAAAACTTTCTTTTTACAATAAAAACCATACTAATACACATAAAATCATTCTGATTTTTTGTCATTTTATTCTACAAGCAACGTACTAAAACACTAGCGTTTTAATTTTTTAGTCCAAACAATAGATTTTTTGTAATTAAATAATTGCTTCATATTTTGCAATAAATTACCAGTGTTGTGTCATCGCGCTTTTCTTTCTTTTCTATGCAGTTCGTGACCGCACTTTAGGTCATGTGAGCCCCTTAATATTTACGCGGTGACCCGAATTTAAAAACTATGATTCTCCTTCTTAGCGTATCGACGGCAAATAAGTTTGCAGTCGCAATTCAAATATTATTGTTTAGCCCAAAATTTACCCACGCGAACTCCGTTCACTAACGTAGTCATAAGATCCTCAAGTGTACAGGTGACAGGTCCCTTGCGGCGCAAGATCGTCGAGATCTTACCACGAGAACCCGTACCACGGTAACGCAGTGTTTGCTGCTCCCGGGTTAAGTAACTATCATCTCCACTTAGATTTCTTATCCGTGTCTTTACACTGACGTCTGTCTGTACGTTTGAAAAGTCATCATTATCCACTTCAGACGTGGTGACGGCAAAGTGGATACGTATGCCTCTACGGCTAAAAAGAGAAGTATCTTCTTCCAAAACACCTAATTTCTAATCACTGTTTGGAATCTTCAAGATATGTCATTCTGAATAGATTGAGTGAATAATAGAAAACTCACCGTGAAATCTTAGATGAAGTGAGCTTTCAATAGTGTCAATCCATAGCATAAGGTGGATTAACAGCTCACTTCTAGCTCGTTTCACCCAAGTTTTCGCGGTGAGATTTTTACAGCTGTTTCGAACAATACTACTAACGCCAAACTACAATACGCCAAAGACAAATCAGCTTTTTTTGTACACAAGGTCAAACGCGGGAGCCATAAAATATATTTAGTCTCAATTAGACAACACGTGTGCAAACCTTGTATAAGAATTAAATTAATGTGACTAATCAGATTAAAGTGGCAAAGCCGATAATTTGACAAAATTAGATTGGGAGTCACCTGCTTCGTTTGGTCAATGATACCCAATATCGTGTTGCGGATTTTGTATTAAGGCTCCTACAAACAGGCGCGACACTTGATAAAATCGCGCGCGACACAAAGGTACCGCAAGTCGCGTAACGAGCGGTGCCTTTGTGTCGCGCGTGATTATATCACGTGTCGCGCTTGTATGTAGGAGCCTTTAGCCAGATGACCTTCAGAGTAATGGGATTCCTTTAAAACAAATGAGTAATTATAATTAACGAAGGCAGATAATTAAAGGATTTAAGCTCAACATATAAGTATGTTTGTTTTGGGGCAGACGTGTTTCGGTATGTTGATTATTCTCTTTAAAATTGGGAGCCATGCGGTAAAGAAAAACAAAAAGTAAGTATTAGCTATTTGGTGTTTAATGGCAGACCCTTCTCTTTATTAATAATTGAATATCTGAGCAGCTGAAAATGTCAATGCCTAAAAGATTTTCTGATAAAAACTATTAATATATTTGTCTATCTTAGATCTTTACGATACCTAATCATAAAATCAACGACGTAGACGATAAACCAATAATTTTATGCTAATCTAAATTATTTTATTTTACTACACATAAAACACGAATTGTTTATATGAAAATTCATTGCGGTATACTTCACCAAGGCAGGCCACCAAGATTGTGAACTAAAACTAATTGCAACTGTACCTAATACCTGTTTTCACTAATACTAGGAAACATCTAAACGAACGCCTAAATAACCTATTAAAGCATCAAGCAACCTAACCTACCTATTTATAGCCTATTCAAGCATTAATTTAGGTGTCACCTAGTGTAAGTGAAAACGGGCATATGTTTGAATTCTAAGCACAAGATAATGATAAAACAAACTACGGATATAATCTTCCGCTTATTCCCATAGCAATGAGAAAATAAATATAGAAAATCAAACAACAAGATATGCCTAAGAAAGTACGCATCGGTACCTGTCGGACAAGACATACTTGTGCCTTCAAGAAAAATGATTTATATTTATACCTATCACTTGTACGCTAGTTTTTACCACGCGTTATTCTATTGAACTATTTGATCGCAGCGATTAATCGCAACGACTGAAGGTGGGATTTAGAAAATTGCGTGTTGACATTTTATGTGGATTGTGGATTTTTTAGAATGGCTTCTTCAGCCTTGGCCAAATGGAACTACGTGTAAATAGAACGGTCGTACTCATTAAATAAATTTCCAACTAATTTAGTAATTCACTAGGATAGGATGTTCTTCAGAAATGTCAGGTGCATGTATTATATGAACAGCATCCTAATTGCGTAAAGGCTCGTACACACAGGCGCGACGCGACACAAAGGCACCGCAAGTCGCGCAACGAGCGGTGGCGGTGCCTTAGTGTCGCGCGCGATTATATCGCGTGTCGCGCCTGTTTGTAGAAGCCTTAACACACTATCAATCTCGATCTGAATAATTTGAACGATATTGCTAATCCATTGTTTCATATTATGTTCGACAAATTTTCGTTTGCTCAGCAACATAAATAACGCAATGAATGTTGTTGAACTATCATAATGAAAGCCATTTCTACTGACAGTGCGTTAAGCAATTTTATCTTATTAAAAACATTGCCCCACACTAGGAATTACTCCTGTATCGTGGGTGCGTTTACAAACATTTAAATTCACATACACAAACAGCCAGACCCGGAACAACTACCTGTAGGCAATACAAATATTTGTTCCGTGCGGGAATCGAACCCGCGACACGCAGCGCAGAAGTCGATCGCTCAGCCACTGCGCCAACCGCGTCGTCTAGTCGTCGTCAATTACCCTGCAGCAGTGCGATTCTGTAACCATCTCACCGTGAAAACTTAAGTGAAGTGAGCGTGGAGTGAGCTGTCAATAGAGTCAATTCCTAGCAAAAACAAACTCACATCACCTAAGTTTTCACGGTGAGATTTTTACAGAATCGACCGGCTGATGTATAAACGTAAAAGAAACAAAGGAAGAAAGAGATGGCAGGTGGCGTTCAGTAGTTTCTACTTACCCCCATGAGATGAAGGCGAGAGTTTATGTATTTACTAGGATAGGAACGTATTGATAAGTTTTTATTTTTTATTTTCAGAGCATTTCCGCCTCTAAGGATTCAGTTAAGAAGTGTGACGAGAAAAAATCACCTAAAAGTTTACCACTTCTTGCGTCCACTCAGGTCCACACACATTTTTTTACGCAAACTTTTAAGAGCTAACAATAAATCATAACTAAGTACAGTCACGCACACCCGCGGTGAAAATCAAGCATGAAACATGACACGAAAGTTGAATAAAACGACCTCTATTACATAAACTCGCATAACCCGAGAGTAATCACTGCAACTTACGTTTACAACGTGTTACATGCTCTCTAGGAAATGTCAAGAAATTAGTTAACTATTATTTGGTGTAACTCATAGACCATTTTGTCTACTCATGTGCCATTATATGGTATTCGGCTACATAAGGAACAAAGTTTGGTTAGTTAGTAGCTCCGAAGACGCCGCCGTGGCAGTGGCGATGTTTTGGGCCAACAAAATTTAATACACTGTCGCCATCAGAACGAAGATGAAGAGTTTAAATATACTGAACCCGCGTCCGTGTGAAATTTCTTGTTCCCCCGTCCCACCCCGTCGTATCGCATCGCCTGCCCGCACTATTACTTCGTTCTAGCTTAGCGTTCTCTTTTGCTTGGCTTCTAAGGGGCCTAGCGTGATGTTAAATTGCCTATAGCCTTCCTCAAGAATTGGGCTCTCAAATCAAATATAATTTTTCAAATCAGAGCCTTTACCAGTTGTGAAGGCTCCTACAAACAGGCGCGACACGCGATAAAATCGCGCGCGTTCAATGGCACCGCAAGTCGCGGAACGAGCGGTGCCTTTGTGTCGCCTGCGATTATATCGTGTGTCGCGCCTGTTTGTGGGAGCCTTAATCCAGAGGTTAGCGCGTTCAAACAAACTCTTCAGCTTTTATTAGTATAGATATGACTACACTGTTGTATTTTTGTTTCCGAATTATAACTAACATAGAGACGAACTACGCTTCTGTCAATCGTAACCACATTGGTCAGCAGCTAACAATACTGAGACCGTCTAAAACTAAGACAACTTTATCGTCTCCCTGGTGACCACTGAGTCTACGATTGACAAAAAAGAAAGGAGGAAAGAACTTAGTGGAAACTTTCTAACACACAGGGATAACACCCTGTGGGGGCTGTTCATTTATTATGTAAGACAATTTTGACCACATTCTGACCCCTCCCCCTACGTAAGAAAATGTAAGACTTGGATTAACCCCCTCCCCCATTTTTATTCTTACGTAAGATCAGTATCTACCAAAAATGCAAAGAAAATGTAGCAAAAATTTATATTTTTTTGTTTACTTTTGTGATCTTACGTAAGAACAGTCTAGACTTCTCCCACCGCCACGTAAGAAAAACTAAGGCTTATTTGGACCCCCTCCCCCCTCAAATCGTCTTACGTAATAAATGAACTGCCCCTCAAAATGTGTATATTGCAGTGTTCGTTTATTCATTCTATCACTACTTCTACATAAAGTCCTTGTCAAACTTGTTGTACCTACCTATAATGATAATAATAAAAATTTTATTCAAAAAGTAAAGGCTGCAAACAGGCGCGACACAAATCGCACGTCGCGCCTGTTTGCAGGAGCCTTAAATTAAAAATAGGATTTACATTAATTACAATCGAGGAAAATTAAATTCTAACTGTAATGTAGACCTGCCTGATCTAGGTTTATGGAAAACCTGTGTTTCAGGCCATCAATTTACATCAAACATTTAAAAAGAAGACAAATATAAAATGTACCTGCTATAAGCTAAATTGAAAAGAAAGTATAATATTTTCAATGTCTTAAAGAGTTACTATTTTGGGTATATATTATTTTAAAACTACATTAAGACATATTATGTTTAAATACATTAATGAATAATACTAAAGTAGATAAAGTGAAAACTATTATTAATTAGGTAAATGAAGAAGTATTCCTGTAGGTACTAGTAAATTACACCTATTATAACTTAAACTATAAATCTTTAGCACTCTGTTAAACTGGTTATACAAGTAGGGTCCTAAAAATAAATACATTCGGTTAGCAAAAGCATGTTTAGTCTGCGAGTTAGCACAAACCAAATCTTTTCTTCTCTTATCTGAAGGTACTGGGTTGAAATAAAGTTCAGTGTGTTGGTATAAAACTGCATTCAAAATAGCAAACCTAGATGTTAAATGAATGATGTGGTCGTCTATAATTGGAGGAAGCGCACACTTGTATTTGTTTTCGTATTTGTATTCGTGTCGCGCCTGTCTGCGGGAGCCTTAATTATGTTAGTTCGTCTCTGAGATGTTACCTTGGCCGTAGCGCCACTAAGAGCTTTCAAGATAAACTGGCCAAATAGTATGCCAGAGTGTGTTAGTCACTGCTGTTTATGTTTGCGGAAGTAACTGTCAAAACGTGATGTACTCTTTTGGATTTTGTTTGTACTGAGGTTAGAAGGTCAGGAAATGGAAGTGCTACGTCAATATCAAAAGCTACGGTTGCGGTTTCAGTGTTGCATGACAAGTAGCAGAAAACTCAGTTATGTAAGCACTAATTAGGCAATCATTTAAGTTAAGCCTTACTAGGCAATGTGAGATTGCTAAAATATCTTGTCGATTTGAAAACACAATGAAAATAAAACAGGCAGTTTTCAGTTTCCAAAATAGAACATCAACGAGAGAGAGGAAGGAATTTGGGTACGTATTACGGTGATGAAAATCAGCTGTCACTATTTCTCGCACTCACAAAGCGTGGAAAGCAACAGTACAAACGAAATTCAAAACCACTTCCGACAAATTTCTCACACGCTGATTGAGACAGATAACACCGCATCTAACGACTAAGTCGGTAAATAACCCCACAGACGTATTCATTTCATCCACATAATATAAAAACAATCTAAAAGCAGGTCATTCATTAGTTTACTAAGACTCGGAAACAGAGTTTAATAATAGCAGGTCGTGTGTGAAAAGTTAAACCTCGTTACGTTGTGGTTTCAAAATTTAAACACCTCATTCATGCAGCGTTTGTTGTAAACATTTACGTAATTACGTATAGGAATTAACGACCATTGTGTTAATTGTATAAGAGATGTTGAAAATTTGTAACAAATTATACAATCGGCGTCCCTTCCTTTTTCGGCCGGAGGTTTTAATAAGTTGCAATGCAACTGTTGCAAGTTCCTCAATAATATTGACATTCTTGACATCGATTCAGTGACTTTCATTTCTGATACTCCACTTTTCATTATCAGGATTGAGGTCGCCTTAAATCATGATTTAAGAAGAAAATGAAAGCATTTTTTGTAAAGGTAAGTAAAAAGCCATCTTAAAAACGAGTCTGCGAAATATTTCAGCAAAACATGTTGGCACTGCTTTTGTAAGGAATTCTGAAACGTGAGAGTACAAAAACAACATTTTCAAAAGAGTATTCTCTTAAAAGATTTATTTTCGACGAGTCTCCAGAAAAATAGCAATTCATCACGCTTAGACGTGCAACAGAAAGAATGAATTCGTTACACTCATCCATCAGATTATGTCAAATGGAACAAACAAGTTCGTTGCTAAAATGTGCGAAACTTGATCAACCTGTTGTACAGGCTTATGTAAGATTTAAGTGCACGCTTTACAGGTCATATTATCTTAATATGGTATCATTTAGACTTTATATTAGGAATAATGGCAGCTAAATATAGGAGGTATGTGTCGTTTATAATAAAATATGACTATGCTACATCATATCAGTCCCTATAAGTCAACTGCTGAACATAGGCCTCGCTCGGTCGAATCCCCAAAAGGAGCTGTCCCAGATAAGCCATATTTACGACGTTTGGGAGATGGATATGCGACAGCAGGATAGTTTCATGCCGGCTGCCTTTATTCGTCTTACGAAACACACTAATGAACTGCAATCATCCAACTCTAGACACACGACTAAAGCTTAATAAACCATTCAAGTCCACTACAGCGCCTTTCAATTTACATCGTCAAAGAAAAAACACCGATATGCAAATACCATGTCCCCTAAAAGTTAACGGAACATCTCCCACGTTTACACCCAAATCCACAAGGCAGAAGTATTATGTCGGACCAAAAACTTGATCCATAACTCACGCTGTCCGGAAACCTTCCTGATTTCAACACCAAGATATTTCACGTCGGATATGCGTTGGGTATTTGAATGAGTTGGCATAGTGAATCATTTATAGGTGTCTACTGACACGAAGGTAACTAAATATTGGGTATTGTTTTAGCTACGAAGGTGACTTTTGGACGGGAAGGCTTAAACAACGAGGAAACTGATGAGCAATGACGGAAGCTCGATGGATCGATTCGATCAATAATGAATTTGTAATTACTGGGTGATCTAAGAAAAATCAACATCAGTTACTAAGAATGAAAGGTGTCGGCCACATAACTCTTAGAATGCAAACATTTGGCAATCATTTCAAGATTCAGGGACCAAGACAAAATATTCGTTTGCTTTTTCCAGCGAGTCATTCAAAATCGAATGCTAGAAACCATAGCAAGCATTAAACTTAAGAATATCTATCATACTTAGATAACCAGTTGTTTGTGAATAGACTGGTCCTCGTTTCTCTTCGCGCACTTGTCTTCCAAACTGACAGTTGTCAACTTGGGCTCGATAACCAACCGACATGACACATGTATCAGTGCTCTGTAAATTCATTTTCAAATCGATCCTCTTTCTTCGTACGAGTTGCGTCATAATTGTGGAGCGTTACTTTGAAGATGTTGATACTGTGGCCTAACTCAGGAGACCCTAGTTTCAACAGTTTTGGCCAAATCTGATCCAAGTTGTTGAGCTGCGTGCACCTGCAGTCTTTGCCAAGAACATCTTTATGACGTTTGGCTCTCGTTTTTTAGCACCCAAATCTAATCAGCCAGTACAGATCCAGACCAGGAAACCTCTACGCCGCCCATTAACTCGAATCCCACATTCACCTCATAGTCGCCAACGCGATAGATTCCGGTAATCCCACTCGCTAACGAGTATCGAGTGTCGAGTAACGATTGCGTACGAGTCGACTCTCGATTTCGTCGCGAGAGGAATGTCGCCGGGGGAGTCGACCGACCCGTGTTACCTGACCGAGCTGTTACACGTTGCGATGCAAGTGGTGAGAGATTGCGATGGGATGCTGCGTTTTTGTGCTACATTACATATTACGTTGGTGAAGTCATGCGAGGGTTATGTGGGTATGTTTGGACTGGATGTAGTACATGGATTGTTTTCGATCATTTAGCTGCCACTCTCATCTATCGATTCAAATCTTGTCTCGCCATTCATTGTTCAAAATTCATATTCGTTATGAAAACATCGTCCACATTGAATAAAAACATTGGTCAGAAGAGAGTAGTTAAGAAATTTTTAAAGTGTAACAAAAAAGGTATTGTTTGAGCTTGCGTTGTTTTAAAAGTAAGCATCACTCAATTAACAATGCAACCTTTTTATGAATAACACAATGTTTCCATTGATAATTTCAGAAAACAAGTTATGAAAAATAATATAAACTGCCCTTTCTTTCTGTAACAATGAATTCAGTCCACGATTGAAAGAAACATTATGCAGTTCCGATATTGTACTGTAGTCGAATAAAATTGTGAAGAACGCTGTCTTATCAATTTACGATTATTCTGGCGCAAGGCCAGTCCAAGTAAAGGAAAGTTTACGTACTCTACACACACACACACACATATGTAAAATAAGAGCCAAGTAATGCAAGTAATGAGTTTAATGCATATGCATGTCTTTGAGTACAAGTATTTCTAGTTCGTATTTTTCAGAATAATTGCCCGCTTTCACAACGATGTCCTCTTACTATGATATATTGATCCATCCATCATTTAATACGTAACTATTATGAGAATGTTGATATCAATCTTTCCATTATCGTTTTAATCGATTCACAACCGATTCACAAATCTGAAAAAAAAAATCGTCGATATAA
This sequence comes from Luperina nickerlii, assembly GCA_963855955.1. Lineage (NCBI taxonomy): Eukaryota > Metazoa > Arthropoda > Insecta > Lepidoptera > Noctuidae > Luperina > Luperina nickerlii. Next base: position 21,145,310 of record OY979669.1, read on the forward strand.
TCACAAATTAATCAAGTTCTGTAGACATCGGATAAAAACGTTTAAAAATAATTTAAACGTCATATTTTCTCCGATAGCAATCTCTCTCCTTCGCTGGTATCTTGAGCTCAAGTACTAAAGAACAAATTACATTGAACTGGCAATGGGTTAACCTTGTCGTTGAACGTAAAATAAATATAAAACGCAATAATTGCTCTCTGTAATATATCGATATTACATAACGGTGTTTTTAATAGGTTTTTTCTTTAGAATACTGTTTCTCGAGATAAATATCAGTGGGTCTCGAGTTCTTGATTGCGTTGCACTTAGTAACATGCAATGAAAGGCTGGGATAACCAATATTGAAACGTTTATTTGTTTATTATGTTGTTACACTTGTTACGTTTTTGGGTAAAGTAGGTCGTAATGTCAAAATAAAATGTTAATTGCCAGTGCTGAAATAATAAACACCATTAAGTGTCAATTTATGCCCGATGTGTCGTACAGTTTTCGTAGCGAATGATTTTAAAACAATTCTTTTTCGGCTTTAACTACATTTTTATTGTTGTATTGCCTCAATATCTTATCGTTTAAAGTAGAGCAAGTCAGAATCAAGCCTTAGATACATCCCGCTCATTTTCTCAGACAATTCGAGTAGAATTTCAAATGCTATCAACGATGATTACGTCGGCACCGCAAATAAATACAACATCAATTAACAATCAAACCGCTAAGAGTGATACCACTGACTTAAACTACATAGTATAAATTGCTTTTAGTCTTCATAAACCGAAAAGCGGGCCTCTATTCACAGTACTTAAACTAATAGAGGAGTGATGCTGAAAGTGGGAGACCAAACTCCCCTACGTTTCAAAGAGCTAATCAACTGAGGGAGACCGCAAGCCTCAGCAGCAGGGACGAATACATGATGGGGAGTGGGGACAGGCAGCAGTTGGCATAGCAATTAACAACAGATTTTCCCATAGTAATCCGCAGTTGGTTTTATTCAAACAACGTTTTTGCTTTTCACTCGGGTTTGTCTACGTCGCTAATTCCATTTAATTTTAAATAATGATTAAAACATTACGTCTGATAGATCTTGCTAGGCATGAAGATGTATAATTTGCTGAATTCGCGCGTCGGTTCGTACTTCGCATAATTTGCGTGTGCGTGTGAGTCTATCTCTTTACGCACATTCTAAACTGCGATCGAGATAACACTACCATAAGTAAGAAATATTCGCATGCGTGACTTAGAAACACTTCCATCGAAATGTTGGTCTTCTAAGTGAAAATAAACTTATCGAATCTGTTTCCTGTTACTAGGCTAAAGCTTTTAGTGGATACCATACGAGAAATGTCGATATATCAATATGCAATGATATAATCCAGAGGAAACGATAAAAATAGTGATCTGAGAAAGCATTTAAAGCTTTCCCCATTTCGGTCCTTAGGATCGCGAAAAGAAAGACCATTTTTCTCACTCACTCTTTGAGCTGGAAAAATGGTCATCTAGAAAATTTTGGGAAACGCTGTAATCAACGAAGCATTAGATCAAACGATGATAAATCGTTTGTAACCCTCGATTGATTCGTTGTATTAATTTACAAAGCGTGGGCTCGCGTCCAACTTGCTCGAAAGCCGAGAGGCAAGAGACGAGGCTCCGAGATCAGACCTGTTTGGTCGCAGTTCGCTTAACCTGTCGACTTGAAGACGCGACTATTGTTCCATATGACATTACATTATTTAGTCGCTAGTTTAGTTTGTTGTTAGAATGATGCTGTAACGGTAAAGTTATGTGCTTGTTAAAGAATGTTGGCATAGATGTAACTAGGAGATTAGCAATGATGGACGTGGTAACCTCGTGTTTCGATATAGACACAAAGTTCCTCTTAATCTGATATTGCTTTAATAAGATGACAAAAAACCGTATTCCTGGAAAAAAGGAAAAACCGTATCCCTTTCAAAGCACATGAGTAATAACCCGCCTACCCTCCATTTACTCTTCAGATTATCCCGACAAAATCCTCAAAAGACCCGCACACACACTAAAGCAAAATTCATCTAATAAATATTCATGTTTCGTTGACTGTAATGCCCATGCCCATGTGCTAAGTATGTAGCAATAAATTATCAACAACGAGGTGTAAGGAATCTGCTGGCGAGGTCACTGAACCTTCCATCTGGATTAGGGACAATGGAACCCAAGGAGGCGTAGAGAAACACCGTGACATTGATTTTAGAACGTTTCTCGCTTTAATTTGTGTACTTTCGTGGCACATTTTGGTATGAAAATGTAAATAAATTGTCTTTGAAGTTACTGCGTTGACTGTACAATAATTAGGGCAGAATAGGCTAGGCTGTATGTGCCTCCCTTCAACAGCTTCTTTTTTCTTGTCTCTAAGTTCCTACATTAGTTCCCTTTCTTCAGTAAAAAGTTCTTCAATACGATTTGTTTCTTTTTTCATGCCTTTCATATTTCTAATACATCATCTGTTCATGTCTTCAGATTATTGATCGTGCAAAAGATTATGAAGTTCATTGACTTAGGCGCTGTCAGTTAAATGGTTCTTGAAAACACTGACCTTTATTTATTACTTACGTGTTTCTATGCTACTTTGTCTCGATAAGTTTGTTTTACACCCACTGTTGTGCCAGTATGGTATGATTAGACACGCACTATGTAGGCATTTCAGGGTTACTGCTGATAACTCGTTGCTATGACTCCGGGGTTACTAAGGCCAGGCGATAGCTATAAATATAAGAATTCTTTTTATTGCCTCTAGAGGACGTATAGAGTTCATGTTATCTAGATATTATAGTATTTAGTGTTTTGTAATGAATCGAGTTCTTTCTCCTTTTATCTTGGTCTTGTTGCTAGGGTCCATTCTTCCTTTTGACTTTTCACGATTCCGATTGAGTTTTCATCTGTAGCGGGCAGTCTTGAAGTCTTGATCATTCATGCCTCTCAAAACAAAACAACAGCAACCATTAAAATTTGTCTAAAAAGTTATTGTTCAAAACTGAAACTTCAAGCTCGGTTCGATAAAACCACTCAATCATCACAGTCACAGCACGTGCGATCAAATCAAAGGTCAAAAAGGCACTCAAAAACCAACATTACTGAATGCACCAATGAAAAATCACGTAACTAATATAGAGCGGGTTCACAAAACCAGCTTGCTTCTACAGAATGCCTAATAAGCGGATCGGTTTAAGAAAACTCGCGGTTCGACCCGTGCAGCGGTCAATGACCCGGGCTAAGCGCCGGCGCAACCATTGTTGTCTATGGTCCATGCTAGTATAAAGCTCATGTTTTGTTTCAAGGCCAGATCGCAAATTGACTAACCTAGTACTTTGAGTACCAGTTTACGCAAGAAGTTAAGACCTAGATGTAATGAGGCTTCCGTGTTTTAGACGAGGTAATTAACCTTTTTGGTATTTTTCTTGGATCAAACGATTACCAGTAAAATTACCCCCTTAAAATTGCCTTATATATATATATATATATATGTATATAAATATAAAAAGAATACTTAACACAACTTTACAACTAAATGCAAGAAATAACAAGCAGATTTAATTATATTAAATCAGGTGCTTTCAGAGGTCAGACCGGTTGGTGCCCATTGCCGGACAAAGAGCACTTGTACTGAAGAATATGCATGAATAGAAAGTAGATATAGTAATATGACATTTGATTTTGTTCGGTACAAGACCCAAGACGGTTTTATTGTAGGCATAAAGCTATAATAGAAACGGAATATTAAATGGAGGGTCTCGGCTTTGAGAGCAGTGATTTGCATGTGTTATTTTTCTATTAAATTTTTCACCCCACTACTTGGAGATCTATTAAGACACTGTATGATTTATGTGTGTATTTCGGGACATTTCGAAACAAACCTGGCGTCTACGCTCACGTTGTCACGTATACACCATAGCTGATAATCACATTACACTACAGATTATACACAATACCGTTGCACATTCAACAAATCTTTGATTTGTCAAAGTTTTGTATGTAGCATATACATATTATACATATATGATGATACCCATGAGTTATGATATGAACTATCAATATCAAAAAGAACTTAAGACCATTAATAATAATGAAGCAAGACAACACTTCTATGTTACAATATAAGTGAAAAAGCAGAAGCATCTTCTTCGATAGCTGTGAAACTGAGTCTGAGGCTATGTGTCTGTGTTTAGCGATAATTAAAATATGTAGTAAAATTAAACAGGCCTTCATCAGGAAGCATCCCAATGACTTCTAGTAGCTTCAGGCAAAAATCGGGAAGTAACCCGGAATAAAGAATATAAAATTATGGATAATTCAACTTTTTATCACCCACTGAATGCGTTCAAGGCATTACCACACTTTTTGCGCAGTAACAAAAACGTTTTAGGCGTAACAACTGCAGGAATATTAAAAACATTGTGAGCGTTCCTTACCCTCAGTTTTTACATCTTGCGGAAGATCGTACGCTCCACATTTTCTTTAATCAAGTACAGATTTAATAACAATGCTGTCTAGAAAGAAGTGTAAAAAACTACTGAGTTTAATTAGTAAGTAATGAGGAAATCGGATCAGATCAGCTATGCTCGAGGAGATTTCTAACTTAGAGACTGAGGCAACTGTGGCTGTATTTTATAATACTTTGCGGAAGATTTCGTCAAAAACTCGAAGATATTGGGGCTATATGTATTCATTATTACGGTTCCCTAAATTAACAATTGATATCTCTTTCCCGTTTTCCTGCGTAAAAGCGAAGCATAAATCATTAAGACAAAGAATTATTGGGAAGCAGCTTCTAATGCTTGGAACTTTGATCTTCCATCAATGACACCTTAAATTCTTATCGTCTATTAAGAGTCCCCATATTTAGCTCTAGCCGTTTACAGTTTATAGCCGTACCTGATATAATATACCCGTACTTTAGTTTTATCTTATTAATTGACAATATCATAATATATCACTACCACAAATTCAAAGAGATTGCCGATGGTTTATCTGGCATTGCCTTCTTCATTTATATATCTGCGACTGCCTACCATAAATGCTATTCGCTAATATTAATAAGTCCGACTACTGATTAGATTAAAAGTACTAGGTTCATCAATTATTAAGGAAAATTGAATGCTTTACTTAATTATCCTTATCTATGGATTTTATTATCTGGAATCTATGATGATATTATTATTACTTATCTTCTTTTTCAAACAATTCAAGAAGAAAGCATCTTTAGACGATGTTCTTGGACATCTTGAATTATCTTTGTAACTGATGATTGTACCCTATTAAAACATCAAAGGGAAGTGATACATCAAAACACATGGCAAACAGATAATTGCAAGTGAAAACGAAATTAATAACATGGAAATGGCCAATTTGACTTTCGTCAATCGGCTGACGGAAGCAACACATGAGAAAGTATAAAAACTAATACTTATTGATGATTTATTGACGGCAGTATAAACAGTGGCAAATTAGCCAGTTTATATTAATTTTATGCTTTTCTTAATAGGTATAATTTGGCACCGTTTGCCATAATGAAGTCACTATGCTTTTTTATATGTTTAATAGTAACGTTCGTATTATTTATTACTGTTATTTTGTTGTCATAACACGACCAGTTCAAGCGTTTGTGAGTGTACAGATAGAGTCACAGAAAGGACAAAAGGGTTCGAGGTAAATTTTTGAACATGCTTCTCTTACGAAACCTAGTCTTCAACTGGCTAATAGGCTACTTAAGAAATCATCATCATACATACATCTTGTCGTTTTCAGTACCAATGATTTCACACGGAATGACATAACCATTAACCATCATTAGGTAAGTAATATTACCAAGCAGGGATTGAAAACCGGTACGAATTTGGGTTCCGGTTCTTCATTTCGGTTCTTAAAAAGGTTCTTCTTTTCGGTACGGTTCCGGTTCAGGTTCCGGTTTGGTTCTGGTTCCATAGTACCGGTTCCAAATAAAGGTTCCAATATACCGGTTCCGTATCATTCGATTTAAAGGTTCTCTAAGAAAGAAGGGATAATGTTTGACGCGTGGCAAGCGTATCTTTTCTTTCAGTTAGCCTTCGAATTATTGGTGAGTAGAAGTCAGCAAACAGTCAGTGTAGTCTGTACAGTGTCAGCAAATATTGACAGTAATTATTATTAGTTGTTTATATAATCTACAGTTACTGTTAATAAATTAATATAAAATGGACAAAGGTAAGTTTAATCGTATTGTATTCACTTAGATATTATCATCTCCTTTATTTATTGAATATACAGGGTTAATGGAAAAACAACAGACGAGTACACGAATGTATAATATAAATCAAACAATGAAACAAATATAGGGCGCACGCGTTGTTCATGCAACGAATGATGCGAATGATCTACAAATGAAATGTACCCCTCTCTCCTCTTACAAAATATCCTATCTTGCCGCTATTGTCCTGCGCTGAGCGGCATCGTATGAACTCGTTCGGTCTCGTACTCGTACCGCTAAAGAACCGGTAAAATAAAGGTTCTAATTTAGGTTCCGGTTCCGGTTCGGGTTCTAGCAACCGGAACCACTAAATACCGGTACTTTACCGGTATTTTAGGAACCTTTTCAATCCCTGTTACCAAGATGTTTATTTGCGTATGATAATAAATTTAGTTTAAACTTTGCAATTGTAAACTGTCCCATAATCTACTAACTTGTGTACGTTCCATTTGCGTAAGCAACCTCTATCATAATAATTTGCACCGCATGAAATATAGCCGATGCGATTAATAAGATAAAAAGAATTATTCGCCAGTGACGAATTATGTTGCAAAATATTAAATAACTAACTACTGCCCGCGACTTCGTCCGCGTGAAATTTCTTGTTCCCCCGACCCACCCCGTCGCATCTCATCGCCTGCCCGCGCTATTACTTCGTTTTTGCTTAGCGTTCTTTCTAACTTTTTTTTGGTCGGCTCCTTAGGCTTATAGCGTGATGTTAAATAGCCTCAAGAATTGGGCTATCAAATACAAAAAGATTTTAGCGATAGCACATATTCAGTAAAGAACCTGACTATCTGTACATTATGTCACGTAATCTATGGATGTCTGTACAATGTGATTTATGATCAGTATTCTGTATTACGACAATATTGACTCCATTGTTCTAATATCTAATATGAGCCCGGGAGATATGGAAATGACTCTGTTAATCAACTGTGGGAAAAGAGTACAAATTAATGGACATTTAAGCTGGTTTTAATCATGCGTGCTGTAGTGTTGATTAGATAATAGATTCTTTGTAAGTATCTAGGCCGATAAAATTTAATAGACTATTTGTTTGTTTTCTTTCGCTCATTTGAATAAAATAAACTGCTGAATATATTTTTAGAATATTGAGCTTCTAAAAATTTTCTGCGATGAGGTTTGGCTTTTAACGCCCCCCACTGGTGGACAAAATATCGATTCACATTAAATTCGGCACTCGAACATAATAAAATTCAACGAAAAACACAATTCACCAGCTAAATTGACCATTGTTATCAAATGAGATGCCATAAAGTTTAATCTTTAAGCCGTTCAAACACTTTCTACCGACGAACCTTGGGCAAAAAATATTGCCATTGTTACATACGTGCACGTTGTTCATTCACTTGATTTTTTAGCATCACCTGCGTTACCACCGTGTGCAGTCTAGTTTGCCTCATCAATCTCATTTGTTCGTGTCGATCTAACACGAGTTTTAGTTTCTTACAGTGAAAATGTTGTGAGTTTACTTACATGGTACGGTGTTAGAAAGCGTGGGCGATTCGATAGACAATTAATAGCAACATCGGCTGTACGTTAGAGATCTGCTTCTTATACTTGCTATTGTTCTACTGCCAGGTTTAATTACCGGCGAAAGTCTAACGAGAGTGTCGCGTGAAAGTTTCGTACACACGTTGGGTCCCACGTGTATTGTAAATATTTTTTATGTAACTTTTGTAGGATGTCGTAATTTTTGTTTTTATGGAATTGTTGTGTGCAACTGTTAATGTTATGCAACGATTATTTAATGATAATGCAGACAAAATGGCGAACCTGTTGCCAGTAGACGTTTTTGTTCTAGACGAATCTCGTGCGAAAATATTTTTATAAAACTTCCTCTATTAATATTTGTCTACGTCCTCCGGTCATAAATTAAAGCTCAAAAGTTAAATGTCTTCTGCATTGCCACTTTTGCTGAAGTGTGCTTTGTTCTTACAATCGCGTACAAATTGTCGCTTTTGTTACAGCATTTATATCTATTGTGTCTCGCAAGCGGTGGGCCAGCCGATTGGAGGATTATAGAGATAGCTTGATAAAATTCTTGTATCAAGACCTGTTGCGTCTTGATGTTGTGTTGTGTTAATTGAGTTCAATCGATATTTTATAAGTGCATTTAATGAAAGGAATGTGAGTCTTGACCAGTTTCTTTGCTTTTCAAAGCACAATTTTGAATAAAGGCACAATCGTGTTGTATGCAAAAGCATATGAGCAAATAAAACCGGCTCTAAGAAAATTCATACCTCATTTCAAAAGCTCCTTTCTTTTCTCAAACATCGATGTCGGTAGAAAAATAATATTAAAATCTAGACTTATGAAAATTCACGTCGTCCAACCGCCTGAAAATTATTTCCTGTTCTATTTTTCTGCAAATAGGTATATGTTAGTTCTGTGGGAATAGAAAGAGATTTTATCGCCTCTGAGGCTGCAAATGTCAATAGTCGGCGGTGTTTTCGTTGGTGTGTTAGAGATATCCCGACTTACAGGGGAAACGGAGTACCGTGTTAGAAATGTGGCAGACTAAGTTCCTACGAGATTAATTCCCTTCCTTTTGGCATCGCTTTGTCGTAGTAGACTCTGGCAGGAATTCTGAACAACCTATCGACGGTCACATAGCTGCCAAATATCGAAAGGTAAACAGGGTTCATATTAATTGTTCCGGCAGTATCAGACAGTAATATTTGAGGAATGTTGGCAGTGACATCAGCGAGGTAATTAATACATAGGATATAATCGTTTGTTATTGAACGATTATGAAATAAATATTAGATACTTGTGTGATTAATTGCTAATTGTTTTACGAGATTCGAATGCCAAAGGAGAAACGAATGCCAAATGAATGCGCCTTTACGTGCACCATCTTAGATCACGCCTTGGCTTATCATCAGTTAAGACTTAAACATGCTAAGTTGTCAACCAAATGTCTGTGTTGGTTATGATCATTGACTTGTGGTTCGTTGAACATTTGTGGTCATTAAGACTTTAATAAAAAGACGTGGTAAGATTATATGTAACTGTCCGTCAACATATTCAGTTTATTCGGATGATTTTGTAGTTCGTTCATAAAAATTTTATCTTTAGGGACTGGTAAAGAATTGAAATTAAATTTGATCAATAATAACAACACAAAAAATTGGGCACACGAATATTTCACAAACAATTTCGTAGCTGCCTCCTAATTTGATAAACCACTTCAATTGAGATCCAACTTTATTGACAGTCTTTGCTCACGCGAACGCGTCGCGGTTTCATACTTCTACTAGCAAATTCTGAAAATTTATTGTCCAAAACTTGTACAATTTCGTTTGACACTAGTGACTGACGTAACTATTACATTGTTTATTGGATCATAAGAGTTGTGTAATGCATCACTTCGTTTGTTTACTGTGTTTATGTCGATTGATGATTTGATACCGTTGCATTGCTCTGTATAAGGGTTTGTATGGAATAATATTAGTTATGGAAAATATGTTATTGTTCATTGTGAACATTATTGGCTTATTTGTGGCGTAAATGCAGAGAGCATTAGAGAAAACATCGTTTTCTTGTTTTTCTTTTAGATATAGAAATATGGAATGAATGAAGCAGAAATAAACTACGCAGTTTTGCCTTATGGTACGGTAAACATTAAAAAGATCGTCAAAATACATAGATTGTTACATGAGTATCTATAAGTTATGTATATTTGCATTTAGATTAAAAGTAATATACTATGTATTTGCAAAATATATAATATTATTTGAACAGATTGATGTATGAAGGCCGCTTACCTTGACGCTTGAAATTATGTGACAGTTACGAAACGCAACGTAGCATAACTTAATAACTTAGCATATAAACCCGTTACGAGAATAAATAATAAGTGTATACACGTCATTATTAGCAGTTGACACCTCTTACATTAATGTCATTAGCTACGACATTAATGCAAGAGCTACGGTTGGAGTTGTAAATGCGAAAATAAATGTAGAAACTGAGAAAAGTGAAGTTGTCTGGCTGTATCGTAAGGCAGTTCATTAAGCATAGGATGAGCATGCTTTAAGTAGCACTAACAATAATTGGACTGGCGATGCTCCATTAAAGCCATATTAAGCAGTAATTGCCGGCTTACCATCACAATAGCACCAGCGACAGGTTACTCAATAAAGGTGTGACGATTTTCGTAATTTATTTACAAAATCGCCATGCAAGAGCAATAAATTTCAATGCCATTGTAACAAGAATATTTTAAAAACAATCCTCCAAATTAAATACAACAATTGATATTGCAAAAACAAGGACTTTTAAACGTGTTTCAATTAAAAACAAAAGAACTACGTAAAACGTTGCAAAAAATGACAGAATTATACGTTCTGAAATTGACGAAAAAGTGTAATAATAAGATGAATAAGGCATTAATTCAAGCCACGAATGAGATAACAAAAGAGTTAATTTCAGCTTGTCATTTTAAACAGCAATTAGTATTTAATGACGATCGCCATTGTTGTAAGATTCTCACGGATAAGAAGCCGAGATGAGACGAACATGTTTTATGGCGATTCTGCCGAGGTTTTACGATGTAATAAGGTTATGTCTGTTCGCATTCCGACTTTATAAAGACGAAAGATGAATGTCTAGAACGTACTTGGATAAGATAATTACGGCTAAACCGAATTGTAATAAAGCGAAAACTTTATTCAAAAAGAAAACTAAGTGGTAAGTAGTTACAAAGTAAGAGGTAAATACTAGTTCTTATTCGCAAATTAACATAACTATTGTCTACTTCGGAATTTCCAAAAGATGATCATTTATTATTAACAGAAATGTGTGCCTAATTGGATAATTCTTAGGCTCGCTTCAGATCACACCCACTATAAACTAGCAACGGAATATGTATTCACTCTTGCAATAACATAGTTGAAAGATATTTTATTCAAAACACTTAAAATTGAAAAGCAATCAAAATACGACGATCCCTAGACCCGACATTAATTTATTTGCAGAAATATTAAGAAATTGATTCCAGAAAACTTGTTAAAGACCCTTTTGCAGACAGACAATATCCCTTGGGCGTTTTAGAATCACAACATAAACTGGTTAGTACACAATTAAAAACAAAATACACACGTGACGTGGAGAGTCGTAGTGAAATTGATTGAATTAAACCGACGAAGGGCCCCGGGCTCGTTCGACAGGATCTGTGTGCTGCACATATCAATTTAGGTAATTGAACGCTGCTGGTAGGGAGCCCTGATTTTTTCGGCAAAGAAAAAAGCATTTTGTTTGGGAGAAAACGCATTTGACTTGAGTGGATTTATTTTTTATTCAACGTGGAATTTTGGCCGGTGAATAAAGAGAGATCCAGTAGCCGAACATGGAGTATAAAGCAAGGTTAAAACAATATGGTACTCTGTGTTCCCAATTCAGGAAGGATCCTCTTATTAAACGAGGACAAGATATGATCAAAGTTGTTTGAAGTTGCTAAGTACCTGACCTGAGCTCAAGAGCTTTATACCACCCATACCCGCTCTTATGTCAGAAGTTTGAGGGTTTATTAAATAATCGATGAAAAGTTATGATGTTGGCAGAAATTATGCTTATCCGAGAAGATATTAATTAATCATAAAAATTACGAAGCCCTCACAAATGAAGCGAGCTCGCTAAAATCCAAGAAACGACGGTAAAAACTCATCAAAATCGTTCTGTAGTATTATAATGGACTTTTTCAGTACAAACGTGTGATTACTAAGTTCTTTAGTAAAAAACGGAAAAACTCCAGATTTATGCGATAGCGGCGCCAATTTTTTACGAGAGATTTTATTTCAAGAGGATTTTATTTCTGAGGACCTCACGGTGTCGAAGTTACAATTATTAACAAGTTCTAGAACATAATAAAACTTAGTTGGAAGACCGTAGATCGATTCGAGATAGTTTCTAGCATACTATTAGTAGTCATAATAGTAATTTTAATAGTACGTTTACTATCAGGTGCATCTGAATCTTATCGCATACCAACCGGAGCGGTAAGCAATAAAATAAAACAGGTACTCTTCGTACATGCACACGTAATAGGACATGTAACCTGTGCGTAATTGCGTACGTTGAATAATAACTAAATATTCTTGCTGGAATCTAGGTGCGAATCTTAGGGTGGAAACTAGGTGGAGAAGTAATAGCGAGCTTTGGAAAGAAGACGATCAAATGTATCACTTTGAAGGCACTGTTGGCGGAAAGTTAAAGGATCAAGCGAAAACAAATATAGGAGGCAACAAGCTAACCGCTGTGGATGCTCGTGAACGAGCGAAGAGGGCTTACGTTGGATTATCCTTTGAGAGTATCAAGAAAGTTACGGGAGTATAACATTCTTAGCCACACAGCAGAGGAGTTCGGAATGCTTCTAAGTAATTTGGAACAAAAAGTTAATCGGTAATTTTGTAATAGTTTAGCCACTATTATCAATCCCAACGAAGCGATACAATTTATTTAGCATTGTAACGTAATACGCAACACTAAAACGTTACGAATGGCGATTACAATCGCTTGAAATTCTCTGAACAATTCTTGGTGCCCATACCTCTACAAACATTACACACATTCTTACTAGATAACCGCTCCGTGTGGCTCCGTGGTCTTATCTATCCACTACCGTTACAGTTTCCGCATATCATATGAAGGAAACTAGGAAAATTAAGTACAGCATTTCACATCCAAATGTAACATTACTTTCACTGCGAGAGATTTCCATCAATACTGACAACTTTCCAATATAAATGTGCGGACTTTGGCCATTCTTCAGTCGAAACTGAACAAGCCATGTCATGCACAATCATGGTCTTGAGGAAAGTTTTTTTATGACTTGTTTGTTTGATGTTCAACTTGAATAATGGATGTAACACCTTATGGAGTAAATACGCATTTAATCGAGATGTGTCAGCTGTTACAATAATAACGTAACCGGTGAGGTCTCTTATGATCGTATGGCAGTGGTGAACTTCTTCAATGTAAAATGCAGTAGTGAAAAATACTCTTACGGTAATGACACCAACCATTTATTTTTACTCGATTTCAAGGTAGTGGTAAATATAGGAATTCAAATCAGAGTCCACGTGGTTGGTAAGTACTTCACTAATCCTAGGACTATTCAAGTACCGATAAAGCACTTAGGAAAACTACTGTATTGTGGCTTACTGTAACTAATGCTATGCTATGATAAGAAACTGAATTTATTAACTAATAAGTTGTGTAATAAATATACTATTAAATAGGAAAAAGAACACATTATTAAACCGCACTTGTAATTTCAGACTTTAATTGTCACGCCTCAAATGCCTAAGGCAGATTGGCCATAGGAACCTAACTCAGAGCTATGTAGTGCCTTAGTAACAAAATTAATAAACTAACTTATAATGTTAATGCAAATAACACACGTATAATTTATGGTGCGAACTCATGTTCCTACGTTGTACTTAGTACATATGCTGCAAAACAATAGTCGAGCAACACTTTCCATTTCAAGAAAACCACAAGAGAAAATCCACCGGCTCCTTCTAAAATACAAGGTTATATAATTTCCTAAGAAATATCACACGTGGCTAATTAGGAAATTGTTCTCGCATGAAATTTTAATGACCCTTAGCTAATTACAACTAGCTTTGTCTTGGAAGAATACGAAAAAATCTTAATAGCACACCAAACTACGCGAGCGAGATAATGAAAAATCTTAAAATATAATTTTATTTTTTGTCCAGCATCTCATCTTTAGCTACAATATCATAGAGGCTAAAGCACCTAATAATGATAAAATATAAGTTTTATGGAGTTATAAGAGTACTTACATGACAGTGTAATCTAGGAAAATTAACTTCTATTGGAAATATGTTAATTAGGTGTTTTATAAGGAAAAAGCGTGTAAACATGGCTGCGAGTAGAGAAAATGTATATTAAGTAAACAGGTGATTATCTCGCGAAGATTATCTTGATACAACAAAGCAATCGAAACCGAGACGAGCAAGTAAACGAGAGAATAAACTAACAGCTAATTTAAATGGGGCTCGAGGAGCAACGTCTAATGATGAGAACATAAAGACAGATACTGCTTTATAAATACATATTTTCAAGTCCACGATTGAACTCCTTGGGCGGTTATCATCAACTATGGACAATATCTTAAAGATACATAAAAAATTAATTGACGATATAAAGTCGGAAGACTTCGGTGCAAATATCAAGATTTGGAAAACTTTTCCAGAATCAGTGACGAAAAAAGGTAAACATGCCTACTACAGCGGTAACATTGCTGATGGACAGACTTATTTGAATGCAGTCCAAAACACACTATCTAAAAATAACAAAGAAAACAACAACTATTACGACATTTAGGTAATAACAGATGCTGTCCATTCTATCGTTGACATCATAAATTAAGAGAATGTTATATGCTATACCCACAATAAGCCAAGTGGACGATCGCCAGAGATATAAATATGGATTTTAAATACCTGAATGATTCAGCCCGAGAACGTCGCAACGTGAAACGGTCTAGACTAATCCCCAGTTGGTTTATTCTAGACGTCGAGATTAACAATTAACTATTTATGGGCTGAATGATAAACTACTAGATTTGTGCGTGATTCATGATGCTGACCGGCGTTAGGTCTTCTGAATGTTACGACTTAATCCTGCCTCGTTTTTCATGGGAAAGCTCTCGGGATGTAAATGTTCATGTATTATGAGCCGGAATGTGGGGTAGTGTTGATACTATTATTAGTAAAAGGACGATTAAAACTTAAGTAAGAGCAGAAGGACTAATTTCACAATATGAACGCAATTTTTGGATTTATTTACATGCCAGCAACTTATACGTTAAAAGGTCATTGAACTGTAAAACTTTTAGCATTATTACTTCTGAAAAATAAACATCAAACTCATGTGGAATGTCCGACAGTTAATTAGTTCAGTCATAAACGTAAACATACTTTATTTACCTAGGAATGGAAAGAAACCTAATGATAGTCGTTAGCAGAAAAACTAATTTGGCAAAATTGTACGTCTTTAATCCTATAAGTTTTACAGTTGAGACGTTTTTTCGTTATATTACATTAACATTTAACAAAAATAGTTAACTTGTAGTAGCCCAAAATAGTTTTGCAGGTAAATACAATGACTCAATCTTCGACACTTTGAAGATCAAATCACATAGCGACCAAAACATAATTCACCTTTGACGCGTCATGTTGGTACACAAGCGGATACGATACCTACCACACCTCAATGATAAAAATCAATACGCGAAGCCAACCAGCTGATGTTCCAAGGTAAACTGGTCTTAATGGGTCATTATCCTAGACCAAGTCACCGTAACAGCGACAGCTCAGTCATCAAAATACACGATAATACGAACAACCTTCGAAGCAAGGTTGACATCCGATATCAACCAGCGCAACAACATTAACCCAAAAATGGATAGAAACCAGTCAAATTGGACGCGGTAAGGAGAAAGGGTGATGAGGATTTTGGAACTGCTTCTAGAACCATCGCCTATGAGGATTTGGCTAACGTCTTGTCCAGTCAAGATGGTAGCAAAGCGTATTTTCAGAAAAACATCATATTGGATGTAGTTCAAACCGTTGAATATTTTTAAATATAGCAAGACATTTTAGTTTTGCAAAGGATACTTCTGAGAACACTAATGTGGATGCTCATGTTAATTCATTGGTTATAACACCTTAATCACTAAAAATAGAGAGTAATTTGGCAAATAATTTACTTGTCAAACTTGACTTAAGATTCAGGTTTCGGTGTGACAGTGGCGTAGCTAATTTAAAATTCACTTCAGTCGCTGTTCATAGTAATTAGCTGTTTTGGGTTGTTTTGTTCGCAGACTTGCATTACAACATGACAAAATTTTATCGTTACACTAGTTGTGCGAATTTTGGAGATGATTTATCATTTGTATAATTTTTTAACAACACGAATAAGACAACAGAAACAGCATTGCATACAACAAGATGAAAGATCTAGTTACATCTCCATAATTGCGAATTGGTATTAACAGTTCGGAATAATAGCGGAAATCATATACTATTCGTTGATAGCAGCATTAGCAGAGCAGCTGCTCATTCCTAATTAAACCATCCTTAACAGATGCCACTAAAGATAAGACAGCCATTAATATATCTAAAATTATGATTACCGGTTACTGTAACATCTGAGAGTCTAAATCTTGAATAATAAAACCTGAAGACTTGTTCCAGTTTCACCAAGACCGAGAGAGATTAGGTAGATTTATTAGTCGTAGATATCATTGCCCAAACTAGTGAAGACTTGAATGAAAAACTTCGGTAATCGCAAAGAATTAAGGTAAGAAGTTGGTGTTATGTAGAAATTGGAAACGCTTACCTAGAAAAAAGTACGACAAAAGCATCGAAGCTATCCCTAAACATGCAAAACATGCACTACTAAAAGCACACATTCCTTTTTCGTAAGCTCTAATCCTTACGGGGATACATTAAAAGGGCTGAGTGTAATAAACACATGTTTTAAGCATGGTATGAAACGTCATTGCAATTAGTAACGTCCTCATAACACTTATGATTGCTTGTGCATTTAGAACCTGTTCTGTTGGTTGCTTGAAGGTGATATCCTAGACGGAATTTCATTTATGTCTTGCCTTGAGTTGGGACCAGGAGTTGGGACGCGTAGGAATTTGCTCTTTTGAGTAATGTAGATTTTGTGATCTTTTTTTGGAACATTTTATCAAGCTCGTCCGTGCATACTTTGCCATAGGATTCATTTGGATCAGACATTTTTTGTCTCCTAATATTCCTACTTTAAACGGATTTGACTCGTTTATTATAAGCTTATTAGAAGCACATTCAAAGATTACGTGAGAAGGGAGCCGACCCGGAATTTTTTTTCGCTTTCAATTTCGTATTGCTTGCACAAATTTAGAAAAAAACCAATTGAAAGACGCACAGTGCAAATGACAGCCACAAAAAAAACAAAGGTCGTGACTTAAGCACGTAACTTTTGACAAAAAAAAAACTTAAGTAGGTATTAGTGAAAAACACGTTTTATTTAATAGTTTGGCAACTTAAAGGCGTAACTTGAACTACTCGTGCTGCAAGATAAATGCTATAACAAACTGAATTAGAGATTTGCGTGCATCTTCTAAGTACAAATTGTGTTTCCTCGAATTAGCACATACGTTGTGTGAATGTTACTACCAAAACACAAATACGTAAGCAATTATGTAGTTCATGTTACGTAATAAAACGCGTATTGTGCGGTCACTTTCTTGTATTCGTATTGAGTCAACGATTTAAGACCATGTTTCTTATATTTGAATAAACTGGTATTTACTATGCGGATTTACTAAGGATCACTTTATTAGTAGAAATTAGTGGAAGACGGAGAAGTTTCGTAATTTTCATTAAAATGCAGATTCTGGTCATTGGTTCCGCACAATCTGTTTTGTTATGGAGTTAATAACTCTTGCTACTTAGGAAGATCGCTTAGTTAGCGTTAATTTGAATTTGATACTTGTTCCGTGTAAACGAGTTTAAAGTTTTTTGATGTTAAATGTTGTCTTGTTTTTATATTATTCAAGTAATTATTATGATTTAATTGTGCTTTAGTGTTTTGTGCTATGTCTTATATGTGCACTGAATAAATGGTTTATCTATCTATCTAAACGTTTCTTTTATAATAATAGTAGGTCTTTGGTAAGTTAAGCTCCATCACTTATTGCAAGTTTTATAACCCAAAAAATGTAATCAAGTTTTCTGAACGCAAAAGAAATGCTCACCCCGCTCTCGGTCTATAAATAATTAGTTGTGCCCATCGATAGAGCTGTACCACACGTGGTGAACTATAATTAAGTGATTTATGAACCGTAAGACTAGCGAACCTTGCGTTTTGCATCAAGGTTATATCCTGACTTTGAATGAATCATTGCTTCCTCGCACACGGGAGGGCATGGCTACTTATTGTTGTAAATAGATGGTAGTCTAAGGTGATTGCTTAAAATATTATGTTGCAAGCCCATAATGTGGCAGATGGAAGACAATTGCCTGAGATTAAAGATTGTCGCTTAAACGCACGTAAGGACCCAGTTACTGATCTCAGTCTGTTGTTGTGTACATAAACAGATATTAAAAAAAAACAATGTGGTGTTTTTTGTCAAAGAGGCAGTCTGTGGTTTTATAGCTAAGGGTATTCGGACATTGCAGACATTACCCTTGGTTTTGATAATTAACGACAACTTTTTTATTGCAGTGTTTTTAATATCGTATGTGATTAGTTTTTTAAAGCAATAAACGTCTCAAAATCTAATGATTTAATATTTCAATGATAATCTTAATTGATTTAATATCTTTAAGAATCTTTAAGTACCTAATGATTTAATATTTTAATGCATCAAATGCATTCAAATATGCATCTTAATTATAAATTATATACCCTTTTCTTTTTTGCAGATGGGATTCTGCTCTGGGTGAAGCGGATGGGAGTGTCAAACTCTTACTGACTAAAACCCACCCGTGTTCCTTCCTTATGCTACGGTCACACGCGCGCCGTGCAGCCCGGCGGGCTGCCTGGCGGGCTGCGCGGCATGCAGCCCGTCCCGGGCCGGCGGACATTCAAGCTGTTCACACGCACGCCGTCGTGTCAGTCAGTGCCAGCATGGCGAGCAGCGAGGATCTCGGTGTTGTTGCTGCCATATCCTTTGGCTTAACTTATTTTTATTGGAAAAAGAAACAAAATTATGAACGACGGAGAAAAAGAAAAAGACTGCAAAGAAGGTGGTGGATGATAACAGTTCACAAAAATCGTACCAAGTACCTGTGTTTTCTCCGATCGTGATTCAGTAGTGTAAAATGCTTACAAAATTACCCATTTATGATTTTAGTTTATTTTTAAAAACAATTTAAACTGCATTCACAGATTTTAATTAAAAAAATAAAAATTAATTTTAAATTTTAACAAAATATTAAAATTCGTAGAATTAAAAAGAATCTGTGAATGCAGTTGTTTATTGTAAATTGCTCTATTTTCAATATTTTAAAGGTACTTCCCCTCGATGAAGCATCGCCGTGGGACAATCCACTCGTCGCGAAAGCGCGGGAGAGACTGGCTGCCCGCGCGCGTGTAAACAGTCACCGGGCGCCCGCACATTCATCCTTTGAACTTTGCCAAAAAACCGACACTTGCCCGATTCGCGGCATTCACGTTCACAGGCGCGTTCACGGGCTCGGGCGTACCGTTTACACGCTCGTGAATGTGAATGTGCACGTTGAATGTCGAGTTGAACGCGCGCGTGTGAACCTACCATTAGCCCTTTATGTTCCGGGGCAGCGGTAACACTTTCGGACAATCCCGCAGACCCGGCAGGCTTCGGCCCTAACGGGCCCCTTCATTTGATGCTGACATCTCTGAGGCGCGCGTGGAGCACGTACGCGTTGTCCAGAACGGGCCTGGTCCTGATCGGACGGTGAGCTACCTATTACTCTCCGTCCGCAGGCCCGCGCTTACGTTGGCCGGGAGTCGTCGCGCGGCCCCCGACGCTCGGAGCGTCTCCCGCGGCGGCTGGGACGGGAGGCTCTCTCCTTCAGCCATCCTGCCACCTCCTTCACTAGCATGACTGCTTTGCAGGAGGTGACGGCCTCCCACTCCCTCTCGCTCCGGACCATGGCTTGAACCAGGGCCGGACGCGAGAGGTCACCGCCGCTGCCGATCGCCTCTACGAGGACACGGCGGTGCTCCGCCCAAGCGGGGCAGACCTCCACCGTCGATCGTCGATCCTGGCAATGGTGACACCCGGGCGTTTGCTCCCGCCTGATGATGTGCAGGAACCTCCCAAATTAGGTACCCTTGATCTACCGATTTTGAAACAAAACACGTTGCCTTTTTAATTTTGTTTAATATCTGGGGGATAGCGGTGCAACAGAGCAAGTTAAAGTTGTTAATATTCTCAAAACAGGTTGTGTTAATTTTGGCATAACACATCAAGGCGTCCTTGCTCGATTTTTGTTGCAAAACTACAAATTTTAATGTGTTTATCAACATTCAAGCAAAATGTCGAATAGAATAACAAAATTGATGATCATCCTGGGTTTTGAAATCATTCAGATTTAAATTAAATACAATTTTAATTTAATAAAACGCATTCTAGCTCGTATTTCACTAAACCTTATTAACTGATTTATGATTTGTCATTAAGTTAATCATAGCAATGTTAATCGATGGATTAAAGAGAAGTTTCAGTAAACGGTTTATTTCCGTTCGTTAACGACATAGCGATTGAAGTCAAGCAAAGTAATAATAATTATGTTATTCTGTGTTAGTAAGCCTAGACAAGAGCTAGAATCTATGCACTCGATACTCTTCCCCATTTACAGCTTGAAACGAAACCGATTAGAGTGCTACAGTGCTAATTTAAGGCTACGCGACACAAAGGCACCGCTCGTTGCGCGACTTGCGGTGCCTTTGTGTCGCGTGTCGCGTCGCGCCTGTGTGTTGCCTTTAATTGTAAGTCACTAGTAGTCGCTACATTTTATAAAACCTCGCCGCGTCTGTCTGTCTGAACGCGATAAACTCAAAAACTACCGAACGGATTTTCATACAGTTGTCACCAATGGACGGAGTGGTTCATGAGGAAGGTTTGGGTGTATAATTCAATAAGGTTTTGTGTAGCATAATCAGACACAGGCCTCCTCGCTGTGAGTGGGAGTGGGCCATAATGCACCCCGCGGGCCCAGCGTGGGTTGGTGGAAGGTTTTGTGTAAAATAGCTGAAATATGCGATAATTGTCGAAGATGTCGGAAAAAATCGTGCCGACTGGGAACTTTACTGGCGAGCGCCGCGTGAACAAATAATGATAAATGAAAACAAATGTATTGAATTATTCCTTTTTAAAAAGATCTATTAAACTTAATAAGTAGTACCTACATTTTCGTACAAACATGCGGGCGAAGCCCCGGGAAAAAGCTAGTCATCAAATAAAAGCAGTTTCTACTTCTACCATCAATCGAATAGTTGATTAGCTCTCTTCGGTAGATGCCTGCCTTTCTCATTTTATTTTAAGCATACTTTCTTTCACCGAAACATTTGCAAATTACATTTGATTCCGACTTCTTGCTTCTCAACGATTTAGGACAAACAGTTTATTATTCAGTAATAAGGAATTTAACGTTTATTATTGTCCGTGTAAAAGTTTAGAACGAATACTTGGCACATTGAGCGTGTTAAATCGCGAACATGTATTGCTATCAAAATGTAATAAAATTTGATAATATAGGCACCAAAAACAATTTCGATGCGAGTCCGAAAGTCGTTAACTTTTTACTCGAAAAATTTCTTAATAAACAAAAACTAAGTTCGGTCCTTGATTGCGCAAACGCCGCGTTTTTATGATTGATGACGTCAAGTTTGATGTACTGGAAAATTCTCTGGTAAATTATACGTTACATTACATACGTAGGTATAAGATATCTTAAGCAAAATAACACAGACTTGAGTTAATTTTAGAAAAGAACACAGGTAATTAACATTTTCAACGTTTCCAGTAATAATTCTTTTAAAATGTCGCGAACTTGGCCCACTTTTATCTCAACAAAATATTTTCAGAATTCGCATGCCTTGCAAGTTTTTTTACCTCTTAGTAACAGAAGCGCCATCAATTTTCATAATGCCATGTTACTTACTTAATCCATACTAATATTATAAATGCGAAAGTGTGTCTGTCTGTTACCTCTTCACGCTTAAACCGCTGAACCGATTTAGATGAAATTTGGTATAGAGATAGTTTGAGTCCCGGGAAAGGACATAGGATACATTTTATCCCGATATTCCCTCGGGATCGAAACTTGTGCGGGTGAAGCCGCTGGGCACAGCTAGTAATTTTATAAAACGAAAGTGCTTCGGTCTGTCTGTGTTTGTTTGTCACGTCTTCACGGTTGAATTGCTAAACCGATTTTGTTGAAAATTGGTAAAGAGATAGTTTGCACCCTGAGGAAGGACATACTCATACTTACTTTTTTTTGTGAAATCAACCCCTTTATTTATTGGAATGGGGTGTTAAAGCTTGTGTGGGTGGTAAAAACCGCGGGGTATTTGCGTAAAACACTTCAGTAGCGATGACTTTCAATTTGACAGTTGAACAACATTCATTGCGTCATTTACGCTGTTGAGCAGACAAATTTTTCGAACATTTAATGCAATGTATTAGCAATATCCTTCAAAATGATTCAGATTGTGATTGATAGTGTGTTACGCAAATAGGTTGTAGGATTCCAAGCGGCGGACGAAGTCACGGGCAAAGCGCTGGTCTTTTGATACGAAGTAACACATGCGTGTAATATAAGTGAACATGCAATTCATCATCGAAACTATCCAGAGATATCAACCTTGGCAGTACAATAGGCCTTAAGACTACTCCATTTCCTGACGACATTTCCTTTTCCGTACGATTCTAGATTCGTCGTAGTTAATCGCAGGAAATATAAACTTACGATTACGATACGATAACTTACGAGCTATAAAAACTATGAAGGTTTAAAAATTAAAATATGTCTTTTATATGGGCTCAACGCTCGATTAAATTCCGATGTGAATTAAAGTTACGTAGTATCGATAGTAAATGATATAACCATAATCGTATTGGGCAAGACAAAAAATTTTTAGTCGTAGTTTTTTAGGCTCGCTACACACTGGCTCCCGGCGCACGGTTCGGGGCGCACGGTTCGGCACTGCCCGGCCGTCAAAATATTATACACACTTCTGGCCGCGACTGCGTTGCAGCGTGGTATTAAATGGCCTCCCTCAAGAATTGGGCTATCATGCAACAAGAATTTTTCAAATCCGACTGGTAGTTTCAGAGATTACTGTGTTGTTACAAAAAAAAAAAAAACAAACTATTCAGCCTTATTAAGTATATCAGTATCATCATGATCTGCTTAACCTTTTCTCAACTATGTTGGGGTCGGCTTCCAGTCTAACCGAATGCAGCTAAATACCAGTATTTTACTTGGAGCGACTGCCTGTCTAACCTTCACAACCCAATTACTTTATTATATCAGTATAGTATATAATATTCGATTATGCCATGCCGCCCGGTCTGGCTGTGCCGAATCTTGCCGACCCAAACCAGTGTGGCCTTAGACTTATTGCTAGGACCATTTTACCTGGTCTCCCGCGACAATTTGTAAACATTTGCACGCTCACACCCGTGTTATTTTCAAGTGTCGCTTGCAGCTAATTAAACTAACCCATTTCAAATTCAAACTCAAAGCATTTATTTCAATTACTTAAACCTTGTACAGGCACTTTTGAATTGTCAAAATTAAATAGTCTGTCATTTAGTCAGAAAATTGAAGCTAGTTGCCCATTCCAAAACGTAGATCTCTATAGAGAAGAACGGTCAAGAAATTCCATTGAAAAAATCTTTTCTTTATTCAATGCAATCTAAAATATTTATTTTCACACAATAGATATTATGTTACAGTATTCATCTCTTCTTGAAGTCCTGTCTATGCGTAATCGACACTCGCTGAAAATGGTGGTACATATACATACATCGTGAGATAGAATTAACTAACATGACGATAGCTATCATGTAAATAAATGGCTTTATAATTCTTAGTCATTGTTGTTAGGTTAGACAACTGTTGATTTAATTATTTCAATTGTAATCTATTAAGAAAGTAGCTCACAATTACATAAGCACCCGTTTTTACATGGAAATAATTAATTGATAAGACCATTTGAACTTGGCTTACTCTACATTTCAAAACGCATTTTGATGACGAAATCGTGTCAGCTGATTGGAGCATACCTTGTAATAGTCACGTCTTTGGCTATTTACGTTAAATTAAACTGAAAAGTAGTATTAGCAGGTGGGCGATTTCAGGTAAGTATGCGACAAGACGAAATATTAGGTTTAAACCTGCTAACTCAGTACTTGTGCAAACTTCCTATTTGGTACTTAGCTTGATTGTTTACATTAAAATTGAAACATCACAACTAAATATAAATAGATTGTTATCATGTATGACGTCACAGAGGACATTGACATGTACAGACAGAAAAAAAAAACAAGTAATTCAAATCACATAGAATGTGTTAAACAAATATGACTCATCTGTTAGGTACTAACATGATATCATATCACTATAACTAGCAAAGAATATTTACTTATATTATTTTAAACATCGTGAAGAAATTCCAAGCTTCAGACAATTCAATAATTAACAAATGATGTCAGTGTCAGAAATATGTACTTCACTTAAGGGTGCCAGTTGTGTAAATAAGCTGAAGAAATGTGACCGAGACTTGCATTAAAATTACATACATATATGCCATATGGAACAAAGAGTATTACTTATTCTGTAATGTTGTGTGATATTCAATTTAGTATGCATAATATTCATTATTTTGATGTCATTGTGGCATGGCATTGTCTGATTTTGGAAAAACTAAGGAAAACAGCGGTTTATTGTCATTTTTTAAAATTTTATATAGTAAAATATTTGCTTGAAGTCAAAAATCTCCAGCTCTAATCCATACCTACTAATATTGAAAGTAACTCTGTCTGTCCTGTATGTTACCTTTTCACGCCTAAACCACTGAACGGATTTCGATAAGAGGCAGAGAGATAGATTGCATCCCGGGGAAGGACATAGGATAGTTTTTATCGACATACCTCGCAGGCGAAACCGCGGGCGGATGCTAGTATTTTATAAAAAGAAAAAAATATGTTGGCTAGTTAGTAATTAAAACCACAGCATAATATAAAAAAATGTTTTCTATACCCAATTTTAATTAATCAAGTACCTAACTGCAGACTAAATACTTTTTGCAACATTATTTTCTCTATAGTAATTATCACATGGCAACAGTAAAAAAACCCACAAAAATAACCAAACAAAACCATTCAAACATCATTAATTACGTAAAAGGATAATCCACCATACAATTACGATTCAAGTTATTCAGCTTCATGGCTCAAATTGTTTTCAAGGCCATTACCAAGGTTGCAGCCTTCAATTCCCCTAATGTAAACAGTTAAACACTATAAACATTGAACAGTTTATTAAATAGATATTCATGTCACAACTTTAATCATTTATTGAATAACAATGAGGTCACTTGCCTGGATTGGATGGGAGCAATCATATTAGTGAATGGCTGTCTGAACTTTTAAATGGCCGTTTGTTACTACTTTACATTCCACACACTTCATTATGACGTTTTGCTTGTGATCCTTTGAGTCATAAATTGTTATCACTTTTGAATGATACGTTGTTCAACTTTACATTTTGATTAAAATATTTTCATCCTACCTAAGTACTGGTTAAGTAATATGATAAAGAAAAATAAGTAGGTACTTATTACCGATTCTTCCAAAAACAGAAGTACCTACTAGTACTACTACTGTACTGTTATAATCCATCCAACTAGAATTTTTAGATACTTCATTTTAATACGACTATACTGCCGTGCTAAGCACAAAAGCGGTATCTCAAAAAAATTTTGTAAAGTTGATTTTTGTGGTATAGGATAGCTTAAAGAAATATGCATCCAATGAGCTCAGCAAAATAACGGTATCTTAATAAAAAAGTCCCTAGAAAAGTGTTCCCTATCTCAGCTTTACCTCAAATCACTGAGAGAATAAAAAACAAAACTTCAATTTTCTCGAAACTAGCTTTTCTTGAGATACCGCTTTTGCGTTTAGCACGGCAGTATACGGAAACCAATTCATGTTTTTCTCATGTCAATAAATTAAATGAAACTTGTATTAAATGGAATGCCAGTATTAATGTATCAACATGACAGAAATATTACAGCTATGCAGCATCATAACAGTGTTGAGACTATGTACAAGGGGCAGATATTTAGACGCCCAATAAATTACTATAAGGGGCCATTAAAATGATGGCACCGAGCCAACATTTTCAGTGAAATGGTAAGGTAACAAAAGGCGCCAAATGGAATGGCAATATTAATTGAAGATATTTGTGGCATAATTAAGGATGTATCATGTTTTGTTTGTTTACAGTTCACTAGAGAAAGGACTGCCAAGATATGTTTAATTATAATATACATGACAGCTTAGTAATACCAAATGTCTGGTTTAAGATAGGAAACCTTTCTGTTGCAAAACTGTGGTAAATAAATATTTTGAATGTGTTGTTAAGAATTACATCATTTGTATGAATCTTTATTATTATTAGGTATATTATTCATTCACAGAAATCTGTCTATTAGACGAAATTATCCATTCAATAATATGTACCTATTTGTGGATATTGTGTCATTCTTAAAGTTATAACAGGATGACTACAACAGAATGAACATTAAATTTATTTGTACTGAAAAGAAAACAAATGCAATCACTGTATTTTCTTGTGGATAAGAAACTGATAAGCCTCTTACTAATAAACATATTATGTCAGATGAATAGTTACACACCAATTTCTCTCTTTCAGTCGTTAGTAATTTGACTTTCGAAAGAAGAAGACTAGGCGTTGTGTAACTATACAGATTCTCTATAAAGTATTTTAGTAAGGGGGTAAGTATGTAAGGATCAAAGCAAGTCGGGTTCTGTAAACTCACACCTTCTCATGGGGGTAGGCAGGAGCCCACCCCCATGAGAAGGCGTGAGTTAGGGGGTTTATTTATATTAAATGTTGAAGGTAAAAGAAATTTAAATGTTGAAAATGTATGGTTAAACAGTTACTAATCATTATTTAAGTTTAAGCAACGTCTATGAATAAACCCCTATGTATGTAAGAATCTGATCTGATGCTGATTGAACAAGACTCAAGAGCTTCATAATATTTAATGGTATTTAAACATGTAGTTGAAGTCTGTGGCTAAATTATAACAGCCGCACAGGTCGATCCATCAGGTTAAGCTACGCTTGCCGCGGTTGGTCTGAGGATGGGTGACCATCTTTACATACTGAGACCCCTCCTTGCCTCGGAAAGCACGTTGAGCTATTGGTTCTGGCTACCATTTGTGGATCTTTGACAGTTGTTACGGCTAGTCACAAACCTGAAAGTCTGACAACCAGTCTTACCGAGGGGTATCTTATTACACAGTAACTGGTTTGTGTAGGTCAGATAGGCAGTTACTCCATATAAAATACTGGTATTTAGCTGCATCCAGTTAGACTGGAAGCCGACCGCAACAGAGTTGGGAAAAGGCAGGCAAATGATGACTTAAATATGAAGTTGATAGACATTTTTCTCTAGAATATTTACTCTGTTTAACAATAGGCAATTCTATAAAGAGATTGTTGAAAATGTCTAGTCTTCTAATTTATTCACAGTAACAGCTGCTTAACTTTTAGCTTTATTTTTTTGTGGAGTGTTTTTTTTTATTTGACACATGTTTTGCCAAGTATATGTATTGTGTTTACGGATTATAGAATCAGGTTCAAACAAATTGTTCATAACAAGATAATTATAATCATCTATTTACTGTTACGGTAGACAAATAAAAATCTTGTTAACGATAACTTGTTTTTGCAAGTGTTATAAAATTTTCTTCTACCTGCAGAAGTAGTAATCTTCGAATTAAATATTTATCTTAGTATTATGATGCGTACCCAGTAGGAAATTAAGTGTATAACATTGTAGTTAACAATGTACTATTCTAACAAAAAATAAATACCGAAACAGTCAAAATCACAACAGAGCTTATAAAAATACAGCAGTAGCACTTACTTTGAAAACTTCTGAGAAGAATCCCATTCCAATCTTCTCCAGTATAAAGTCATCGAAGGGGTAGAGCGCTGCCACAGCAGTCCTGAGGGCCGTGCATGACGACCCCATCACCCGGCGGTCACCCAGTCTCTCACAATCCTCACTCACACCGGACTCCTTATCACAATCATCATCACAACACACCGCACGCTTAGTCCGGCTCCCGTTCTCTCCATCCCGATACTTCCGTCCCAACTTTGAGTGTGGACCCCGCACGTAACGGCCCGACTTCGCCGTCTCGTCCAAGTTCGTGAAACTCTCTGCTATCTTCAGAACCTTGCTTGGCTTCCGCCGCTCGTACCTGCTCCTTCCACCCTCCTGCGTACAATCGTGTTGCATTATAGCTGATCGTGTTATAATCCAGTACGCTTATCCCGCTTCGAACATAGTGTTCCCGATCAAGTGTCCTCCACTACACAAGAACTATGCCTCACGCGCAACATCTTCTCTTTAAACGCCGATGCACTAACTGACGGTACTCGAAAATATGCGAAATAACATTTTATTCACACAAAAACTATGTCGATTTTGCTACTGTCACTTTCACATAATTCCAAAATATCCTCTTGTTATTGGCACTGTACAGGGTTTGTTTCGGTTTATTATTAACAATCGAGTTTGTTGTTACAATTTGTGTGTTATGCGATAGATGTTTCTACACATAAACAGTCCAATTGACTGACGACGCGCGTACAAGCAAAGTAAAGAAAGCTGAAAGCAAGCAAGCCAAGCAACACCAACACATGACATGACTTATCAGAATGTTGACAGCTTTGATTCGAGCGTTGGGTTTGTTATGTTGGTAGAACTGCGTTATGGTCGCGTTCTTGGTTAACGATATGGTTTGAAATATTTGTTTCCTTTTATCTTTAAATAATATCTTTTAATAAATAAAAAAAAAACTAGATAATAAAAGGGTTTAATTATAATTGGTTAATATTTGTATCCTGTTTAGTTGTGTGCTTTATTATTTACAAATAATTTCAAAATATATATTTTATCGTTGCGCGGTAACTCTGCGTTCAGGGGAAATTTTCTGTAGAGCCTGCCCATTTATTAAAAAGATATACAGCGCGGCAGTGCATTTTCATTATGTTCAACCTGATAAGTATTAAATATAGGTAGCTACATATTATTTGTATGATTAGGGTTAAATTTAAAGAAAAGTTGACAGAAATATTAATGGAAGATAAATCTACGGTCTCCGAGCACTGTAGTGTAGTACAATCCAGCTCCACCCTTTTCTACCCCAGATGGGTGGGCTTGCATCAGCCTTACCAGACTAAGGGCAGATTTTTCAATCGACAGATAATTTTTATTCGTGGAATAAAATTGACGTCTGACAGATTTTGTATTTAAAAAACCTGTCAAAAATTCAAAAGTATTCCTCGGATAAAATTATCTGGCGTTGGAAAAATCAGCCCTAAGTTGTTTATTAAATCGCCATCTATCGGTCGCCATCGGTATATCGGTTCTGTAAATTGGCCTTAAACTCGGTAGAGGGCGTGCAAGGCGTGTAAGACCTATAAAATAGTACAGACAACCGCACATAAATGATAACACTTGCACTCTTGGACTACACAAATCGCCTGACTGCTACGACGAAGACACTGCCAATGTGTAGTTGGTACTACTGACGTGCGGTCGACTCGACTGTACCTGAAGTACTTAATACCTCCAAACACGGCAACGCCAGTACGCAACACGAGCTGTAGCGCAATACAGTTGAACTTTTATTATGGCAGCTACCATTCAGGATTAAAATGTCAATTAATTGCCGCCTTTGTGGCCCATAAAAAAGGTTCATTGGTTACACTAGGAAAATAAAAGGAGTAAAAATCAATTTCGCTGTTTATTTTAATCCATGCTGACGACTATATACTTAATTAATTTCAATGTACCTATATCACACAATGGAAACATAACGATGATCACCTCGAAGAAAATCAGTTTAAAGTCCTTTCCTTATTTAATTTAGTTTACACTGATTTCGCTTCGAGTTAGCTTCCACAAAGAAATAATCTCTCTGTCATTATAAAACAACAACGCTAGCTCCATTATCCACAACTGTCTACTAACTATTAAAAATTTAACGCTCAATAGCTATAAATACAAATATATTATTGCTGTTGCGATTTTATTATCTAATAACTTAATTACATTTTACATTGATCTCAAAATGAGTATTCGTTTTTACTTATCTAAATTTAGTCTTATCTAATCTTACCTAGAGTAGTATTGCTTGATTTGAGAAAACATTGCTTTCTCGTGAAAATGTTGTAACAAATACAATAGTACAAAGTAAGTGAAGCAACCATTATATGGTGCATTGTAACAATCATTTAGACCCCATCCATATAGAAAATAATTTGCTAGTCTAGATAAGTTTGAGCATTAATATTTGGAAGGTAACAACACTTCTGATTTAATAAAGTTATGAGACGGAGTCGCGTTACGTCTGCTGTGCGTAGCGTCCGTATGTGGCCCTATTGTACTTGAAGGTGATTTTTCTCGGATCAGTCGCGTTACAGCCGTTCTACCTAAAAGTACACTCAACGCCACAAGTGCTTGTGATTAGAAAAAATCACACAGATCAAATTAACATTTTGTGAAGCATGGTACCTATTAGGCGAGCAGACTTAAATACTAAAAATTACAATATACAAAACATAAAATGGTCTCCAAAAATAAATCTCAAAATGATGAAATAACTTTAATTTCGGAAGTCGGTGGCAAAAAACTAAAATACAGATCCCAAGACAAGACACAATAGTTTTGTTCACAATCCGATTAAAAAAAATGCGTGGATAAACATACATACAGTATAGATAGGTACCTATAAAAATGTGCGTTTGTGTGCGGGTGACAAAAAGTATTTACTGATAAGTCTGCTCGCCTACCATCTTCACAAAATGTTAATTTGGTCTGTGTGTTATTTTTATAATAACATGCTCTTCTAAGTGTTGAATGTACTTTTAGGTAGAACGGCTGTAACTCGACTGATCCGAGAAAACATCACCTCCAAGGATACGATAGGGCCATAAACGGACGCTACGCCTAGCGGACGCAACGCGACACCCTCGATATTAATAAGGTGGATACTAAATGTTATGTTGCATTAATAATTATTATGTAAACGTTAGAGTAGTTATGACACGCTCCTGCAAAGTTGAGATTGACCAGGCGTTAATTATTACTTTTGGGAGCAAAAATAATAAGAATGGCAAATAAAATCGGAAGGTTCTGTAGAAAATGTATGAACCATATTTTTTTCAGAAGTGTTGATATTGTGCGATTGGTAAGCAAACATTGAAATATACAGTAGCCCAAACGATTATACTGCCGCCTTAAGTAAAAAGGGCGCATCTGAGGAAAGGGAATAGAGGAAAATGAGCCTTAATGGATGGTGCCTTTTTGTTCCATTAAGGCTCATTTTCCTCTATTCCCTTTCCTCAGATGCGCCCTTTTTACTTAAGGCGGCAGTATAGTTGTAAACGTTAAAAAACTGCAATTACAATCAAACAATCATTAAACGTAGATTTAAATAAAATAAATTATATAAACACTGACGCTAACAAAATGGGGCCTTTCAAAAATTGTGCTTATTATGTTATGCATCTAAGAAACTTATGATTACATTCTAATTTACATAAATCAAAATATACAAAATGTAAGGTAAGAAACGATTCATTTAAATAAAAATAACGTAATAACTATAGTAAAATTATTCTAGCTACTCAGTAACATTTTACAATGATTTTGTACATAATTCGAAGCTTCATATTTGTAGGGAACGTACTAATTTGTATTATGATTATTGTTATGTATAATGTAAGAAGCCGACTATATTTTAGTGTTTTCAAATAAATAACGGTTAAATCTATGCCATTTTTTTTCGTAGGAGGGTAGTTGAATGAATTTTCAAATTAAAACTAGGGGTGGATGGATGAGCAAATTATAGTTATAGTAATTCTCAGCCTCAAAGTACGTATAAGCATTATACTTTTATAAAATAAATTAAATTCTAAATAAATGCGTCTTGAATTACGTACTTATAAGAAAATGCTAAAAGCACATGCCACTTGGAAGAACACAGTGACAGAAGAGGGACACAAAGCCTCAACATAAATAGGCTAAATATAATTAAAGGATTGAAGCAAATTAAAAGAAATAAGGCGGAGGAAGTTTCTTCATCATTTATAAAACTGTCGCAACAAGAATTATTTCACAACCATTCTCATCATATTATCTATCAACCATAATTTGTCAACTAATATTTCTGTTATCCTTGGACAAGTTGAAGTCTAATTATTAATATATTTCTAAGGGACAAGAAATACAATTACATAGATATATTACTTACAATGTTGAATCATTTTCCAATTAATTTAATACGTGTAACAAGAATAGGAAATAGATAAATAGCTCATTCAGAAACGTATTATTACTGTAGAAAAACTATACAACTGTAAACTTTAGATAAATAATTCTAACTAAAAGCCGGTTTGTGGAGCGAAAATTGTTGGCGTGTCAAAATTTAAAGTAAGTCAAGTGATCCGCACCCCAATAGCGTAACACACTATTAATCTCAATCTGAATCATTTCGAAGGATAGGTATTCTGCCGTACTTACAATAAGTGCAATAACTCGGTTTTTGGACTTTAAAAAGTTAAATACTTATCTGTAATCAGCAAAATTAGCTGATTACGGATATGTATGTAACTTTTTAAAGCCCATAAGTACGGCAAGCCGTAAGTACGGCAGTATTGCTAATCCATTGCTTCAAAAGTTCGAAAAGTGTGTCTGCTCAACAACGTAAACAAAGCAATGAATGTTGTTGAACTGTCAAAATGAAACCCATTGCTACTATATTGTGTTACGTAATTACTTCACCGATTGGCAGTTGATTATTCAGCTAACCAATCACAGCTTTGACGCGCGCTCGACAATTCGTTAGCAAATTTTTGTTTTCATTTTCGTTCGAAAAACCGGGCGTAAGCCGCTACGGTTCAATAACTAAATATTACCTTAACTTTTAGCCCAAGGATAACATCTTACTATTATTAAAGAAGTTCTATTCACAAGACACCCAAACTGATGTGCCTCCAAGTATGTTCATACTAATCTAGCGCATTATTAAATTCAAAAAATAATTTACTGTTGCTTTTGGAGGAGTAAATAAGTAGTATATTACAAGAGTCTTTCTGGTTGGAGTTATATTACCGAATTTAAGAATTATTTGATTTGCAGCACTCTAAACATCATAATGTTTAAAGCCGAAAGCTAGGTTAATTAAATAATATTATTGAATAACTTGTAAACTGTTCATAACGCAAAGACGATGCCGATAACAAGTTGCTAACGGTATTATTTTGCGGCTGGGGGATAGAAACACTTTCTTAAATTTACTTAATTTATCAAAAATAAGTGTACTTGGAGGCAACGATCATAAACACAGAACAAATTCAAGAAATATGTGCATATTTGTGCAATCAAGACGACATCTATCATGTCAATTTATTATCTAAAATTGTACATTTAAATATAATGAAATAACAGTTAAAAATAACGGCTAACGTTATTTTAGCTATTTTAATATGTGGCAATATTACGTTTTAGGCGATTGAGTCTATCTATGATAATATGATAAATATCGATTTTAAACGATTTACAATATTAATTAATAACAAAAATAACGGGAAAAATAGCTTGGTATACGTTTACAAAGTGTTAATAACTAAAAGTTTTGTTTTCTAAGCCTGTCTATTTGTCGTAGCTATAATTACAAGGGTGAGGGGCCGAAATGACTTAATTTTTATTAGTTTATTAGGAATCATCTCGGGATTATGTAGTGTATAACTGGGAGACATATTACAAAGGTTAGGGTTATTCTCAGCGCCGGTTGGTGGCTCGTCTGATCTTGACATTCACCTGCGAAACAAAAATAGGAAATTGTTAAAGATGGTCTGTATATGCAATAAATAGGGCCAAGGTTCTGCAAGTAACTTATGGCGCGTGGCCAAAATCGGAATTAATGCCGCCATTTTGTTTACCAACAGCGCCCCCAAAATGTCAATGTCATTTAAGCGCCAAAAGATTCTTGTTGGTGCTTGTAGCTTGTAGCCACCGACCTGTATTATACAAGCTTGTATGATAGAGTTAAGTGCTTGTAGCCCATACATTATAGTTAGCCCTATTCATTAACAAAGTGCACACACCATTTTACTGGGCGGGATATTCCTGTTTCCGGTCCACTTTGTTGCAAATTCCCAGATCATTTAAGACTGTCATTTAAAAAAAACTTTGATTATTTGATGTTACCACTTCTTAATTTTTTGACTTAGCGAATCCACGGCAAACAGCGAGCATTCGCGCGATAAAGGGCAGCGAATACACGCGCGGTGCTTACACAGCTAGCGAACTCGCGACACACAACTAGCGATCGCGATTCACGCAACCGTGCACTTCCCACACTTACCAGTAGCGGTGGCATCAAACACGAGGTCAGGCGTGAGATCGTTCCTGTCGCAGTTGGTGGCGGAGCGCGCGAGGGCGAGCGCGCCGCGCGCCGTGTCGCGCGACACGAAGCAGTAGCGGCGCGCCGCCGTGCTGTCGCGCGTCACCGGCGTCGTCACCACGAACGACGCGCCGTTCTCGTACCAGCCGCCGTGGCAAGTGTACGCTGAGGGAATGGAAAGGGAGTGATGACATTGGTTTATTGGCGGAATTCTCAAACGCAACTCAATTTTTAAGTCGTCAACAAATTCTGAACTATACCTATCTCAGGACTTAGGTGTACCATTAGTAACAGAAAGTTTTATTAAGTGTTGCTTAAAAATTCTTCCGCAAATTGCACACGCAGCGTGCACATCAAACGTGCGTATTGCGCATTGGCGACAAAGTAGGTTCCAGTTAAAAGCAAGAGTTGCGGTTTTTCTCCGATTAACTGTCATTCTTTTACAAGAAACAACGGGCACTAAGGAAAACAGACGTGGATATGTTAGAAAGTCGTTTGCATAGGTGTATCGTGGCAACACCAAATAAACTATGGTTTGATGGTCGTCTGTATAAAGTATTGTGTATTGTCTATGTTCTAAGTAAGTTCCAGAATAAATCTTGTCTGTCATTAGCGTTCACAGAGATCACGTCGTTTTATTTTAAAATATTCCCGTTCTAATAGGTAATTATCGTCGCTCGCATGACTAAAAGTCCTATCTCATTTTTCACATTTTTAGCTGATCTGGGTCAGGACAACTATTACACTCTTATATTCGTGATTCTTTACATTTTTCACTAACCGTCGTACCTCTATGTTATTTGGATCTCAAAATATAACATTTTGAAAGCCAACAAAATGTAAAGAATCACGAATAGAAAATGTAGCCGTCCCAACCCAAATCAGCTAAAAAATGAGATAGGACTATTAGTCATGCGAGCGACGATATAACCATATGATAGTTGACTGCATATGTTAATACATCACACACACACGCACGATATATGAAGCTTTCGTAGCTTTGGTATCCGTGCTTGATTGTAGCTTTGGTATCCGTGCTGGATTGTTCTGAATAAATTAAGAATTCATATATTCATCATCAGACATCACGCCTTGTATCCCCGAAGGATTGGATATAGGTTTACACCCACATTTCGCCAGCTAAGTATATGTCCCATGTTATAGGAAGCGAGCAGGTATCGTCATCAACCGTGTACACATCCAGACTCCAGCAGGCTACTACTGAGAAATTCAAGATAGAAAACCCAATAGCACTTTGCCCGACCTCGTGCTCAGCAGTAGCTCTTGCGACCACTAAACCAACGAGGCAGTCATTAGGAATTCAATTAGAAACTAAGCAAAATTCTCACCTGTAACCACCTCCCTATTCTCACACGTAGAATAGAACTCCATATTCTTCACAGAGTTGCACCCCACCTCCAGTCTGTTGTAGCTGTTGACCACACAAGAGACTTCTCCGTCCGACTCCCTTCGACTCCTCAACATGGGAGCACTGGACATGTTGCTTACGCTAAAATTGAACAATCTACTCCCGTTAACCCTACGATTATGTTCAAGTATCGCCTTCTCTCTCTTACTACTATGATCTTCGCTAGATCGTATGTCTCTTCTGCGACGGTTTTGTATTTCGTACTTTCCGGAGTAGGGACACTCTTTTGATTCGGGATTGCTTGCTGGAAAAGAGAAGAAGAACTTGGTTAATGTCTGATCTGATTCCCGCAGGGCTTTTGGTCCCTATTCTCCTGTTATACTAAATCACTCTGATTAAGATATCCTAAACTTGGCAACTGCCCTAGAGGGGCCACGTGTAGTTTTGATCCTACATTTCGGCTTGTAGCTAACCGCACGGATTTTATTTGTGTTGAGAAATTTGAGTTCTACATTTTTCTATCAATACCAAACTGATGTTACGAAATGGTTTTTCACAGGTTGCCAACGTTGAAGATGCGATCATTACGGTTCCAAAACATTCAAAACATTCCCAGATTCAAACAGTGAAGCTCTTATGACCGTTGTGACGAAACTGTTGTTAAGACCATGTGACTGGCTGACTGTAAGTTTAAGACGC
This sequence comes from Luperina nickerlii, assembly GCA_963855955.1. Lineage (NCBI taxonomy): Eukaryota > Metazoa > Arthropoda > Insecta > Lepidoptera > Noctuidae > Luperina > Luperina nickerlii. Next base: position 21,181,912 of record OY979669.1, read on the forward strand.
ATGTCTTAAGCTTTTGTGATCTTAACAAGTTTAGTTTCAGTAGTCGATGTCGATACAGACCTACTAAAGTAACGTAAGGCGCAGTGACTGCATTGAAGTGGTGCGGCGAGCACGCGTCGTCCGGCCGCGGCGTGGGGGTGCCGCGCTGCAGCTCCGCGATGTACGTGTCGCGCCGGTACAGCACCACGCACACGTAGCGGGACACGCTGGGAATTAAACAAAGAACATGGTTTAAAAGTCCAAAGAAGGTAAACCTGCATGCTTAACAGCCCAAGACTGAAAATGGCCTAACTAGTCTGGTTACATTCAAACTTTGAACGAATTTTTGCTGTGGTTGTGATGGCGTTAGAAATGGGCAGTTTTTTTTAATGAAATTTTTCATTTAAAGAATATGTATTTTATGTGTTACTTTTTGCCATCGACACGCTTAAGAAGAAGATTGACGGACGTCGTGGACTCAGTGAACGATTTGATAGTTCCATTTTGTCTATTCAAGATAGGGTCTACTCTTGCTACTATTTTTTGGGATGTATCTTGAGCTTGGTTTGCCTGGCAGATTAGGTGGGCCTAATTAGAAAGACAATCAGGCCCAAAATACAACAAAAACTGTAGTGCCTTACTTTGATTTTCGTCAACATAAGTGAATCAATAAGCAACTCACCAATGATGCTGCCAATGCGCAACCAACGCCACCGAGTTCCCGCTCGGCGAGCTGGCCTTCACATTAACACAGTACACTTTGATATCCGCTCCCGTCTGGTTCGTTATCCTCAGGGTCGCGTTCCGCTGGTAGAACGTGTAGTTGCTGGTGAAGTCCAGCGTGTGCCATGTGTGGGAGAACGTCATCCACGATGGGAACTGGCAGTTGAAGCGGACTGATACTGGAAGAAATGGAGAGGGGATTATTAACATTTAACAGATACGTTGCCGGGCCCATAATTTGACCTCCAAGATTGTTGTCGTGGCAGCTTGTGATGTTGTGTTTTATTTTTGCTTTGATATACTTGGGGTTGTAGAAATACCAATAATTTCTTCGGTGACCAACACCATCGTACTTGTGGTTCGAGTTTATTTAGCCCACTAGTAGTGTTCTTCTAAGGGACTTAAATTAAGTCTCCCGTACCCAAAATAATAGGCGTAGGCAATCCGGATAGGGACTACTTAGTCCAGTTTTGGTCAAAACCAAGTTACGGTTTGTATGATTAATCTCCTGATATGGCGAGCTTTCCTTGAGAAGAGGTCAGGGCAAATTATGATGAGAGAATGTAAGATAAGTTTATGCCTAAAGAAAAATTAATAAAGATTTCTCACCACGTTTAAGAGCCATGGTCCTGGACCCCTCCGTGGCACTGAACAGTCCGTTGCAGGTGGCATCGCCTGACTGCGCGACCCTGTACTCAATGCCGCCCGGCGGGACCACCTGCTCCTTTACTGCGCCGGTTGCTGTAACACGCGTGTTGAGAAGTAAGTCTAAAATTGGAGAGGAAAATACTTTTGAAAACCACTGTTGGAAGAAAAAAGATTGAAGGTCTTTTTAGTTCCATTAGTGGGTTGTTTAGAAATATCATACATACGTTTCAGTTACGGACCTTTAAATTTTGATTTCTGACATCCCAGAGGAGTTTCATATTCATATAATTTATTGGCATTCCATAATTTATCTAAAGATTGATGTTTTATAAAAACTTCTTCATCTTCGAATTTTTGGTTCTAGGACATGCTGTGCTGCTCCCTCACGATGTTTTTCTTCACCGTTTTGAGAGGAGTGGTGATAAAATAATTTACACAAAGTAAAGCGGCTGTCTGGGTTCGAAGCTACGACCTACAACACGTAAGTCGTTGGGCTACCACTGCTCGCTAAGTCATATTACCTTTAGTACTAAATCAAGTGTTGATTTGGTTACCGTGCAAGCGGTCAACCGTAAATAGTTTGACGAGCAAGCTTTGTTAAAGAAAATTGAACTAAAAAGTTACTGCTTTTTCATAATCAACATAAAATGTTCGTAGTTACCATTCGTCTTCTCGTAGACGAAGCACCGGTACCGGTCCTCGTTGCTGGTCGCGTGGTTGTGATGCAGCTTGCCCACCAAGAAGCGGAGGCTGCCTTCCTTCCACGTCGCTAGGCATTCTAGCTCTTCCACTGAAAATAGAAAGCGGAAGTTGGATGAGTGTTTCAGATTGGTAGTTTTTGAGTTTGGTGGATAATATTGATACTGATTGGGGTGAAGACAATTATGTTTGGATTCCGTGAAAAATTATTTGGAAACACAAAGATACAAATGGCTACAAACAATCTTATTATGATGTCAGTTAAAGAGCGTTTTAACGTTGTACGCGGACGCTCACCCATGAGATAGACTGACCAAATTAATTCCGCAGTGGGCGACCCCTTGTACGAGTGCACTAAAAATAAAAAATAAAAACAGTAGATGGCGATAAAAGAAGCTACATGGAGTGCTATGAAGAAAAAGAAGATAATGTTCTACATCAGTTGAATGCCTTTGCATTTTGCATCTAGTACATTGATTAAAGGCTCATTATACTATTTTTTTTATATGGTGTACATAATAAAGAGTATTCTATTCTATACTATTCTATTCATCTATCCGAAAGTAGAATAAGAGATCATTGAAACAGCCATAGAAAAAAAACTGACTTAAAGACATTTTCCCTATAAATAACGACAAAACTTTTCATTAGCAACACATCTATCAGAATGTCGAACTTGCAGCCCAGTAATAGCACTCATAGTCTGTTAACTTCTTGTTCGAAATCTACATCCAAGAATAGACGCACAGTTCGCCGTTGACGTAGACAATTGTGACAGACGACTGCACAAATAAAGTTTTATATATATACCGTCGGCGGCGTAAAGGGGAAGTACCTACTATGGGAATTGCTCGGAAACGTTCCTTTTTGAGTAGAAATGCTTTTTGTTGTCTGTTTTTTTTCATTTCTTTTTACTACGCTTTTGAAGTTTGCGTTTTCCTGCTTTTTTTTGTTGCAATTATGTTTATTATTTGCGAGCATAATTTTCTTTGTTTGGGTGTACTATGCCAAATCGAATGTTTAGCATTCGATTTGGCATAGTACAATCGAATATCAATTGATCGACCAATATAAATCGAAAGTCTAAATACTCGAACGTTCATAATATCGAATGGTTAATAAATCGAACGTTCAATATATCGTACACTCAATACATCGAGTGTTCATATTGTGAACTAGGACATTCCCTGTTTAAGAAGTATTGTCATGCTAACACGATAACATCCTTCCAGCTTAATTTGTACTTGAGCAGCCTTGCCAAATTACAAAAACATACTTTTAGTTGTCTTTCGATATTCTTTAATGGCTTTGGACCACAAACATTGCGTGTCGAAAAGTCTACAACTTTTCATAACATACCCAAATGAAGTAGGTACCAACGTACTTCATTTGGGGTAAGTACTCCAAATTCGAGATATGTCCAAAATCAATACGTCTATCGACTTCCTAATAACATCTTATACGACAATTTCGCTAAATGAATCTCTACAAATAAGTAGACGATTGTCTGAACACAAAATTAGTAAGGAATGAGTCACCAATATATCCTTAACACCGCAGTTATTTCCAACGGGCCGCGGGCCGGGACTAAAACTAAACAATGCCTGACACCTATGCTGGAACTCTGCCCGATCCATTTGTAACCGTTGTCTAACAAGACGAGCTTGAACGTCTCAAATATAAATACAAATTGTTTTAGTTTCACTAATAATGTCAAGGATAGGAAAATTTGTTCATTGTTTTGGCTAGCTTTACGACTTACAGTATAAAATTAATTGGGATGACCTTATTGACTTTTTTCGTGTTTGTTTCTATTTAGTTTAACTGGCGCCAATGAAATGCTCTACTGTAATTAATCAAGCACATACATATAAAGTACTGACGTGTGCCCGACATTATTATTAGATTTTTAGTTTAGACTGGTCCTTCGAGCCGGATTCGACGAGTGGAAGCTTTGCAAATCGGATCCGAGGAGTCTTGTCAATTTCTACCCTCCAATCCAGCACACTGTGCGACCCATCGCGCCAACTCACAATGTTTCATTGTACACATTAGCACCAAACTCATCCAATTCTCTTAGTTATCAAATTATTATTAAGAGTCGTATTAACTCACCCGTGCTCTCAGAGCCATAAACATCAGGACAGGCCTGGTAGTTGAGGAGCAGTCTTGAATCCTCCGTGCAGCTCTCGATGGAAGACACCGGACTCTTGCAGTCACCATGACCCCTGGAAATGTTAGAATTTGGATTAGCTGGTGATTTAATACTATCAAATTCGATCAAATCAGGAGCGAACTTTCAACAACATTCGCGTTCCCTATCTAGTGACACGACTTTATGGTCTGAATTTATATAGTAGTGTTATTAAAAGTTAGATACTTGCAACAAGAGTAACTTAATTTATAACTTAGGAGCAGCCCCGGATCTACGATTTTTTCGAACCGGGGCAAAACCTTGATAGTGGCGCCCCCTCCCTTCAGTGTTTGAGAAAAACTTGCAAATTGTTGATTTCCACTACGATAATATATGATTTCACTAATAAATTACTTATTTTATTAACGCTGATTACTCGCAAACGCAATCAACCACATAAACAAACAGTGTTGTCACTTGACGTTCAACTGTTTGAATTTATTCGACTCGGCTCGTATAGATATGTGACGGGGATTCGCCTTGGCAGAAAGATTACGGACACTACGCACGCGTTCAAAAATTTACTTGACCTGTTAAGATGCGTTCATAAATGCACTTAGTATGTGTTCAAAAACTAACTGGGCGTATGGAAATAGAAAAGTTTGTTTTTCAAACATATTATATTAAGATTCGATTACTTGTTAAAAACCTATGAGATTGTAGGAAAAGAGGCTTCATTTGTTCGATATTTCGAATTCTTGTCTCAAGGATTTGGCGCCCCCATGAAACTGCCGCCCGGGGCAAGTGCCCCGGTTTGCCCCCCCTTAGATCCGGGGCTGCTTAGGAGGATTATAATTCACCCGTATTGGTACAGTACAGTATTGGCAAGTGCCAATCATACATCCACATATCAGTTGATATGACATCGATTGCATGTGCTTAATCTGTTTAACGCATTTCGAACTTCCATATTTCAATCGAGTTCTCATCGCCAATCATGCATTCCATTCAAATTACAGACTACTTTGAGTGACGCTCGATTGGTAATGCATTACCAACGGTTTTTAATTACACGTCATTACGTGGGTTGTTCGTTGCTCGCCACCCACCGAGTGACGCGTGTCACGTCTTAATTGCTGGTCAGTTCTACTGTCGTTGGTGATATGGCGTCAATGTGGCCATGTATGGAACTGGAGAATTATATAAGCTTTTGGGTATTATGGTAAGCAAGTGATTACGAATTCTGGTCAATTGACGTCACGTCGAAGACAGTGACGTATTTATATATTATTTATTTATATTTATATATACTTTATTCTCACTTTCTTTTTTTACTTTGTTCTTTTTTTTTCTTTAGTTTTTTTTTACGTAGTTGGTTGTAATCTCAAAATTATTTGAAATTAATTGTTAAATACAACAAATCCATATAAACGCCACAATTTTATATGACAAGAGTGTTGACCAGCACAAAGGATATGAAAAACAGAAACATTTTTAAGTAATCTGCATCGCACACCGCAAGGGCTGGTACTAGGAAATTAACAGTTCCAGCGTACCCTGCAGAAAACCCACTATCAGCCTATAATATTCTCACTGCTAGGATACAAGCCTCCTGTCGGTGAGAGGGAGTGGGCCGTAATCCACTACGCAGGCCCAGTGCAAATATTATAATTAAAGCCTTCTTTTACTCTCCTACTTAGCTGTACTCGATAGGCTCTACAATGAGCATATCTTTGTATTTCTACCATCTAAGTTCATACTGTGGAATGTACTCAATATATTGAGTATGGAAACAGTATGGAACAATCAAAATTTTCGCTTTATCAACAACAGCTTTGGCTGAAACATTCACAAACTCACGCTTTCTTTTCATGAGGGTAGGCAAAACCACAGAACGACATCTGCTCCGATCCTTACATACTCCGTTTGCTTCGTTTACGTTCATACATCGGGTCATACACGCACGCCGATTGCGAGTACTACGCACCTGATCTTTGCGAAGTTTCAATCTTTCGCTGATGTTTTTGAATTTTGCACTTACCTATTATAAGTAAAAGAGAACGGCCCTTTCAGCGGGCAGTCAACAGGATCGGCGTTTTCTCTGAACATTGAGTACAGTAACGCGTCGCCCGTTATTAAAGAACACAGGTGGGGTAGCGCGTCTCTTCGGTGGCAGAATGCTGGAAATTAAAACAAGCCTTTAGTATACATTCAGGGATAGAGTGTACAATAACCAGGTTCTCCGAAAATCAATGTGTGTGCTGGTGCATCAGGAACATGTCAATCACGATAAAAAATTGAGTTCAAAGTTTTTTATTTTATTATTTGCTATTATTTACTTATTATTTATTTATCCCTGTAACAGCCCGTGACATCACAGAGGGCCCTATCGGAATACCAGCGCTGCAACATTTATTTTTTAAGTGTCGTAGCATCATGCTGAGATAGGAGCCTTTTGGCCTCGTATAGGACTTTCTGTTTCATTTTCCTTTTGTTACTTTTTTATATAACTTGGTTTTTTATTTTGCTGTATTTAGTTTAGTTTGTGATCTTCCTGTATGAGTCGCAATAAATACTTTTTCTTTCTTTCTTTCTTTCTTTGTAGGTAGTTGGAAGTTATTATTATTAAAAGCCCGTCGTGTCCCATCTACTGCAGAGCGAAGGCCTGCCTTTGAGTCTCTCCCTACTCTCTTTCCATTCTCATGGTAGGAAAAGAATAAGAAAATTAAAGAGAAATAATAAAAGATATGTCAAAAGGATGCAGCAGTGAGAATTACGGGTGCAGTGTTCACTATTAAAATCATGCGATGAACTGCGATCGTAGGTGTATTGATGATCGTAGTTCATCGTAGCATGATTTATTTTTTCATCTAAATGATAATCTAAGTATAATTATCGCAGCCAACTGATTAAATTAGCCGTTTAATTAACCGCCTGGCCTTTGGAAGTAGTGCTCGCCTCGCTTCGCTCTCTCGGCTCGCACGCGGTTGATCACAGTTTTAACCTCACCTAGACCCATTAGGTCGGGGTGCCCTGGCTTAGTTACTGCGACCAATTTGGCTCACGCGTGATTACAGTTCTAACTATAATTGAATATCATTCAGGCCGTTAGTTGAACGGCCGCCATTTAGTTAAAAGGCTATAGATAGTGCCATCCACGAAGACGCGCCCCACTCTTCTTACTAATCGCTAGTTAATTCAGCTAGTGTTTTAGTTTTTTGATACACACCAAGTACCCACTAATAAGTAATTACTGTGTATCGGCAAAACTAAAACACTAGCGGAATGTTGCACACTTGTACCGTAAGCGGGAGAAGAGTGGGGCGCGTCTTCGTGGATGGCGCTATCTATAGGCGGTTAACCAAATGGCTAATTAAACCAGTTGGCTGCGACATAATCATAACGTATGTATTCGGAATGTTTATTTCCACAGTCGACATTTGGGTCTTATCTTAATCTTATTTAAACGAATATGGGAAGGTTGCTGATGTCGATATAAGTACCTGGTTTACAAGTCAGAATTATAAGATCTTAGTTGGAAAACGTTATTCATCATCATAATCAGCCTATGATGTTCCCACGGCTTGGACGCAGGCTTCTGTGAGTGGAAGTGGGCTGTAATCCACCACGCGGGCCCAGTGCGGGTTGGTAGAAGTTACATGTCTACGAATCTTTGGTTGTAGGACATGCCGGTTTCCTCACGACATCTTACATATTAAATTAATTTAAACAAAGACAAAGACATTTATTCGTCGGATATGGTAGGTACAAAGTTGGTTGGTATATTTTTATGGATAAGTTCAGGACACATCCACCGCTAATATAACCTAACTTATATGTAGCACCTGGGTATATAACCTAACTTATATACTACACTCTAATAAAAAATACAAACACACCACACACACAACACACTACTCTAATATACAATATAAAATAAAAACACAATAATAACAACATTTCTACTCTTCATTTCTTTAGAATGCCAAAAGAAAAGTTTCACAAATATTAATACGGATCCGCGTATCTGCTGCCACAACTCATTACTCAAAGTACTACTTAGTAAATAAAGGCAAATGGTAATGTAATTCATTAGGAGGGCCTCGCCAGAAAATTAGGCGACCTGTTTATGAGTTCAGGATATTCCCCTGATAGTCTACGGACTATACGTACACTATACGTAGCGTGGGGACACCATTAACTCATCCAAACTTGATGTATATTATATATGTAGCAAGTTTTCCGTTATAGATGTCTGGCTTTTAGTGATGTTTATTTTAGGAATACGAAAATGAGAAAATTCGAATTTTGTTAGGTTATTCGAAAATTCAAAATTTTGTTAGTTTTTGACGTAGAACTCTCAAGTTTCTGATGTAGATAGTACTATTATCCATCCAGTAGCTTAGTTTTATCGAGCTAGCGACATCTTTGTGTGGTCTACAAGTCTTTCAATTGTAAAACAATATAATTATCTACTTACTTTCTTTATACTGAAGAACGTTTTTATGTTTTTCATGCATCACAACGCAGCGGTAGCAGCCTTTTCTGAAAGGAAAGAAACAATGAATTAGTGAAATTCTTTGTTGCAAAATTTAGAAAAGGAGAAATGATGGAACATTTTTGAAGTTGGCATGAAACAGAATCACTGATATCGACCAAAAGGATCTTTGCATTTCATATAAAATTGATAAATACTATTTTAAACAGTATCGGCAATTAAAGAAGCACCCACCCATACCACTACATACACTACATACTACACGTTTAAAAAGTTTCTACCAGACTGAACCCGATATTAGCAGCAAAGTGTAAAACTAAAAACCTACAAGAAGTTTATAAGGTTGATATTAAACCTCTTTTCAAGTAGAAGCTGCTGACTGGCCACTAGTAAAATATATGGAGGTAGCAGGTAACTCGATAGATTGAAGATTTGTTGGCACGAGACACGAACTGGCTATGCATTGCAGAGGGCTGGCCACGTTGTTTTACAAAAAGTTTCCTTTGAGAATAGAAAAGCTGGTGCAGACTAATTCGTGTTTGATTTTTTTATGAATCAGTCAGTGAAAAGAACGATCTTTAGCGATTTTTATAAAGGTTTTTATTTTTCTGTTTGTGGGGGGCCCGTGGCTAAATAATAACAGCCGCATAGGTCGATCGATCAGGTTAAACTACGTTTTCCACGGTTGGTCTGTGGATGGGTGACCACCTTTACATAACGAGACCCCTCCGTGCCTCGGAAAGTACGTTAAGCCGTTGGTCCCGGCTGTCATTCGCGGATCTTTGACAGTCGTTACGGGTAGTCAGAAGCCAGAAAGTCTGACAACCAGTCTTACCAAGGGGTATCATCATATTACCCAGTAACAGGGTTGTGGAGGTCAGATAGGCAGTCGCTCCGTGTAAAATACTGGTATTCAGCTGCATCTGGTTAGACTGGAAGCCGACCCCAACATAGTTGGGAAAAGGCTAGGGCAGATGAGGATTTTTCAGTATGTGTCATTCTACAGGGTGGAGGGACAATGGATGCGTAACCTCTTACCATGATTTCAGTACTTGATTGAAATTACATTCAATTTTCATTCATTCTCATTCTAGCCGGGGTTTTGAATATATTCATCGGTAATAAAAAAAAAATTGCTGTTCGATACATTATGACCGCGTAATGTATTGCACTTTTCTATGACACAGCAGATATACATTTCTACGCTAGGGGTCTAGTATCATGTACAGGATTCATGGTTACTGCCTGCCTGTACTGGCTGGCTTGTGTTCTTCTGATGCGAGTCCCAGTAAATACTTTTTATTTCTTCTTTTATTTAGGTGATTTTTTTTATTAGGTAGGCCCCAAGTTAGGGGTTAAACATTAAGCCCCTTACTAATAAACGTATTATATCAAATGAATAGTTACAAACTGATTTCTCTCTTTCAGTCGTCAGCAACTTTACTTTCGAAAGAAGAACGTTCGTTGTGTAACTACACAGACGCTATACAACGTTTATTAAAAGTTTCGTTCAAGGATTTTCCATCAAACTTACGCCAGTTTGATGGAAAATCCTTGAACGAAACTGCAAATTCTTGGAAATGTTTGATTGGAACTGCTCCTTGTGTCTCTGCAATTAGGACAAGATACTCCTCGAACATGTAATACAGTGGCACTGATACACAAAACCCTTGACCCACATCATAAACTGCAGATAAGTAGGTAGTATCCATTGCATGTCTTAGATTCTAGATTTATTACAACGGGCAGTTGGTACATAGTAGTAATATAGGAAATATAGGGCGTCAGCAGGTAATGCGGTGGATTGAAGATTTGTTGGCACGGGACACGGAACAGGTATGCACCATTGCAGAGGGGTGGTGCAGGATAGAATAGACACTTAACACACGATTTTAGCCCTTAAGTTTTGCAAAATTGGAGTGCATTTAGGTTGGACATTTTCAGTTATTTTGTAAGCTTTGTTTGTTTGATGTAGGTAAATATTTAACTGCCAAATCTAACTATATCGATCCATCCATATCCAAAGCTGCCTATTACATTTTTTTAAATAAGCTTCTTCTATATCCGTTAGAAATGTTGCTATTTTTTCAGGAATGCCTTATTAGTAAACGAAGCATTTCTCAGTAGACATAATATTAAAACCTTTTTTTTGATGAACTGATATTATATATAGGTACGTGGGTAGTCTTGTTAGTAATGTCGATAGCCTTATTCACGGGCAAGTCAAACGCCCACAGAAAAGAAACACAAAATTGAACTCGCATATGTAAAACAAAGGATTTGATTTGATTTTTTTACTTTGAACAGTAGAAAAGTAATGGTAGGTACCTACTTGTGCAAGGACATTAGAACGACGCGAATATGTGCCTGCCACCCTTATCACTCGCGCTAAGCGCTATCGATAAGACGTACAGATTGAGAGATTAAATGAATGCGACGCAAACGAAACGGAAGAGAAAAGATAGCAAAGAGAAATGATCGAGATTTGCACTGAACACGCGTTTAAAAGTTTTATTAAAGGAGGATTCGAAGATGAGAAACAGAAAGTGGAAAAGTTTTGGTGTTCCAAACATGAGGTAAACAAAATTTCCCTTTCTTTTTCCGAGCAATTCTTTTAATTGTATTTTTCTTTCAAAATAACGCAACAGTCTTCTGTAATCGGGACGGTTTTGAATTTAAATAGAACGCTACCAATAGGTTCCGCACAATCAGACTATAATTTTACCTTTTTTTTTTGCTGGGTCATAGGCCTCTCGGCGCGAGGGTTTGGGCCGTAATCCACCACGCGGGCCCAGTGCGGGTTGGTAGGTCTTAAAATTTTTGGCTCTAGGACATGCGGGTTTTCTCACGATGTTTTTCTTCACCGTTTTGAGGAAATAGGTATCTACATAATTAAAGGGGGTAGCTGTTTTAATTTTTTCTCGGTATTGATGGGATCATAGGACTATTGAATTAGTGACTTAAAGGTAGCAAAACAAAAGTTATCTTCTTCTATACGTTAGGTAGGTCCTGCTCTTTTTAGGGCTGATTTTTCAATCGACAGATAAATTTGTGGAATACAATTATCGTCTGATAGATTTTGCATGGAAGAGCTGTCAAAAATTCAAAATTATTTGTCGGATAAAATTATCTGGCGTTGGAAAAAAAATTTAGCCACATTTTTCGGCGTTCCTATTTTTTTATAATTTTCCGGGATGTCAATTTGATAACGTCCACAGATGAAGTCTTGTGCTTTACACTCTATAACGTTTCGGTGGGTTTCCATTCCATTTTTCTCCAAAAGCTCTAAGCTCATAGTAGAAAGCTTAATACCAGCTGTGCAACTCTATAAATTCTGTAAACATATTAGAAAGAAAGAAAGAAAGAAAAAGTATTTATTGCGACCCGTACAGGAAGATCACAAACTAAACTAAATACAGCAAAATAAAAAACCAAGTTATATATAAAAAAAGTAACAAAAGGAAAATGAAACAGAAAGTCCTCTACGAGGCCAAAAGGCTCCTATCTCAGCATGATGCTACGACATTTAAAAAATAAATGTTGCAGCGCTGGTATTCTGATAGGGCCCGCTGTGATGTCACGGGCAGTTACAGAAATAAATAAATAGTATTATAGCAACTTACTCATCAACAATAAGAAACTTGTCCCCCTCCGAGGACAGGCAGCGCCCCTTGTTGGACAGCCTGTCTCCCTCGATGAGGATCGGCTGGATCACGCCCGACTGGAACCAGCGCCCGTGCCACCGAGATGGAAACGCACAACCTGGGAACAAGGAGAGACTGTGTTAGAACAAAATTCAGGTCTGCTGGAAGGAATATCTTAAGAAATAAGCACGAAGGACCTTTGTACTTATATGTTATAATTGTACAGACGCCAGCACATCAACCTACCACATTCTGTCAGATTTTCCCAATCAACTATGAACCTTATGCTTTAGCGATAAAGTTGAAAATCTATTAAAGAAATCTGACAGATTGTAGTAGGTTGATGTGCTGGCGTCCGTACATAAATGTTTATTGACGTGTCTATAAAAACAAAACACGCCTGTTGTCCTCTAAAATTGTAGGTAGACAGGGAATTAAGTTATTGATATCATCATCATTTCAGCCGACGCCAAGCCGAGCCATTAAAGACGTCCACTGCTGGACATAGGCCTCCCCCAAACATCGCCTCTTCGATCGGTTTTGTACTTCTCGCATCCAGCGGATTCCTGGGGCCTCCAGCAGGCCATCGGTCCATCTTTTGGGAAAGCCTTCCAACGCTACATGTTCCGGTACGCGATTCATTACTGTGGCAGGTATAAATTAAAATGCCTATAATAACTAGGGAGCGAGCCTGTAAATAACCGGGCACAACTTCAGAATCCGGGCTGCTTCTGAGATTTTCCTAATGGTAAATCCAATTTAATTTGCCCGATCCAGAGAATCGAGTCCGGACCCCACTACCAGACCAACGAGGCAGTGTACTGTTCTTAAGTACAGTAATATAAAAAATCACAAAAAAGACTATCAGGGCTATCTAAAAAAATTAAATTGATAGTCCTGATAATTTTTTTTCTTTGAGCATAGTGCTCGTGGTGATTGAAAAAAAAACAAAATTCGTCATAACTTCTGAACAGTAAGCAATCCACAGACATTCTCAGGGTTGAAAAGTTTGGAAATGACCTTGCCCACGCCGCTATTCGATTTGATCCATACTTCCAGGGACACCCTATATAGCACAGTAATAGTTCTTCAGGTACAGTAGGCCGCACGTCAAAATCAATATAAGCTGCGGGGGGTAATCACGCAACACAAATGAAATTTCATTTTGACAGGACAGCCACGTTCATTGTATTATTTACCTTGTTGAGCAGATGAGTTTGTTAAACATATGAAGCAATGGATTAGAAATACCCTTCAAAACTCCCAGATTGTGATTGAAACTGTGTTACACAACTAGAGTGCTGTTTTTTTATAAGCTCAAAATGAAAAACTTCTCGTTTCAAACGAAATGCTTTTTGCAATAAGTCATTGCTGTGTAGATTATGCGGTTTTGGAAGGGAGCAATCACCGGTTTACCTCGACTGCTGGATTAGTATAGAGTAAATACTGCTTCTGCATTCATTTGAAACATCACACAATTCCGATTAATAGTTCAAACTCAGAAGGTTCATATCACGTCGGGGTCACCAGTATAGTGGCATGAGGAATACGGTGTAAAATTCACTCATCCTTTATAGAAAAAGAGGATCCTCCAAACAGACTAGTGTCGTATATGGTGGGCAACTGCCCGACGTTGTACTGCGGTAAACTCTGCTTGCACGATGCAGGATTTTGCGTGACGTCAGTATGAAGCGTAGTTCACATGTGGCGTTGTAGATATCGCCACAAATCCTTCATTCAAATTCAGATCAATATATAGAAGAATTTGATTGCTGTCTCCACCACGAAAGCCATAACGCGATGACAGCCACACATTGAAACTCACCATTTAATCAGGAGAAAATATTAATTATACTTGCTGAAAAAAATCTGAGTCTATTTAAGTATTTTATTTTTATTTCTTCTTAGAATTTTCTGTGTGAGGTGTGTGTGTAGGTGGGTATTTGTAAGAGTCTAAAAAAGTTTTTCTATACAAAAACCTTTTATTACCTTTGTGTTCCCACTGCTGGGACACAGGCCTCCTCTCTGTGGGAGGGAGTGCAATGAAAGTATGTTATTTCTGTATCGATGTCCCAGTCAACTTGAAGAAATAAATTTTCCAGTAACAGAAAATTTAACGCACATCAGATTATGCGGTTTTGGAAGGGAATCAAAGGGAATCAATCACCGGCTTACACCGACTGGTGGATAAGTATAGACTAAATAAAATAGGTAGGTATACTGTTATATAATATAGTTATGTATAGTTATACTGTTTTCACTCCTCTTGCTAAAAAGACCGTCATTGTAGCGTACCAGAGCAAGGAAAAAATAGCATATCTTCCTCTAGGGGACAAAAACTTTTTTTTATAATTTTGGTCTGTTACCAACGAGCCTACAAAAACGAAAAAAGTCTATATTCTTATGTAGAATAATCATGAACGCATGAATATTCTCCCAATTAGCCCACGACCATCGACATCAAGGGATAAGTCAAGTCGGCTGATTCTCTATTCACAACATTCGAACGAGGGACCCTCAAACCTGGAACTTCGTGTTCCCATAGACAACTCAACATTCATCTTCACAGAGGACTGAAATAAAGTTGCCGGGAAAAAACATGTCGTTAAGTATCCAGAATTGTACATTTAATTTTTAATAAAATGTGGTCGTCCAAATCAAAAGGGACCTTATGGCAGTAACTAGTTTCCGAGATATTAATAAATTTGTAAAATACCTCAAAAAAATCGTTTTTTTATGTATTTTTAAAAAGATGATTGTATTTACTACATGTAGATGTGTTCAACTTTTCGAAAAGTCAATTTAAAAAAGTTTTGTATTCATCTAAAGTTTAGTAAAAAAGGAACCTTAGCGCGGCAAGACCTAACAAATCGTTTTTCTTGTAATTCAAACCATATATTATATCGACATTTTAATATGTTCCCACAACAAACAAGTTTATGCAATGGAAAAAATAACGGTAGTGATTAGAAGGTTGGTTCTTGGGTCTATAGTTCGGTACATTTATGTAGTTTTCAGCTCTGTAGATAACTCATTTCCGCCATAAGGTCCCTTTTGATTTGGACGACCACATTAATAATCTATTTAATATTTATTGTATTGGATTATTTTATTTTCTCGCAATCTTAGTGAAAAGTAGAGCGTAACACTCGGCGCTAAAAACCCATTATAACTCGGTTTCTATTTACTCCGTTGCTAAAGCTCGGGAGTAAAACTAACTCGCATAAAGGCTCGTACACACAGGCGCGACGCGACACGCGACACAAAGGCACCGCTCGTCGCGCGACTTGCGGTGCCTTTGTGCCGCGTGTCGCGTCGCGCCTGTGTGTACGAGCCTTAATGGGTCATTTTAGCCCCTTGCATAACAATTTACTATTCTGTTTTCATTTGAAACAGCAGACAATTCCGACAAAAACACTAATCCTTCAAACAAATTCAGGTCAATATCTAAAAGCATTTGATTGCTATCTCCACTACAAAAGCCATAACGCGATGACGTCTACACATGCTAACCGTACCGACATTTTTTTTCAAGTAAAGTAATGAAAAACTGTAAAATTTGTGACATCAAGCAATGGACAAAATTGACAACTTTTTATATGCTTGAGTACAAGGCTTTTGACTACGTTGTATGTGTATATTTTGTCCTTTTTAGGGTTCCGTGCCCAAAGGGTAAAAACGGGATTACGGGACCCTATTACTAAGGCTCCACTGTCCGTCTGTCCGTCTGTCACCAGGCTGTATCTCATGAACCGTGATAGCTAGACAGTTGAAATTTTCACAGATGATGTATTTCTGTTGCCGCTATAACAACAAATACTAAAAACATAATAAAAAACATATTTAAAGGGGGCTCCCATACAACAAACGTGTTTTTTCCGGCGTTTTTGCCTTATGTCCCCTACTTGTCCCCTTATTTGGCCAGTTTTTATTTGTAATATGGGTTTGGTTGGTGCAGAATAAGCAATTTTTCTTTCTTTCTATTTTCATCCCATCAGAAACACAACGTTTACTACACGATCGTTGACGATTGCTAATGACGTAACACAACATCACGCCTGTAATCCCCAAAGGGTTAGACAGCTACTACAATCTGTAAAATTTCTTTAATAGATTTTCCACTTTATCGCTAAAGCATAAGGTTCAAAGTTGATTGAGAAAATTTGACAGTTTCGGGTAGCTTGATGTACTGGCGTCTGTACATACACTTTTCGCAAGTTATATTTAAGTGTTATGAAATAGGGGGTGCGCTTATTGTCACGAACTGGGCAAAAATCCAGTCTTCAGGCTGTTACTGAGAAATCCCTGATGGAAAAACCCAATAGGTAACGCTTTACCTGAGAATAGAACCCAGCGGGGTAATTGCGTACAGTACCCGGCGATAAATATTGCACATCGACCTATTCGATCCTATCGATTTTATACAAAGAATAAAAATAAATATCAAAAGAAGCAAATCATAATTGTTTTAACAGCTCCTAATAGATACCGGACTGTTTGTATTTCGTGCGAAAGAGATAACGCTCTACGAAGCCGAAATTAGCCGATTGTCTCTCTCCAAAGGTCGATGTGCAATATTAATTATCGCCGGGTACTGTAACACACTAACGGCAGAATTGGCTTTCATTTGACATTTCAACAACATTCATTGCGTTATCTACGTTGTTGAGTAGATTTTATTTTTCGAACATTTAATGCAATGTATTAGCAATGTCCTTCAAAGTGATTCAGGGTGCTGGACCTCATGCTCAGCAGCTTAGCGCTTCCAAACACTAGACAATGAGGCAGTTTTTTTTTAAAGTAATGAAAAACTGTAATATTCATCACATCAGTAACACAAAAGGTTTTTCCACACGATCGTTGACGATTGCTAATGAGTTTGCGTTTATTAAGGTCGATGTCATTAATAGCGATTGATTACTTTCTGCCTTTAGTTTGATGGGACTATTATGTAGAGAGAGATGGAGATATGCTGTCTATTCGAAGTGTCGTTTTGTCTGGTCGAGTAATATAATTTTTATGTTGTTGCTCTAGTCAGTGTTTTATAGCAATTTCAGGATTGTTTTCAAAATAGGTGCGTGGCTGCGTGCAGAAATCCTATATGCATTCAAACCCGGTCGGAATATTATCTTTATGGGTAAAGTTGATAGTTTTTGAAACCAGCAGTGCGATTCTGTTACCATCTCACCGTGAAAAGTTAGGTGAAGTGAGCGTGGAGTGAGCTGTCAGTGTCGTTCCACCTGATACTAGGGATTGACCAAGCATACATTTACAATCATAATCGAGATTTTAATAATATTATTTTATGCTTATTCTATTGAAATTTTATATAATTTCAAAGCTAGTATTTTAGTGGTCAAAACATTAAAATTTTGTTATTTTGTGGGGTTTTACAATAAAATAGCAAAACAGAAACTCAGTCAGGATCTCCATGTTGTTTTTTTTTTTCTTTATTTCCCTAGACTAGTAAGTCCGTATATAGACTGAGGCGCGAGCGCGTCACGCATGAACAGTAAATAAAATAAAACATTCACGTTTAAGACAGCTAGACTGATGAAAATACGCATTGACATTGTTTGTTATTATGAGCGATTGTAGATCAAGTCTAGTAAAGTAAAAAAACAACATTGAGATTCTGACTGAGTTTCTGTTTTGCTATATTATTTTAAAGCCCCGCAAAATATTAATGTTTTGACAACTAAAATATTAGCTTTTATATAAAACGATCAATAGAATTAGCATTTAAAATATTATTAAAATCTCGAATATGATTGTAAATGTTTGCTTGGTCAATCCCTAGCATCAGTGGGATGACACTGACAGCTCACTCCTCGTAAGTTTTCACGGTAAGATTTTTACAGAATCGACATACAGGATATCAAAGACACCGGTTTTTTGTATGTTGGTATTTTTAAATTAGCTTTTGGTGATTTTTATTTAATCAAAATTATAATAATATTTTAAAAAGAAAAGATTGGATTATTGGTATGTTTATTTTGTACGCTTTCACGCTAAAACGGCTGAACGGATTTGGATGAAATAAATTATGCGGGATTCAGTTAATAAGTGTGCCTATAATGTTCCCACTGCTGGGACAAAGGCCTCCTCTCTGTGAGAGGAAGTGGGCCGTGATCCACCAGGCGGGCCAGTGCGGGACTAAGTGTGCGTTTACTTGAAACTAGCGGCCCGCCCCGGCTTCGCACTGGTAGATGTTGATATTTAACAAAAATTTAAAAGATTATAAATTTTAACACATTCTTGGCAGACTTCATGCTGAACATTCGATCAAGTCTGCTTTTGACAAAACAAACAATCAAAATCATACGTTTGGGAGCTATGATGCCGCAACAACCCACAGATAGATAGGTACTATTGCATATTTTAACAAGAAAAAGTAGTTATTGTGACATAACTGTAACAGCGTACGCGGTATAAGGATTTTTTTTTGGTATTTTTTTACACCTTGGGTTACATTATCGAAGTTTTCATACGGATCGCTAACGTTTTTTAAAATATTCTATCGCCTATGTTCATCAAGATTAATGTAGGATTCTAATGGTGAAAGAATTTTTCAAACCGGTCCAGTAGTTTCGGAGCCAATTCTAACAAACAAAAAAATCTTTCCTTTCTATAATATTACTAATATTATAGTGTAGATTATAAATTTTCGTTAATACGCATAGGTACACCAGCAGAATAATCGAAAGATTTATTCCTAAAGTATTTGATTAGAGAAAGTACCAACCACTGAACAAAATACATCCACACCCATTTTCCAATTTCCTTAAGCTCCCCACAATAAGTTGATTCAACCAAAAGAATAACAATGTGCACCCACCAATATTGTAAGTGCATCATTCCAGCAATTGCCTTTCACATTCATTGAATCAGCATAATAAGGGTACGTTCACACAAGCCATTGTATTCTAATCTGAAGATTATTGCGTTCATTACCGGTGTAATATCGTCACAATGGGCCTTAACAAGTTGCTCGTTTGTCGTACACGGCTTATGGTAATACTGTAGCTTTTTAAGTGTACCATAGAGTATGAACGATGCGACTTTGATGGCCTTTTGATTTCTTGTAATGTCAGTTACAAGATGGCGGTATTCGTAACTTTTTGAGGGGCGCGTAAAACAGCCGCACGGGTCGATCGATCAGGTTAAGCTACGTTTTCCGCGGTTGGTACGTGGATGGGTGACCATCTTTACATACCTCCATGCCTCGGAAAGCACGTTAAGACGTTGGTCCCTGCTGTCAGTCGTGGATCTTTGACAGTCGTTACAGGTCGTCAGACGCACGAAAGTGTGACTACCAACTCAGTCTGACTGTCCGTCTCTAGGGGTATCGTATTACATCTAATCCACCATAACTCAGACACTGGACTGGGTTGTGGAGGTCAGACAGCAGGAAGTAGTTGCTCTATGTAATGTAAAATACTGGTATTCAGCTGAAACCGGGTTCCAGTAAGACTGAAAGCTGACCCCAAAATCATTGGGAAAAGGTTAGGCAGATGATGATGTGTATGAACGATGCAACTGATAGCTATTCGATTTCTTGTAATGTCAGTTACAAGATGGCGGTATTGATAACTCTTTGATCGTGTTTTGAACCCAAAACACAACCGTGTTTACTGTTTATGGTTAATTACAGTTGTACGAGTAATAGTCGTACAAATTGTTTTTGGTTATTACAGAGTGATAATTGAAAGAGAATATAAAAATCTTATCGTATCAAAGGAAAGTGTCAGGACAGATCAATTGAAATTCATCATCGAAAAATAGGGAAAAAATTGACCTTTTCTGAAAAATTAAATCTGCGTATTTCCTGTTATCAGAAATGAGGAGATCTGCAGGAGAACCAAGGTAACCGACATAGCCCGAAGAATTGCCAAACTTAAGTGGCAGTGGGCAGGGCACATTGCTCGCAGAACAGATGGCCGATGGGGCCGAAAGGTTCTGGAGTGGCGACCGCGTACCGGAAGACGTAGCGTTGGAAGACCTCCCACAAGGTGGTCCGACGACCTTGTGAAGGCCGCAGGAACCCGTTGGATGCGAGAAGCAGAAGTGGAGGTGCTTCGGGGAGGCCTATGTCCAGCAGTGGACGTCTTTCGGCTGAACGAGTGGTCTTTGTGGATATTATTTAAAGTCTACCTACAATAGTTTTTTTTTGCTAACTCATTTTGAACCTATGTTTTTTTCGGTCGCTGTCACAGTCGACAAGATGAAAATAATTTTCCAGTAACAGAACATTTAACGCACATCAGATTAATTGAGAAATAGCTAATTCAAAAGATAATACAACATTAAAACACCCTTTCACATTTGCATACGACGTACGCTATCTAGATCAACGAGCCCGATGTCACGCTTACTTAATTACAGAATTATGCTAATAAATCAAAAGCGGAATGCCCCTTAACCGAAATTAAGTAATTAACTTTACTCGACCAATTTAAATATGCCTCGCGAGTGTTTGCACGAGCTGACGTGGAGAGGGCTTTTTAACATGGTCGGGCTGCAGTTAAGGAGCATACGATCGCGTTTGTAAACACCATTCGAGCGATATTGCTGTACTTTACAATATAACAGTTAGCAAGAATTATTGTGTAGTTAAATTTTGTGATTTTGTAGGTGTGGTTCAGTTGTTTGGAGGATAAAAAGTAGGTTGAAGAAAAATTGTCTCCGATTTATTAGCTTCATGGCAAATGGAAATGTTTAATGATACTTATTTATAAAGCGTCTTGTTTAACATAATACATTCATAAAATTAGCTTGTTATTGTCCCTATTATCATTATAGTAGGAACAAGCAATGGTCACCAAACTAACTCACTGCGTGTTGCCTGTTTTTTTGCCCGTTTTCACTCTCATTTGAGGCTACACCTAAACGAATGCCTAGTGTTAGTGAAAACGGACTGACTACGCGGGGGCAAAAAAAGCCTGCGGGGTAATTGCGTAATACACATAAAATGGCAATCGATCTCAATGTCTTTAATTTTGACACCCAATGCTTCATAGGTTTGAAAAAATCGTCAGCTTAGCAACACAATGACGCAATGAACGTTGCTGAACTCTCAAAATGAAAGGCATTGCGATCGATTGCCTTTTTATGTGTGTTACGCAATTACCCCGCAGGCTTTTTTGTAACTTTTCCATTACCGATAGTCAGTGATGTTTTATTTACTTGAACATATACAATACATATCCTCACGCCTACTTTCCATGCGGGTGGGCAGATACTACAGAACGCCACCTGGTACGATCCTTACATCATCATCATCATCATCATGTCAGCCGAAAGACGTCCACTGCTGGACATAGGCCTCCCCCAAGCACCTCCACTTCGACCGGTTCTGTGCTTCTCGCATCCAACGGGTACCTGCGGCCTTCACAAGGTCGTCGGACCACCTTGTGGGAGGTCTTCCAACGCTACGTCTTCCGGTACGCGGTCGCCACTCCAGAACCTTTAGGTCCCATCGGCCATCTGTTCTGCGAGCAATGTACCCTGCCCACTGCCACTTAAGTTTGGCAATTCTTGGGGCTATGTCGGTTACCTCCTCATACGGAGGAGGACTCTTACACACTCCTTATAAATCCATCGCTTTTATTTACTTGAACTTAATTCAATAATTATTCCAAAAGGTTTGTATAGTAGTGTTTATACTTTGGTTATATACTTTCAAAGTTACTTTATAAAGCTCTAATGGATTTAGTCATACATTAGATGTTATCGCGGTCACGTTTTGTGACTTTTGTCCTTCGCTATCGGAAAAAAATCTAGGTTTTACTTTTAAAATATGCTTTTATTTATTACCAGTCATTATTTGTACTCTTCATCTGCTGTGAATATAAATGACAATAACGAATATATGAAAAGAACAATGCAGAGTCGTAAGGGTCACATCACGGGTTAAGGCATATTTTATTAAAATACTACCATTGAAACGTTTTAATAGAATCGTTGGTTAATTTATATGTTTGCCTGGCTTTTGATTGGATGAGAAAGTAAATGGCCATAGTTTAACTTAAAACATGAATGACATCATTTTCTTTGGCTGCTTTTATTTGATCTAATGCTGGGACACAGGCCCCTCTCTGTGGGAGGGAGTGGGCCGTAATCTACCACACGGGCCCAGCGGGTTGGTAGATGTCACACGTCTTCGAATGTTTGGTTCTACCATATGCCGATTTTCGCATGATGTTTTCCTTCAGCGTTTTGAGACCAGTGGTACTGAAATTGTTTACATAAAGTAAAGCGCATGTCTGGGTACCACTTGGGCAAAACTGCATACCAATAAGCCAACTCTAAATGAATCCACAATTCCGCATTCCATGTTATTCTTGACAACAAACATATATGATCTACTCCGACAGTAGTCCCAGCTCAAATTAAAACAGACACGACAAAAAACTACATCATTTTGAAAAAATGTGACCCATTTCACAATTCATTGTGTACACTATTTGGGTACATTTCGGGAGCCGCTCATTCAAATGGAGTTGTTACGCCGCGGTCAGTAACAACCTTTACAATAATAAATGAATCATCGCAACACGACACGATGCAGGATGCTTTTTTTTTCGACAGCCGACATTCGTGTGAATACAATTGGCTTTATTTGCGTATTCTGTTG
This sequence comes from Luperina nickerlii, assembly GCA_963855955.1. NCBI lineage: Eukaryota > Metazoa > Arthropoda > Insecta > Lepidoptera > Noctuidae > Luperina > Luperina nickerlii. The sequence goes on from OY979669.1 coordinate 21,204,873, forward strand.
AAGTTGTCGCTAAAAATGTTATATATTGTGTCGGTGTGTCTATACTATGTAGTTTGTTCTTTGTTTAGTTCTATAGTTTATGCATTGTGCATCGTGACGTCACGCCTATATTTCTCGAAGGGGGAGGAAATGTACTACTTTAGAAAGCAGGCCAGGAGTGCCAGAGGTGCATTGTTTTATACCCACACTGTGCATTGTCGGTATCAAGAGCCACTTTCTTGCAATAAGGTCATCATTGTCTACCTAGCCTTTTCCCAAATATATTAGGGTCGGCTTCCAGTCTAACCAGACACAGCTGAATACCAGTATGAAGCGACTGCCTATCTGACCTCCACAACCCAGTTACTGGGTAATACGATACCCCTTGGTAAGACTGGTTGTCAGATTTTCGGGCTTCTGACGACCCGTAATGACTGTCAAAGATCTACAAATTACAGCCGCGACCAACCGAGGCAGTTGAGCCACGGAGGGGTCTTGGTATGTATAGATGGTCAGAAGTCACCCATCCACGGAATAAGGTCTGAGAGGCAATTCTCGTAGTTTCAAGAACGTTAATTGTCTGATCTCATTTTCAATCAGTCAAAAATACCTCTAATATCCCTACATTTTTGACAAGTTTTTGACATTGATTACACAGAGTTACTTTTGAATTTATAATATTAGTATGGATAATGGCGATGGTGCATCACCAACCCACCATTCATGAACAATATCGAAAAAAGTACGACAGCAGATACCATTTCTGAGATAAAACTTTTCCATTTTCTGTCGCGATCGCGATGTATTTTCATGTCGATGAAAAAGTAATTCCTTTTTGTTTAATTTTTACGAAACGAATAAGTAACGTGAATGAGCAGCAATTATTTTATTCGATATCATTCGATCAGAATGAACATCATTAAACTTGGAACAAAATTATTGAAACAAATTGGAGTCACAGTGGACCAATCAATCGTGTAATATGAAAGTTGATATTCAATTTCAAGATACTAATTAACGGTTTTGCCGTTTTAAATAAATTAACAATATTTAATACAATGCTACCAGTGATCAAAATTGTCATTGGAAGCAATTACACTGATGTCATTATGGTGACAGCAACGACGACGCCACCAAGTCCACCTAGTAAGGTGGACTTCACCTTACTATCCTGTCCTTTGTGTCACAAAACATACAGTCAAAGTGTCACCGACGACGCCATGGAAGTGGCGAAGTTTTTGGCCAACAGGATCTGATACAGTCGTGCTGGCGACACGAAGATGCAAAAAGTTGGTGCTACCATTTTAAACACTACCTCGGGAATTACCAAATTTTTCCCAGAATCCCTATGATTACCAATAGGCATGGTCCTTTAGACTCTGAATAAGATAGTTTAATAGGCAAATAAGGTACACGACCTTAATATAGAGGAATATAATAATAATATAAGAAAGATTTTGGGCTCAGAATACAAAACACTTCACGAAATTATCACTTATGACGCCCCAAAAGTGTCACAGAACGGACCACCCCAAAATTCTTCATCCAAAATATAGCGTGAAAAAATCTAGCCTATAACCTTGTTCGGCGGTAAATCAGTGTTCCAGCTCACAATACCTCCATACAAGGCTACGGCGGATAATAAGCCTACATCAATATAACACGCAACAAGCCTGAGTCGCCGCCGACGAAATTGCCCCGACACCCGGCAACTTGGCTAATTTCTCATGAAGAGGTTCGCTAGGGTTGTTTATTGTGAACGATTGGGTCGGATCGTTGTCGTGTCGGTTGATTTTAACCTTCTTCTTGCAATGCAATAAATCCAGGCCAATGACTCACAATAATATTATATGTCTTCACATGGTATATGCTAATATGCCTGTCTTCATTTCATTCAAATCGTTAGGTCATGGGACTTAACAAAATGGAAAATATGCATACAAGTTACAACGAATGTCGGGACGAAACTCGGAGTTTGATAATAGTTTTTCTTTGTAAGAATTTAATAATATGTCATAAGTAATAACGTAGCGTTGGAAGGACTCCCACAAGGTGGACCGATGACCTGGTGATGGCCGCAGGAATCCGCTGGACGGGAGAAGCACAGAACAGGTCAAAATGGCGGTGCTTGGGGGAGGCCTATGTCCAGCAGAGGACGTCTTTCGACTGAAATGTTGATGGTGATGATAAGAAACAGCAACACTTCTAACAACGAAATCTTCTTTAGCATTATTTGTCGGTTAAGAAATTACTCAAACGATAAAAGATATCATTATTCTCCTCAACTAAAATATTGATAGCTCTTAAAAAAGTTTGCATTAAATTATAAAGGAAAAGGTAGGTAGGTATCTACCATAAGCATCGATCGAAATCGTGTCGTCTCAAATAAAAGCCAACAAACTCACCGCCTTGGGCTTAATTTGTTTAAATCAAGCCTTAAGACGCAACATTTTGTTGCTTGCTCGTGAACATAGTAGTAATAACGTTAATATTGTACCATCTTTATGACTTGAATGACTGAACTGTTTCATTTCGTTTAATTATTTATGTTATAGTCATTACTGTCCTTAGTGAGATTGGTAGTAATATCTTCATTTGTTTTTATGACATTGTGTAATGTGACGTGCCGTGACGCTAGTCATTTATGACACAGGTCAAGGCTACAATCAACAATAAGGTATGTTGGTTGATTACATAGTTTTCGTCACTTACAGTAGGTAAATGTGTTAGCCGTGCATGTGAAATAGGTAAACCAGTAAGAAATACTCTTAGCTCAGACAACATTTTATCTACTGCATACTTTAGTTACTACATACTAAGTTTTAATTTAGTTTTTACGTTATATTGATTGTTAATTTATTACATTAAGTACTTATGCACTTTCTAGCCTGAAGCACAGGTTCAACCTAGTTCAGGCAAATTAGCAACTGTGCGCTATTTTATTTTAATTGTTAAGCTATTCGTTGTAAATGTATCCCCCCTTTTTTATAAAAATAAACGATAAACGATATTAAACGACTTTTACATTATAGGCGACTTCGAAATTCCTATTAGGGTATAAACACAAGATACATACTTGCAATTTGTAAAAGGTAAAATTATAGAGAAAGAAAGAACACAAGATAAATGGTATTTATTTTGTAAGTTAGTAAAAATAATACTTTTAGACGTATTTTTTTTAACTAGAAGAGTTCGTTACGGTATTTTTTAGCCGACTACTGCGAGAAGAAACACCGAAACAAACAAAAACTAAAGTCAATATAATTATCATCTGCTGGTCGAATCGAAGGCAGGTACGATCCGTGTGATACTGATAAACACCGCCGCATCTGGAAAATTAGCGATTTGGGTCAATATACATGCAACTCTATCACTTTTTTCAAATATGTATTCTAGCTACGACATCGCACTATTCACCGTCAGTTTCAAAGTCTATCAATAGTAGGTAAGTTATCTCCAGCAATAAGCTCCAGAAAGACCTACTCCGAAGAAATTAGATCCGTTTACAAGGCGACAACTTGTCTATCTTCAATGATTAATGGCACACACCCTTTTGCCCTTTAGCGTGAAGAATTCGGAGTTTCGAAAGGCTACAAGGTCGGGCTAAGCATTTATTTTGCCAAACTAATTGCTTATATTTTTTGACACTTTAATTTGATGAAGAGTTTATCCATTATATTATACGAGTAAGATGGATCTTAATTTTATAAGACAACTTCATTGATATTTTATTTGGAAGTTTTTAAACAAGTCCCATCTGCAGTTTCACAAAGGTTTCAATCTATCATGTTTTTTTTTAAGTCATATTTCTTTTTAGACTATTATTATATGAAACCAATAGGAAACTTTAAAAACCACTCACATAACTGAAAACACATACAAACTTTCTTTCAGTTTTAAAAGTTCTTTTGAGCATTTGTAACGTTTCAGTACCGAGTCAGCACATAGCTTCACATAGCTCTATCGTGACCGTTCACCCAACCGAATGGTATACATGACATACATAGTCACAGTATAAAATCAATTGCCAACTTAAAATAAAGAACGGAGCCGTACTCTAGACTAAGTGTGTTCTTACCCCGGCACCTTGGAAGCGATTCCGCCACGATATATTCCGGCTATTCGACACTGAATGGAAATTAATGATGGCTGCTGTGGACCACCTGACTTTGCGAAAGTGGGCCGCCATTTTTCTATATATTTTTTTTTATAGACGGGGCCGTTTGGTTTATGGCGTTTTGCCGTAATGCCATCTTTGTGTTTTCATAGTGTGACGTAAATTGTGAGTTGTAATAGAATAATGCTGGCCGGTCTAAATATTAATTTGTGTGTACGATAAGATAGAGAGAGTTATTTGAGAAAAAAGGGACTTTACGTAATAATTATCTCTTTCTTTCTAATATTTATTTTTTTGTCCTAAAATTGAGTAACTATTTGGAAAGCACTCCCACAAGGTGGACCTATGACCTAGTGAAGACCGCAGGAATTCGGTGGATGCGAGAAGCACGGAAAAGGTCGGAGTGGCGGTGCTTGGGAGAGGCCTATGTCCAGCAGTGGACGTTTTTCGGCTAAAATGATGATGATGGTGATCATTTGCAAAGCACTGACTATGATATTTTATCTACCGTAATAAAGACTAGAATTACTTAATATAGGTAATAGGTATAGTACCACATAATTACTTTACCACTTTTGATAACAATTCCCGATGATAAAGGCGGGATGCCTTTGCTCTGCAGCGGAACAGCACTGGCTTATAATAATAATAATAGCTGTCACCTAGACAAATTAATGGATCTTGACGTTTTATTACGTGCAAGTGACATTCAATCTTAAGATATAGCAGTGTTCATATTCTCTGATAATTTACATTTCATTGCCACATAACCAATTATCTACTTTAGCTACATGTTTTCTAAGTTGAATTTTGAGTGACCATTTGTTACAAAAAGGTCCTAATAAGTTTTGGTTGCAATGGAATTTGAAGTTTGTTAAATATGGCATTCAGTTTGTTGTTCCATAACTTGAAAATTATCTCAAATTCTTAATTTAAAAATATAGTAAAGCAATTAAATACAAGTTCTAATATACTTAACGGAGACAACGTTCCGAGTATTCGAATTTTTACAATATAAGTCGGAAAAATTATACAATATAAGTCGGAAGTCGTTAATTTTTATGTTATATTGTTAAAGACAATAGTCGATTGTTAGTAGCATTTATGCTAATCATGGGTAACGCACCTTTCTACAGCCAATATTATTCTGATTCTACAACCACAAAACAATGATTATAACAACAAATGAAGCAACCTAACTCAAAAAAGTGTTCCCATATTTCACACATCTCTATTGAGTAGACCTCTTTAGTAACAACCTTTTTAGCCACCTCGCGCTAAGACCCAGGGGATCACTTGATGTATTCACACAGTTCTCATAAAAAATCGTCACGCATTAGTCGTAAGTGATACTTACGCTGTACTTTTACTGTTCAACATGATTTACGCACAAATATTTGGGAGGTATTTTTTTCTTCGGCAACATTGTTGTGTAAACTAATTCAACGTGTTATTTTGTTGGCCATATTTTCAGGCACATTGCATGTAAGTTAAGAAGTTTGGATGTAAAATTTAGAATAACATAAAGAGAACAACCCTTACACATGGCTTTGGGCTAATTTTATCGAAAAAATCATAAACTTGCTATACTTCATTTGAATAAAACAACAACCAAAAACATTTTTTTTTTTGGTTCATTTTGTCCCTTTCTGGGACAGGCAAGGGGAACTGAGCCCATACAGCCATGTCGGATTTTTTTCCTCTTTTCTAATGTGGCAATATTAGACCACGTCTTCTTTAATTCTCAATGTCTTCAATAATAATTAGGCTGAAGCCAAGTCTTCTTTTTCAATGTCTTCAGTATCCAAAGGTCAGGCCTAAGCCAAGTCTTCTTGTTTTAATGTCTTCAATATCCAGTAGTTAGGCCAAAGCCAAGTCTTCTTTATTCATTTTCAAAATCTAATAAGTTTGTCAGGCCGAAGCCAAGTCCTCTATCAATAATATTCAACTTCAGTACCATTTATTACGCCGGAGCCAAGTCTTCTTTTTCATATTTAATATTTCTCATATTATAATCTTTGTTTGTCAAAACATTATGTCATTATATATCCATGTCAAAAAGTGTCAATCCGACTACACTTGTCATTAGTTGTCATATTCAAATTTCGTCAACAGTTGATACAATATAATCATAAATTGGTAAAAAACAATCTTTTTTCTTCAAAAGTTGCTGAAGCGAGCGCGGGATATCTTCAGCGTTTTTATATACAGCAAGAAGACGATCAATTAGAATGATCCTTTGAAGAGCAAAATTGGGACAGTCAAATACAATATGATCCAATGTTTGTATAGCAGAACAATGATCGCAATTTGGGGAAGACAGAATACCAATTCTAAACAAATGTGCATTAAATCGACAATGACCTAGTCGTAAACGACAAATCGTTGTATAAAATTTTCTGCCCCGATAGATATTTCCTCCTATAAACCAAGGAGGAGAAATTTTTGTTTTGATTTCGGCTAACCACTTTCCTTTGGTCTGAACTATTTCCTGCCATGAATTGTGAAATTCTCGTACCAATTTGGATTTGAAATGAGATAAAGCGTCTGAATTTGGAACAGGATTATTCAAAATTGGACATGCCTGATGATGATTAACAATGGATTTAGCCAGGTAATCAACTTGTTCATTTCCAACTACCCCAATGTGTGAAGGAGTCCAAAAAAGGACAATATCTTTGGATTTATGTAAATTGTTATATTTTTCTCTGATTTTATAAATTATGTTACTAGTTTTTGCATTACAACTGGGATTTTCTAGTGCTCTCAATACACTCATACTATCAGTGATAATGATCCATTTATTTTCTTGCTTAGACCCAATATACTCTAAAGCGCTAAGTATAGCCATAGCCTCTGCTGTATACACTGTTGCTACTGAAGACAACCTATTTCCAAACCCGCTTCGAGCCTGAATGTCATAAATAGCCATAGATACAGCATTATCATTTTTAGAGCCATCTGTGTACAATTGATTGTAACCATTCCATTCTTCGAGCATTCTGTAAACATCCTCTTTAAACTTCAAAGACTCATTAATTATTATTGTAAATGGACAATACTTGGATTCATAGGAATATAAGTAACAAGGCCAGATGGAGCTAGAAAAGAAAGGACATGTTAGGTTTTTGTATGGAGGCTGGGCTTTTATTCGAAGCTACTGTGAACAGGGAAGAGATCATATTTTTATGAAAGTACATAAATTAAGGAGACTTTGTATATTTTTTAAATTTTTTTTGAAAGCACCCTTGCTTTAATTATTATACATTTTAATAAGCATTATTTAAAAAATAAATTGCAACCCACAGTAATTATTGATTTTGGCAACACTTTTCGGTTAGATGTCATTATTGTCATTAACGTCAATCAAGTGTCAAATTCAATTCAATTTTGACCTGTGTACTGACAGCTGACAAGTATGACAACCTTACTGGCACAGGTAATATTTTCATAGATTCCATTAGAAGGCAAAGGAATTAATGCCATACATACAAATCATGGAGTTGGTTTTATTTTAAGCCATCTAATATTATTTTAGAATATTTTAAATAACAATAAGGTGTATAATTTGCTTTAAAAAATGATATTTAACCATTTTTTCTTTGTTTCAATGTGCAAAAATAATATTATGACACCAAAAATATTTGGATTTAAAATATGTATTTATTCAATAACGGTGCTTTTAATATTTTTTCTGTTTTTGTCAGGCCATCCTGAATAAGTTTCCCTATCAGAAAAACCATACATGATAGCTGTTCAAAAAAATTATTATTTTAAGCCCATTTCATAACATGTCCTTTTGATCAGAATAATAATTTAAAATTTCAGATAAGCCCTGTACTAGAAAAGGTGGATCAATGTTGTCCATATCAATAGCTTTTTGCAACTTCAGTAGAAGAGGATGATCACTAATAGAAAAAATCTTGAAGAAGAATTTTGTTCTGAGATAATTGAATCTAATCATTAGTGGAGGCAAATTACATTCTACCTGCATTGACACTATAGGTGTTGAACACATAGCTCCCAAAATAACACGTAAGCACCTATTTTGTATTTTCTCTATTTTTTCTACTAGTTTTTGTACCCCACTATAACAAAAAAATGCATATTCAAAGTGACTTCTTACTAAAGACTTATATAAAGTCAGTAAAATCCCTGGATCAGCACCCCAATATGTGCCTGCAAGAGATTTTAAAATATTGCAAGCTTTTGATGCTCTATTTGCTAAGTAATCAACATACGTATTCCATTTAAAATTGTTGAGAAAAATAACACCTAAAAATTTTATTGAACTATCCACTGACATAAGGCTTTTATTGTAATAAATTTTGATGCTACTAGACCTAACAAAATTTTTTGAAAATACAACAACCTTACTTTTTTCATTGCTGACCTCCAAACTGAGACATTCAAAATAATGTCCCAATTTTCGGAGGGCAACATTGAGTTTTGTTTCAATGCTATAAAGGTTTTCTCCTGAACAGTATACCACCAAATCATCAGCAAATTGTAAATTACAAACATCACTACCTAAGACAGCATTTAATTTATAAATATATAAAATAAATAGTAAAGGACTCAATATCCCTCCTTGAGAAACTCCTCTATAAGTATACCTAGGTCCTAGTAATTGATTATTTACTTTAACATACAATTTACGCCCATTTAAAAACTCAAAAATCCAACTTACAATTTTTCCAGGAACCTGAAGTGAGAGAAGGATGGATGACAGTGTACTTAAATCTACATTATTAAAAGCCCCAACAATATCAAAGAAAACACATCCTAAAATCTTATTATCAGCTAGAGCATCATGGATATCCAGAAATAAATGACTTAAACTTTCCCGAGCAGAACGACCACAACGAAAGCCAAACTGATTGTAAGGTAGTAGACAATTACTTTCAATATAAAATATCAAACGTTGTTTTAGAAGCTGTTCAAATATTTTACCAACACATGAGCTTAAAGTAATAGGACGATATGAGTCAGCTACACTAGGATCTTTACCCTGTTTTAGGATAGGTACTAAACAATCAGTTTTCCAACCCTCTGGAATAATAGAACAATGCCAAATAATAATAATAATAATTAATTTAATTTATTCAGACAACCAATGATCCATTTATTGTTAGTATGAACTTAAAAAAACTATGTTAGTACCTAATAACTAACAGTGACTTAGTCCTCTGGGTGAGGCTCCACACCAGTGGGCTGTCTAGCTTATTGCTTATTACCCTCAGGATGCTGTTACTGCTCCCACGCAATCTGCTTAGCAGTGAGGCTGTCTTTTTGCGCCAGGTGGCATCAAAGCCGTCTGTGCGCGACTCGGCGAACATTGTTGACGCACTGCAGAAGCGTGGCAGACGTAACAGCGCCCTGAAGGCGTTGTTAAACTGGATGCGCAGAGAATTGTAACCCCTTTGGGTATATCTGAACCACAGGCTCGCTGAGTACAGAGACGCACAATAAGCTTTGAATAAAGTCACTTTGACCGCGTCTGCACATCGAGCGAACCTGCGGGCCAGCATGTTCGCCCGGACTGACAATGCCCTGCGCTCCCTCTCCATGTCTACATCATCTCCAAGGTTTTCGGTAACCACATGCCCAAGATACTTGAATTGGTTTACTCGATTAAGAGGAATACCATTGAGTAACACAGGTGGAACAACAGTTGGGCACTTTGTACCCGCCTTGAAGATCATGAACTCTGATTTTTTAACATTATAACTCAGACCGTGTGTGGCCGCATACTTTTCACACACGGCAAGCAACTTCCGCAATGCACAAATCGAGGGAGCCAGCAGCACCATATCATCGGCATAGCTAAGGTTGTTCACACTGACACCATCCACGTAGCACCCTATGGGCATTTGACCGAGTTCCTCGATTAGCGCATTTATGTACTGGTTAAAAAGCAAGGGCGAGCTCAACCCCCCCTGCCTCACTCCGCATTCCAGCTTGTATTCACTGGACAATTCACCCGCCCACTTTACATTATTTTTCTGATTAAGGTACCAATACCTAAAAAGTGATGTCAACTCTGGCGGTAGGTCCGTTTCTTTTAGCTTCTGCCATAACATATCATAAGACACTAGGTCAAATGCTTTCGAGAGGTCTAGAAAGCAAGCATAAACCGGGGTCTGTCTGTCAGTGTAATATTTCACAGTGTGCTTAAGGCTAAGAATAGCAGTCTCAGTCGACAAGCCAGGACGAAAGCCGAACTGAGCGTCATGTAACTTAACATGCTTGTTCAAATATGAGTTAAGCACACTGTCAAATACCTTTGCTACAATCGTGGCCAGCGAAATGGGTCTGTAGTTGGATTTTTCAGACACATCCCCCGTTTTACTCTTGACAATTGGTACCACCAGAGTCTTCATCAGGGCAGGGGGTAGGTGTGAGTAATTTATGCACAAATTACATAACATTGCAAGTACTCTAGGAAGGTGGAAACCAGCATGCTTCAGGTGTTCCACGCTGAGAGCGTCATACCCCGGTGATTTTCCTCCCTTCATACCCCTAATAGCACGATCAATATCCTTCGCAAGTATCAAAGTTGAAATATTCATACCCTGAGTCTCAGCAGCAAACCGTCCGCATGCTGGTCCTAAGGGCGACTTTACTACGAATTGTTCCATAAAAACATTGGCAATGTCTGCAGGGCTAGAAACACCGCCGACACTCACTGGGATGCCAGGTCTAGAATTCAGTTTATTTGTACACTTCCAAAAATTTTTAAAGTCCTTATTCGTGTAGTGTGTCGCCATCAAGTCCATTTTTATCTGTTCTTGATGGTTTTGACACCACTTAAGCTTACCTTTAAAAATTTTACGCGCTTCAATCATGTCTCTGAACAAGGGCCCGCTAGCTGGCTTACCGTAGCTTATCCATGTATCAAATGTCCGCCTGGCACCCGAGTAAGACTCGCCCACGTGTTTATTCCACCCTGCTAATAACTTTCCATGTTTGCCTTTCTTCAACACACAGGTAGTAGTAGCAGCGTTTCGTAACACATTAATCATATCATCATATAATTTGTTGACAATATCCTTATGGGAATCATTGTGACAGACTTTTCCACAACAACTCTGAAACTCACATGGGAAATCTATAGCTTTTAAATGTGTATTACATATTTTTGTGTACTCCTTTATCTGCTCTGGGGTCCTATCGCCCCATTTAACTTTATTACATGGTGTGCTCTTCATTAAGATTTTTTGTGTAATAACATTAAAATTACATGTAATAACTAATGGATAGTGATCTGACCAATACACATCATACTTTACATATATATCTACAACACACGGCCACGAGGCCTTTGTGACAATACAATGGTCTAGCCATCTACGGCACCCGTGTGCCTCACTAATGAAAGTGAAAGTATCGGACGATAAACTTAGTTTATTAGTGTCCGCACATATCCAGTCCTGTTCCGCAGAGAATTTCAAAAGTTCAGTGTAAAAACGCTCACCTGGATGTGCATTTATGTCTCCGAGAATGAAAACAGATTCAACACTACTTTCCTCAATAATAGCACTAATCGCACTTAGGCAGTCTGTGAACTCAGGTACGTTCTCAGCACAGTCCGTAGGCATGTACACACTGACAACCAGCACGGGCCGATCGTTCGTAGAAATACGAATAGCCGATATACGCGGGTTTGCACACTGTACCACTGACACAAACTGGAATACAGATTTACGCCATAAGAGCGCCACCCCTCCAAAGGGCCTACCCTTGAGGATACCCATACTCGTGTCCACCGCAGAGGTCCCAACGCTGCCAAAGTCTTCGTGGATGTCCGCTAGGTAAGGCAGTTCACAGGGCAGCAGCCACGTCTCCTGTAAGGCAATGATGTCTGCAAAACCGCATATCTGCTTTATACCTTCCACAGACCGTTTTATATTTTTGCAGTTAAATGTTACCATAGTAGCATTATACATTATCATCAGTCAAAATATTTCTTTTCTTCTCATCATGAACTAGTTTGTACGGCATAAAGCGACGACATGTCACACCGTCTGGCCAGATCTCATCATTTAGGAAAACGTCTAATTTATGCTTCGTAACTGTCATTTTGTAAGCGCTGTAACTTTTTTCCGTTTTCATTTTAATTTTCTGAAGAATAACATTTTCGTTGGTTTTTGTGAAAATATACTCGATTATGTCCTTCTCAGAGGTATTTTTGTGCACATTAGATACGAACAATGGGATTCTAAGATCAGCTGGTCTGAACCTATCTTCAGGTTTAATTAAAGCTTTCCCTCTGATGCTCTCCGTCCTATTTCTGTATCTTTTTTTCTGTACCAACGACCACTCGTTACTTAATGTAGAAGCTTTTGGTTTCGATTCACTTGTCGACATAACTATTTCCGCCATTGACTTATCATTATTTTTTACGTTCGCACCACTAGCCGTGTTCATTACGGTGTGATCAGCGGCCGATCTCGTCAGCTGTTTCGTCGCGCGCGTACGCGCATCTTCATCTGCTTCGAGTGCGAAGGCGGTAGGACTACACTCATGCACCAAACCAGGTGATTGTGTAAGTTTCGAACACGGCAAATTATGCACTTGCTGCTTCGCACTTCTTGCTTCTACCTCCGGCGCATTCTTTATTGATGCGGAGGTGTCATCAATATTCAAAAAACCGGTCGGCCCGCTATCTAATAAGTAGGCACCTCGTCTATTGTTTACATTGAATTCCTCATTTACTAATGATGCATATTTCATGTTATTCAACTCAGTTTTTAAGTACTCATTCGTAACATAAGTTTCCTTAATTAGTTTCAGTTCGGACTGTAGTAACACAATATCTTTTAACAACCTTGTTGCATCTATGTGATCAAAGGTAACTGGTGGTAATTTATGTAATTCTTTTGCTACGAAGATGGGAATTTTATCCGGATCAACAGTTTTAAAGGCACTTATGATATCTTCCACATCTTTTTGTTCTTTATTTTTACGTCGCGCAACTTTTCTGACGGTAGACGGAAAAGACGTAAAAAGGAGTTCCTTCGCGTCACTGATTTCTAAAGCGGAGAAATCGCTTTTAATAAGTCTTACTAGACTCACTTCGTCCATAACACAGATTTTATTTTGTGTAAAGCATAATAGCTCATTTATAACTATGTTACACTGTGAACACTTCACAACTTCGGTAGACATTTTTATTCTGCACCCGTTCGCTTACGCGCTCGCGCGGAGACTGTGCCAAAGTGAATTCAGAATATTTAAAAAAATAAGTAAACTATGTGAATTTAATAATTTGAACATTTTGTATGAGAGCCAGTCTAAACCACATGCTGAATCTCTTCTTGATCTCAAAGCAGATTTTAGTTCTTCAATAGAAAAGGTTTCCACCATGAAATTATTACTGCAATTTTCCAAAGTATCATGACTAATGGTGAAACTATTTTGAACTGTATCAGGAGTATACTTATGTAGAAACTGAGTGATCCATTCACAACTAGAAAACAAACTGCCATTTGAAGAAACATTTTTGAACTTCCTCATTTTTGCCCAAACTTGACTCATTGAAGTGAGCCTATTAATAGAATTACAAAACTCTAACCAACATGCACGACGCTCTTGTCGTAAAGTACGTTTTTTCTTTGCTTGCATACGTTTGAAACTTATAAAATTTGCTAGACAAGAATTTGATTTAAATAAGATGTAAGCTTGCTTACATTCTTCAACAGCTTTAGCACACTTCTCATTCCACCAAGGAAGAGGTAGCTTCCTCCTTGATCCACGAGCATTATAAGTGGAATTACTTCTGTTATTATTAAAATTTATTACTGACATTTGAACTGCCTGTAGGATTATTGAACACATATTATTATATGTATCAATTTGACTCAAATTACTATTATATTGAAAATTTGCCAACATGTCATTTACAATCTCTTTATAAATATTCCAATCTACTAATTTCAGATTACTATGAAGAGGAATATTCGAAACATTGGAAGGACCCACATATTCAGCAGTATCTACAACATATTTTGTAATGGTAGGCAAATGATAACTGCCTAAAGAGTCCTGATAAACCTGCCATCCACAAGACAAAGCCAAGAGAGAAGAAACCATTGTCAAATCAAGACCATTTGATCTCCATAGATGAGACCCTACAGTTGTTGGCTGACCATCATTTAAGAGTATCAAGTCATTTTCATCCATAGAATCCATTATAGCTCTGCCACGAGAGTCATCACTACAACAACCCCAAAAAGTGTGATGAGCATTAAAGTCACCAGCAATTATCAATGGCTTAGGAATACTCTTTATGAGTGAATCAAATTTGTTCTTTTGAAAAGAAGGATTGCAATTTCCAGGGCTGTAAAAACTAACGACTGAAATGTATTTATTATTAATTTTAATTTTGATAGCAATATTTTGAATAGAATCATCAAAATATGTATCTAATAATCTAAATTCAATACCATTACGTATAAAAATTGCAACACCATTGTGATCATTACCACAATCATTCCTGACTGTGGTATAACCACGAATGTTGCATTGTATATGTGGTTTTAACCATGTTTTTGAAACTAAAGCTAAATGTATATCATTATTATAAAGAAACTGTTGAAACTGTAGTTTATTACTTAGCAAACTTTGTGCATTCCACTGTGCAATATTTAAAACTTTGTTAATGAATTTTATATAGTAATATTTTTACCCTGAATAGTCTCTTTAATAGCAGAAGTTATACTTTGTGTACAAATGCTTTCATTTTTTGTTTTATTTAACTGAATCAATTTAACAATCGATTCTGTCAGCAAACTCAATGCTGTGCTATTAGACAACATCAAATTTATAATGTCTGTCGAATTTTCCGATTTGTTCAGAGATGGGAAATTAACTTTGTTAAATAAGTCCGAAAAGGGGGTTTTTACAGAATTTTTACTTTCAGCAATTTTTCTTTTCTTGATGGGACATTGACCAGATATGGACAGATGATTACCTTTACAATGAACACAAACAGCATTTTCAGTAGGCACAGAACATTCCTTGAAGGAATGACCCTCTGTGCATACTGAGCATCTTTGAGAGTTTTTACAGAATTTAGCTAAATGACCGAAACGTAGACAGCGGAAGCACTGCTTGACTGGTGGAACATAAGGCAATACTGAGAGCCGCCACATCTTAATATGGACAAAATCTGGTAAAGATGTAGAAGAAGCGAAAGTGATAACAACAGTTTGGGTAGGCTGTAATTCAGATGAGCTACCAACTCTAACTTTTTTCATTATCCTTCTGACACAAACAATTTTTTTTGAACTTGATATTGCCTTAAAAATTTTTTTGTTGGACATGTCTGTTGGTACTGAGGTTATAACTCCGGACAACTCTGTCGTCCCTGCCGGAATCGACGCTTTGATGGATTGTTCTCTCAAAAAAGTGACATTATCCAGAAACGAATTGGCTAGGTTCGGTCGATCAAAAACGACACCAATTTTATACTTATTGATTTTTTTCAGGTACTTTATTCCCTTCACAAATTTGGTGAAGCACCCACTTAGGTACATCATGTCTCGCTGTCCAATCGGTTGATCTTCATTGGTACTTTCGATAAATACAATAAATTCATACCCGGCAGCGGCGTCCTCGGGGTACCTGCGACTGTAGTCGGTAACTCTATACGGGGCATATTTGTCTGCGGGCTTTTCTTCAACACTGCAGGAATCTGCATAATCTGACTCACTGGTGTCTGAAGCCGAGTCCAGAGCAGCATCAGGATTTTCCCCACTAGGATCTGGTTTAGCTTTTTTTCTTTTCTTAGCCATAATTATCCTAAACCTAAGTTAGACAAAAAGGTGCTTTTCAAGTATGAAAAATGCTCTAATTAATATTTACACAAACTAAAAAAAAACTATTAACAGTGATTGTACAAAATAATATGTACAAATTAAAGAAAATTGGAAAATAATTTTCGAGGAATCAAAAAAGGCCGCCTATTCTTTCGAGGTTCCCGCGCTTTCCAACCAAAAACATTGCACCTGCCTCGCGATTTCAAATCTCGAACCGACATTTAAACTTTTTGTGCTGCCCCCGATCAACAGGCAAAGGACCATTCATTACACAGCCATAACTCAGCCGTGACAACATAATTTTAAATTACGAACATTTCAAATCTCCATGTATTTAATTTTTCAACGAACGAAACCACCAACGTAGCGGTATAAATTTCCAGTAACGTATACTTAACTTAACCCGGCTATGCTCGTAAATAAATACTCTGTATTGAATCGTAGGGTAGTCTAGACCGAATGATGGATTTTCGTTCGGCCATCGAAATTATGGAGCTTTGTAATTGGTGTTTAGAACCGTTTAGTCAAGTTTGATAAAGAATGAATTGTTTTTCAAGGGAAACTTTGATAGAGTTTTGTTATTTATGAAGATTGATTTGACGAGCAGTAACGATTTATTTGGCCGTGGGCCAATCCCATGGAATAATTTGATTGATTTAGGTTCGTCAAGTAGGATGGGGTACAGCAAGCCACGTTGAGGTGGCAGTAGATGGTACCTCATCGTTACAAAACATAAGGAAAGCAAGGCGGATTTTCTGCAACAGTTTTATATGACATTAAAACTGGTTTTGCAAGTTATACATCTACGAGTAGGTGTAACTGGCTTAGAGCTGAGGTGGATAGCTCATAAGAGACGAGACAGATTAGCAGGATCGTAAAAGCTGGATATGAATATTAAGATGATAGTCTGAGCGGACTGTCTGGCTTCTGACAAAAAGATTCTTCCATTTCGATATGTTTAGTGCCTGAGGACCATGTTAAGAGGAAAGACAGGAGAGAACAGAGAGTAACCTGAAGTGAGCTTAAAGTAAGTTGTCATTCTTCCTGATGCCAGGCATTGCCACTATTGCAGATCACTTAAATCTCACTTCACCTAAGTTTTCACGATGAGATTTTTGTGATAACTTAGGTGAAGTGAGCTTGAAGTAAGCTGTCATTCCTCCTGATGCTAGGCATTGTCACTATTGCAGATCACTTCAATCTCACTTCACCTAAGTTTTCACGATGAGATTATAACAGAATAAAACAGCAGGAAGGCAGCAGTATTTTATGTTGGACTTTTCACTGACACAATTGTCAAGAATGTCGCAAAGAAGAAAATTTAGAGTAATTTTCTGGAGGAATACACTAGACATGTCAAAAAGCACTTAGCTCCAGAAACTAAGAATACGGTTATAAATAGTTGAAATCGCAGCAACCCTACTGGAGCATCGAATATTAATATTTTCGGCTCGGTGCAGAACGTAACGGGCGAGCGAGGTAGAATGTAAAGCATTTCTTGACCGTTCACGTGTACAGTTAGGAGCAAAAATGTGTTTTCAGTTAAGCTTGGGCTTTTTTAAGCAAAATGACGTGTGTCATGAAAATCCGTAATTTTCACCTGGTTTTTTGACCTAACGGTAAATCAAAATGGCGGTTGTCATGAAATCAGTAATTTTTACCGCTGTGAGCTACATAGCCGTCATTATTTGATGGCGCCGCTTTCTTAAGAAACCAAGTTTTTGTAAAATTCATCGATGATTTTCGACTAATCTTAAACATAATCTTATAAATGATATTATGAGGCGCTCACATACCTACCTAGTTTAGGCCTTGTAGACTCATAGATGCTTCAAATTGTTGACCACTTTCTATTTTGTTAAATACCCGATACCTGTTGATAGCTCTACTCTTTCTTTCCATCAGCGTTATTTGAAAACATTGTAAAAACTTATAAAAGACTAGTACGTGGTTTCTTGCTGACTCTGCTCCATAGGAAACGACCAATAGGAACCGTGTACCTAGCTTTTGAGAAATAAAATATTTAGAATTTTAATTGTATTATATCTTATTCAATTAAATTTATTCACAAACAATTTACTTTGTGCTTGAAATCGTTCTTCAGATTAAAAAAATCAGCAACGGAACTGGAGCTCTAGGAGAAATTCTCTTTTGAATTTTGCTAAGTGTATCCATATTTTTGCCCTTGACTGTACACTCTGCTGATGTCCAGTATTGGATTCTAGGGACTATTTATGTGATAGGTATTGATCGGATTCATTGTACAGTTTTATGTGAATGCTCGTTTTATTTCTATTTGGAACGTGTGTACGTGTATCATCAGCGTTTTCATGTTTTCTTTCTTGGGATAGGCTGGCTATATGTATAGCTACGATACTATACAAGGCGTTTTTTTTTTTGATATCCCATAACTCTAGGGTATGAATGAGGCCATATCAAAGAATCAACTGGCATATGAATTTAAATTATCATTTTTTTTTGTTTTCATTTTCATACAAAATAATTCTACAAAGTCACAATTATTAATGTAAAGCAGCCTTACCTGAAATATGACAATGTCGCATGTTCTTAGCTTTAAATATGAATGATTGGTTTGAAATTCGTATTTATCAATGAAATTTAAATATGTACATGATATCTTCGAAATTATGCATTTTTGGACCACATATTCTAGGACTTTTTGTATTATAGACTATAACCCTAGAGTTATATGGGATATAAAAAAACACGTTGTATACATGTAGCTGTTTACTAACTAAGACGTCTTGTTACGAGTGATGAATGGCAGAGCTAAGGAGAATGAGAATTAATCCTTCGATAACAATTATGTACTTAGATAATTTCCAAAGGGGCTAGTGGCTAAGTAATAACAGCCGCACGGGGCGCTCGATCAGGTTCCGATCAGGTTATTCGATCAGCTACGCTTACCACGGTCAATCCGTGATGGGTGACCACCTTTAGATACCGAGACCCCTCCGTGCCTCGGAAAGCACGTAGATCTTTGACAGTCGTTACGGGTCGTCAGAATTACGAAAGTCTGCCAACCAGTCTTACCAAGGGGTATCGTATTACCAAGTAACTGGATTGTGGAGGTCAGATAGGTAGTCGCTCCATGTAAAATACTGGTGTTCAGCTGCATCCGGTGAGACTGGAAGCCGAACCCAACACAGTTGGGAAAAGGCAGGCAGATTGCTATTCTATTGAATTGTCCAAAGCTTGGATAACCTAGGAAAGCGGTTACGTCATATTATAACAGCCGTCATTAAAATCATTTGCAAAAGTATTTGACATTATGGTGTCAAAATCGCTCTGTATTTGGATAGCCGTTAACTGCATATGAAAGTATATACGCAACTCATTTTTTAAAATTTTTGTCTGTCTGTCTTATTGTTCCGGCTAATTACCAAAACGGCTGGACCGATTTTGACTGGACTTTCACCGGTAACATAATTAGGCTACTTTTTCTCCCGGTAGCACGTTTCCGTGGGATAACTTTCGATATCCATGCGGGCGAAGCCGCCGGCAGAAGCTAGTAACAAATAATATTGCAAAGTGGAAGAGGCTTACGGAACCTTCAGGCAAATTTAATCAAATTTCAGGGCATTTTCAGTTCCAGTTGTTTCTACTTAACCCTAGAAATACTAAACCTGCTTTTAACATAAACATTACGATTACGTATTACCTATTGCGTCTGTTATAAACTAGACTATAACGCGGAATCACCGAGCTAGCGGGACAGCTATCCTGGCTCGTATCTCACCGATTTATGACTGCGTTCATCTGTGTTATTAGGTATTTCTGTTTATTACGTATTTCGTTCGTTATTGTGTTGCGGTATCGTGTTACGTAGCAAAATCAAGGAACTGCTGTATAATTTCCCTCTAAGAAAGCTCTTGCAAGAAGCTTTCCGTTAATAGTAACATGCGATTGCATCCTTTTCAGCATACTAATAATTATAATTTATAGTTTTACGCAATACCTAATGCTAACACTAAAAAGCATAGATAATAATAATTTACGCACGAATTTACATCAAGCTATACATAACCGGTATAAGATGACTTCTGATTGTACGAAAAACGAGAATGAAAATGGGAGGGGAAATGTATAGTTTAATGTGTTGCCGTGTGTTCTACTTAAAACAACCGGTCAAGAGCGAGTCGGATGCGCGCACTGAGGGTTCCGTACCATCATGTTTTTAATTTTTTTATATTCGTCAGAGAATTTTAACACTATGCACTGCGGTGTAGAATATTGCAGTTTTATATCAGCGCCATCTCTTGACCGACAGTGGAACTAATGTAACTTTTGTGATGATTTCTGAAAAAGTGTGCTAATTAGACTTCGTTTCGTTTTTCCTGTAATCTTTACATAAACTTCTATCGCATAGAATAATTTAAAAATTTTCTCTTTGTAAACTTCGGAGATAAGGGGTACGGCATTTTTTCGGCCTAAAAAAAAAGAAAAAATGTTTGAGAATGTGTAAACTGTGCTCTTTCATATGATACCCCATATATGCTAGTAGCCCCACTTCGAATTTTTCAGACCCCCTTTCAGTCACTGTTGCAAAAAATATACATATAGGTATTTTTATTTCTTTCTTATTTGCAAGATAGTTGGACAAATGTTATCTAAAACTACCTGTTCCAAATACAGGCATGTTGTTATGATATGGGTGCGGTTAGTTACGTTATAAAGTAAAAAACACTCTTACCGATTTGGAATGCATCAAAAGAGCCTTCACAATGATACTTAAGTACGTCCGGCGTACGCTGAGCATTCAGTCCCGCATTGTATACTACGAGTATGTCGAATGTGCCGAACCAAAGAAAAATACTCAATTTATATAATTTCTTAAGCTGTTGCCCGTACTTCGTCTGAGATCCCGGATGAAAATTAGCCTTTATCCTTTTCCAGCCGGTCGATTCTGTAAAAATTTCACCGTGAAAACGTAAGTGAAGTGAGTTTGTTTCTGCTAGGAATTGACACTATTGACAGCTCACTCCACGCTCACTTCACACTTCACCTATGTTTTCACGGTGAGATTTTTACAGAATAGCACCGCAGGTCATGGTTTACACGTGTGCTAAATTGTATTGAAATATGTTCTGCCGTTTTAGCGTGAAAGCGTAACAAAAAATATACTAAAACATATATTTTTTCTTCTCTTTATAATATCTATTACTTAAGATACTATAGCTTATTAATTATTGATCCACTGCAGGACAAAGGCATCTTCTCATACAGAGAAGACACGAACATTGATCAACACGCTTGCTGAAGACGGGTTGGCGATTTCAAGCTATCAGAGGGGCAATTCTAGTAAAGTTTTAAGAACGTCACAGTCTGATCTCAGTCTCAATCTGTCAAAAATACAATAATAATAATATAATAATAAGTTTTTGACATTGATTGTTGCTGAGATGAGATTGGGACTAGATTTTGAACGTTTTTAATTATAGAAATTGACCTTATGGTATCCGCACGACGTTTTTAGTTCACCGATGTCGGTAATATCCAAGATAAACTCAGAAAGTATATGAATTGAAAAAGTCTCATTGGTACTTGCCCGGATTTGAACACAACAACCTCGTGTATGAGCAACGAAGCCTTAAACACTTGGAAACATTATAAAAATATTAACATTATTAAAATATTAATAATGTGGCCAAATGGTTAAAACCTCGACGAAGATATAGATATTCTAAGTAATACAAGCTTGCACAGTTAGGTTTCGGGGAGGCCCCGTTACTGTCTCCTCAGAGTTGTGTCCTAACAGGCGTTGCACAGAGGGGGCTCCGGATTGGTATTTTGAGAGGTAACGGTGCTTCTTCCATGTGCAGATGGTGACCACCGGCATGGTTTTAGTAAGGTAAAAATCCAACACTGCCTGGTCTTATCTCCAAAGCCTGGGCGCCTTTTGAAGGGTAGATAATCCTATCCTAATATCCATCTATTAATATAATTATTCTACATACATACTTCTTTGAGAGAATCTTTTTATTATTTGACATTATATACAGACAATTCTAATTTTTCACCTCTTTATTAGTGGTTGTAATGGCAATTATATCGCTTGGTTTTAGTAGGTTTTTACATTTTATTTATCCTTTTGATAGATTCTTATTTTGTAAATGTGAGGACTTTGTAGGCCTTGTAGACTTTAGATCTGTAGACCATTTTTTATTTTATCAAGTACCTGGTACTTGTTGACAGGCCTACGCTGTCCTCCCATACCTACTGTAATTGGAAAACATTGTAAAAGCCAATTATTTTTAAAAATAGTAACCGTAAAGTTTCTTGCCGGCTCTTTTACATAGGAATCGACTTGTTGGAACCGTGCACCTAGCTTCTGACGTTTCACAAGTGCCCCTGTAGGTTTATGTGGTCTAAAATATTTTAATTTTGATCTATACTAATAATAATGCTGAAGAATTTGTTCGAACGCACTAATATCTGGAACAACCAGTCGGATAAAAAAAAAATTGCTTTTGAGAAATATCACTCTAGGACCCTGAGCTGAGAAAAACGAATAAAAAGTCAGAAAAAACGCTAAGAGAAAACGAAGTAATATCGCGGGCAGGCGATGCGATGCGACGCGACGGTGGGTCAGAGAACCAAAAAATTTCACACGGACGAAGTCGCGGGCAGAAGCTAGTACTACGATAATACTGTCTAAAGCCTAGCCCATTAAATAAATAGTGCATTGAATCCCAAGCTAAAAGCAATGGCCGCTAAAGACTAGGTATTACCATAATAAAATAATGTATTTGTGTAAAATACCGAGGTGTGTCGTATAAGCGATTCAAAACTGTTCTAACATGCAAGTACCTACGTGGGTGTTACCAGTGCAATATAGGCATAAAGTATTGGCTTGAAATGAAATGAAAGGAGAGGTCAAAAGTGGTACAATATTCCGAAGATTTTTAAACGCTAATGTGTTGTACCTTGTTAGAAAGCTTATTTATTAAGCTACTCGATTATAGTTAGATATTGTTTTTTCAGGCGCCCGTTTTTGTAAAAAACTGAAAAATGTGTCAGTACAAACAAAACGCACATAGCCTTTATTTATTCATTTCTATGCAATGTAATTATTTTAAATGTGGCTAAAGTTTCCGTTTCTATTAAATACTTTGAGATTTTATTATAATTTTAGCTGCAGCTCCATGAAATTGAAACAAAAAATATTGATTATCATGATAATGCAATATCAAAACGTATCAGAAAATGTGAAATCTGTAAATGTCAGAATAACGTCGAAATGAAAAAAAGTAAAGAACACCCAACCACTGGCTGGCTACTGGGCCTACTGGCTATTATAATTATTGTACTCTGTGACTGGCTGGTACCAGGTACAAGTCCAGAAATGTACTGATGTACTTAATTATAAAGTACAAGTATGTACATAGCTACTCATTTCTATGATAATTTCTCTATTTTAAAATAAAAACTCAATGAAGAGGTGTAGAAAGTCCATAATCTATAGTGTAGTACGGTTCACTGTGGTAGAAGACTCATGATATGACTTGCCAGCTCCTAAGCATCGCAAACCCAAGCAGCTAGTAGCCTTTTTATAGGACCTAATTACGAAATTACGAACAACGGACTACGACGATGTCGGTATTCGGTAAGCCGTCTGAGTCTGACATTCTTGACATTGTCATTGTCACGTCATTTGCCACAGAGCTGCCAACCCTAAAATAAAAATAATTCTTGTAGTTAGTGTTGCAAGCATTTTATTTTTCAACACTTGTTTTAAAAAAAACGGGGGGCTGTAAAAAAAAATTAAAAGCCCAAAAACATAAAAATAATTACCCTCTTTCAGCCTATATAGCTTAGAAGGCTGTTTAAATTTTCAATTATTTTTATACCAAGCCCCATACATTTATTGAACGTCTCCTTTATTTGCCAGAATATAGGTGCTTACATGATATGGTAAAATAATTTTACTTCCACTATATTCGACTTATCAGTCGTGCAAATGTTTCTAGTACATGCATAATAATATCATTTAATGACATTAGTCATACACAATATACACATCATTGTCATACATAATAGAATTTATAACGAACCTAGAGGTTGAGATATTCTTGGATTGAACCGTACAACGTTGCCGAGTATACTATTTTTACATTTTTACACTTGACATTGGCTAAATTGTGGTGGTTTTTCCGCAAAAGCCATTAAACGAAGAGAAGAAGAAGAAGAATTTATAACATATTTGCTCGTAAAGGGCCTCTTATTTCACCAAATTCAATATCGTAATGTATCTCATTACGCACTTGTGCGATAATGTAATGTAAATCGCACGGTTTATAAAGATTCTCCGTCAAAACGAACGGTACTTTTTTTAAATCTTAGCAAAGAGTTTTTATTTCAGAAAAGTAGTCAACATTTTATGAATAATTTTTTAATTTTTTAATAATTATTAACTTTGGGAGATAAAATATAATAAATAAACATTTAATTCTTTAATTTAATTAATTTTGACAATAAATTACAACCATTAATATCTGTAACAAAAACAAAAATATTAATTTACTTTATTAATAATACTGGCTGTTTTGTGCCTATGCCTGAAAAAAAAAGCGCGAACGCGCGCATCGCTTATCTGTTAAGAAGTAAAAATTATTCCGGGCGCTTTTTCTTTTCGCTGTACTTTTTTTATTTGAAAATGTCGTCAAGTAATGATGAATTTATTAATTCCACACCGCCAGAAGTCTCTGAGGCAGCGAAAAAGGCTACTCTAAGCCTCTTGCCCGAAAAATCGAGCGATAGATACTTACAAGTGTATCAAAATTTCATCATATGGAAAACAAGCAAATATGCAAGTTCAGTCCGAGTTTTATTTATTTCCTCGCAAATATGTTATAAAACGTCGTATGACATACGTGCGCTTTGAAAATTACAGCCTCTGCTTTCTTTTAGCCCTCGCCTACGGCTCGGGCAAGCAATATCGCCTCGGCTGTAATTTTCAACTTACCGCACTTATATCATAATGTACTATTACAGTCTTGCTTCGATTAATATTAGTTAGGAACATTA
Source organism: Luperina nickerlii (assembly GCA_963855955.1). Lineage (NCBI taxonomy): Eukaryota > Metazoa > Arthropoda > Insecta > Lepidoptera > Noctuidae > Luperina > Luperina nickerlii. The sequence goes on from OY979669.1 coordinate 21,229,839, forward strand.
ATTACATTATAAAAATAATTATTAAAATAAGTAGTTAGTAAATTAGCTATTTTTAGGAATAAAATTATATTTCATGGTTACGACAATTCATCAATGATTAATTTATAAATAATGTCAATTTAAATTTAAATAAGTCTTCATTAATTTATTTACATCATGTCTGTTTAAAATTTAAATAATCATCTATTGAATAAAAACATCTGTCACAAAGCCAATTGGTTAAAGTTCTATTAAATTCTAAGTTATTAATTTTTCTTATTTTTTCCGGTAGTTTATTATAAATTTTCACCGCCATGGCTTAGCAGCTTCTGTCACATAACTTTAATCTGCTTCGGGGTACTACCAGAGGTTTTTGTACTATTTTCCTTTTAAACATGGTAATACTGCGTCAACCGAACAGTTGTTGGTTAAGGGGGAAGCGACATGACTATTTCATGAAATATCAATGAATAGGACTATATGAATTTAGGGGGTTGTATTCATTATTTTTATGATTATAATTCTGTTATAGAGGTATGAGGAACAGGGTGTAAAGTTCACTCATTCTCCATAGAAAAGCGAGGATCCTCCGACCAGACGGGTGTCGTGTCTGGCGAGCAACTGCCGGATGATTCATGTCGGGCCGTTGTATCTATGCTAGTTGCGCGGAAACTCTGTTTGCGAGATGCAGGATTTGCGTGACGTCAGTATGACGCGTTGTTTGCATGTGGCGTTGTAGATACCGCTACACTGTAAATACATACTTGTTACACTCGAGCATATTTTAATCAACATGAGATTGTTATTTAATGCGTATGATAATGCCCATAATTTTCGAGTGGGTTGCGTTTCTAGTGTCTATTCACACAATAATCAATGATGTAGGTAATATATGGTTAAGCCGGTTGAATTCCGTAATTACAGACACAATTAAAAAGCCATTATGTCTTGCGTGGATCCACGGTTGAAGGGTAATGCTCACATAATAACGAAAGCAAGGCAATAATACTAGACAAACACTGAGATTGTATTGTATTGCTGAAACTTGAAACCATTAAGATCTATCCACACGGTACCAGAGACGTCCCCGGGATGTGGAAGGACTGCTCCGACAGGGGTTCAAAAAAATATCGGTGTGTACATTTTATATGAACTCAATCACACACCATGGGTTCGGTCCTCGGAGTCTACTCTCTAAGTTCGTCAACGAATATACGAATCCGTCCGAAAGTAGGTGATCTGTCAAAACTGGGGTCAAATTCAATTTTTCGGACGGTATTACATCGCGAGTAGAAACAATTATCAAATTGTGTTGTCATTTATTCTAAGCTCGGGCTCCGAACTAATAATTTCATTTCATTTATTTATAAAACAATTTACATTGTGTTGAATATATACACATGCAATTTACATACAAATACAAAGAACTATGAATTATTAATTAACATTCCAAGTGAAATTCAAATAGGGGAAGTACGTTCAAAATGACATATACGGACAAAATGACACACCGGGCTTTTTTATAAATTGGTGGGCTACAATGCTGTAGTTTTCATAACATCACGTGAAGAAGGCCAAGTCGGCCGGCATACCTGTCAAGTTTTTAGCGCCATTGACTCAGTTACGCCGGTGTAACTGGTACGAATGCGTTGTTATAAGAAAAAAAAATCGAGATAAATATCTCGTGTTTACAGAAATTATTACTTAGTTATTGTATTGAATACATGTGGGGCAAAATGACATACTTACATTTCGAGCAAAACGACATATCGATGATGGCTCAGACTACGATAATGATCCGAAAAAGCAGTCAGAAAAACGAAGAAGACAGGTACAGAAGACTCATTACGATGAGACCTCAGATGTAGAAGATTTTCCAGCTGCGTAGAACGATCCACGATGATGGTTGCGCATGCAAATACTGTAACGACCTCTTTTCCCGTTCCAAGCCTGGCTACGGTGCGACATAGCTCTGTTTTTTTTAAACGTTGCCTCACACAAGGAATTTCTCCTGTATTGTGGGTGCATTTACGAAAATTTAAACTCACATACACAAACAGCCAGACCCGGAACAACTATTTGTTCTCTTTGCTCTCTTTGGGCTCATACAAGTCATACATCATGTGCTGATGTACCCAAGAAGACTAAAATCTTCGTCCGTAAAATATGCACTTCATTATTTTCGTGTTAAATATGTATGACATTTTGTCCGTACTATACGGACAAAATTACTTTCCTTAGAGGTTGTGATTAATTCTAATTATATTTTTTATATAGTTCCTATTCAGTTACAAGTTTACGTTAGTTAAAACTAATGAACCAAATAATTATGAATATTAACACTAAAAACTGAAAGTAACTATGTATGTTAATTAAAAATATATGACTAAAAAACAAAACCGTATGTCATTTTGGACGTACTTCCCCTATGGTGCCAAACAGTTTTAAATATAATGTCAATCTTATGTTCGTATAGCTGGGGGTCCCTAAGCACGAAATCCGTAGTTTCGGCCAAAGTTTAGGCGTTACCTATCCCGTATCACCTACGAACATAAGATTAGTTTGGAGCCCGAACAGAATTAAAGACAAAACGATATATACAAATAATATAATAATAGTTTCTGTTACCGCCCGAAAAATTGAATTTGACACTAGTTTTGACAGATCAACTACTTTCGGACGGACTCGTATATTCGCTGACCGACTTAGTGCTTGGACAGACTGCAAACGCGGGCACGGGCGTACGCAATTAAAAGAACTTAATTTGAGCGTCCATAGTGGGCACGCGGGCGCGGTCAGCGGCGCGGGCTGCTTGGTGTGGGGAGCGCGTGGGAAACTTTGATCTGATCTTTACAGTATAAATTCCCCTTCACAATCTAACATAATACTAAACACCTCACAATCCGATACAAAACAACCCTTCCACCAATACAAACTCACCAAAACGAGTCCTTCAGATATAAACACTACAATAGATCCATTACCGCATCTAAAAGGCCTCAACAACGGCTGACCGCCACAAAATCGGCAATAGTTTATGTTAAACGTGTCTCGTCGCTGCCCAGGTGACAACTGTGACGGGTGGTACACGGAAAACATTTTAACCCGCTGCCCGGAGTTGTGCGGTCGCATCGACCCGTCGGGCAAATTACGGAGAAAGAGTGAGTGCCAATTGGTAGTTTGAACGTTTGTGGCGGGTGGATGTTATGATTTTTGTGTTTGCGTTTTATTGTTGTTTAGGTCTATTCTTGTTTAGTAAATTATAAACTAAAGTATTTGGAAATATATGCGAGTTAACACTTGAACAACAAGAAAAAGAACATCGTCTTGTTTATTTCTGTTTTGTGTTCGTGATTATTTTACTTCCTACTAATATTATAAACGCGAAAGTTTGTGAGGATAGATGGATGGATGGATGGATGTTTGTTACTCTTTCACGCAAAAACTACTGAACAGATTTGGATGAAATTTGGCACACAGAAAGTTTATAACCAGGATTAACACATAGGTTTCTTTTTATCCCGATACTTCCACGGGATCGACACTTATGCGAGTGAAACCGCAGGGCGGGCACTGCTAGTAGGTCCTATTTTTCTTTATTATTAGAGTTAATTTATTATCTTTTTGTATGCACGTTTTTCTGTGACAAATAATTCTTTCTTTTTTTTCTTTCTTGTTTCCATATAGTCAAATTGCAGGTTTTGAGTTAGGTAAAGGCTCGTACACACAGGCGCGACGCGACACGCGACACAAAGGCACCGCAAGTCGCGCAACGAGCGGTGCCTTTGTGTCGCGTGTCGCGTCGCGCCTGTGTGTACGAGCCTTAACGCTTTACAGTACAAAAAATAATTTATCTATACTAATATTATAAAGCTGAAGAGTTTGTTTGTTTGGTTGAATGCGCTAATCTCTGGAGCTACCAGTCGGATTTGAAAAAATCTTTTTGCATTTGATAGCCCAATTCTTGAGGAAGGCTATAGGCTATTTAACATCACGCTATGACATATAGGAGCCGAACAAAAAGAAAAAAGTCAGAAAGAACGCTAAGCAAAAACGAAGTAATAGCGCGGCAGGCGATGCGATGCGACGGGGTGGGTCGGAGGAACAAGAAATTTCACGCGGACGAAGTCGCGGGCAGAAGCTAGTCATTTTATAAAATTGCGTAGGTACAAGGCTGCAGTAACAACCTGTAACCTTGAGCTGGTCTTGCATAGTTACCAAGTTTCAATAATAGTACATTATGATATAAGTGCGGTAAGTTGAAAATTACAGCCGAGGCGATATTGCTTGCCCGAGCCGTAGGCGAGGGCTAAAAGAAAGCAGAGGCTGTAATTTTCAAAGCGCACGTATGTCATACGACGTTTTATAACATATTTGCGAGGAAATAAATAAAACTCGGACTGAACTTGCATATTTGCTTGTTTTCCATATGATGAAATTTTGATACACTTGTAAGTATCTATCGCTCGATTTTTCGGGCAAGAGGCTTAGAGTAGCCTTTTTCGCTGCCTCTGAGACTTCTGGCGGTGTGGAATTAATAAATTCATCATTACTTGACGACATTTTCAAATAAAAAACAGTACAGCGAAAAGAAAAAGCGCGCGGAATAATTTTTACTTCTTAACAGATAAGCGATGCGCGCGCGTTCGCGCTTTTTTTTTTAGGCATAGGCACAAAACAGCCAGTATTATTAATAAAGTAAATTAATATTTTTGTTTTTGTTGCAGATATTAATGGTTGTAATTTATTGTCAAAATTAATTAAATTAAAGAATTAAATGTTTATTTATTATATTTTATCTCCCAAAGTTAATTTTATTCATAAAATGTTGACATCTTTTCTGAAATAAAAACTCTTTGCTAAGATTTAAAAAAGTACCGTTCGTTTAGACGGAGCATCTTGATAAACCGTGCGATTTACTTTACATTACCGCACAAGTGCGTAATGAGATACATTACGATATTAAAATTGGTGAAATAAGAGACCCTTTACGAGCAAATATGTTATAAAATAATTTGCCAGTTTAAACTGGTTTTGTTACCAGTAACGTTTGGCCTACCGTACCAGTATCGACTGACGTTAATGGTAAATTCTTAAGGGGATTACAGGACCCAAACGCAAAAAACGCAAGTTTTAGAAGCAATAAAAGTATATGATCGACAACAGTAAACAAAATTAGAATAATGTATGATATTCTTCAGGATATAATTCTAGGCAGATAGTGTGTTGAAAATATAATACAACTAATTTGATACGATAGAAAAAAATCATGAAGATACTTCTAAAAACTTTATTTTTACAATAAAAATCATATGATGTCAGATTATTCCAAAAGCCATATAAAGAACTGGTGTTTTAATTTTTAAGTCCAGACAATAGATTTTTTGTAAATAGATAATTGCTTCATATTTTGCAATAAATTACCAGTGTTGTGTCATCGCGCTTCTCTTTCTTTTCTATGCAGTCCGAAAGTGACAGCGCTTTAGGTCATTTATGCCCCTTTCCACAAAAACAAAGGATTAAAAAGTCAGATTCCATTTACACAGGGTCCCAAATGTCATTCCATTGGGTCACATTTCACGTTACTCAAGTCCCAAGCAGACTGTAAAATATGCATAATTTTCTAATAATAAATCTGTATGAGAGTTTGTATTTACAATTTTGAAAATACAGCGGATTATAATGTTTATGCTGAATTTGTGTAAACAAGGAGCGCTCAGAATAAGGGATGAATATAATTGTTGGTCAAGGGTTGAATACAATTATTTTGTCAACAGTTGAGTATAGCAATTAATTTGGGTATACTCAACCGTTTTGATATTGCAAGCTAAAAATAAGACCGCTCAAGGAAGCGTCAATCTTATTTATCATTCTATCTGGCTTCACATTTTATGAAGTGTATTGACTCAATGTTTCTCGTTCTCTAAATATTTGTTAGCGCTTTTCTCTATACTATAAATATTTACTGCATCTTACAGTCCCTTTCACCTCGTTAAGAAAAACAAGCAACCAAACCTAAATTCACTGTCAAAAACACTCCCAAACCGAAAATCCGAACCATCTTGTAAACACAAACGAAATAGTTTTAAAATAAATAGCAGCGAACACCAAATACGAATGTCTGTCTGTTCACTTAAAACCACACGTTGACGTAAACGAATGCACTCGGGAACTCGGATAACTCGGATACAAATCACTTGACGACCCCGAATTAACCGCGAGACACCGACTGTTTATTTAGTCTGACTTCGATTCGGATCAGCTCCTTGAGAGGCTTTGAAGACAGCGATACAGGATTGGTTTGAGGAAGCGATTTTGGCGAAGGAAAAATATAGAGTAGAAACAATGATCTGAGCGAAATGGATTAATAAGTAGGTACAGTGTTTGAAGAATTGTAAAATACGCATTAAAGAACAAGAGCTTCCCAGTAACTGCAACGAGAATGCAAGAAAATAGACATCATTGTTTCACAAAAGGACTTAAAAAAATCCATTATATGTAGTATAAAAAGAACCAAGTTCTTAATAATTAATTACAAACTAGCCTATAACACTAATAAGCAATTTTAATTCAACAATTATTTTTACGTAATAATTATTTTAAAACTTAGAAACTGTTGATTGTACTTTACATGCGTCCGTTCCACCTTCTTAAGCGGGTTGCTGACCAAGAGGTAAGCTGAGATTATTTTTCATACTTCTGTTCATAGTTTGCGGTCTGTACACAAGTATGAAAAACTACATCAGCTTTACGAGCTAAGCTAGACTAACTTAGCTTAGCTCTGGTCTGCAACCCGCTTTAGAGTCTGATATGCACACTTTGTTCATGTATACTATGTGTTGTGAATTCCGTAGACTTCTTCGATGCTCAAAAAGCCGGAGCTGATGATGATATTGAATTACTTCTTATGTAAATATTTAATTTGGATGACGATGATAAAGCGAAAAAAAACAACAAAATATTTATTTCATTTAAACCAATTACAGACACTTTTGAATTGTCAAGGGGTCGGTCAGAAGATGAAGCTAGTTGCCCATTCCAAAGCGTAGGTACCTATGGAGAAGAACGGGCAAGAAACTCCATGGACACACTTTTAAATCAAAATAATATGGTTACAAAGTCTTGTTTACATCATTCATGTTAAAAATTATGCATGTGAGAACGATGCAGCACGTTAAAAGCGTCCGTAATGAAAGGTCAAAAAAAAAACAATTAAAATAAGCAATGACAGCAAAGAGATGACCAGTGCCTACTGGCAGCGCCCGTTTACGAACATGACGCATGCAGTAGGAGTTCCTGGTTTATTACAGAAGCATGCGACATCTAGCGGAACTAATAACGGTCGATACCTTTCAAAGCTCCATGGTCCATAATGTTAAAACCAGTAATCAAGAGCATGCCTAGATAATGTTTTATAAAAAGAGGCATACAGTAGAGGTCCGAGCAAGAGGAACTGGTTTTATACTTGTTGGTTTCTTTGTTACGTTAATTTTAGAGTTACTAGTGAATGACCATGGAATGAGGATAGATTTTTACATCAAGCTACAACAAACAAGTGATTCTTGAAAAATATCGCAGCATTTGCCATTTGTCTATCCCAGAAACTATTTTTAATAAATCGGATGTTAAATCCCATGTAAGGTAAGCAAGCTGTAATTACATGGTTTGCTGGAAGGGATCGCAGAAAGCGTTAAGGCCGCCCATTGTACGTCTTGTAGTGTTAGATGTATTTTTGATATGTATGTTCTGGTGTACAATAATGTATACTTACCTATATAAATAAATAACTGCCAACATGAAATTTTACTGAGTTTAAACAGATCAGAGGCTTTCATAGATTTAAGAAACTAAGGGCGTAAAACTGATTATCGAGCCTGTTGCTAATCTATTAAGCATAATCTCTCAGTCCGATAAACGAAACCGACGACAAGAGACACTTCTGTCGTTTTGCTAACAACAAAAGCTAAGTATGCAACAGTATCTAAATCTAAGCGACCATAAATCGGTGTGGTTCTATCCTCAAAAGACTATTTTAAACAGCAATCTACATGGTCTTCACATGATCTGACCAACATTATGTCTGGACTTGAAAATAAACTGTGACCTCTGGGTTTTATCGGCCTTTCTTCCATAGTACAGTCAGATATGAAACGCCGACACATTTTGTGTAAAAATGTTTGTACAACCCTACTTACAAAACTAAAAATAATTTTTCAAATAGCTTAGCTTTAGTTAAAAGGAACACGATTCACTTGCATTAAGTTACTGATGTCCTGCAGAACATAAACACAATAACTAAAACAGTGGACAAAATGAACACAAGCACTACAACAACGTGTAGTGGTAAGATAAAGATTGACAGCAGCATCTGCGATGAAGCAATTTGCCTGACAAGCGCAGTGATTAGAGAACGAGTTTATGACCCCTGGATTGTTATAACGATCTATGTTGAAGGGGCAACGTTCGCGAGTGATCTTGAAACAGATACTTAAACTTTTTATAAGTATCTTGTAGACCAGTTCTAAGTAGCGTGTTGACAGTTAACGCCGCTACTGTGCATACATAATTTTTTGTTGTTGAGGATAATAATCTAGATTTTGCTCCAACAAGACACGGTAAGTAATTTATTTTAACACTAGCTAGTCTCACCTGAAGGCCAATTACCGTAATTAAAATGGTTCAAAATCTAGACGCAATCAATCAATCTCATCACAGCGACAACCAATGTCAAAAACTTGCCAAAAATTTAGGGAAATTAGAGATATTTTTGATAGATTGAGACCGATAACTGTTCTTAAAATTATGGGACTGAGTTGTAGTTTTATTAATTTGAGGGATTATGAATTCTAGGAAAAATTCACTTGAAAAAGACGTTATCTTAGGTTTCACAAAAAAAGACAACGACAAGAAATAGTTTGGTATTTTAACCATGACAAACTGTTAGGCAGACACGCGTTAGCAATTTTTATCATACCCTTTTCTTCTATTTTCATTTGACAATGCGTATCGGCTGCATGTCACATCCCACACCGCTGTCTGTGAAGCCACATACTAACAAATATAGACTTCCGTAAATACAAACTATAAACACGTGTAAACGAATCCAAACGCTCTAAGCTTCACGCCCATTAACAATAATCCTTTTTATTTCCCTGTGAAAATATCCTGTCTGAGCCAAAATGACCCCACCGCCATCATTTTAGGGTTGATATTTGTCTGACCAATAATGACTGCAAGATGTGTGGTGTCGTTTATAAAGATTTCAAGTTGGTTACTCTGTGTGTATTAAAAATAATATTGCTATTATTCAAGTCATAATCTTAAGAGACAAAAAACTAAGTATGGGAAGTATTTAAGGGCTTGCTATAATGTGCTTATTTTTGTGGATTTTAAGCGTTGTTTTTCCTTGGGGTTTTAGCAGTGGGATATTCATAAACATTCTTAATGACTTTGTTTTCTGAGGTAATTATAACAGTAACTAGATGCGCCCTACGGTTTCACCCGCATAAGTATCGATTCCTTGGGAATATCGGGATAAAAAGTATCCTGTGTTTTAATCCTGGCTATAAACTATCTGTGTGCCAAATTTTATTCAAATCGGTTCATCAGTTTGTGCGTGAAGATGTAACAAACACACTCACAAACCTTCGCCTTTATAATATTAGTGTGATGATTTCACCTATATGGATATTATGTTCAGACAAAGATGTGATCTTTTAAAACAGTTTGTAGCGGTATCTACAACGCCACATGCAAACAACGCGTCATACTAACGTCACGCAAATCCTGCATCGCGCAAGCAGAGTTTACCGCGCAACTAGCATAGATACAACGGCCCGACATGAATCAACGGGCAGTTGCCCGCCAGACACAACACCCGTCTGGTCGGAGGATCCTCCCTTTTCTATGGAGGTTGAGTGAACTTTACACCCTGTTCCTCATACCTCTATAAGTTAGTACTACACACACACACTGCCTTGTTGGTTTAGTGGTCGCAAGCGCCACTGCTGAGCACAAGGTCAAGGTCTTGGGTTTGATCCCAGGTAGGGCAAAATGTTATTGGGCTTTTCCATCAGGAACTTAGCAGTCCGGAATCTGGATTTGTGCCCGGATGATGGTAATGGGATCGCCCCCTGTTACATGAGATTTAAGGTGCCACTAGTCGATATTTTTTATTCATACATATTCCGGGAGAGTGTTACTCCACTGTTTGACATTGTGCATCCAAAGTTAAACATGATATCGTTTTGTCTTATTATTAATTTTGTCTTTACGGAAACAGAATAGTAAAATAAACAGCCATTAAAAAGTTATGAGCTAACAAATATTAGATTTTCTTGCTATTTTCAACGTAATTTTGGGTGTAAATAAGTAATAATATATATATAATATATAAATAATCTTTAAAAAAAGTCAAGTCAGTTTGGAACAATGTTTCTGTACGCGACAACTAGACCTGTGCGTGTAGACTAGCGTCTAACTGCTCATCACAGCTACTATTTCTGTTGGACACGAAGCCAGGTGAAACAGCGTGCTTTTTGGCCATATGACCACCAGTGAGTTCGAGCTCGCGACTAGTTCCACCTTAAATATATTAACTAGCGAAATGTGATTGTACTATCTACACCTGTCTGTCTGTGTGTCTAACCCTTAGTGGATTACAGGCAATTTTATGTGATAGTATTGAACACAAATTTACAAAAACAAATAATTGTTTTGGCAAAGTTATAGCTAGGAAAATCTCGAAGAAAATAGATGGAGTAAGTATCTACTTTTCACCCAAGGTCCCGAGCACAGTTCATACTTTTTCTTTAACTTTAAACTAAGAAGTCTACTTCTACAGGGTCAAATTAAATTAGCTAGTAAAACTCCACAGACTATGGGTATCGATTTCTGAACACGATTTTTTGAAGTGAAAACTTCTTTAGCGGCGCTGTGTACTTTTTTTGGAATGGGTAAAAACTTCTAAATTCGCGTCAGGTCACGTGACCCTGATCGAAAATTCGTAAGACGTAAAACGTCAGACGTAAAACGTAAGACGCGCGTTGTTGAGGACAGCGCCATCTATGCACATCGGGAAGAACTACGAGGGCCTCGCGTACTAACGTCAGACGTAAAACGTAAGACGCGCGTTGTTGAGGACAGCGCCATCTATGCACATCGGGAAGAACTACGAGGGCCTCGCGTACTAACTACGTAGTTCATCCAACAACGACGAGATGGCGCTGAACCACGGATATATAACTGACGACGAGCTCTATGCGAGCGGCTTGCTTCTCTTACCACTGCCGCGACCAACACCACGAACTGAAGTCTATCCTGTGTGCTTATTTGTAAATCTGAATAAATTCCTTTCACGAGAAGAATAAACCAGTCACTTTGGTCATCATACCTGATTTGCAAAAAACCCTATAAAATAAGGAACACACCTTAACACGCGTGTTTTGTTTATAAGACGATTCACAAAATACACTCGTAATTGTTCAAGTTTTCACTTCTGTCGGCACTACCGGAGTGCCAGTGTTTTTTTTAATTTGTAATGGGTTTGCTCTTGAATCTAGTCTAGGTCAGAGATGACACAGACAAAGTCTACGATGGAGTGAGCTTACCCAGAAGAAGCCTGTTCACTCTTAGATACTTTGAAGAGATTCGGGTTGTATGCACTCGGTAACACATACGCAGTTAGAGAGTTCCACTCTTTTGCTGTGCGAATTATAAAGGACATTTGAAAACGCTTAGTACGAAAAAGAAAAATAAAAAAAGGAAAATGCGATTAATAAAAAAAGAAATTAATTTGATGTTTTTTTTTGGTGGGGACATCGACCGCAGTTAGTCTAGTCACTCACGGAAATATCTGAAGGCCAATTCCCGTAAATAAAAACGTTCAAAATCTAGTCGCAATCTCATCTCGGTGACAGTCACAATGTCAAAAACTTGTCAAATATGTCCCTACATATTTGACGAGTTTTTGACATTGACTGTCGAAAATACTTCAAATTTCCCTAAATTTGAAGTATTTTTGATAGATTCAGATTGAGCCCCTAAGTTTTATAAATCTGTTTTTTCGACATCTAAACACGATAAAACAGATATTCTCAACTCAAACTTTGAAGTAATAAAAGAAAAAGAGGTCGACGGCCCCAAAAATAAATCAAATAATTTTATATAGGTAATCGTGTAAAACCTATAAAGTCTGTAGACGTTTCATCATGTTTCCGTTGTTTCGCTAGCTAATTTCATTTGACCCAGTATCCTTCCTTCCCTTACAGTAAGTAGCGTGAAGTTAAATCCAAAGATAAATTAAGTATTAGAAAGAGCACTTTAGCTCTTAATAACCGCGGCGCACCGACAGAACAATTAATTTCTAACAATTAAATGTGTCGCTTTGAAAATATAATGCTTTGAGCTTCAGAATATAATATATCGGTAGCTATTCTTGTGGTGATTGAGGAATGAATAATAAGTGCAGTGAAAGCTGGGTCTGTTTACAAAATAAGAAAGGGTGGATGATATTTAAGGAATTAAGACTCTTGGCTGACACTTACTACTAATCTAAACTAATTTTTTTTCTTAAAGATGGCTAAGTTTAAACCATTTTAGCACTTTATTCCAACACCCGAGCGATTAAAACAGCAAATTTTTAACCGACCAAGTAATAGCTCGCGTGCGGCCATGCTTCGTTCACGAACGACACGAAATTCTTCGTTCAGTCATGTTCACTCAAATTATTTTCCAAACTAAGGCACCCATACTTAAGCCTATAAAAGTTTGCACCGTAATTGGTCTATGTGTGGTGAGATAATTGATTTTTGAAGGCATTTTAAAAGGTTGTTAGCCCCTCAAACGGTTGCTAAGTAAAAAGGGTTTATGACAAACTTATGGTTTTTTTAAACAGAATTTTATTTTCGTTTGCTATTTAACGACAGGAAACATAGCTGTGTGGATTAAGTAGGTAAGGAAAAGCTCAGTAAAAAAATATTCTAAATTTGTAGATTGTAGAAAAATTAAAAATTACTTTTTTAATATAGTGGTATTTGAATAAAATTCATGATATCAGACCCAGAACAAATCGATGTCGCAGCAATAACTACATAACCAAAACTATTGGTAAGGATACTCTAACTTGGAATAACGACGTTATATATTTTAATATAGGATAGAACATAATAAAGGTAAAACGACCTTTAGCTTCAAAACTAGTATTAAAATTAAACAAATAGACAGTCACACGCTCACACGTTAATACTTTAGTGAACACGTGCAATGTTTAAGGGGGCTTACAGGACCTAAACGCAAAAAACGCAAGTTTTAGAAACAATAAAGTATATGATCGACTACAGCAATCAAAATCAGAAAAATGTATGATATTATTCAGGATATATGCTAGGTAGATAGTGTGTTGAAAACATAATACAACTAATTTGATACGATAGAAAAAAAATTATGAAGATACCTTTAACATTAATTTTAACTGACTTCAAAAAAAGGGGGAGAATCGAAATTCGAATCAATTATATATATATTTTTTGTTTGTTACCACAGGACGCCGTCATTTATAAACCGATTTGGAATTTTTATTTTTTTTATTTAATAGGATATACTTCCAGATTGGTCCCATTTTTATCAAAATGATGATAGGATACATGAGGAATTGAGGGAACTCCTCAAATATTATAGGCACACCTATAGCGATTTGGGTATTTTTTATAGTAACTCGTGCATTTACTCTCGGAAACCACCGTTTGGTGATGGCCACAGGAACTACTCAATAATAAGTATTTCACGGGTTGCGATTCGATTATATGGTTGCTAAGCAATTTATGCTCGTCACAATTCGAATGGTGAAATAGAGCTGATGGTGGAATACCAGGAGAACTCCTCAACAATTAACGTCCTGCATCGGGAAAAGCAATATTTTGTAAAAGGCGATGGGCAAGTTGATATTAGGCTATTGTAACTTAGATACATTATAAACTGACCCACTAAAAAGCGACTTTTAACAAAAATGGTTATATGTATACTAATTAGTACTTGTGGTTTTTAATGTAAAAAACTTAAAAAAAAACACTATAAAGTGAAAAATAACTTTAATTTCGGAAGTCGGTGGCAAAAACTAAAATACAGATCCAAAGACACCGACTTCCGAAATTGTAGTTATTTTTTACTTTATAGTGTTTTTTTTTGGAAGTCGGTTTTTTTTCGTTAAAAGTATTTTACAATAAAACCCTACTAATATCCATACAATCTTTTGATTTTTTGTCAGATTATTCTACAAGCAACATACAAGAGCACTAGTGTATTAATTTTTTAGTCCAAACAATAGATATTTTGTAATTTAATAATTGCTTTATATTTTGCAATAAATTACCAGCGTTGTGTCATCGCGCTTCTCTTTCTTTTCTATGCAGTCCGACAGTGACCGCGCTTTACATGTAAGCCCCTTAAGGAATGGAGCCACGTGTCACCTTTACCGAGAAATTATCGTGAAAAAGTAAAAGCAAGCAATTATAAAGATTAACGGTGATTGCACAAACGTGTCCACCACACGTTTAGAAAGGTTCTAACGAATGATCATAAAGCATGATTAGAGCCAGGAATTTGAGATAATTTTCAAGTTATGGAACAACAAACTGAATGTTATAATTACTTAACAAAGTTCAAATTCCATTGCAACCAAAAACTTATTCGGACCTTTTTGTTACAAAAATGGGCACTCAATAATCAACTTAGAATACATTTCACTAAAGTAGACAACTGATGGCAATGGAATGTAATTATCTGAAAATATGAACACTGCTCTAAGTTCTGTTCCAAAAGTAACCGGTGAAAATGTAAGCAAATGGATCAGAAAACGTCCCAGTGGATGCCTATTTGTGTCACGTACAAATTGAGAGCTTTGATTTGATTATTTTGATACTTAAACCTGAAGTACTAATTTTAAAACCACTTGTAGATGATTTTCATTTGACAATTGAGGCTCATTTAATAACCTCAAATTTTGTCGATGAGTTTTCGATTACAATATTTCTCAATAGTGATGAATGTGTTCAATTTAACCACATCCTAATTGCGTAACGCACTATTAATCACAATCTGAATCATTTTGAAGGATATTGCTAATGCATTGCTTTATATGTTCAAAAAATTTGTCCGCTCAACAACGTAAATATTGGAATGAATGTTGTTGAACTGTTAAAATGAAAACTATTGCTACTGATTGTGTTACGCAATTACCCCGTCGAACAGGGTTTGTTTCCACTTTCATCATAAACATTTAAAACAAACTGTACAGTGCGTGCCACGTAAGAAGAGACTTGACCCCGCCTCCCCCGCTCTTTCCGCCGCCCCTATGACGTCCGGTCCCGTCCCGCACTCAGACCTCATACCGCTAAAGATACCTAAAATCGTGTTCTGCGCATGTCAGACCACGTGGTGTGTCAAGTCTCTTCTTACGTGGCACGCACTGTACTTTTCCGTAGCAACAAAATCAAGATAACTCTATTGTTCAGCTCAAAATTTACCGCCTACACTCTAACTTGTATTTAGGAGAAAATGAAAGAATCCTTAAGGGGACTACATGACCTAAAGTGTGGTCACTGTCGGACTGTATAGAAAAGAAAGAGAAGCGCAATGACACAACGCTTATAATTTATTGCAAAATATGAAGCAATTTTATTAATTTACAAAAAGTCTAATTTTTGGACTAAGAAATTAAAACACTAGTGCTTTAGTATGTTGCTTGTAGAATAATCTGACAAAAAATCATAATGATTGTATGTATATTAGTATGGCTTTTATTGTAAAAAGAAAGTTTTTAGAGGTATCTTCATTATTTTTTTCTATCGTATCAAATTAGTTATGTTTTCAACACACTATTTACCAAGCATATGTCTTGAAGAATATCATATATTTTCCGATTTTGTTTACTGTAGTTGATCATATACTTTTATTGTTTCTAAAACTTGCGTTTTTTGCGTTTAGGTCCTGTAATCCCCTTAAAAGTAAGAATTTATTAATGTAAAGATCTATGATATATGATGAGTTGATGACTCTAGCATTATTGAATAATATTCTAAAATAGGAAAAGTATTTATGTGTGTTATCACAAAAAATATCTCATAAAATGATAAATGATTTATTTTTGTAAGAAGGTAGTAATAGTTGAGTAATGTAAATATCTATTTTAACGCCTGTGGCTTGACAAAAAAAAATAATGTAAGTATTTCAGTTAAAACGTGAAAAGTGTTTTTTCTTTGTTATCACAAAAAATATCTGATAAACGATAAATGATTTATTATATTTGTACAAATACTTTTACACGACAATCATGTTTTTAAAAAACCGGCCAAGTGTGAGTCGGACTCACACACGAAGGGTTCCGTACCACAAGGCAAAAAACGCCGAAAAAAACGTTTCTTTTATACCCCTTTAAATTTTAACTTCATTTTATTTTTATTATTTGTTATTATAGCGGCAACAGAAATACATCATCTGTGAAAATTTCAACTGAGTTGCTATCACGGTTTATTAGATACAGCCTGGTGACAGACAGACAACCGGACAGTGGAATCTTAGAAATAGGGTCCCATTTTTACCCTTTGGATACGGAACCCTAAAAACTAGGTCGGTTACTTCAAAACCGATCTAAATACCTTCATTTATTTTATTGTATTCTTTTCTTTCATCTTTGTTTAACACCACTGTGTTCATGTCTACCACAATAGCTTATCTCATATACCGACGAAAGTGACCATAAATTCGCCGATACACAGATATTCCTAATAAAAATTATCTATATTACTGTTAGCGATAAAAGTAACGTCACACCATCGAGCGATATCGGCAATATGACGGTCGAATCAAGTTAAAAGAATCATTCATTGTGACTAATTTTATTTATGGACGGCCACCCCTTAAGCATTTATTACCGCGAAACGGTCGAGCCAATAAAACCACTGAATCAAAGAGAAAAAGTGCTCTCAGTTCTATAAATATTTTATTTCGGATAGTGAGAAGTAGGGTGGCCACAAGTAAGTGCCGATGGGAAGTTTACCCTCGGTCCTTCGGGATAGGTGACGGCGGGTGACGTCGGCGCCGCTCTTGAGCTAGTGATTTGATGTGTCGTTTGATTGGTTTATTCGGATTGAATGTTTCAAATGTAAATATTTTTCTGGTTTATACGAAGTAGGTAGGTTAGGTAAATTTAATTCTACAAATAATAGCGTTAATTCTGTTGTATTTTATGCTTAGGTGGTAAATTTAGATTATAAATAAAATAGAACCTCATTGAAATCTTCGACTCATGTAAAAAAATACGCTCTATCTCTTATTAATAAAAGCTTCCAACAGTCTACGTTTATTACGCGGCTAGTGTATTTACTTTCCCACACACCACAAACTGAGAGAGTCCTTGAAATCTCTCCCTCATGGCCACCGTACGCTTGGAGCCCGGGGAACTTTTACTAATGTGTGCTAGTCAAATGGACTCTCGAGACTTCAACCGTCGAATAAAGCACCTTACGCCAATGATATAGAGTGCAAAATATGATAACGAGTCGAATATATAAATAACAGGACTGGCTTGTTCCTCTGCCAGTCATGCATATGGAAATAGGGACTTAGGTCATAGAATAAAATGGGTACATTTCTACTGTTTTGATAGTTTTATTTGCGTACCTTTTTGGATTTGTGGTGTAAAGTGGTCGTAAATAGCTGTAGTCTGTGGTCCCTACTGAGTGAGCGTTGGGTGTAAATACTTTATGGATGGTATGACACACCGTATGTGTGTGTTGGTCCCCCTTGAAGGGATAAGCCGATTGGAGTGGGTCCGTGTTGTTGATGAATAGCAATCGTGTTTTGAGGTTTAATTGAAATTATGGATGTAGCAATATTGTGTTAGTTGTAGGTGTGGGTGTGGCCTTTATGTTGTACAAATGGTAAGTCCAATATTTGAGTTAGGTATACTTTAATGTAGGTAATTAAAAATAATAACGATGGAGTTTCTTGACCATTCTCCTTTATGTATACTTCCCAGCCGCGCCACCAAAACTTAATTATATTTCATTATTCGTTGAGGTATAATTTTTTTCACTACATGTACTAGTACATAAAGGGTACAATTTATCTAGAAACGTGTTTCTTTAATTTTCCACTGAGGCGCGGCCAGGAAGTATCACATTAACTTTTCACTCGATCACTCACGTTTTTCGTTATCATTGTAGTATTTAGGAGCAGTGTTGGACCAGTGGTAGCGACCCCAACTTAAGGCTCCTTCAAACAGGCGCGACACGTGATAAAACCGCGTGCGACACAAAGGCACCGCAAGTCGCGCAACGAGCGGTGCCTTTGTGTCGCGCGTCGCGCCTGTTTGCAGGAGCCTTTACGAGTAGTAGGTACGTCGTCGGTTCGAATTCGAACCCAGACTTACTTGGTGCAATTTACTTCATCACCACTACTTTCAAAACGGTGAAGGAAAACATCGTGAGGAAACCGGTATGTTCTAGAACCAAAAAAATCGAAGTCATGCGACAGCTACCAACCTGTACTGCGCCCGAGTGGCGGATTCATCATGGCCCACTCCCTCTCACCAACCAAGAGGAGGTCTGTGTCGCAGAAGTGAGAACGTTATACGCTGATTATGCAGTATTTATGTATGTGTTTGTGTGTGTGTGTGTGTGTGTTTTTGTGTTTTTCTATTCTATTCTATGTTCCGAACTTCTCCACTTTTAATGAGTATAGTTTCGAGTGTTACTCCTGATTGATTCTGCTGAACTTACCTGAAACAAACAGAAAAGTAAAATTAGTTTACATTTGAAATTTTATAGGGTAACTGTCATTTTAAACATTGGCATAGAAAGATGGGAAATCAATTTACTCGTACGTCACTGAAATAAAAAAAAATCAGAGTTGAGAGTTTCTATCCAGATTGCGATGTACTTATCTGGAATTTCTGGAAAAGACTAAAATATTTTAGAACTAGCTTTTGCCAGCGGGTTCGCCCGCGTGGAGTTCCGAAATTATCCTACGGGAACGTACTAAAATAAAAATCAACTGCCGGGATAAAAAGTATTCTATATGTTAATCCCTATCCAAAGCCGTTTTTGCGTGATTGAGTAACAAACATCTAAACATTGGATGTTTATGATACAAACTTTCTCATTTATATTGAAAACTAGCTGCGCCCCGCGTTTTCACCCACATAAGCGTCGATCTCGTAGGAATATCGGGATAAAAAGTAGCCGTATACGTTAATTCAGGGTGACAGCTACAAAATTTCCTCAATCCAAAATTTTATTAAAATTGGTCCAGCCGTTTGAGCGTGAAGAAGTAACAAACATATAAACACACACACTCACAAACTTTCGCCTTTATAATATTAGTGTGATAAACTTAAAAAAATAGCAAAAAAGTATGACATAGACTGTAAAAAACCTTGATTACAGTCTGGTCAAATATGATATTAAAAACTCTCTTTTTATTAGTTTTCTTATTTGGTAAGTTGATAGAAAAGTACGACGCACCAATGGTTGTCGCACAGAAAATCCCACAGCTAACCTTACAATTTTGTTTCTATGTTTGTTTACTAACAATAGTTTTTATGAACAATGTTACTAAAAATTGGGTCTAGTTGCCATAAATAATATTTAAGAATTTTAATTTAATTTAGCGCAAACCTAAAACCTACGCTCATCAGTCCTCATCAACTTTGACACACACATCCTCCGAAAACAATAACATAACCTCAACGTTTTATTGTACTTCGCAAAATGATGAACAACTCTTTGTAATGTTCATAATATACTATGGATAAATAGGCGAACGTCTGACTTCGACCGATAATTACCGAGGCGCGTGCAAATTTAATAACTCGCGTGCTCAAACGGGTTAGGTACATTTAGAGGTGGCGGTAAGGGTGCGATTTGAAAACCGATACGATTTGTCGTGACTAGAAAATGGTACTCATGTGAATTAGAACTTCACTGTTGTGATGGGTGTAGGTACCTAACAACAATAATAACAAAACACATATTAAATCCATGTCATGTTACCTTCACCTGTCTGTGATGTTTCGCCATTGAATTAAAAGTAACCCTGTATACTGCCGATGGGCAGAAAAATAAAGCGGTTTTATATCATATCTTCACAATATTGTTAACTTAAGAATAATAAGTAAATTAACAAGCACAAAATGGTAAGCCAAAGGCTTACTTACAATTTTAACTACTTGTCATTACACCCTGAAATTCAATTATAAAAAGACCCTTTCAGGAAGTGACTTTACTACTACTTTAATATAGAACTCTCAAAAAGGTGTCGCCATCTTGGATTTACATTTTGATTTAACTATGGGATTTAGTATTCTAGAAAATCATGAAAACGACATCCACGACGAAAAATTTGAAAACTTTTGTAGCCGCCATCTTGAATTTTCACTTTGACCTCACAATCGGCTGTAGCACCCTCGATAACCATCGCATGGCGGGGGCAAAATGCTTTTTCGTTACGTGACAATTTCTATCACTTACTCCTACCGCAAGCCGCGTCAAAAAACTTTGTTCCAAAAAAAACCCATTATTTCTCCTCACATGAAATCTGCACGATACAGCTGCATGAGATACCAAATCAATTACGAAAATAAAAAAAACCGGTCAAGTAGGAGTCGGACACGAAGGGTTAAGTACCACAAGGCATAAAACGCCGAAAAAAAGTTTCTTTTATACCCCTTTAAATTTTAACTGTATTTTATTTTTATTATTTGTTGTTATAGCGGCAACAGAAATACATCATCTGTGAAAATTTCAACTGTCTAGCTATCACGGTTCATGAGATACAGCCAGGTGACAGACAGACAGACGGAGTCTTAGTAACAGGGTCCCGTTTTTACCACTTGGGTACGGAACCCTACAAAGTCCCAACTCCGCAACCACTAACTCAATAACATATCGTTACACAGTCGTGCATTATAAACGCACGCGCCGTATTTGCTTACTGCTGCCGCTCGTCAATCACGGTAGCCTGACTGTGCATTTCAATTTAAGGTTCACGCTGCACTGACAGATGTTGTCCGTTATCGCCTCGCTTAGCTTTGTAGACGAGTGGGGTATGATATTAGTCTGTCGGTTTAAGAGGACGTTAATTTGATGTAATGTGATAATGTGCTTGTGCTGAATATAGTAATTGTTGATCTTCGAGCCGCGGTATTTGTAGAGAAAAGCTGCCACACCGGGGAAAAGTAGGTTTATGACGGAGTCTTATATACTTGTTTCTCAATGTTTGCCTTAGCTTGGACGTGAGATTGATTTATCAGTGCATTAGTAGAAGATACACAACAAGCGGTCATTAACTTCCATCCTGCCATAGTAATCATCCTAATAGTGGTTGTGCATGCATTTCTGCCTACGCAGGTACTTAATGTAATAGTTGAATGCTTTATGCATACTTGGTTTTATGCTTAATTGACAGTTAATCGCTTACAAAACTTGTACAATAATGCTCTATTGCTATATGGGGAGGCTTGTGAATGGCTTGTCACGAACTTCATTTTTTCTTCTGTATTGTTAGCTGTGCCGCCCAAACACAATAAAATAAAGTAATCATGTAAGGCGTCGTAAGCAGTTCTCGCTATCAACCATACTAAAAATTGAATCCTTTCTCTACTATGTACACGTATCAAGTATGATATGCGTCTTATTTGTGCGGAATAAGCGATATGTATTTTTTTTCTTTTTGTCTTTCTTTCTTGCATAGAGAGCAAAGAATGAAAAGAAGGAAGTTGATGATGAAGACGAGAAATATAAAACCTTTTCAGACATTACTAGAAGGGGCTTCTGGCTAAATAATATCAGCTGCACGGGTCGGTCGATCAGGTTAAGCTACGCTTGCCGGGTTGGTCCGTGGATGGGTGACCATCTTTACATACCAAGACCCCTCTGTGCCTCGGAAAGTACGTTAACCCGTTGGTCCCGGCTGTCATTCGTGGGTCTTTGACAGTCGTTACGAGTCATCAGAAGCCCGAAAATCTGAAAACCAGTCTTACCAAGGGGTATCATCATCATTTCAGCTGAAAGACGTTCACTGCTGGACATAGGCCTGGGGTATCATATTACCCAGTAACTGGGTTGTGGTCAGATAGGCAGTCGCTCCATGTAAAATACTGGTATTCAGCTGCATCCGGTTAGACTGGAAGCCGACCCCAAAATAGTTGGGAAAAGGCTAGGCAGATGACATTTATAGATGGAAGAACCTCAAGAGACTGTGATCTCAGAGCTTGATTCAGCCTTTCTTCTCACAGTAGTCAGATAGGAAACGACGACCTCATCTAGCTTATTTTTTTTATAATATGAAGGGTAAAAGTGATTCCGGTACTTATCTTTTTGCAGAATAAATAATTTCATTTAATTTCAATACCAAAAGCTCCCAAAAATAGGCTGACCGATAGATTAAGAGTTTCCTATATCATCGCACAGCACTGTGCACAAGCGTCACCCATCAGCCAACTCAAATTAAGACTAACGATTCGGGCCTTAATGCGGCCGGTTTTAATTTTAATTTGAAAACAAAATTCGACTTAACGACAACCAGCGGTTCGCCGATGTTTTACTTTTCAACTGAAATTATGTTCCAGTTATCGTTACTTTTGGGTGGTATTTACTTTTCCAAAGTTCCTGTAAGGTCTTCAGTCAGAATAGAATAATGTTTGTTGTCTCCGGTATTATAGCTAGTAAAGTACCCGGCGACAAATATTGCACATCGACCTTTGGAAAGAGACAATCGGCTAATTTCGGCTTCGTAGAGCGTTATCTCTGTCGCACGAAATACAAACAGTCCGGTATCTATTAGGAGCTGTTAAAACAATAATGATTTGCTTCTTTTGATAATTATTTTTATTCTTTGTATAAAATAGAAAAAAAGGTGAAGGTCGATGTGCAATATTCATCGCCGGGTATTGTAGTATGTTCCCACTGCTGGGACACAGGCCTGCTCTCTGTGAGAGGGAGTGGGCTAATAATCCACCACGCGGGCCCAGTGCGGGTTGGTAGATGTCACATGTCTTCGAATTTTTGGTTCTAGGACGGTTGTCGGTTTCCTCACGATGTTTTCCTTTACAATTTCGAGAGCAGTGGTGATGAAATAATTTATACAAAGCAAAGCGCCTGTATGGGTTCGAACTCATGACCTCGTAAGTGCACTGCTCATCTACGTTTTTCATTACCATTGCAGTATTTATGTTCCGAAGTGTGGTCTAAGCGCCACTTTAACTGAGTATAGATTCGAGTTTTACTCCTTATTACTGATGGTCCACCACTGCACTCAAGTACCATCGCGGCCGTTTCCGCCTGATCACTTGAAATTTTTTTCGCCTAAATCCTGCGTCGGCGCCGGCCGCCAGGCCACGGCCCCGTAAGGCTGCGTTTCCGCCAGAGATGAGCGAGGATGCGTAGCGAGGGATGTGTGTGAAACCAGCCAATAACATCGCTTCCATTTATATATTTAGCTTTATTTTATAGCTTGAACTAAGTTAGCGTTGGTATTGGTTAGTTTTACACACATTCCTTGCTACGCATCCTCGCTCATCTCTGGTGGAAACCAGCCTAAAGTTTTCGCCTATTAGGAAAGCGATAAAGCAATTAGTTGCAACCTGCACTGCGCAGCTTAGTGACGCATCACGTGTTTTCCTTTCGTGAATTTTACGGGCGAACTATTTGACCTTGGCTCGGGGCTAGAGAGCGCTTATATTTTTTGAGTGCAAGCAAAAATGAATTTAGTGGTGGTCAGGCGGGAGTGTCCGCGATAGTACATACACAAAACTATAATAAAGGAAGCAAAAGGTTCAAGCACCAGCATTATGCTCAGTTCAGGTCCCCGGCAGGTTGCTAAGCGCTGGTTTTCAGTTTAAACCCTTGACTCCTGATTACAAAAAAGAGAGTTAAGCCAGAATCAATCTAAGTATCAGTTAGATTAGCTGTTTACAGTGGCTTCACCCGTGTAGGGGTCAGAAATTATATATTACGGAAGGTATAAAGTGTCCTATATGCTAACCCAGGACATGAGCTACCCGTGATCCAAATCCGTTCAGCTTTGAAGGCGTGAAGATGTAACAGACAGACAGAGTGACATTTATTTTATTATTGCCTTAAATTACAACAAAAAATTTAGTCTAAAAGGAACAATTATTGCTTTTCGGTAACTTCCTTGTATATAATAGGTACAATAATGCTTATCATTGAACTGTCTTAGTATGAATGATATCTTGCACGTGTTTGGACTTGATAGAATAATATTTTGGATGAAAATATTTTGTTTTGACCTTCCCGCGTAACTTTTATAAAGATTGACATCGCCCTGAAGAAAATTAAGTAAATGAGCAAAAATATCGATCTAATTATAAGCAAGTACAAATTTCCTTGAACAAAGAAAGAAAATACATTTACTTACATAAAAACAGAACACATAAAATATAATTCCTTCAACATCTTCTGCTTTATAAAGTCCCATAGGTCTTACCAGGAATGAATTAACGTTAATTAACTAGTCTTTCATGAAAGGTACATTATACATTTTTCTTAGAAACCAAAGCAATAAGCAGCTTTTAAAAATCCAAGACCAAAAGGTCTTATAAAATTAACCGAAAATCATTTTATATACGGTGTTCAGTTACGTAAGATTTTCATTAAAATGGCAGTAAGATTTATCAGCAATTAGGGTAATTGCGTTACACACTATCACACTATTATTATAAAGGTTAAAGTTTGTGTGTGTGTGTGTTTATATGTTTGTTACTTCTTCACGCTCAAACGGCTGGACCAATTTTGATAAAATTTTGTATGGAGGTAGCTGATATCCTGGATTATATAGGCTACTTTTTATCCCGATATTCGCACGGGGTCGACATTTACGCGGGTGAAATCGCTTGCTTCATAATTATGTACGAAAAATTTGTCTGCTAACGTAAATAACGCAATGAATGTTGTTTGAACTGTCAAACTGGAAGCCGTTTCTTTTTCTTCTCCTTCTTTTCGAGTCGATGGTACTCTTCCTCGGTGTTCTTTTTTTTTGTTTTTATATAGTTTGGGCCCAGCAGGTGTCAATTCCTACTGTTATCGTGTTACGCAATTACCCCCCAGGTTTTTTCCAAAGCCAGACCCAGTTTCTACGAAGTATTATACGATAATCGAACCATTTATCTTAACTTCTAACTCTGCTTACCCTTCCTTCTTTCCGACACCATTCTTAAAAGGGTTGCTCGAGTAGGTATACATTCTCGCGTATCCTAAATGACGGTAACTGTGAGGCCAGTTCTCATTACTGCCGCGGGCCGAACGGCAATTTATTTGATATCCTGCCAGTATACGAGCTGCTATTTTTCTTTTAATACACTACTTTGTGTTAAGTTCTGGTGTGAGCGTACTTCGAAGGTTTCTTTTTATACGCAGCGTGTAGCAATGAAAAAATAGCTACAAATGTAGGTAAGAGCGACGATGACAAAACTGAGAAAACGGACGTTTAAAAGTAAAAACACATACCAACGGTTACACAGGAGTGTACGTATATATATAGTACACCCACATTTCACCAGTTCTGTGATGACGTGATGGTGAAGAAGGAGGCCGCCGAGCGGGATCGGGAGAGTACTGATCCTGCTCGGAGAAGGAAGCGTCGAGGTGGCAACCGCTTTGACGCCTAATACGCCGAAACCCGCTTACCAATCAAGGTAGGTAGATACATAGATAAACCATTTATTTGACGCACACAAGAGACAGTACAACACACAAAGGTACAATAAGACCCCAGATAGTGGTGTGGTAGGTGGACCTTTGGGGTCGCGGGCGTACAGAGTGAGGACTCTGTCCGTCCACTAAGTGACCCCAAGGAAGATGATGGCATAGTGGTCACGTACCGCCGTGCATAGCGAGGCTCAGGGGAGGCCCCTTTACAGTTTCCCCAGGGATGTGCCTTACAGGCGTTGCACAGGGGGGTTACGGATTATTGGTCTTCTAAGAGGAAATGGGATTACCCCTATGTGCTGAGGTGATCACCGGGGTGATTTCAGTGAGGTACAAATCCCACACACCCCGACCTCCCTCCCCGGAGGTGGGGTGCCTTTTGAAGGTTTCCCTAAAATAAAAAAATAAAAAGTTTATGGGCCTGATTCACGATGTCCGGATATGAACTACTTACTCACCGAATTTTAAAATGAAACAGGATGTGTATGAAATCATCAGTTGCATTATTTCTTACTTTGTGTAAATTATTTCATCACCGCTGTTCTCAAAACGGTGAAGGAAAACATCGTGAGGAAACCGGCGTGTCCTAGGACCAAAAGTTCGAAGTCATGTGACATCTACCAACTTGCACTGGGACCGCGTGGTGGATTATGGCCCACTACCTCTTACAGAGAGGAGGTTTGTGTCCCTGCAGTGGGAACATTACAAGCTGATTATGCGTATGCATCAGTAGCCAAGAAAGTTAACAGGAACATTATCATACGTAATGAAACAGGTCCCAACCCTGTATGAGTGATCCTTAACACGAATATTAGAAAAGATCAATCCACTAGCGAGCTTGAAAAACTTTAGTACAACAAAAAAAAAAAAAACAACCGACTTCCAAAAAACACTGCAACGGAAAAATATCTTTAATTTCGGAAATCGGTTTCTATTTGGTTTATTTAGTATTTTCGTTTTTTACCACCGAAATTCTTTCCTCTTCCTTTTATTTGAACTCGTTAAAAAGTAGAAGCTAATTATTGCTGAGACCTACCTACTATTGTGCCATCGACTAATAGAAAATATTATACATTCAACACGTATTGATTTTAATTTATTTACCATCCTCAGTCCCATTACTTGAAGCATCTTCAAGCCCTGCTTCACCATAAATTGTAGTTCTGTTAAATCCGTTACAGATTATGAGCGTTATGTTGTTACGTTTGGGAGGGAAAAGGGTCATTTGAACGTAGGCGTTGGGTTGGCATTGATCAATGAACATCGGAGTTGTATATGTTGAGGCGTCTAGGGATCATGTGATACACCTTGTAGGACTTTGAAATCTTGTTGGATGTCGGTACCGTGAAAGTGATAATTGTTGCGTTCCATACGCGAAACGAAACGCGCTTGTGGTTTGACGTTTTGTCTTTGTCTTTGTCACTTAGAAAATTGGTATCTTCCCGCCAGTTGCAAAAATCGTGTTTTTTTGGTTTTTGGTCTCGCAGGCATGTGAAAATATTGTTGAAGGCCATGGAATAATATTAATCCAATGTAATCTTGCTGGTTTCGTGTTTATTTTGTGATATTTGGGTGGAAATCACCACATTTCTCCGTTTGTGTCGCGAGACCCGAGAAATTTTGAGGTTAAGTTGCCGGCTTATCCGTGTCGAACTGGATGCCGGGATCCCAGACCTTATTGCTAAAACTGTTAGAAACAAGTTAGAGTGCCCTTGTGTGAACTTCGTGGACCCGTGCGTCCTGTTGGAGATCATTGCGGAGCGGTTGGCTGTAACCTGGTACCACGTGCCCGCCTACCGGGCGCCGTCCGTCTTGAAGGCACCATCATTGTTCGGTTCACAAACTGCACACACATCACAATACATAATACTCATTCCACACACACACAGAACCGACATTGGCCTGTTGGAGCTTCTCAACTCTCAAATCCAGGTGAGTGTATTCTCTAGTTGTCTTCCACTTGTTGATGGCAGGTGACTTCCTTAAGGGTCATTGATTTGGCTCCGTGTATCGCGGACTCACGAATAATTCCATCCTGCCTGGGATTTGGTTCGTAACAATTGGTAGCAGAGCGTGGTTACTGTTGAATTCACCACTTATTGTCAGGTTAAAGTATTTAGAAGCACCGATTTGTTGCCAATGTCAGGGGCCCAGTACTTGAAACATAATTAAATAAGATTAATTAATGTTACGGCCCATGTTGTTGATACCTATTTAAGTCTGTTTGGATGTCTACGACATATTATTATTGAGTTTAATAATTAATTGTTTGTTTGTATAGCAATAAAATTCAAACTTAAGTTTGTTAGCTGTACAGGTAGGTACCCAGTCTGGGCCCTACAGGGAGGTGTTTTGTGTGGGCCCTGGTACTGAATGGTGGATTATTTAATTGAATTTAATTTTCTTTTATTTGATATTTGTTGCAATGGCCTCATTGAAAGCTGCAAAGGAAGCCATTGGTGGATTGACCTCACAGCTAAGATGGTTTGCCTCTGCTGCGGCAACCGCTGAGCGCCTAGATCTGGAAGAGGCCACGCTTGCCCGGTATGAGCAGTTGGATACGAGACTGAGTGCGGTTGACACCTTGTTTACTCGCTTCAATGAATTTGTTTTGGATTTGGACCTGGAAGCACTGGGTCAAGCAGCCCGTGACAAGGTTATTGGGGATTATGACCAGATTTTGAACCTGGGTGACGTCATAAGTATGCGTGCCCGGGACATTTTAAAGAGCCGGGACCCTGTCAAGGTCAAGGCAGAGACCTCTGTTGCTGCAGGCCGCGGACTATTGACTAGTTTGCCTACTTTGGAACTGCCACACTTTGACGGTCGCTTGGACCACTGGCTGGGGTTCCAAAATCTTTTTGAAAGTTTGGTTGATTCGCGCTCTGACCTCAGACCCGCCCAAAAGTTGGCCTATTTGTTGTCAGTCCTAAGAGGTGAGGCCAGAGCCTTGGTACAGCACTTGCCGGTGACCGACTCGGCCTACCCTACTGCTCTGGAACTTCTCTCCCGGCGGTATCAGAACAAACGTTGTTTGGCTGACGTCCACATTGGTCAGATTTTGGGATTGCCGGTTATTACCAGATTGTCAGCATTGCGTACTGACTTGTTGAATCCATTGCTGGCAGCAACCAACGCCTTAAAACGATTGGAATTGCCGGTGGACCATTGGTCCTCCGGCAATTCCAATATTTTTTGGTGCACATAGTGCTGCAGCGGCTTCCGGCCGATTTGAGGTCCCGTTTTGAGCAACGGTATGGTGGGGATAGCGTCTCTCATCTGCCGCCCTTTGACGACCTCGTCAAATTTTTGGAAGATGAGTGTCGATTTTTAGATAACACCAGTGGCGCCACGGGGTCAACCCAACCGCCCTCTCGGCCAAGGGCCCAGGGACGGACTAGGGCTGTCGGGCCTGTTGATGGTCGCCCCGCCCCCCGTTTTGGTGGCACCCAGAGTAAGCCTGCTTGCGGCTATTGTAAGGCCACGGGACATGGCGTAGCCACTTGCGCGGCCTTCTTGGAGTTGCACGTGAGTGCCCGCC
Organism: Luperina nickerlii; assembly: GCA_963855955.1. NCBI lineage: Eukaryota > Metazoa > Arthropoda > Insecta > Lepidoptera > Noctuidae > Luperina > Luperina nickerlii. The sequence continues at coordinate 21,259,083 of OY979669.1, forward strand.
GCCGAGTTGCCAATGCACGCCGTCTGTGCTTCTCTTGTTTGGGGAATCATTTTCATCGGGATTGCCCCAGCCCCCGCCCTTGTTCCATTTGTAGGGGTTCACATCTTGAAGTTTTGTGCGCCAACGCGAACCGCTCTGCCAGACCAGCCTCTGATGGGGGTTCGCGCACGGGGGGGTATAATGGAGATGAGCACCGGGCTCCTCGCTCGCCGGTTCAGAACCGAGGAGGGGCCCGCAATTTTGACAGCCGTACACCACCCCCCGCGCCAGTTGATCGGGACCCGCGCGACCGCCTTACGTCCCCTCGTGAAGGCGATTATGCAGCTGCTGCTAGGCGACATTGGCCAGACCAGCATCGCCTTCCCTCCCCTCCGTTGACGGAACAGCCCCGTTTGGAGTCGCGCCCCCCGCCACTCAGGCGTCAAGTGGGATATGCCCCTCCAGCGATGGCGCGCGGCTCAGGACATCGCGCGGACGAGGAGTTTGACTACTATCCTCATCGGGATAGACCGCAGCCTGGATGCGGCGATCGGTCGCCGCCCAGACATTGCTAGGAAGTTGGCGCCTGCCCCGCTACAGCATCCCGCCAGATCGAGACGGTTTTGTTGCCAACGGCATCGGTCAAGGTCTGGGGGCCCCTGGGAGACTCTGTTGTGGTCCGTGCTGTTTTGGACACGGGAGCCCAGGGTTGCCTTTTGTCATCATGGTTAGCGGGGCAGGTGGGCCTGAATGTGTCTGACTTTTCAGGCAGGATTCAGGGAGTGGGCGAAACGGCTGTCACCACTGTTGAGGGAGAAACTTGGTTTGAGCTCACTCCTGTGAGTTGTGTCTACCCTAAAATTGGTGCTCCGGCCCTGGTTCTGTCTAAGATTTTAGGAAGTCATCCTGCATGTCAGTTGTCTTTTGATGCTCTCCGGTTGACGTCAAGCCTGAACTTGGCTGACCCCCGGTTTGATTCCCCCTGTACAGCGCATTTGTTATTGGGTTCCGATGTACTAGGGAGAATAATGCTGGGTAATATAAAAGTCTTGCAGCCGAACGGTTTGGTGGCTGTCTCGACCATCTTTGGCTTTGCGGTGATGGGCCCAGTGTTGAAGGCTGCCCCACCACCTGAGCCTGATTTTGCGTTGGCATCCGGCTCCGCTCTTTCTGACGCTGTTCAGAGGTTTTGGGAGGTTGAGGAGCCCCCGCAAGTGGCCCGCTTGAACCCGGAACATGAGGAGTGCGAGTTGTTCTATCAGAACAACACAGGTCGACTCCGTTCCGGTCGGCTCGTGACACGGTTACCTTTTGTTGCAGTGCGACCACCTCTCGGCGAGTCGAGACCTATGGCCGAGAAGAGATTGTTGGCGATGGAGCGCCGTATGGCCAGGGACCCGGTGCTGCGGCAGAAATATTTAGATTTCATGCGTGAGTACGCAGACTTGGGACACATGTCAGTGTCAAATTTGGATTGGCGCTCAGTTGAGCATTACTTTCTGCCGCATCACGCGGTCCTCAAGGCATCCACCGGTAAGCTGCGCACAGTGTTTGATGGGTCTGCGCGGACTTCCTCTGGTGTCTCTTTGAATGATTGCCTGCACTCCGGCCCCAAATTGTTGAGGGACCTTTGTGACGTCATCACGTCTTTCCGTCGTCATCAAGTGGTCTTTGTGGCTGACATCAAAATGATGTTCCGGCAAACGGTTATTCACCGGGATGACAGACGTTATCAGTTGATCCTGTAGCGAGAGAACCCGCGGGACCCTATGATTGTTTACGAGCTCAACACGAATACGTACGGCCTTCGATCGAGCCCCTTTGTCGCTATTCGTTCGCTTTGGGAGCTTGCTGACCGAGAACGCTTGAAGTTCCCTAGGGCGTCCGCCATCTTGAAAACGGACTTGTATGTTGATGACGTCTGCACTGGGGCTTCCACGGTTGAGGAAGCTATCCTGTTGCGTGACGAGTTGGTTCAAATTCTGGCTTCCGCTGGCTATGAGTTGCGTAAGTGGGTGTCCAACTCGCCAGCACTATTGGAAGACGTGCAAGAGGATCACAAGCAGGATCCTCATTTGTTTGAAAATGCCGACAACCCTGCTATGTTGGCCGTTCTCGGCGTTCAGTACCGACCAGTCCAAGACACCTTTACGTATGATGTCGATTTGGAGTCACCTCACACTTGGACTAAACGACTGGTATTGTCTACTGTCGCGAGAACCTTTGACCCGAACGGTTGGATATGCCCGGTATTGTTTTGGGCGAAATGCTTCCTCCAGCGCCTTTGGACCGCGGACCTTGGTTGGGATGAGCCACTTCGGGAAACCCTTTTGGAAGATTGGCTCCAATTTGTATCCGCACTTCCTGCGGTCAACGAGGTCGCGTTACCACGCGCTATCCTTCCCCCTGGGAACTATACTGCTACCCTTCATGGGTTCTGTGATGCGTCTTCGCACGGTTATGCAGCTGTTGTTTATTTGCGCACCGTCAACGTGACAGGCCAGGTGAAGTTGTCACTGGTCATGGCCAAGAGCAAGGTGGCTCCCCTCAGAACGGCATTGACCATCCCTAAGTTAGAATTGTCAGGGGCGGCGCTTCTTGTGCGTCTATTGAACCACGTTGCTCGCACTTTGGGTGGATCTGTAGACATTCGGAATTCTTACGCCTGGACGGACAGTCAAATTGTTTTGTGTTGGTTGAAGACGTCCGTCCACTCTTTAGAGGTCTTTGTTGCGAACCGAGTGTCCCAGATACAAAATTCTGAAACGCCTTTGATTTGGAGGCACGTGCCTGGAGACTTGAACCCCGGCGACGTAGCCTCACGTGGGTGCATGGCCCCCCGCTTGATTGATCACCCCCTTTGGTGGGGACCGGACTGGCTGTCTCGCCCCGAGGATGATTGGCCTCGAACGCCAGTTTTGATGTCGGATCCTTTGCCCGGGCTTAAGGTGCTCGCTGTTGGGACGAAGGACCCACCGTTTGATCCTGATCTTTTGTTGAATCGATACAGCTCCCTCGACAAATTGTTGAACGTTACCTCGTGGATCAGGCGTTTTGCTCACAATTCTAGGAATCCAGGGGTCAAGCGCCTGTCACCGGTTCTCTCTCCTCAAGAGCGACAGGAGTCTCTCCTCCTTTGGGTCCGCTCAGTGCAGGCTGCACACTTTGAAAAGGAGATCGAGACTTTGAAGTCTGTTAGGGTTAAGTTGTCGGGAGCCGTTAGCAAACTAAACCCTTTCTTGGATAATACGGGTCTTTTGCGTGTTGGGGGACGGTTGAGGCACTCTAGCCTTCCTTATGGCGTACGTCACCCCCTTTTGTTGCCCAAGGAGGGCCATTTGATTAACTTGTTGGTGACTGATCGTCACGTAAAGAACTCGCATGCCGGTTGTAATGCGCTGTTGGCCATTCTGCAGCGAGAGTTTTGGATTTTGTCAGCTCGTCGTACCATTCGTAGCATCGTCTTCCGTTGCATGCCGTGCTACCGGACTAAGGCCTCAACGATGCAGCCCCAGATGGGAGACTTGCCTGCTGATCGTGTCAATGAGGCGAGGCCCTTTGCAGGCGTCGGAACGGACTTTGCTGGTCCTTTTTCGATAAAGACCTCTACGCTGCGAAGTAGTAAAATTGTCAAGGCCTATTTGTGTGTATTTGTCTGCCTGTCAACTAAAGCGGTGCACTTGGAGCTGGTATCCTCCCTCTCGACAGAGGCCTTTGTGGCGACTTTGGATAGATTTACGTCTCGCCGTGGGTTACCCTCTCTGGTCAGGTCTGATTGCGGTACCAACTACAAGGGTACAAGTAACTATTTGAAAGAAGTATATGACTTCCTTAACGAGAGCCAGGTGGACATTGGTAACAAATTGGCCCGTCGAGGGGTCACTTGGTTGTTTGACCCGCCAGCCTGCCCCCATTGGGGGGGTATTTTTGAGGCCGCGGTGAAAGCGGCAAAGGGACTCTGGCGGAGATTGTTGGGAGACACCGTTCTCACCTTTGAGGAGTTAGCTACGGTATTTTGCCGCATTGAAGCTGTATTAAACTCGCGTCCATTGTGCCCGCTCTCTTCAGACCCGAACGATTTGGAGGCCCTTACCCCGGGCCATTTTTTGATTGGACAGCCACTGGTCGCCCTGCCGGAGTATCCTTTTGTTGATGTGAGCCAAAATCGGCTCTCGCGGTTTCAGTTGGTGCAACAGCTTTCTCAGAGCTTTTGGAAGCGTTGGAGCTTAGAGTATTTGCACATTCTCCAGCAGCGCGTCAAGTGGACTGATAAAACTCATCCGCCCAAAGTTGGAGACCTCGTCCTGATTAAGGATGCCAACCTTAAGCCCTTGTATTGGCGCCGGGGGCGCATTCTCAATTTGGTGGCTGGCACCGACGGGGTTCCTCGATTTGCTGAGGTTTTAGTGGACGGATCGGTCATAAAGAGAGCGGTCGCAACTTTGTCAAGACTGCCAATTGATTAGCGGACAGGGGCCCGTCCGCAGGGGGGTAGATGTTGCGTTCCATACGCGAAACGAAACGCGCTTGTGGTTTGACGTTTTGTCTTTGTCTTTGTCACTTAGAAAATTGGTATCTTCCCGCCAGTTGCAAAAATCGTGTTTTTTTGGTTTTTGGTCTCGCAGGCATGTGAAAATATTGTTGAAGGCCATGGAATAATATTAATCCAATGTAATCTTGCTGGTTTCGTGTTTATTTTGTGATATTTGGGTGGAAATCACCACATTTCTCCGTTTGTGTCGCGAGACCCGAGAAATTTTGAGGTTAAGTTGCCGGCTTATCCGTGTCGAACTGGATGCCGGGATCCCAGACCTTATTGCTAAAACTGTTAGAAACAAGTTAGAGTGCCCTTGTGTGAACTTCGTGGACCCGTGCGTCCTGTTGGAGATCATTGCGGAGCGGTTGGCTGTAACCTGGTACCACGTGCCCGCCTACCGGGCGCCGTCCGTCTTGAAGGCACCATCATTGTTCGGTTCACAAACTGCACACACATCACAATACATAATACTCATTCCACACACACACAGAACCGACATTGGCCTGTTGGAGCTTCTCAACTCTCAAATCCAGGTGAGTGTATTCTCTAGTTGTCTTCCACTTGTTGATGGCAGGTGACTTCCTTAAGGGTCATTGATTTGGCTCCGTGTATCGCGGACTCACGAATAATTCCATCCTGCCTGGGATTTGGTTCGTAATTTTGAGATGTGTAAGGGTTTCATTGGGAAGTCCAATGAAATGTTTTCTATTCAATAGTTTCGGAAATGCAAATTATATCTAAAGAAAAAATAGGATAGCTAAAAATAGGAAGCTAAAAATAGGATGGCTTAGTAAGAAAGTTCTCAAATTGTATGTGGTAATTAGCCAAATGACAAGCAAGCGGTAATCCAATAAGGAAATAATGTTATAAAACAGTTAAATTTTTCTAATAGTTTTTTTTTAGTTATTTTCTGAACAAGTCCTGTTTTAAAACATTTTTACGTGAACTTGAAAACGTCTCTATTAACTCAAATATTTAATATACCAGAGAAATACCAACAAGCGCTCCAATCTCACCAAAACTCCCAAAAAAGTTTCCCAATTTAAAAAAAACACAAACATCGAACTAATTTTTCACAGCAGCTACAAAGGGGAAGGTAGGTAAATAGAAAAGGTACGAAGTAGAAAAGCAACGGAAGCAACGCAGTCCAATCGGAGCACGCTAATCAAGCAGCTTTAATACAATCACGAGCTAGTCGGACGAGCAAACTGGATTACATGAGTAACGGCTTCCACCAACAAAGATTAATTCCTTAATGATTACTGTCATTTTAAAATCGATACTCGTAGCAAAAGTTTTGAGGGGAATTTATGGGGTAATTTGTTTGTTTTGTATATGTTCGGTGGTTGTCTGTTTATAAATTGACTGATTGATATTTGAATATGGAATGATAAAATGAGGTTTTAAGTGGACGTAAACGTTTTGGATAGAATTATACGTTATGCCTGTGCCATGTTAATTGGTCGTCTGATTACGCCCTCGATATTATTACAAAAAGCACCGGATATTCTGGTTGTGTAATAAATGTATGGGTGGGTACATTATTAATTTATGCACGCACGGTGATGCCTGCGGATTTAATAATTTTTTATTTGTTATTTAATAATGTTTATTCTTATAATTGGTTTTTTATGTAGTTTCTTTATATTCTAAGTACTGTTTATTTTATTTTTCAACCGATAGTGCCAATTATTAAAACTGACTTGGTTTTCGTACAGACACCAGCACATCAAGCTACTACAATCTGTCAAATTTCTTTAATAGATTTTCAACTTTATCGTTAAAGCATAAGGTTCAAAGTTGATTGGGGAAATTTCACAGTTTCGGGTAGCTTGATGTGCTGGCGTCTGTACATCCTATTTGGTTAACCACTGAAGGTCAGCGCTGTGCTGTGGGTCCCCCATAGCACAGCATCATGCTGAGTGGAAGCCTTCTTGTCACAGTCATGACGTTCAGCTGTCGACTATTTCTGTTTTATGCTCGCGATTATGGATCCACTTTTTTTTTATTATATTATCAGAGTTAAGTAATTATCTTCTTGTATAGTGTTTCTGTGACAAAACCTACGTTCTATCTTTCCTTCATAAAAGTGTTTCAAAGATGAAACCTTATGTCACTTACATTGCCTTTCCTCTGATTTTTCTACCTCCCAAATACACTCTGTGAAAGCAACAAACGGGCCGAGTATCCAAAAGTGTCACGTCAAGTAACACTGTAATCAAAGAGACACGCGTAACAATTGAAAGCCAGAAAGACAGACAAGAAACAAAAAGCTATTCAAAAAACCCCTTTCAGTAACATCTTAAGTGAAAAGCTTTTAAACGTGACACACGCTACAAGGTTTTCCATTTACAATCAAGAATCTTACATATTGTATAAAAAGAAGTCTGGGAGGTATGAATTTGTAGCCACTCATGTCGGTAAATACAAATAAACTGTTGGCTTTTATACAACCCTCTATTGTTCGTAACCCTTAACGATGACATTCGCCGAAATTCGGAATGACAGCAGAAAGCGGGCTGAGCCATGCCAATCGAATTTTACTTACACAAAGCAATATTGTGGGTCAAGGTATAAGCGTTTAGCGTTGATTTGCATTCTTTTTGAGTGGTGAAATTGTGCCAAGAGTTTTGAGCTGGAAAAAAGTAAGAGTAAGAAAAATGACAGCCAAAGAAACGATGACTGTGTCAAAAATGATATGCCAAGAATGCGGGTGAATACTTAGACGACGGCTGATAGAGATTTATGGAAGAAGAAGTCATGCTGCTCCACTTTCAAATAAATTGGGATAAGGGAAGTAGTATAATGAGAAAATGAAGTAACTGGCATAGTGACCTATATAATATAATTATGTATATAACACAAAGTTTAGGCACTATAAATTACAATGCGTGCCACGAAAGATGAGACTTGACCCCACCTCCCCCGCCTCTTTCCGCCGCCCCTATGATGACGTCCCGTTCCGTCACGCACTCAGACCTCATACCGCTAAAGATACCTAAAATCGTGTACTGCGCATGTCAAACCACGTGGTGTGTCAAGTCTCATATTTCGTGGCACGAATTGTATGTCCAAAGAAGCATATTTCGCAATTTTCTTGGTAACCGATAGAAAACAAGTTCGACAAAATATTAGCCGCGGTAACAGTCGGTGAGTGCTATTTCTAAGTTAGATTTCTTACAAATGATAAATGATTTATTTTCTGTAAGTAGTTTGTACAAACACACGTCATTCTTATTTTTTTAAATTTGGTGAGGTCGGCGTTTCCTATCTGACTATTTTGAGAAGAAAGGCCGAAACAAACTCAGAGGTCACAGTCTCTTTTAAAGTCCAGATAAAATCTTGGTCACACAATGTGAAGACCATGTAGATTGGTGTCTGAAATGGTCTTTTGAGGAAAGAACCACACAGATTGAGCGGACTTGTCCATTCAGTGCACGCATTTGTCAAAAATCGTGCAGCTCAACTCAGAACTTGAGGAGCTCAACGATTCGACGAACAATACCAAAGAAAGGACATTTGGGTAGGCCGCGTAAATTACTCAAGCTGCCAGATCATGATTAAAACGAATGATCAGCAACAAACAAAGATCCATGAATGACAGCCGGGACCAACGGCTTAAGGTGCTTTCCGAGGCACGGAGGGGTCACGGTACCTATGTAAAGATGGTCACCCATCCACAGACCAACCGCGGCAAGCGTAGCTTAACCTGATCGATCACCTGTGCGGCTGTTATTTTTTATCCACGGGCCCCTCCTATAACTATGTAATGAAAAAAAAAAATGAAAAAGTGTTTATTCACAGAATTAAAAAAAAAAAAATATTGCTGTATAAATATCTCGTGTATCGTTTCCGCTTATCCTTTGCGCCACAACATCAAACGTCTCACGTTGATATGACGGCTTTTTGCAGGTAGGTATTGTTTGGCTTTTACGATTGATGCCGAGGTGGGGCGGGGCCAGAGTTGCCTGACAGACATCGATATATCATATCTAGGGCTGTATTTAGCACACCGTTTATGTTGGGGGTTTGAAAATTTTATTAGAGGGTCCACTAAACCGCACTCCGCTCACGTGGTGGACTGCGGTCTAGTACCACTCACGGAGAGGAGGTCCTAGTACCAAAATAATATTATGAAGCTATATAAATAAAATATTATGAATCTTTAGGTATATATAAAATTCAAAGTCCTGACTGACTGATATATCAGCGTACAACCTAAACCGCTGGTCCTAGATACATGAAATTCGTCGGGGGCTGGTGTTATTTGTGAAGAGTAGGTATCCACTAAGAAAGGGTTTTTCGAAATTCCGCCCCTAAAAGGGTGAATGGGGGGAGGGTGAAATTTCACGCGGGTGATGTCGCGGGCTAGCTTCCAAGCTAGCTAGTATGATTATAATTTTTATAACATAACATAACTTCACGCATTGTGTTTCCGAAAGGTTGGGCAGACGTGTACCTGTTAGTGTACGAACATTTCGGCAGTTATGTTTAAGACCCATGTTATAGAGGGCTAGTCTATTGCCATCATCCAGGCACAAATCCAGACTCCAGGTTGCTACTGAGAAATTCCTTATAAAAAAAACCAAAAACACTTTGTCCAACAGATTGTAGACAGATTGTAGACAGATTGTAGACAGATTGTAGACAAATTGTGGAGAGATTGTAGACAGATTTCTGTCACTTTGTCTATTCTTCCGTCGACAAACCCGTTTTTATGGTGTTCATGCTACGCGTGTTGAGAATCAAACCCAAGACCTCATGCTCACCAGCGCTTGCGACCACTAGACGAAAGAGGCTGTCAGTATATTTATACAGTGTGTTAGATTAAACGAGGGATATACTTTAAGGGAGTGTAGTACCCATGAAAATGAACAACTTTTACTAAGAGACCAACACTGAAATCGAGAAAATAAAACAACCCGCTCTATACATTTATGTTCGCACTAGCTTCTGCCCGCGACTTCGTCTGCGTGAAATTTCACCCTCCTCGCATTCACCGTTTTAGGGGTGGAATTTCGGAAAACCCTTTCTTTTTCACAAAGAACACACCCTCCAAATTTTATGTCTCTAGGACCAGCGGTTTAGGCTGTGCGTTGATATATCGGTCAGTCAGGACTTTGATTTTTATATACCTACATATAGATAGATAACGGGACAAAATGTCGGACCAGCTGTTTTTTTTTTCATATTTTTGAGCCAACCCATATTAAAAGTTAATCATTTTCATGAGTACTACACTTCTTTAAAATGCATATGTCCCTCGTTTAACCTCACACATTGTATAAGTAGTTAATGAGAATTGTTTCAAACACTAGAACAAATGAATTAAACTATCCCAGTTCTAAGTTCAGTTTCCAAATGTAAATCTAGGTTAGATTTTAATTGAATTTTTCTATCATGTAAGTTTTTTGTTCAAGATGAAATTGCATAGGGTTGGCACGCCTACGACACATACTATTATGCGATCTGCAAACTACTCTCTGGCAAATTTTCTTATTATATTAATTGCCTGTTTTTGACGTGAATACGTCTTTAAAATTGCTCCCATAGTGGGACTGGGAGGCAAGTGAAAAAAACCAATGATAACAAAATCGGGGGATACAGTTTGGTGTTGCAGCTTCATATCTATCATCTCCATCCTAAATTTAATTACACCATTGGATAGCTAAAGGATCAAATAATTCATTATGCCAAGTGAGGACTGTGACGCATCGCGTGCGGTGGAGGGGGAAATGCAGTGTAAAATATTGACAGTCAATATAACGAATTAAAATAAAAAGTAAAATAATATCAAAAATATATATTGTCGGCTTATACGCGTCAAAAAGCCAAATCCAAACACAGATATCGTATTCGGTTGGAAAGGGCTTCTCAAGAGCAATCGAACGGTACCAATAAAACACCGTACCGACCGTAAAAGAATGAATGCGGCCGAGCGGATTAATCCCGTTACGTAAACGTATTCACGTACAACACACGGCCGTGTCCATGACACAGCCACACCCCATTTTTTGATTGAACATATCATAACACCACGCCTGTTATTCCCGAAGGGTTAGGCAGACACACGTATTAAGTACACCCAAATTTCGCCAGTTGTGTAAGTCCCATGAAATAAGGCCGAGCCAGTTGCCATCAACCGGGAACAAATTCAGAACCCGGCCAGCTACTGAGAAATTATTGATGGATGAACCCAATAACACTTTGGACAAGTTGGGAATCGAACCCGGAAACTCATGCTCAGCAGTAGACCACTAGACTAACGAAATAGTCAGTTTTTGGATTGAATTTACGAGTATATATAAATTCAAGATGTATACAGGGTGTGGCGTAAATAGTGGTCCACCGTTATGAATTCGATATACCAGATAATTTACTATAACATATTATAATTTTAACCATTTTAGTAGTAATTTTTTTTTACAAAAATCGCTTTTGAATTTGCATGATTATGTGAAATATTATGGTTAAAATAGAGAAGAACTAACTTTTTCTTCAAAAGCTCTAAATTTACATAAAAATCATAATTTTACATGATAGCTCTAGTATTTCAGCGCTAAATAACAGAAATCAAAATGAAAACATAATGGTTTTTGTTGAAACTACAACCAAATTTCTAACAAAAGGTAGAAATTTCATAAATAAAAAACAAAAAAAATTATATTTTCGGAACCCTTGGGTAAAAATGGTTAAAATTGTAATATGTTATAGGAAATTGTCTGGTATATCAAATCCTTAACGGTGGACCACTATTTACGCCACACCCTGTATATTTGCTAGGGTTAGTAACCCAGCCATATATGTATAGATAAAATTCTTTTATTAATCGAAAGCTTATATTTTGCATTACTAAAAGATGGCTAGCAATGATTACTCCCTCAATAGCTGTAAAAAGTCCAAAAATGACAAAAACCACCGAATATATTCTTGCCATTCAGTTCAGCTTACATTCTCCCCATATTTATAAAGGAAACCATAAAATACTAACAAAAGGTTTATGAAAATAATTTTATGAATAGGCCTCCTTACAAAAAAACATAATTTGTACAGCTTTTTGGCATTTGTATGATCTTTAGCAATGTTTGTGCAGTTTTAAATAATCACGCTTAAATTTTTTAATAACGTAGAGAGGTTTAATTAGTGTTTTTTCAGTAATTACTACGGCTAGGACGCATTACAGTTGTAACATTAATTCAACGATGAGTATGTAGTAGGAATTTTACTTTTGTCAACAATGTATGTATAAATAACAACTTCATCATCTGCCTAGCCTTTTCCCAACTATGTTGGCGTCAGCTTCCAGTCTAACCGGATGCAGCTGAGTACCAGTATTTAACATGGAGCGACTGCCTGTCTGGCCTCCACAACCCAATAACTGGGTAAAACGATGTCCCTTGGTAAGACTGACTGTAAGACTTCTGGGCTTCTGACGACCTGTAACGACTGTCAAAGATCCACGAATGACAGCCGGGACCAACGGCTTAAAAGTGCTTTCCTAGGCACGGAGGGTTCTCGGTATGTAAAGATGGTCACCCATCCACAGACCAACCGCGGCAAGCGTAGCTTAACCTGATCGATCGACCGGTGCGACTGTTATTACTTTGCCACAAGCCCCTTTACATAAATAACAACTTATACCTAATTAATTATTAAAAAAAACTACATAATATCTCTAACTATAACTACAGTATGTAATCAGCATAATATTGGACTTCAAATACCTACAGAGTTTAAATATTGAAGTTTTAACAAGTTAAGTGAAAAGTGGAGATTAAAAAAGTCCTTAGTGGTTACTCAGCTCTTTAGCTCAACTGTTATTTATTGCAAACGAGGACGTTTCGATATCGGTAACAAATGAAATTAGTAATATAATAATATGTTCGAAATATGAAATGAACAGAGGAGCAATTCTTGTAATTATAAAACATTCGCAGTCTGAAGTTCAATTTCCGTAATCAAAAACGTTCAAAATCTAGTCGTAATCTCATCTCAGCGACAATCAATGTCAAAACACTTGTCAAAAATGTAGGGAAATTGGAGGTATTTTTGACAGATTGAGACTGAGATCATACTGTGAACGTTCTAAAAAAGACGGGAATTGCCATTGGACTGCTATCTGTACTATATAGTACTTACTAATTCCATGCTTTTATCATATTATGATCGTAGAGTTGTCAAATTCAAAATTAGCTGTGACGAAAAGTTTTGAAAATAGAATATTTATCTTGTGATATTCGTCCTTCGTTATGAAATAAGGAGTAAGGTTCTTTTTTTATTTTTAATGCGTTACTAGCCGTGTCCTAACGGGATTTCCTATCGACTAAATGATAAACTGACACGACTAAATGTCTCTGTGTAAATGTCGTAAATGTGTCTAAATGAGACTGATCGACTAAATGAGATGACACGGTTGGCGCAGTGGCTGAGCGATCGACTGCTGCGCTGCGTATCGCGGGTTCGATTCCCGCACGGAACAAATATTTGTATTGCCTACAGGTAGTTGTTCCGGGTCTGGCTGTTTGTGTATGTGAATTTAAATGTTTGTAAACGCACCCACGATACAGGAGTAATTCCTAGTGTGGGGCAACGTTTAAAAAAAAAACTTTCATTGAAACTTGCAAACAATGAATTTTTTAAAATCGGTTCTTAGTGCACCCCTAAGTTATACAAGGAACTCTATGGTGCAAAATGTCATGTTCCTAGGCCGACCGGTTTAGGCTGTGCATTGTCTGCCAATGAATGAATGAATGAATTTAAAATAGTATGTACATTCCCTACTGCCACGATCTCGTGTCGTATCCGTGTCGCCGGTACTAAAGCGTCACCCGTCTGTTTGCGTCGTTAACGAGCTAGTACTAATTGACGTTAAATCTTTGCTGTCACTGCATGTAGTTCAACTATCGTCTGCCTTTCAATGTGCTGAGTTTTTCATATTAACATGACACCTTTGAAAGGGGAATTTATTGATTTTATCGATGGGTGTAAAGCTACAGGGTGTCTTTGATTTTTGAATGGATGTCTGGAAAGTCAGATGTCGTATATGAGGAATATGACCCATAATTAAACTTGTGTGAGCAGTGCCCCAGTGGCATCGAACCCGAGTTACGAGTTGTGGGTCGTGAGTTCGAAACTAGGCAGGCACTTTACTTAGTGTATTTTATTTCATCACCACTGCTCTCAAAACGGTGAAAGAAAACTGTGAGGAAACCGGCATATCCTAGTACCAAAAAATCTAAGACATAGAAAGAAGAAAGAAAGAAAGAAAATTTGTTTATTCTGCACAAACAAAAACGTACATTGCAAATAAAAATTATTAAAAAAAGACATAAAACTGTGTGTTTTACTGTGTGTACATAAATTATAAAATAAATAAATAAATAAAATACACACACACAATGTAGTCAAAAGCCTCGTATTCAAGCTTAGAAAATGTTGACAATCTTGTCCATTGCTTGATGTCAGGGCCAGGCACCAAAGACAACACACATTATTATTTGACATCTACCAACCCTCAGTGGGCCCGCGTGGTGGTTGATGGCCCACTCCCTCTCACAAAGAGGAAGCCTGTGTTCCAGCAGGGAAAATTATAAGTTGATTATGTAAGTAGGTTAAAATTGGGGTTTCCAGATCAGATAAGATCTGGAAACCCGCAATTTTCACCATTCATTCATTCATGAGTGTTGTATTCAGAATCCTCTATTCAAATGAGTGTTGTATTCAGAATCCTCTATTCAAATGAATGTTGTATTCAGAATCCTCTATTCAAAGTGAAGGTTGCATTCAGAATCTTCTATTCAAAATGAGTGTTGTATTCAGAATCCTCTATTTAAAATGAGTGTTGTATTCAGAATCCTTTTCTACGGTTTCGCGGCCTTCCGCGAATTTCGGCGATTTCGAATTTGAAACGCATTTAAACTACAATTGTTGGAATTGAATGACACATAAAATGACTGTACATAATTTATAGTTACTTAGGCTCCATTGCTAATAGCATTTAGTAGCTTATTCAGCAAACAATCAATCTATCCTGCTCCATTTTAGAATAATTTTATATATTATCTTTCTTTTAAAAATAGATGTTTTGATTTGTCAACATAATCCGTTCCTTTCACAGCGTTCAAATAACAACATTGAGGAAATTGTATGGTATGTTGCATCCAAGGATCATCGTAAATCTCCCAATCTTCTATAACACCTCCACATGAGAAACATGCTGCTTTATCATTTACACCATTTCCACAATAAAAAAATCCCGCGTCAGCCATTTCCATTACTAATCTTCTCCTTGAATCAGCCGTTGCCCAATAGGAACGAAATGAAAATTCACGCATTTTATATGTATTAAACAGGTCATATCGAGGATTGTATTTATTTTGAGACATGTTCTTGATACAGATAATTATAAATGTATAATGACATCGCACAGCTATTACCATCAACTTATAACGATTAACATTGGACGGGATTGGTAGGGATAGGAAACTGTTATCTATTAC
This sequence comes from Luperina nickerlii, assembly GCA_963855955.1. Taxonomy (NCBI): domain Eukaryota; kingdom Metazoa; phylum Arthropoda; class Insecta; order Lepidoptera; family Noctuidae; genus Luperina; species Luperina nickerlii. Next base: position 21,274,098 of record OY979669.1, read on the forward strand.
CCAATTGTGAAAAATTAAACAAGAAAAATATTTACTTCAAAAATTTATTATCTATACACCATTTATATAAACATATTACATTTTTTAAAGCACAAATTTTATCATGATAAATACAACTATACACATCATGAGAATGTTCAAATTTATTGTACAAGCTTAATAAATTAGGACAACCTTCATCTTCTAAATTATTTATATTATTATTACTCGAAATATTTTTTAACCACAACACTTTTTCTAAACCTTTGGTGTAAACTTGTTTATCTCTTAAAATATCTGCAATCAAATTCTGATGATTTGAGTAAGGCACAAATCCGCCTCTCCAGTATATCTTTCTATTACGTTCAATCCAACTGACTTGCCGTTTTTCTGGTTTCGTCAAATCGTAAAATGGAAATGGTGGCTTAATTAAAAACACTTGAATTTTTTTATTGCATAATACAGCAATTTCTTTAATGATAAATTCATTTGTTTCTGTTTTAAAACCTTGAACATCTACAATGGCAGTCATGATAACCTGCGCACTATATTACTCAGAGGTTTATATTCCACCAGTCGATCGTTAATAATTAAACAATATCCAGTTGTGTTATCTGGTATTGGCAGTGAACATTCAATCTCCAGCCGCACATCTACAGGGCCTGTTTTCAAACTATCGTTTTGTCTTGAACAGTCTATGATAAAGAGAGGAGCCTTGTCCTTGAAACCGACCAAATCAAGCAACGGGTCTGCAGGATAGTTGTAATACGACTGACGAAATTTCACATACATTTCATATAATATATTGTATTTGTTCTCGGAAAAATTTAAGCCTAGAGGCTCGTAAGGATAATACTGTGAATTCAAAAATAGTGTTACGTTGGTAACTTCACAGTGATCAAACAGAGAACTGTCTTTGGTTTTATTATTTTTTCTGTTGGTTTGCAAGCAAAAAATTACATATCGAGGTTTCTCTAATTGCGATGCAGTCTTAACTGACCAAGAATGTTTTGTAGTTTTAGGGAGCAAAGGATACTCGTATAAATCCCAATTTCGAAACGCTATCTGAATAGGTTTATCTTTTTCCAAGTGTTTTAGTAGTGTCAGTCGTTCGCGGTCTGATACTTTTATATGTGGTACACGCCATTGCAATCTTTGTATATCTATTTGAAAATGCGCAATATCATCAGTCGCTATGATACTGTTTAAGTTAGAGTTACTTCTATTCAGAATAAGTTCATGTTTACAATTTATCATAATTTTATTGTAATCTTCCGCAAATCCTAATATCTTATTAAGAGGTACAATAGCACAAAAATTACCATCATTTTTTACTCCATTTATGTTCCAACCCCACAAGGCAGCAACTTTATTTTCTCCATCATTCATTGAAACGTATGACTTTATTGTGGTTGTTATTCCAGAATTTTTAATACGATCTATTTCAATACCATTTATTTCGTATCTGATATCTTGAAACAAAAACATAACAGGGTTGCTACTAAACGTAATATTTTTCTTAATCGGTTTTCCATCTTTGTCGAAGAACTTTGCTTGGCCCTCGACGTAAATTGAACTGGCTGACGGTAACACGTATATGTCTTGTTGGTGTATGGGAATTCTGATTTCATCGTTTTCTCTAAAGCTGTTAGTGTAGGGATTGTATGAGTGGACTTCATAGCTTTCAATCGAACTATCGAAGTGGGGTGATTCGGTAATTTGTAGTATATTCATACTTTAAAACCTAGAGCTTTAAGAAAATCTTTATTTGCTTCACTCAATTTCTTTACTTTTTTCTTACGTCTATGCACCTTAATGGTCGTAGATGGAATAAGACGTTTGATTTTCACTGAAGAGTTTTTATAATATACTATCATTTTGTTTTTCTTAAATGAAGGCGTAATTGAATATGTTCTTCACCAAAGTCAATACAGTTACCAAGTTGATCAACAATTTTAACAGATATAGATGAAATTAGATTTTTGTTTACTGGAAAGTAAACAACGTTTTGCGGTATTTCTATGTACCGGTGACCTGGAGCGATATTAGATACAAATTCGTGAATAAAATGAGTTGGTAAGCCGTTGCAGTATGAACCGTGAACAAGATCACATTCGATTCTGATTACTGATAGATTGTTATTATTGATGGTCACATTTGGTCTAGAATTTAATACTGAAAAGTATAGCAAACCGCACTCGTATTGATCGGATAAATGTAGAGGTGGTTGAAAATACGAAACCAATTCAGATTTATTTCCAGAGATGGTAACCGTAGTAGACATGCTTTCATACTGAAGTCTTAAAGAAGATCCTGTTCATTTTATTCATTGACTACACCAAAAACTCTTTAAGAACTTCAAACATAGATGTCCACAATTAAAGGGGTGATCACGTTGTATATTTTCATAATTATATTGGACTTTAGGCCCTACGTATTTTATAAATTCCTTGGGAGGTTTCAGATTACCATAACTGTCGAAATACTCAATATAATCATTATATTTTGCATAGGCTACCCAATGAGACCCAGGGTTTTTAGAACTATCTAAATTAATAACTCCACATTCTTTTACAAAAGGGCATTTAGGGAGCTCATCTCTCATAAAGACACCTCTAAAATAAGGAATACTATTTCCATGTTTCAAAATGTCAAAGTTAGTTAAGGCTCGTTTGGGTAACCGATATTTTAGTTTTTTTCTTTCGATACAAAAATTCCAAGCCCATCTCTATGCGGTTTAAGGTGTAATCCTTTCCCAATGCAAAGCGCTTCCATTTTTTCATTGTGCCTCTTCGATTCATCCAACAATTTTTTAGCCATCTTGAATTCGTTAATGGTTTTAGCAATACCAGCTGCACCACCTGCTAAAGCCCCTGCCGCTGATAATCCCGCAAAAATAGGAATTAACGGCAATATTCCACCAGTTTTTGGTATAGGAATAACACGAGGAAGTTTAATAGATGAATCATTAGCTAATTCTCTGGCAGCGGCGATAGCCAATTCTATAGCCATCTTTTTACTTTTTGGTTTTAATTTTTTCATGTGTCTCTTGGTTTTAGAAATAACGTTTTTTAATTTACTTTTTAACCCTTTTCCAGATGTAACTTTTTGACAGCACTTTGTACTACTACTACTACTTTTCAGACCCGAACCAGTTTTAATTTTTGTCGACATAGCCCTGCTTACTAAGCGTGCTGCAAATTTTTCACCTACACTCGCATCTGAAGCAACTACTCGTTCTTTCGCCATATTTAACAAAATTAAATCAGCTTCGTGTCGATCCTTTAAGTTTGATGATTTGTGATAGGCAATGTCGTGATCTTTGCAATATTCGTCTAATTTATTAATTCCGTTATCTCCTTGTATAAGCCTTTTAATTAATTTTGTACCAGGACCACAATAACTGTATCCTGGTAAGTGTAATTCAAAAGGTAAGTGATTTATAATCCAATTGAGAAGACTACTCTCTCCAATACACATTATAAGACTGATGAATCTGGATTGAGCACTTTATTAAATACTTATAATTTGAATTGTCGTTAGTTAATGTTTTAATATTTATGATAATATATTTGATTTATCAATCCAACTATTTTCAGCTGAAGACAAACCTAGCCATTTTACTAAAACCCTGTTACCTTTTCTTCTAAGAACTTTCTCCACTAGATACACATTTGAATGTTTTGTTTTTTGAAGCTCTTGCGCATAAAATGCACCTAAAATAGGCTGACCTCTGATTGTATCTTCTATTAAGTAGGTGATAGGAGTTGTATTTTGTATCATTCGAATTTTAAATATTTCTGTAGACCAGTTGGGAGTGTAACCTTTTTCAAATGTTCCTTTGTACTTACTGATACGCACATAATCACCAATTTTATATTTGCTTTTAATATTATTATTATTTTTTACTAACCTTGAATACCTTTCTAATACATATTTTTTATTATTGTTATCTACATTAGCGGGAACTTCATCAATTGTCCGATGATAAGTGTGATTGTATTTGTGAATAACATCATTGAGAGTGTTATCTATCCAATTGTAGCTGCCTCTTAAACTAAATTCCTTATAGAGTTTGGATTTCAATGTCCTGATAAATCGCTCAACTATTGAAGCCTTTTTTGTTGAGAAGGTTGAATAATGATTAATGTGATTAGTTTTCATAAGCTTCTGAAATTGATTATTGTAAAATTCTGTTCCATTATCCGTTTGCAGATTTTTAGGAACACGCCCTTTGTCCAATAATTTCTTAAAAGAGCTACATACATCATCTTTGGTTTTACTTTTTAGAGGAAAAATCCAAGCATATTTCGAGAATGTGTCAATAATAGCAAGAATAAATGTGTAATTTTTATTTTGCTTTGAAATTGATTGCATATCGATTAAGTCTGCTTGCCATAGGTCATCTATATCTTTCATAATAACACATCTTCGTGGAAAGTTCACCCTCGCATTTTTATGAATTTCGTTTACCACGTCGGTTTTGCTCATGTTCACAATTCAGTACATTTGTTTTGAATCCGTATACAATACTGAATGAAAATTTTAACATAGTGAGTATTTATTCTTTAATAATACCAGCTTCTTTCAATTCTTCAACTATCGATAAAATTTCATTATCATGGTTTGTGTTGCCAGCATCTCTAGAAGCAACTAATAATTTCAATCTCTCAACCAATTCGTTAGGGTCATCCCAATATACCAAATCAGTGTTATTTTTGTATTTTTTTAGGGTTGGTAAGCTTCCTCCAGTGTGAAAATTTTCATTTAACGATTCGGAAAATAATGGTTTGATTACTTCACGATATTTTATTCCCTTATCGCCTCTTATTTGCCCATCAGGATTAAAATCTCTCTTATGAGCATTTGTATAATGCAGCATGTCCTTATAGACAAGTCTATCTTTGCTCGATATTAATTTTAAATCAGGTTTTCTTCGAAGTAAAAGTTCTTTCAAGCCAGGAGATAAATTATAGGATTTGTCACCGACTTTAATTAAAATGACACTGTCGTCATTCAAACTATCGATTTTAGAAAATGAGACTACTGAATTACCCATTAGCAATGTTTTGTTTACACTTCTTATTCCAAACGGTATATTTACACCATCATAAATATCATGGATATCACGGCCCTCTAACGAAATTTCTAAATCATCCGGTATTTCTTTTGTAGGAGACTTTTTAAGCACTTGTGCAGAATTCAGTTTTGGATCGTAGCAGTCTTCAAATTTTGTAGATGAACTAGTATTAATGTCATCCAATTCAATGTCGTCAGAATTTAGGGGTGATGTATTTTGTAAAGGCTTTATTTTTTCCTTTGATATATTCGAATCGACTAGTGCTTTAAGGGGATCTGTGACGGTTTTCAGCATTTTATCAAGTGACAAGTTCATAGAGTGTTCACGGTTCTTCATTTGTTTTATTTTATTCTTTATGGAATCTACAGACTTCATTAATTCTATTTTAATATTCTTTTCCATGTTGTATTATAACAAGTGTGCTCAGCCAAAGAAGATATAATACTAAGTTAGATTTATATATTATTGATTTATATAATTACGCAAATTCGCTCAAAATTTAAAAAAACTATCTAAATTCTGTCTATACCTTCCCTTGTTTAATGAGGAGTCTTTGCAAATACTAACAAAGTTATATGGCTCTCTCCAAACTGTATTACAAATATTCTTGAATTGATTCCAGGACATATCAGAACTAACATGCTCTTCATAAATATGTTTCAAGTTTACATCGTCTTGTTTAAATATTATAAGAAAGTTTGCATTATCACGTAGCAACTGTTTCGGAATTTTAGAATATGTTTGACATAAATAAAAGCAATCGATTTGTTTATGTCTACCCATAGAGAAGTAATTACGAATGTTTATTTGATTTTCACATGCCACATCATCGAAAATAAACACAGAATTTGTTAGTGCTTCATGCGGGGCTATGACTTCTTTATTATCATTGAATTCATGAAACTTAACTTGATGGACTCTCTTTATAACTTCTCGTAGGAACCTGTATTTTGGTTGAAAGTTAGTTTTCGAGTACAGATAAAGATTTTGAAATTTTAGACCATTCTCATGTAATAGTAAACTAAGCACTACGTTTGTTTTTCCACAATTTGAAGGACCACATATAATACAACGAATCGTATTTGGTAACAAAATGCTATGCCTAATGTGGTTATCAGAGTCACCAAGATTTATATGATTAACATTAAGTGATGTGTGTTGTTTGATCAACTTCATTTTGATTATTAATTCAATCTTACCCATACATAGATATATAAAGCATAAGTATGATAAAAAACAAATGATTGAGATTAGTTTAAAGTTGTCATGTCAAATGTAAAACGAGCGTATTTTTTCGGTATACCTACTTATAGTGCTTATCCATTTCATTTTTATACTCGCTGTAAATAATCAATAAGTTAGTACGGTATTTATATTTGTAGTTAGTGATACTAAATATTAATAAAACGAAGAACACTGTAAGGCCATAATAAGAATAGAAAGTCATGCATCAGTTATAAATGTTTTATTCAGATATAACATAATTATTTAAATACGAAATTCAACACTACCACTCACTAAATTAATAATGTATGCTATACGTATACCAATATTATAAACAAAGATTATAATAACATTATAATTTATTGATATAAACATAATTATTTTTATTTAGAAATTAGTTCTCAAAATAAAGTTTCACAGTGACCCCAAGGTAAAGTTTCAACTAGGTTAGTGAGTATTTGTCTCTTATCATCATTTCTATTTAATACTACTTTATGAATTTCTTGAGAGTACAGTACATGCTTGAGTGATTTAATTACATTCATTTTACATTTAATATTGACATTATTTGTTAAAGCTTTACTGTAGTGAGATAATTTTAATCGATTAGTAACAGCTTTAGATATTCCTTTTGCTTTTGTGATGCGAGTTTTTGAAGTGATTATACTATATAGTTTAGCTCTCAGTCCTACAAATTCGCTTATTATGTCACCCCCGAGTTCATCTTTAAATAGTCCTGGGATTTTAGTATTTACTCTTGGCATGCTGTAACAATTATCAGGCTGGAAATTACTTGTATCAAATTTTGCAATATAATTTTTTATGTCTTCATAAAAATCCTCTGTATTTACAAAATAAAGAAGGCTGTCTGTGTCTGTATAACACAGTCTTGCACGAGTTTTATATTTATTTTTAATAAAGTTGTAGTGAAATTTATACAAATGTTCCTTTGCGAATTCTAAAACTGTAAACCCAATGTAGATAGGGCGATCTAATACAATTTTTTCAGGAGTTAATTGAATAGCAACAAAATTTTCAGAAAAGATCGCAATACTTTTCAGATTTGGTTTTGCAATTAATTTTTCGGCACCTTGGTACTTGTTAGTTTTATTATTGCAATCATCCCACATGGTAACTAATTTGACATTAACCTGTTTGCGTCTATTTTCAATAGTTTTCCCAAATATAGCATTATTAAGGAGTTTGAAAAAGTCTTTCTCAAATACGGTTGTTGAAGCTTGACGTAATGTAGTATTCAAGTCAATATATTTTTGTAAATAATTTTCTTGTCTAAAAGTTAAAATACGATGAATTTTTTTCAAAATTAGTCCGTTCAATAAACATGCCTTCAGATGAACATAATGTATTATATAGTTGAATTTGTCATATAAACTAGCAATTAATTTAGGTGTTTTGCCTCCAGGAGGTGTGAACCTCTCGGGGGCAAAAGGTAAATCACTATGCGTATTATGTAAACTCTCAGGATATATTAAATCAACTTCTAAAATATATCCATATTCAGAATCATCTGATATTGATAACACATTTATTGTTTTAATCTCATTGTTTGTCAAAAAACGGAAATCTGAAATAGGCATTTTCTTCGTCATTGCGTAACCATATAAATTGTTACAATCAAGATAAATCAAATAAGTTGATTTTTGAGAAGCATCATGATTTGGTAAATATTTATTATTAGCTCGGGCATGGCGAAGAGAACATTGTGCCAAACCTCCTCGTATTCCCTTTTCCAAAAATTCATACATTTCTAAACTATGAATCAATTCTAATTTAACACCTGTGTACAGTAGCATTGCATCCCAGCTTAAACTAGGTGCAGTAATGTAATACGTTGGATCAAGTTGATAATGATCGAGACAAGTCTGTCTAAATTTTTCGAATACGTCAGAAAGAAGTAATACATCGGTCTTTAAATATAAATCTGTATATTCTCCAAGTGATTTAATATTAAATGACTGCCAAATAGATTGTGCGTGTACGTATTCATCATCGCTAATATGTTGACAATTCAAACTGTTATAGAAACAAACTTTCGATGGAAGTTGAGTCTCGTTATATTTTGAATATGCATTCATATAATCATAGGGATAAATTCCTTTTTGTCGTAACAATGTTAACTGATTATAACTAATATCTGGAAATTCTTTTGATAAATTAACAAAGTCGGTTTCATTCAAATTATTTACTAATGTGCTTAAACTTGAATTAAGAAATTGATAAGAATCTATGAACTTAACTTGAATTGGCTTTGATTTTAATGTATTCTTAGTATGGAGTACTTTTGTGAATGACATATACGTTTCTTTGGATTTTGGTATAATTTTAAAAGCACCTTCATACTTCGCTAATTCTTTTATAAATAGGTGAGAGTCATAGCCGGATAGGTTATGAAAAATAACAGGCACGAAAGGGCAAACTCTTAACATTAAATTACAATGAGAGTGTGCTGCGCCTCGGTATTGTGATGTAATGTGATCATGATCTATTACTTTATCGTCAAAGAGCATATAATTACAGATATGACATGTAGTGGCATTTTTGTAATCCTTTTCTTGGGCCTTAGTTAAAGGTGCCATCGGTATTTTATTTAATAAGATACTGTGAATGTACTCCAAATCTCTTATTAAATATTTTATAAATACTTCTACACAATCAGATCCTCTATAAGTAACATACTTATTCAGATCCGTATTGTGTGAACAACAAATATAGTAACCAAAACATGAGGGTTCGTGAACCTTAAAGGTACGAGTATTTTCAGTTACATTTATGTTGCAGTTTAGTAAAAGACTTTCAAAATCGGCGTATATAACGAAATTAATTTTTTGTTTTCTTTCGAAGTTCTTAAATTGAAGAATACTATTTTTTTCAGGTAATATTGTCAAAATCTTAGGACACTTATTATGGGCACTATATCTCATTTCACTCGTGAAAACTTGTAAGCATGTCTCACATAGGTACATTTTACCTTTATGTTTACTTATTTGACGTTTGATCAATCTCAATAGATTTTTTATTAAGCAATAATGACCTTTACCTTTCTGTTCAAAGTACAATAAATTGACATGCTGGTTTTTTCTTAAACTTGTCACATATAAAGGACCAGTGACCATGTTTTTATTATCTAATCCATATATATTAATACTTATGTGTGGATTTAAATTTTCTAATATTTTAATATCTTTACATGATGGGGGGAATGATAGACCATCTATATTTAAAACTTTAGAAAAATGTGGATATGAACTTGTTCTGCAAACATTCATTTGGGTGGGATATAACGCTGCGACAATACTCCATAAAAAGCAGTTGTTATCGCTGTTTTTAATATTTAAACAACTTCTAGTTTTTTTTATTACTTGCGGCAAATCTATATATGTGCCACCTTTCAAAGGAGAGTATTTGTTAAGGTTAATTTCTAGATGACTTATAAATAAACAAGACCAACCGGATTCACGATGTTGGAACTCTGAGAGCTTTCTGTCAAATGTATTTATTGTTTTCAAATATAATTCATTTATATCTGTATTATTATATACAATTTCATATTTTGTGTTAAATGATTTAAGCTGTTGCTCGTCAGATTTTGGAAGTATGAAATAAGCAAAAAGCTCAAAGTTTAATTTAACACAACTATGTTTTATCAAACAATCGTTAATTAGTCTTATGACCTTATGCCGATTATCCATTAGGAATTCCTCAGGTGCTAGGTATTCCATTGATGGATTCAGTTTGTAACTTATAATTCTCTTTTTAAAAGCCGTGGCTATTATATCGATATTTTCAATTTCAGTTTTTAGTATGCAATTAGATTTATGCAAATTCGTTCTCAAATGATACTGATATTCAATTTTAGGTATTTCAATGTGACATTTTCGACATATTATTATATCATTGTTATTTGTTCTGATTCCGGGTCTAGGTGTAACTGTAAGAAAGAAAAAAAAAACCATGAATATTAAATAAAATTTTATATAATATGAATTCCTATTAATACTTAATTTCTATAACCGATTACATGATTTATTTATATGCATAAGTAAGTACCGGCTAAGGTTGCAATTGCATTATAATAGATTTACACCTTAGATCTATTTATTCTTATTCATTTATCTAAGTATAGCAATAGTGTCTTCTATAATAATGTAATCGCAATCTGCCTATTATTTGTTACATAATATTACTATTCTTGAAATACTAAGATAATATCTTAATCACTAGAAGACAGTAATACAAAAAGTGTATAAGTGAATAGGCATGTGTTATATTGGGATAAGTACTTTTGTAATTAAGTACTATTTCAATAATAGTTACTTACAAATGTTGCTGGGCACTTAACATACTCTTTTCGTGTAGCTATAATAAAATTAGACAAATGTTGCCAAGCATCTGTATTGTCAAAGGTTTGATTTTTAAGCGTGACAATTGCTTGGCGCCACCTATTCATTGGCGGAACTTTCTCTATTTCATCGCACCGGTATATTTTCAAATCAATATAGTGCGTTCCCGGCTTGTTTTCGTGGGTTTGGCGCGAATGACCGTTTGCAAGGCGTCGTGTTATATATGAAGTTAACGGTGTTTTACCAGTAACTGCAGGGACCGCTTTCTCGTCGTCCTCGCTATCGGTTCCAAACAGATCGTACATCGTGGACTTCCTCGGTGGGATGGGTTTGAAAAACGGCTTCTTTGAAGCTGATGGATGGGACGACACGGCAGGTGTCGCGGAAGTGGACGGTCCTGGCACCGGACTTACTCTCGATGGTGACGACCACGAACCTCGTGCCGGCTCCGTCGTGCGAGTTGATGCTTGCTTCCTTTTACGCCCGTCATGCTTCTTTTTTCGAACCTGAGGTTCCTCGTCGACGTCGGAGGGAAAAAGGGTCTCGGCGTTTTCGTGCGACCTGAAATGGAGTGAAACAAATAAATAAATATTAATACAATCAAATAATGATTCATGCGCATATCATTGGTGAGGTCACTTGTCACCTGCAGTCCGATTCTGTAACCATCTCACCGTGAAAACTTAGGTGAAGTGAGCGTGGAGTAAGCTGTCAATAGTGTCAATTCCTAACAAAAACAAACTCACATCACCTAAGTTTTCACGGGGAGATTTTTATAGAATCAGCCGGCTGTACATTGTCGGTGTTATTAGTTGAGTACTAACATAGGTTAAGACTATTGTTACTAACCCAATGGATCTCTGTTATCCGAATATATAATAATAAATAATATCCCACTTTGACACATCAGATAGGTACACTGCTCTAATTAATTATTATTATTTTATTATTGTCTATCTATCTACACCTCATATTGAAATACATCTTTTTAGAATACTGAAACATAGCCATCACAGAAATAATACTCTATTAAACCACAATACTATATCGCGCTAGATTAGGGGGGGTCGAACCCCTTGGCCCATAGCTGTTGCTGCCACTATATTCGATACATTGCTACTAAACTGCGATAGTAAAAAATAAGTTAATATATATTTTATTAAAAAGCTACTTACATTTTCCTTATTGCACTGATTCTTGATAAGTACTTGATGTTGATCTGGAGCACCTGGTAGCTGAAGTGATGCTCCTAATTCACTCTCCAATATTTAAATAGCCGGGATCCACGTGAAGGTTTTCCATATATGTAATGCACGCGTGATCCTAAAATCCTGACTCAGGACTTCTTCACGAGACAAATGCTTTGCAATCATAACCAAATCTACAAATCTCAACCTTAAATTATGATATCTAAAGTGTATATTAATATTTGACTAGGTATAGTAACTACAGTCCAAGTGTTACATACTAGCTAAACACCGCGACTTCGTTTATATAATATTTATTTTATTACAACATTAACATTATTACTATTAATTTATTCTATACTAATATAACACAGTAAGAGAATTACCCGATTGTGTCAAGCAAAAGACGGTGACATTACCCGTGAACATTAAGTAAAGTTCTTTTGGTGATTTAAAAAGTATTAGTTTGAAGAATAAGATAATAATAGAAGGCAAAACTAGGCGTAACAATAGTATGTCGATATTGCTATTTTGTTTTCATCCATCTCCTTATAAAATTAGGACTTATATTGCAAATTAGACATACTACTTACATGCAACGGTTTTTGCTAGCCGCATCTTCTTGAGAAAAATGTATAAAAAAATTACAGTGAACGAACGTACAGTAGTGTTTATTTTATCAATATATATTTATAGTAAGCAATAAAATGTTGATGTCTTGAGGTTTCAATTTCAATCCATCTCCATAAATAAAATTAGAACTTACATTGCAAATTAGACATACTACTTACATGCGATAGTTTTGCTTGGCGAATCTTCTCAATAATAATGTATGAAAAAAGTACAGTGCACAAACGGACAGTAGTGTATATTTTATCAATATATATTTATAGTAAACAATAAAATGTTTGGCGCCGTCATGTCTTGAGGTTTCAATTTACCACACCATTTTTGTCCGGAATATCAACATCTAACAAAAAAAAATGTAAGACTTTGAACTCTATACATTAAAATTAACATATATAAATTGATAAATAATTTTAAAGTCGATCATTCAATTTCTGCTCCTGCTGAGTCCGAGTCCTGACTGAGTAAAACCGGTACCTTTGCGTAATGTCGGTGAGTGTTAATATTTTCTTTAACTTTAACAATATATTATCCAACAATTAAAATATTACATTATTTTTATCTACAAATAAAATGTATTAATTGATTGATTATTGTAAACGGGTCAAACATACATAATAAGTCCTCGACATCAGAGTTTTCTATTCCTGATACAACACGAATTTAATTGCATTCTGTATTTTTATTTTAAGGACTCCGAAAACGACCTCTTCAACTTCGTTCCTATGAATACTGTAGTAGGACAGAAATACGAAAACCAACTGAATCTGGAGGGCCCCCAGCAGCAAACAGCTCAAGAGAAGTTCAACAGCTGCATTCACCTCTTTAAAAAAACTTACGCGTGGTGCTAAAGTGATCAGGATCGAAGTTTATGATGTAGAAAATTTTCCTGATACCATAAGTTCGCTATGTAATTGTGATGCCGAATTGTGCGTGCAGCATGTAGTTAAAAACATATTCATGGATGATATTTATAAATCGGTTAAAGAAATTGCTGTAAAAGTATCAAATAATATGTCGTAAAATAAATCATAATCCTTATTCAATGATAAAGTATTTTTATTTTAACCTTTCACATAAGCACCCACATTCAATAGTTCTTTTACGTCACGAAGCGACATCATGTGACTTTTAAATCTTTGAGGGTAAGGTTGAAAGTCGAATAATTCACGTCGCTTCGTGAGATTAAAGAACTCTACCTACATTATAAAACACGTATAAAACTTAGTTGATATAGGTATGCACTCTCTAATACAAATAGGTATCAATACTTCATCTACATAACTGAGACAGCGACGCAGTGACGTATATCAGAAATCCGATGTAAGACGACATCGGAGAATGTGTGAGCGTAATCAACTATCAGAATATTAATGTGCTGAATGGATGAAATGATGAATGAGAAAAAATTGCGGTTTCCAGATCTTTCTAATGTGCTGATTGAATGAGTGAAAATTGCGGGTTTCCAGGTCTTATCTGGTCTGAAAACCAAGAGTAACCATGGAGTTTCTTGCCGGCTTTTTTCCATAGGAAACGATCAATTGGAACCGTGCACCTAGCTTCTGACGTTTCGTAAGTGTCCATTTAGGTTTATGTGAAATAAAAATATTTTGATTTTGATAGATCAAGACCTCAATTTATTAAAGAAAAATAGATTTTAAAATAAAACTAATACAAGTCTCATTTTCAATAACTTGAATACAACATTCACTTTCAATAAAGGATTCTGAATACAACACTCATTTTGAATAGAGGATTCTGAATACAACATTCATTTGAATAGAGGATTCTGAATGCAACCTTCACTTTGAATAGAGGATTCTGAATACAACAATCATTTGAATAGAGGATTCTGAATACAACACTCATTTTGAATAGAGGATTCTGAATACAACACTCATAAATGAATGAATGGTGAAAATTGCGGGTTTCCAGATCTTATCTGATCTGGAAACCCCAATTTTAACCTACTTATGTATTAATCGTGTAAGTATAGCCGTAAGTACAATTAGTTATTCTGTGATACAGCTCAAGAAGATCTAACTTTAGAATGAAATAACCACGGATTGGTTGATTCGTTCATTTTAAACATGCCATTAATATGCTTTTATTTTAAGGCAAATTTCTCTTTTTTTCTGTATATTGAATATTATGTTTATTTAAACATTTATAGTTTATTTAAACATTTAAAAATATCTCTAAAACACATTGTCTTAGCATGGGATCAACATACAATAACGATAAGCAATTTGAAACTTTTGTTAGTCAAACCGTTCAACCTTACTACAAAGTTTTCACTCACCCAAAACCAGTCCATTCAAATATTTCGCAAAGCATAGTTAGGCAGGTGCGGTGAAATATAGGGCATCCGCGCCGATGACCTGGAAGATCTAAACCTAGGTGGTCAGATAACGACCGGCTGGCTGAATTCAGGCTTATGTCAAAATTTGCTAGAGTAAACCGCTTGGATATATGGATATCGGGTCGTGGTACTCGTGGTGTATGTGTGGAATGTGTGGATTGTGTGGGTTTGTGTTTAGGATTGTGTGTGTGTTTGTTGTTTGGATAAATGATCGAGTGTGTGATTCTGAAAACTGTGCAGACGTAAAGGTTTATGTCAAGAGGAGTTGCGATTTGTCTTTTGCCTAAATAAGCGACGTACTAAACGTATAATAAGTAGCGAATTGATGAGTGTGAATATTTATTTAGTAGATATGCTTATCTAGATATACCTCTAGGTACATATAATAAAATAGTGACGAAGTCAAAACTGTACATTTAATATTTATGAAAAAAAGTAAATGCTACGAGGAAACGAGTCTGATGCCGAAAATATTGATTTTGAATTCTTGTCCGTTTGGTTGTTTATTTGTTTGTCTGGATGTATGTTTCGGATTGGCGCAAAAACGGCTGAATGGATTTGGATGAAATTTGGTACACGGTTAGTACATTAATCCTGATAGTAGTACCTTCCCGTGGGATATTTTCCGACATCGACGTGGGCAAAACCACGGGCAAAAGCTAGTACAAAATACAAATGGAAGTTATCCTTGTACAGACGCCAGCACATTAAGCTACTACATTCTGTCTGATTTCTTTAATAGACTTTCAACTTTCCAAAGCTCATTGGGAAAATTTGACAGTTTCGGGTAGCTTGATGTGCTGGCGCCTGTATAAAAGTGGAATAAGGTCAGATAATGGTGTAAACCTATTCACTGAAAATGTGAATAAGGTCCATTTTGAATATGCATGACTTACTACACTATAACAACACAATTTTTTTTATTTAAAAAAAAAAAAACTTTGCCCCACACTAGGAATTTCTCCTGTATTGTGGGTGCGTTTACAAACATTTAGACTCACATACACAACCAGCCAGACCCGGAACAATTACTTGCAGGTCATACAAATATTTGTTCCGTGCGGGAATCGAACCCGCGACACGCAGCGCAGCAGTCAATCGCTTAACCACTGCGCCAACCGTGCCGTCAAGAATTAAACAAGTACATTACTGTTATCAGAAACAAAAAGTAGCGTGTAGTAGCCCACTTGTTTTCTGTAATCAACACCTTCAACCAATTACTTTTTAGTATCACAGCTTAATTACCCGAACTTAAAGTTAAAACGAACAATTACGATAATTCCGGCCAAGTATATTTCCACAAGAACAATTATGTCGGGTGAAAATATTTTTATTTTACGGCAACTTTTGGGAGGAATGCTCTTGCTCTCGGCAATCAGAGTTTGCTCCGTTAACGAGCATCGGACTAATTAATGCTAAATCTTTTCTGTCTATATAATCAAGTGCCTCAGCGTCCCTCACCCAGATTTTTTGGATTTTTTTCAAGAGCTGTTAATTGAGCATTTTTCCAATTTGAAAATTAAAAGTTATTATGTCTAGGGGATTTTGAATAGAGGTTGCTAGATGTTTGAATATGCATTATGTTGTGTTAACGAAGCTTGTTAAATTTAGGAGTGTCGTCTAATTCTTTTGCAAGTCGTAAGGATTAGGTAGCAGTGGTTGTGGGAGGTAGAAAGTTATTCGTTTCGTAGAGGGAGCAAAATTAACTGGCATGAGTTTTTGATCTTGAGAGATCTTCGAATGCTAATACGGATGAGTCTTACACCTTTTGTGAGTTTTTTTTCTTTATTTATTTAAAAAGGGTTTTAATCTAGACAGATTATGACTCGTCGTTCTTATCTGACTTGAATTACTGTTTAAATTACAGAGTAATAAATAATTGACTGCGTTGTTGATCTAGTGGTCGCAAGCTACTGCTGAGCGTGAGGTCCTGGGTTCGATTCCCGGTTAGGGAAAAGTGTTATTAGATTTTTCAATCTGGAATTTCTCGGTAGCAGCCAGAGTTTGGAGTTGTGCCCGGTTGATGGGAATAGGCTCGCCCCCTATAAAGGCTCCGACAAACAGGGGCGACACGCGATAAAATCGCGTGCGACAAAAATCATTTGTCTGTTTATATCTGTCTACATAAATGGTTAAATAAATAAATAAAATAGTATGTTTCTATTAGTACCTATTGTTTTTTATAGTCTCGCAGTGTTATAGTTCTCCTTAGGAATAAAGGCTCCTACAAACAGGCGCGACACGCGATATAATCGCGCGCGCCACAAAGGCACCGCTCGTTGCGCGACTTGCGGTGTCTTTGTGTCGCGCGCGATTTTATCGCATGTCGCGCCTGTTTGAAGGAGCCTTGACATGGGACTTAGACATAACTGGCGATTTGTGAGTGTACTAAACACGGTACATATTTGCTCAACACTTTGGGGATACAAGGCGTAATATTATGTTACGTTGATAAGCATATTTTGAATATTATGTGTACCTACTTTGAATACATGAACGCCACACGACTATGAGAAATTAAAAAAATAGAACAGTCAAAAAATATTGTTTATCTTATAGCATGGATAGGGGCTGCCCAAATATTTCCCCCGGCATAAAAAACTAAACAAAAAAAAAATCAAACTCCATTAAAAAAACAAAACATAATAAAACACTAATAACAAACAAAATAACTGTCAGAATAAACAGACAGACACGCGAAAGGTGTGTTTATATTAGTAATAATAATAAATTCGTGGGTATAATCTGTGCTGTTATTGTCAGATCCCCTAATGGCCAAGTCGTGATAGAATGGACCCTTCTACTGTCATTAATGTTGATACAAGATCTGTAAACACATTAACGTTTGTGTTTTAAGACAATTAATTTAAAAGATCGAGCTTTTTAATTTAGTAGAGTATTTTTCTTATTTTTAAGTCTTTTTAAAAATCTTATAGAATTATTGTCACTTTTGAGATTGTCTTTCGAAATGGTCGGTGCATTCTACATGTAACCGAGGATTCAGTGCATAATTCTGATCCCCCATACGATGAAATTTTACGTTAAATCAATTCAATTCGATCTTTATTGCATCCATAATGTACGTGTATGTGTAGAGGTCATCACCTGCCTAGCCTTTTCCCAACTATGTTAGGGTCGGCTTCCAGTCTAACAGGATGCAGCTGAATACCAGTATTTTGCATGGAGCGACTGCCTATCTGACCTCCACAACCCAGTTACTGGGTAATACGATACTGAAGACTGGTTGTCAGACTTTCGGGCTTCTGACTACCTCGTAACGACTGTCAAAGATCCGCGAATGACAGCCGGGACCAACGGCGAAGCACGGGAGGGGTCACGGTATGTAAAGATGGTCACCCATCTACAGACTAAGCGCGGCAAGCGTAGCTTAACCTGATCGATTGACCTGTGCGGCTATTATTATTTAGTCACGGGAATGTACACATACAGGTGGTAAGTACTCGTATAAAACAATAGAATCAATTATAGACCCTGTCGGACACAGCAAAATTTTTTTATAAATAGGAGAGAGGAAGAGCGCTTTTATGGTTTTACTTAGTATTAAATATTTTATCTATGTTTAACAATAGTATTATTGTGTTTTTATATATTATTTATCGTCATTAATTAAAAAAGAATGCTGTTCCATACATTTTGACCGCGTAAGTATCGCGTTTTTCTATGAAAAAGTTTTTTTTTTTTTGTAACAGACGAAAAATTTCTACGCTAGAGTAGAATCATGTGCTGAATAAAATTCATGGTTGCAATTTGTGCCTTGATTGATGTCCCTGCCACTCTATAAAGTGACTAACTATAGAATGCATCACTCATACGTTGTAACCATGCCTTGTAAGAAAGAAGAAAGAAAGAAAGAAAATACTTTATTTAGCACAGACTAAGAGACACACAATACACCAGGTAGTCAGATATTAGTCGTACATCAGAATAAAAAATAAGATAAAAATAAAAAGTGCAAAGTCCGATGTAAGAAATCAAATAGATAATTAAAAAAAAATGTAATCTCATAGATACATTGATCAGTGGATCATTTTCTATTTTGATAAGTACCTGGTGAAATAAACTCACGCGAATCACCGCCAGTTTCCTAAGAAAACCTTGTCAATAAGGTATGACTTTGTGTGCGTGCGCTTACCACAAATTGTAGGAAGTGAATTATTCATTTAAGGGGATTACAGGACCTAAACGCAAAAAACGTAAGTTTTTAAAACAATAAAAGTATATGATTGACTACAGTAAACAAAATCAGAAAAACATATGATATTCTTCAGGATATACGCTAAGTAGATAGTGTGTTGAAAGCATAATACAACTAATTTGATACGATAGAAAAAATGATGAAGATACCTCTAAAATCTTTGTTTTTACAAAAAAAAAAAACCATACATACATACAATCATTCTGATTTTTTGTCAGATTATTCTACAAGCAACATACTAAAACACTAGTGATTTAATTTTTTTAGTTCAAACAATAGATTTTTTGTAATTAAATAATTGCTTCATAATTTGTAATATATTACCAGGGTTGTATCATCGCGCTTCTCTTCTTTTCTATGCAGTCCGACAGTGACCGCGCTTTAGGTCATGTAAGCCCCTTAAGTAAGTAATCTGTGAATAAAGCAACTTGATTCCCTCAATTTAGTGTCACGAACTCACGAGTACGACATCCGCTAGATAAACACTTGATAAGTGTCAGTCGGTGTCAGTAGTCTTTGTTTTCTCTTCTCACGTTTACCTGTTAAGTTTTAAAGCGACAAATTGGGTAATGAAATATGCTTTTCACTTAAAGGTCAAAATAAGGTCTCAACTTTAAGATAAAGTCATAGAAGATTTTGATTAAATAGGTACTTAAGTGGTTGATTTTAAGATTGATCTGCAATGAAGTCCACAAACCTGTCAGTGCGACAATTTTAGTAAGTAATAAACATCAAATTCGCAAAACACGTGTACGTTTGTATCAAACTGACGAGTGTCAAGAACACGTTCTCTCGACGCCCGGACTGTAGTTATAAGAATTTGTATGAGAGATCGATGTGACTGATGGTACCTTTTATCACAGCATGTGCATTTATTAAGTAAGGTTTAACTTCATAAATAAGAAGATTAGGATAAACCAAATATTTTTCTTATATATATATTATTTTATAGTTTATAGCCCCATAAAAGATGGCGGGACGACCTGGAGGAAATATACGACCAAATGGTCCGTGGTCCACCTTAACCCTGGATCGAAAGAGCTGTAATTTCATGTTTCTAGGACCAGCGGTTTAGGCTGTGCGTTGATATATCAGTCAGTCAGGACTTTGAATTTTTTATATACTTATATGTAGATAGAGACTACTATTTATCAGTCTATTAGAGTTTTACGCAGTCAAATCGATCTCCCATTATTTCTGGTTCACTAAACTCTATAAACTGTCTATTTTATGGATATTAACAGTGCATAGTTTCCTTATAAATATGTCACATTCCCCGATAGTCTAATGAAATAACTGCTGCAAAGATAGGCAGGAGGCACGTCTAACAGAATTTATTATAAACGTTTTAACAAGTTACAATCACTTTTGGACTTGTTAATTCGACATGTTCGTTAGGAAAAGTGTCTTTTTCACTCGACTACTAAACGATGAAATGTAAGATTTGTTCTGAATACAGTCAGGGAACTCATTAGTGTCAATTTGCCATATCTTAATACTGTCGAAGAATGACAGTTGTGATTTGAATTTAGAGATTTTGAGTTAGTAGTCGATTTGCTTAAATAATTAATTTCTCTAATTTTAAAAACTTTAGTTGCATTTTCGTTTTTTTGTTCATGATAGCATTAAAGCGAACGAAACTGTAACGTTAACTTATTTCAGGATTCAGAACTATTAATACAGGAGTAAAATAGTCCTTTAGTACAGTAGACCATATACACTGCGACATACAGAAGACTGCGCTTCTGTTTAGCGTTTGTGGACTACGAGAAAGCCTTCGATTCGATCAAAACATGAGCTGTACTACAGTCTCTTCCATGGTGCCATCGACTATCGGTCATCGAGGTTTAGGAGCCGGGCAAAAAGAAGAAAGTCAGCAAGAACGATAAGCGAAAACAAAGTGATATGCGATGCGTGTGATGGGTTCGAACAACAAGAAATTTCACGTGGACGATGTCGCACTCAGAAGCTAGTCACACCAATATTATAAAGGCAAAACTTTGTGTGAGTGTGTTTATATGTTTGTTACTTCTTCACGCTCAAACGGCTGAACCAACTTTGATAAAATTTTGTATAGAGGTAGCTGACACCCTGGATTAACATATAGGTTACTGTTTATCCCGATATTCCCACGGAATCGACATTTATGCGGGTGAAACCGCGGGGCGCAGCTAGTAAAAAATAAAACAATGGAGGTAAATTAAAACAATGGAGGTGTGGCAAGCACGCTGGAAATCCTATGACACAGCTTTTCATTTATTAACTTACCGGTTCATTAGGCATCACATATCTGCCATATATAATATTCTGCTTCATCAAACACATTGTAGATTATAAGTGCTCTTATTTTACCTGCAAATGAACCCTAAGTGAACTATGCGGTACACCGCTATAGGTAAGTATGTAGCGTTGCCAAACGGGAGTGTTACCAAACGGGAGCGTTACCAAACGGGAGCGTTACCAAACGGGAGCGTTACCAAACGGGAGCGTTACCAAACGGGAGCGTTACCAAACGGGAGCGTTACAAAACGGGAGCGTTACCAAACGGGCGCGACCCGTTCATTTGGGGTTCATTTTCGTTTGTGTTTACTTTTAGCCTATAATGTTTCCACTGCTGGGAAACAGGCCTCCTATCTGTGACAAAGAGTGAGCCGTATTCACGACGCGAGCACAGTGCGGTTTGATGGATGTCGCATGTCTTCGAATTCTTGGTTCAAGGAAATGCTGGTTTCCTCACGATGTTTTCCTTCACCGTTTTTAGAGCAGTGGTGATGAAATAATGTACAGACGCCAGCACATCAACCTACCCGAAACTGTCAAATTTTCCCAATCAACCTTGAACCTTATGTTGTAGCGATAAAGTTGAAAATCTATTAAAGAAATTTGACAGATTGTAGTAACTTGATGTGCTGGCGTCTGTACACAAAGTGAAGCGCCTGCTGGTTAGAAACTACAACTCGTAAGTTGCAGCCGTTTCCACTGGGCTACCACTTCTTTGCTCTACGAAGAAGCAGTAAGGGTCATTTTAATACCATAGTCGGACTATTAATTAGCTGCAGTAAAATGACAGCTTATGTGTTACCACTTTTTAACGAAATTTAAATAGTGGTATGACAAAAATCGATTCATTAAAAAAAAATCTTAGATCGATATAGTAGGAGTTTTAGAGTAAAGATTGAAAAAATTTTCTTTAGTGGACTATGTATTTGCGCTGATTTGAAACTAAAACATATATTTTTATCCGATAAATACAAAGAATATTTGGATTGTTTACGATTAAATCAACATTGGTCAATTTCGAATACCTAAATTAAAACGATGTTTCATTGCGTTTTAATCACATCACTAGTAAAGATAGTGTGGCAACATTTTTTAACGAAATGACAATAAGAAGTCTCATTTTACTGCAGCTACTTAAAAGTCGGACGATAGAGTTACCACTGATGCACGGTTGACTGCTGCAGTGGTTGGTTCTCATAATTGTATGATCGTATCGACGGATCGTATCGGAAGTTGTAAAGAGTCCCTTTATGAGGTGGTCTATCTCTCTTTTCGATCAAACGCCAGAAATGTCGTTAACTAATGAGCCAATGGCACTTATATTATTACTCCGAGCCACACACATTTACAACCTTGTTACTATGGTGTAGAGTTTATCCTTGGTTGTATTAGAAAAGTAAATTGGGCATGTGAAATATATTGCTTTATAAACAGTCTGTCAGTTTTATTTTACTTCTAAAATGGTGCAACGTATTTTTGATGGTAGATAAAGAGCGTTTATGAGATGGAAATCTTTTTGTATTAGGGTGACGTAACAATTCGATACACAAGTCGAATGTTTTGATACTATGAGCATGGTACAATAGAAAAACGTGGATATTCCTTGAAGGGGTATCCGTAGGCCATTTATAGTACCCGGCGATAAATATTGCACATCGACCTTTACCTTTTTTTGTATTTTATACAAAGAATAAAAATAATTACCAAAAGAAGCAAATCATAATTGTTTTAACAGCTCCTAATATATACCGGACTGTTTGTATTTCGTGCGACAGAGGAGATAACGCTCTACGAAGCCGAAATTAGCCGATTGTCTCTTTCCAAAGGTCGATGTGCAATATTTATCACCGGGTACTGTATATTGCAAGTCCTAAATAATAGGAGTGAACCTATAGCCATTAAATATAATAAGCCTATTTTATTCCCACTGCTGGGACACAGGCCTCCTCTCGGTGAGAGGGAATGAGCCTTAATACACCACACGGGCCCACTGAGGGTTGGTAGATGTCACATGTCTTCGAACTTTTGGTTCTAGGACATGCCGGTTTCTTCACAATGTTTTTCTTCACCGTTTTAAGAGCAGTGCTGATGAAATAATTTACACAAAGTAAAGCGCCTGTCTGGATTCCAACCTACGACCTAGAACGTTGTAAGGCGCGGCCGTCACCACTGGGCTGCCACTGCTCCGAGCTACTACTGAGAATTTTCTTACAAAAAAAAACCCAATATAAAAGAAACGAACAAAATCTAAAATGGCATAACAACCGTTACGCGCCCTGTTATCCCCACAGGCATCCTATTACAATAGGGGTGAACTGTGGTGGTATCCTTTATAATTGCAGGTATTTAAGTGAATTTTCCACTTTGCCATACAATAACAAGGCTTGGAAATAGAGTAACGCCTTGAACTTGACCTGATTTCTGCATCACAATTACGGGATCCCTTCGGCCGTTAACTGGTGCGGAATTATAAGGATGCTTGATTATTAGTTATTACACTGGGCTTCTTTGCTTTAACTTTTTTTAACAGATCTTATTAGGTTTGCGAGAAGATAAAAGTATGTTGATTTATGTTGGAAATTTATATCCCTGTCTTTCTGTCGTACAGTCGGGTAAAAAGTATGTTTATTGTATATGTTAAAAGTGTGTATATTATTGTGTAGAAATTATACTGTGCGTCTTTGCTTTAACTTTTTTTGAAGTGAATACTTCTTTAGGCGCGTCGGGCATTTTTTGAGATTGCAAAAAACCATTGAACTCGCGACACTGTTACCGTAAACACCTCGACGACACTTCTGTTTTAAGTTTTGGCCATTATAAAGACATCAACGCGCGGTACATTTTCTTTTGAAAGAATGAACTTCAAACATGTTTATAAAATTACTATGCTTTTTCAAGTTTTCACTTCAGTCGGCACTCCTGGAGTGCCACTGTTTTTAATAGGTCTTATTAGGTTAGCGAGAAGATAAAAGTGTGTTCATTTATGTTTGAAACTTACGAGTATAACCCTGTCTATCATGCAGTGGGGTAAAAAGTATTTTTATTTATATTAAAAGTGTGTATATTATTGTGTAGAAAGCCACAATTGTTGCAATTCTAAATGCTCTTCTTCTTTGTCGTGTCGATAGCGAGACAGTGTATTAGACTTTGTTGGCACAAAACTTTGCTACCTTTACGGCATCGTTGGAAGCTGCGCTGAGGTCACTATGGCTGCAAAAATTCTAAATCCTCTAAGGAATATAATATACCTTTTAGAAATCTTATGAAGATTTCTTTGCGTTTTCAGTCAATCATATGTTCTGAGTACTTCCGCTTCATAATTATGATATTTTTTTTATATGCGGCCCACCTGAATGTAAATGATCATAGATCAAGGACTAAATACTGACGGATGGAAGAAGACTGGACCTTGGACACCTACATTACCACAGGATCCAATAATCGTCAAACTGGAACACTGCAGCGCTGCTTGCCTGCAGAAATTGGTGCCTTTGGTGGTTAGTACTACCCCGATCGAGCTTCTTCACAAAGAGCAATTGAAAAAATCGCCGCCCCTTTCATTTAAAGCAGATCCTCTGAATATCTATACTAATATTATAAAGCTGAAGAGTTTGTTTGGTTGAACGCGCTAATCTCTGGAACTACCAGTCGGATTTGAAAAATTCTTTTTGCATTTGATAGCCCAATTTTTGAGGAAGGCTATAGGCCAACTAGCTAGCTTTAACATCACGCTATGACCTTTAGGAGCCGAGCAAAAAGAAAAAAAGAAAGAACGCTAAGCAAAAACGAATTAATAGCGCGAGCAGGCGATGCGATGCGACGGGGTGGGTCGGAGTAACAAGAAATTTCAGGCGGACGAAGTCGCGGGCAGAAGCTATTACCACTATAAAGTAAAAATTAATTCAGTAATTCAATTATCTGATATACACCGACGTAACGAGCTCGGGACCGCTCCCAGGGGTTACATTTTATTATTGTGCAAGTTAAAGAACTGCATTTAATTTTATATTTTGTATACGAGTTGCATATTAAAAACGGATATTTAATATTGATAATAATTAAAAGTACTGAATAAAATAGCATACTTAGCCTATAACGTTCCCACTACTGGGACACAGGCCTCCTCTCTGTGAGAGGGAGTGGGCCGTAATCCACCACGCAAGCCCAGTGCGGGTCGGTAGATATCACATGTCTTCGAATTTTTGGTTCTAGGACATGTCGGTCTCCTCACGATGTGTTTCTTTACCGTTTTGAGAGCAGTGGTGATGAAATTATTTACATACAGTAAAGCGCTTCTTTCGAAAGTCAAATTACTGACGACTGAAAGAGAGCAACATCAAGCTACCCGAAACTGTCAAATTTTCCCAATCAACTTTGAACCTTATGTAATAGCGATAAAGTTGAAAATCTATTAAAGAAATTTACCAGATTGTAGTAGCTTGATGAGCTGGCGTCTGTACCTGATAGTTATAACACTGCTAATTGACGAAGTGTCACTGACCAATCATTTCTTTCTATGACTGCAACATATAAATGAAAAGCAGTTACTATTACTACTAGAAGAGCTGAAGTAGACATTTTTTCCGTTGATAATGATGAATTGGAGGATGAGGTGGAATTGGAAGCATTACATAACAACACAAAACGAAGCTAAAAGTAGAGAGGTAACCTGACCTGAAGAAGAAAATACCTATAAAACTTTTATCCCGGAAAATTAAAAATGATTCACGCGTTCAACACCATGGTTTACATATAATTGTTTAAAATAAACTTTTTCAAATGCCTCAGCTTCACAATAATCAAACTCAAACAATTAAAAAAAGGTTGCATGATAATAAAGAACATCAAACAAGGCTGTATGTTGACAGTGCCAATGTCGAATCGATTTAAAAAGTTAACGAAAAGCCTCGCCCATCTGCGGGTGGGAAGTTATTTAATAAAAATATATTTTCCCGCGACAATCCCGGGATTTCTGTTCATTCCGGGGCCCGGGATTTGATGCCTCTTAGCTGGCTGCTTTAATTTTTTGTTCAATTTTTTATGTAATTTTCGAAAGTGGGTATTTACTTTAATCATAAAGGGTGTAGCAGTGAATGGGTTGTCTGGATTGGAATTTATTTGTCTGAGGTTTAAAAGCCTACGTTTTCCGATTGACTTTGTGTGCCAAGGCGAGAAATTTAGGCCAATTTCTTTTGATGTGAAACATCTATAGCCGCACGTAAAACAAATTTCTGGCGTGGCGACGCATGCCGTGGCGACGCGTCGCCACGCTGTATGATGGTGTATACAGGGTTATTTTGCAACCACCATCCAAATTTTAAAATCGAGGACTTTTAATTAACTTATTTTCATATGTGAAACATTATAATCAAATAATAACAAAAACAAAAAAAAAACATTCAAAAGAAAATATCCGAAAAATAACAGAATGTAGAGAGACACAGCAAGGTTATTGACCTCGCTCGCTGCGAGTGCGACTGATGTAGGTACCTACGCGTTCTTAAAAGGGTTGATTCCAATTTTCCCTTCATACTTTACGGGCTTAGGACCGACATAATAAAATAAGGAATGTGAAATTATTAGTTTTTATTATGGCGTATTTAAAAAATTGGAATCAACTAGCTATTTACAATAATTAAACTTACCAAATAAACTCGATTAACCTACAAATCACGTGTACTTCAGCAATTGTTCAAAATGGAGTCCGTTTCTCTCAATACACAAACGTGCACGTTTTTCTAAACTATTTTTTAATAAGTTTAAAGTATCTGTTTGATTTTTAATGTCATTAAATGCTATTATTATTTTACTACGGAGGTCCTCAACACTTTGTGCTTCTTCAACGTAAACACGTCTTTTTACTTCACCCCATAAAAAAAAATCAAGCGGAGTCAAGTCTGGTGACCTGGGAGGCCATGGTACAGGCCCTCCGCGACCAATCCATCTATCGCCATACTTATTATTTAAAAAGTCACGCACTGCACTTGTGTAATGAGGTGGTGCACCGTCATGCTGATAATAATGATTGTTGTAGAATGAAAGTGGCACCTCGTCTAGTAACTCTTCAATAACACCACGTAACATGTTTAAATAATTCGTACCCGTCAAGCGTCCTTCAATAAAAATCGGTCCCACGATAACATTACCAATAATACCCGCCCAAACATTTACACTAAAACGCACTTGGTGGTAGTTATTTCTAATAACGTGGGGGTTGCTTAACGCCCAATAATGTTCGTTTCGGCTGTTATAAATTCCGATTCGCGTAAATAATGCTTCATCGGTCCACAAAATGTTACAATTAATGTTTCTTAACAGCCATTCACAAAACTCCATTCTAGCGGGTCCATCGTTATCATGAAGAGATTGCACTGGTTGGTAATGGTATGGGTGATAACCAGAAGAGTTCAGCAGCTTCCACACGTAATACTGACTGACACCGAAGCGCCGAGCAGCTTCGTTAGTGCTAGCGCAGGGGTCACGTTCGAAAAACTCGAGTACAGAATTTTCGACTGCTGGTGTTATTTCGTTATGACCGCCATGACTTGTTGCATGGGCTGGTGTGGTAAACTGACCATAATCTAACAACCTTTGATTTGCTGCTAAAATTGTTTGTCTATTAGGCACTCGCGAATTAATTCCTCGTCTTTGTAAACGCGGTAAACTTTCTGTACGGTACATTCTTTGCGCACTATTTAAACTTTCGCCACTTAAAAGATAACACCTGACCATTTCATAATACTCTGCATTAGAATAAAAAGTCGCCATGTGTGCGATGATGATCGAACGGAATTCTGAAGCGAAAATGCAGCGAGAGTGACAAAAAAATATGGCACACGTTCACACGTAACTAGGTCACGGTCAACTGACAGCCGGCGCGGGCGCAGGGCCGATCGGGGGCTGCGCGGGTTGCGACGTGTGAGGGAGGGGGGCGTAGTCCATGGTTCTTTCCCGAATTTTGAGGTAAGCGCGTGTGCGGTCATACAGTTCAACGACCTATTGTTCAACTGTATTTATTCCACACGTTGTGATTTTAGTAGCGGATAATGGTGAAAATCATATAATTTTTTTTATTTTTTTTTATTTCATTAATTGATAAGGTTATCGATTCTAAATCATTTCTGAAAATTTGGATGGTGGTTGCAAAATAACCCTGTATATACAGTCACAGTCTTGTGTACTGTGTGGCGACGCGTCGCCATGCGCAATCGACTGCGATTCTCTTCCCACTGTTCTTTTCAATCATATTACTTTTACAAAATAATGTCGATGTTTCACATCTGCCAGGCGTCCCGTGACGGCTCACTTTTTTGTCTGCCTCGTTGGTTTTGTGGTTGCAAACGTTACTGTTGAGCATGAGGTCCTGGGTTCGATTCCCAGGACAAAGTATTATTGGGTTTTTCCATCTGGAATTTCTTAGTAGCAGCTCGGAGTCTGGTTTTTTGCCCGGTTGATGGCAAGATAATAGGCTCGCCTACTATCATATGGGACTTGTGCACACTGGTCTGCCTAACCCTTTGGAGATCACAGGCGTGATGTTTTGTTATCTCTGTTCTCGGCTTTGCTGTGGTGAAAAGATTAGCCGTATAGTTTTATACTGGGGCTGACTGCCTCGACCCTGGTCATTATCACCACTCATATCTGGTACTGACTTTCTTTTAAAGCAACCATAATCAATTTAAGTTAGCTCAACACTTGAAATCTTAGATCATGGAAGTAAAATTTTCACGACACAATCGTTTTAGCTAGATTTTAGGTAATTGAAGACATGTTTTTGAATGTTTAAGCGTTTTTGCATCTTAGCACCGAGACTCCTAAAGGTAAGGATCAGGTGACAAGCTCTAGACGTGTATAAAGAGGAACGTACATCAAATGCTTTTAGCTCTCATAGTCTTGAACGTCAATTAGTTTTAAACAAAAGTGTAACATTATATGCTCGTACAAAGTCATGAGGTGTAACGTTATTTCTGAAGCTGGTAGCGTCAGCATACGTTTTCATTGTCTGCCAAACTGCTGGCGATAAGTGCCGACGTTTTATTGTGGGTGGCTAAAATGATGCATGTATGCATGTAAATGATGTATGCATGTGTATGTGTGATGATGTGTGTATTTATTTTGTTAGGTGGTAAGGACTGGAAGAAGAGAATAACGGCCATGCCTGTTATTTGCAGGTAAATTTGATGGGTCTTGGCTCGAGGTCACCATTGTTGTATAAATAAAGGCTCTACTTGACCTCTCTCCAAACTAATGTAGTTACAAACGTCCAAACCAACGCACCTTGAACTGGCAGACCAGCTATCAATTTCATACGCATCACCAGTTTTTCCACTATTCAGTCCTCTGGATTTGTGTCCGGCTGACTGCAATAGGCTTGCATACTATTACATGGGATATTAAACACAGTTACAAATATAGGTACTATGCACCTTCTCTTAATCCTTCGGAGGATACAAACATGATCACAGATATAGATACACCTAGATTACGCAAGAGCAACTACTTTGCGTGCCAAAAATCGCACCAGCTTACGTTAAAAAATCGTAAGCCGCCACTTTCGCGCTCAGTCCTGTGTACTGCTGGCTTGGTAAGCGTGAGCGCGAGCTTGTGACGTCATAGTAGGTAGTCAAAAAATGGCACGCTTGGTTTTCATACAGTTCGTGATACTTGCGTTATCTAGGTCTATCTATATCTGTGACCATGATGTTAGTTATGTTAGTTCATTACAATTTACAAAGGTATTTGCTACTATATAAGTAGGTCAATCCAATCCAAGTTACTTCAAACATTCTTTCCCAACAATATCCACCACATACTAAGTTGAAGCAGCATCTTACTTCCCCACAACTAACTCGACAACTCATTTTAATAGCCCAACGAGAGGAGCCTCTAATTGATAGATGTGCTACTTCAAATTATTGAGTCGACTCCCCCGGGGCGGTGTAATTTGTGCTAAATAGTTCCCGACGTGTCTGTTAAATGAAGGTGTTTGTGAAAGAGGGGGATCTTTACTTTATGTATGGGTATGGGGCTGATTAATTACCGGGCCATTTTCTAAGGGGCATGGAAAAGTCTTGTGAAGAAAATTTTGAAATTAGATATAAGTATTTATATTGATGTGACGTGTCGATATACCGTCATTTGAAAGCTCCTCCTGTTTTCATTTAATTTTGAAATTATAATATGAAATTCACAAGACGCTTCCTCTGACTCTGACTCTGACTGAGCTCCTGATGCATCGTATAACAATAGTTAAGGTGCTTACAGGACCTAAACGCAAAAAAACGCAAGTTTTAGAAACAATAACAGTATATGATCGACTACAGTAAACAAAATCAGAAAAATATATGATATTCTTCAGGATATATGCTAGGTAGATAGTGTGTTGAAAAAATAATACAAGTAATTTGATACAATAGAAAAAAAATCATGTAAATACCTCTAAAAACTCTTTTTTTACAATAAAAACCATACTAATATACATACAATCTATACATACTAAAGTACTAGTGTTTTCATTTTTTAGTCCACAGAATAGATTTTTGTAAATAGATAATTGCTTCATATTTTGCAATAAATTACCAGGGTATGGCATCGCGCTTCTCTTTCTTTGTATGCAGTCCGACAAAGACCGCTCTTTAGATCGTGTAGTCGCCTTAAATACCGGTCTCTGATAAGCTCTCACAGATAAAGCGTATCACTACTCAAATTCTAGGAAGCAGGTTTAATTAGAGTAACTGTGTCCTCTGTACCAACTGCAAGAGAGACAATTCCCTTTATGACGAACAGTATTGTTGAGTACAACTTACATTATTCATCGAAGTTGTATCTGACCGCATAGCCAGCACGTCTTGGCGCAGTCATTTAAGTAACAATGTCTTAGGGACTAAGATCATCTAGCTCGACCTAGATAGGAGGTCTGAAGGATTAAATACATTCCAGGTTGACGGCGACGTGATTTGAATGTTTATAGGAAAATTTAAGAATTTTGGCTGGAATTTGGGTAACTCTAGATTGTCATTTTGTTAAAATACTGGTTTTAACCAGTAGATCATTTGTATAAAAGCTAAGTCTTAGATGTCTTATCAGAGTGATTAAAAGCGTTTGGGGCTGTTAAACCTAGTTAAACCCCTCTTCCACACTCCATCGTTGAACATTACTTTGACGACACATACTTGATGTTAGTATGTAAAGTCAGGCTACGTCAATTTGCCGTGTAATAGCCATTTCACGCTACTGTCATAGAATGACAGCTGTGATTTGAATGTACAGACGCCAGGACATCAACCTACAACAATCTGTCAGATTTCTTTAATAGATTTTCAACTTTATCGCTAAAGCATAAGGTTCAAAGTCGATTGGGAAAATTTAACAGTTTCGGGTTGCTTGATGTGCTGGCGTCTGTACAGACAATTTAGGTTGGTATTCAATTTGCTTAAAAGTTATGTTCCCTTTTTTATTTTATTTTTATTGTTGAATGGGCTAGGTCTTGAATTCGATCACGCCTGGTGGAAAGCGATGGATGAGGTCTATGATGGAACGAGCGTGCCCAGAAGGTGCCTAAGGAACTGGAACTCCCACACATCGACGAAACACAGCAGGCTGCTTGACGCCGGACTCCGGTGGGAAACTAAACGGGTGTTAGCCCTACCAGCGCAAGGGAAGAATTGGCCAGACAAATATGGTGTTGGGTGTGACCGTCCAGGATGCGCCGAGCGCTCGATTCAGTTGAGTAACTGGTGGAACAAACTGCGCTACACGAGGAGGCTTCTTTATGCATTCCAAACGTTGTAACGTCCCTTACTTTTTATCAACGTATCACCGAATACCACTTTGAGAGTCCATTGCTAGACGAAATTCTACCAACAAAAACCGTTGCCATTTCTTGTATTCCTTTAATAAATACATAACAACATTATGCCTGTAATCCTTGAATGGTGACGCAGAGCCAACACCCCATTTGCCAGTTATTTTTTAATTCCCCCATTGCCATCAATCGGGCAGAAATCGATATTCCAAGCTGCCACTAATAAATTCCTGATAGAAAAATGAAAAAGCCAAACGCCCTATAATAAAGCCAAAAGTATTTTTAGCCACGGCATAACCTTTCAAGATAATGCCACAATATCCCTTTCAAGTCAATGATTGCAGCAATCATTACAACTTGTCAACTTAACTCATTAATCAATATGTCGACGCACTTAATGCTACGATTGTTTTCACCTTGCCTTCTGTTATTACTGATCGATCGACTAATGTAGTTAAAATTGCCGACATTAGTAAAATATACGTTTGTTATTTGATATTTTGTTTGTGGTTTGATTGTATGCACGAGGCTTAATGATAATAGAGTATCGGCGAGTAAGGCGTTAAGGCGAAAGCGTCTTAAAAAGTAAGAAAATTACCTCGTGAATGGTTATTTCATGAAATCGTGACATTTAAGCGGGGTTTACATAATGAAACTAGTTGGGAAACAGTAGCTTGATTGTTTTGTTTCGGGCTTTAGCTAACTAACACCCGGTTGAAAAACTGACAAATTCAATTAACACGCGTTAGGTTTTGGTGACGTATCTATAGAGAGCAGTGGTGTCTTACTGGTATCGGCCCCGACTTACGGGTTGCAGATGGTAAGTTCGAACCCAGGTAGGCACTTTACTTTGTATATTTTTCATCACCACTGCTCTTATAACGGTGAAGGAAAACATCGTGAGTGAGGGAACCGGCATGTCCTAGAACCAAAAATACGAAGACATGTGAAATCCACCAACCCGCATTGGGCCCGCGTATTTAGTTACGACCCACTCCCTCTCACCGAGAGGAGACCTGTGCCCCAGCAGTGGGAACATTATAGACTGATTATTAATTATTATGAATAATTAATAAGAATATTTATTAATAATTAATAATGATATTTATTAATAATTAATAATAATTATTATTAATAATTAATAATTATTAAACTGATTATTATTAATAATGATTACGATTACGAATCATATTTGGATCAACATACAACCTCACCGCAAAATATGTAAGAAAATTATTATTTCGGGGGCTACCTTAGCGCATGCAAATGCGCAGTGCGCACCCCTGAAGGTGGACAAATACAAAAGGGTATCGTAGAAGCCCCACGTATATTCTATAAATAGGAACCTATTATTACGTGGAAAACGAGGAAAGTATGTGACATTTCCTAGGGTCCACATTACCTAGGCCTACATATAGTGTTAGTATTAACTGCAATCAGAGCAGGCTGTCCATTACAACGTGGCATATATAGAAATGGATTCTTTTTAAGAAAGTAGGTACAGACGCGAACAAAAACCATCAGAGACCTGACTGTCATTTTGCATGGTTCCAATCAAGAATGTAACGAAGTAAAAATGAAATGCTAATAATGATATACGATTTTGAATAATCTCCACTTAAACAAGTCTTTCTTCTACAAGGGTGCGATATATATCATAACCATACGTTGTACATATATGTCTATAAATGCTACAATGTTCGCGAAACGTCTCTCATATTGCTTTTATGTATAATTTATGGCACAGTCGTCAGTTGGGAGCTGGCCTACTGCAGCTTAATTTAAACGGGGTTAAGATTTCGTTACAATAGCGATTCAAATTGAAACGCTTACGCCCTTCATTTAGATTGTCATACCTTTGGGATCGATTGATAAACGATTTCACGTTAACATTCTTCATATACGTCAGTTAGTAGAAATCGAGTAACGTATCTCAGGATCTAAATGTTTTGTTTCCAAAAATGTTAATCAAAATCATATCAAATCATTTTTATTTCAGGAATACACCAATATATTATGTTACTATGTCCTAAGACTTCATTATACAGGGTTGCAGCAAAATACGCGCATTGACGTGGAGTTGCGGACACCAGCCCGTATTACCTATTACATACATTTTTTTTTTAGGATGGGACGTCATCAAATGGCCCCTCCCGCTCTGGGTGGAGCGGAAGGGAGTGTCAAACTCTTACTGACTAAAACCCACCCGTGTTCCTTCCTTAGCCCTTTATGTTCCGGGCCAGCGGTAACCCTTTCGGACAATCCCGCTGACCATTACCTATAGGGTTGTAGGGACATATCGACGCGCAAACTGAAACCGTGAATTCAGCATATTATTCTAGACCGCCTAGCGTAGAAAATGTTCGTCGGTTATAAAATAAAAATCTGCTGTTTTATAGAAAAGTGCAATACCTCGCAGTTAAACTATCGTCATATAGCCTTTTCCCAATTGTGTTGGGGTCAGCTTCCAGTCTAACCGGGTGCAGCTGAATATCAGTATTTTACATGAGAATAGTTCTATACCTATAAATTACAGGAAAATCTATAAGAAGTCTGTGGTGTTAAAACAACATGGTAAAACTTTCAATATTGTGCGTACAAACTTACATTTTCAGTTGGAATGTATGGAGAACATGCTTTTCGACTACAATATTAAGTTTGTACTTGAGATAAATTCATTCCAACTACGGAACCCTTCATTGTGCGTGGTCCAGCACGCATTTAGCCGTTTTTTTTGGCATTGGCTGTCATACTGCTTTAAAAACGTCAATCTATCTGCCGAGTCTTTTTCTAACTATGTTGGGGTCAGCTTCCAGTCTAACCGGGTGCAGCTGAATAACAGTAATTTACATGGAGTGACTGCCTATCTGACCTCCACAATCCAGTAACTGGGTAATACGATACCCTTTGGTAAGACTGGTTGTCGGACTTTCGGGCTTCTGACTCACCGTAACGACTGTCAAAGATCCACGAATGACAGCCGGGACCATCGGCTTAACGTGCTTTCCGTGGCACGGAGGGGTCTGGGTATGTAAAGATCCTTCCATAGACCAACCGCGGCAAGCGTAGCTTAACCTGATCGATCGGCCTGTGCGGCTGTTAGTATTTAGCAACGGGCCCCTCTTCTTCGCGGTCAAACTGTTTGGAACAGCAATTTTCTTTTTTATAACTGACGAAAAATCTTCCCCTGCGTTCAAATTTTATCGGGTTTACAATCATGTACTGATCCATGGTAACAGATTGCGCGTCGATGTCCCTACTTCTCTGTTTGTAGGTATTTGATTACTTTAAATTATTTTCTCGTTTTAGGGTTCCGCTCCTCAAAAGGAAAAACGGAATCCTTATGAGATCACTTCGTTGTCCGACTGTCTGTCCGTCAGTCAAGACCCTTTTTCTCAGGAACGCGTGAAGTTACCAAGTTGGCATTAATATCAAATACTCAAGGCTCCAATCCCTTAAAGTAGTGAAAAAAATGAAACTTCTAAGTCAACACAATCAGAAGATACGGGCGTTTATGTTCCGTTTATGCCGCATATTTTGACATTCGCAAGGGAATCAAAACCTATAGGGTACTTCCCGTTGACCTGGAATCATGAAATTTGGCAAGAAGCATGTAGCACAACTAAAGCAACAAATCCGAAAACTGTAAATTTGTAGTTACATACCTACAAATTTGTACGGAACCCTCGGTACGCGAGTCCGGCTCGTACTTGACCGGTTTTTTTTACACTTGCAATACCCACTTTACCATCAGGTACAGACGCCAGCACATCAAGCTACTACAATCTGTCAGATTTCTTTAATAGATTTTCAACTTTATCGCTGAATTATAAGGTTCAATGTTGATTGGGAAAATTTGACAGTTTCGGGTAGCTTGATGTGCTGGCGTCTGTACTAGGAAAACCTCTACTCTCTGCTTCGGAAACATTTTTGCCTTCATAATTCCGTTGTTGGCTTGTAGCACTCAGGAAATAAAAAACGTAAACTTTTTGGTGCTTTGCAGAAAAAAAGACTTAGGTTACTTAAATGTTGTGAAGTGAACTTTAGCAGGATTAAATAATAGCTTTTAAAGTAGTTCTACTTACCTAACCAAATTATTTTCATCTAAAAGTGTGTCCATGGAGTTTCTTGCCCATTCTTCTCCATAGGTACCTACTACGCTTTGGAATGGGCAGCTTCATCTTTATAACTGACTGACCTCTTTACAATTCAAAAGTTCCTGAAACTAGCAGCGCCCCGCCCCGCATAAAGGTTCCTGCAAACAGCTGCGACGCGCGACGCGAATCGCGCGCGATACAAAGGTACCGCCCGTTGCGCGACTTGCGGTGCCTTTGTGTCGCGTGTCGCGTCGCGCCTGTGTGCACGAGCCTTAAGTCTCGATCCCGTGGGAATATCGGGATAAAAAGGACCTATGTCCTTTCCCGGGTCTCAAACTATCTCTATACCAAATTTCATGTAAATCGGTTCAGTGGTTTAAGCGTGAAGAGGTAACAGACAGACAGATAAGACACACTTTCGCATTTATAATATTAGTAAGGATAAAGCTTTGAGTATGAGTCTAATTTATGCCCGTTTTCACTAACACTAGCCGACATCTACATAAATATGTTATTGTACAGACGCCAGCACATCAAACTACTACAATCTGTCAAATTTCTTTAATAAATTTTCAGCTTTATCGCAAAAGTGTAAGGTTCAAAGTTGATTGGGAAAATTTGACAGTTTCGGGCAGCTTCATGTGCTGGCGTCTGTACCTATAACAGTACCTCCACATTTCGCCAGCTATGTTTGAGTCCATGTCTCATCCGATATTTGCGGAATCTTCCTTTCTTTGTAATAGTTGCTCCTCAAGCTTTGTTGTAAGCTATAACAGAGGATTTCAACAGGAAATCTACTTGATATAAGAATACCTAATATTTGCACCAATGACAGCCCCATTTTATGTCCAGGAAAATCACTGTCCATTCCAAGGTTGCCTGGAAGAGATCACAGAAAGCGATAAGGCCGCCCTTCGTATATTTTGTAGTATTTGATGTATTTTTTTATGTCATGTATTTTTGTGGTGTACAATCCATACTAACATTATAAATGCGAAAGTGTGTCTGTCTATCCGTATGTTACCTCTTCACGCTTAAACCGCTGAAGCGATTTAGATGAAATTTGGTATAGACATATTTTGAGTCCCGGGAAAGGACATAGGTTAGTTTTTATCCCGATATTCTCACGGGATTGAAACTTACGCTTGTAAAACTGCGGGGCGCAGCTAGTAAAGTATATAAAGGGTCAAAAGTGGCAGCAAGTGGTTCGTGTAATATTACACTCTGCGCTGGCTAGCCAGTTCCTTTGCTTGAACTTAGCTTGACACGCTGCCACGTGTCTAGATCAATAAATAAATATATACCTAGATCGGACAAACAATATGTTTTCTAGTAAAGAATTATGGCAAAAAATCTTCATGAATCAAAGTGTTCTTGGGTTGTTTCATCTTTAATATCTCAGTAGAAGCCCGTAATCTGAATTTTTGCACGGTTGATGACAATAGTCACCCTAGACCCTAGACAAAAGTCACCCTTTATTACATGGGACATAAACATAATTGGCAAAATATGGGTGTATGTACTAAAGGTATACCTCTTACCCTTCGGGAAATCCTAATTATAAATGCGAAAGTGAGTTTGTTTGTTTGTTACCTTTTCACGCCTAAACCACTGAACCGATCATCCTGAAATTTTGCATATACGTTGTCAGGTGTACAGAAACGGACATAGGGTAACTTTAATCCCGAAAAAAAGTGATGTTCCCGTGGTAAACAACAATAACGTTATTATGAGTTTTATCTATATTTGTACTACTAAATAATGAAGCTGAATAGGTTGTTACTTGTTACCAGTTGGATTTGAAAATCTTTTTGCATTTGATAACCCAATTTTTGAGGATGGTTATAGGCTAACAACATCACCCTTCGACCGATTAGGAGACGAGCAGAAAGAAAAATTAAAAAAGAACGCTGAGCGAAAACGAAGTACATAATAGGAAGGCGATCCAATGCTACGGGGTGCGTCTGGGGAACAAGAAATTACACGCGGACGAAGTCGAGGGCAGAAGCTATTATTATTATTGTATTATTTTATGTTATTATTACAGTCGTGATATTATGTTATCTACATGAATTTAAGGATTTATTCCGGTCTGATCCCAGATATAACCTGAGATCATCATTAGGCTGAAGATGACAAAATCATCGAGCAGTATTAGGTTTTGTATGTGCCTTCTTTACAGAACAAACAATGTTATATAAGTGGGTGTTTGGTAGAAGGACCGACACAATTTTCTTAGGGATAGGAAGTGTCACATTATCCTAGTTTTCACTCATAACACCTGTCTTAAGTGTCATGGTAGATAATTGAGATAATAATATGTTCCTTTTTAAGCACTTGAAATATCGTCACTACTTTTTTGTTTGTGGTTGTAACAGAGCGTCATAATTTTTGTTGTAATCTTCAATGTACAGACGCCAGCACATCAAGCTGCTACAATCTTTCAAATTTCTTTGATAGATTTTCAACTTTATCGTGAAAGCATAAGGTTCAAAGTTAATTGGAAAAATTTGAGTTTCGTGTAGCTTGATGCGCTGGCGTCTGTACATTTTTGTACTATCGGTTCTACAAAATCACGTGGGTAATTCCAAAGTCCTAAAATTGTGTTAAGGAACGAAAAATTTCAATTTAAAAATTCATAATAAAAATGAAAATTAAAACTGTTTTGTGCTAGCAAAAGACATCCCCAATCCCTCAAATAATCGATCATTCTACTAAACATCCTGTATAACCAGCGATCCCGTTGTCTGCACGCTACAGGAGTTGATGGACGCTACTGAAGGTGCCAAGCTCGAAGCAAAATTCTGGGCTGACTAGATTGTCCAAAGATCAAACAACAAGATGCAAACAGGATAATACCTTATAAACAAAGCTTGGTAACCAACCTGGAAACCGCATAATTTACTCATAGAAATTGCCTACCTTGATTAAATCCTTTGTTCTACTTACGGCACCTACGTTTAGGTGGGCTAGATCTTTAAAGGCTAAAGCATTTTCAAGATTGACTTTAGGAGTTCCTATAGTATAGGTTGGTTATAGCAAATCGGTTAGGCTACATAGTGTATAGTTTAACTGGTTAAGAAGATTATGCTTAATCGAACGTCGATCTGGCTCAAAGGACATCTCTACAATGCAGAGTTAATTCATGCAGAACCATACCGGATGGTTTAATGGACGACACACTGCACTTAAGACATAACACGCCTTTATATTTATTTAGATAATTATTCTTCTTGATGTGTTTGGATAGCATAATCCATACTAATATTATAAATTCGAAAGTAACTCTGTCTGCCTGTATGTTACCTTTTCACGCCGAAACCATTGAACAGATTTCGATAAAATTTGGCAGAGAGATAGATTGCATTCCGAGGAAGGACATAGGATAGTTTTTATCCCGATATTTCCACGGGATTGACACTTATGCGGGTGAACCCGCGCGGCACTGCTAGTCAGCCTATAATATTCCCACTGCTAGGGCACAGACCTTCTCTTTTCAAGAGAAAGTGGGCAGTAATCCACCACGCAGGCCCAGTGCGGGTTGGTAGGTGTCACGTCTTGGAATTTTTGGTTCTAGGACATGCCGGGTTCCTTATGGTGTTTTACTTCACTTTTTGAACCCCATTTGTATTTGGATGATCCCTTTTAAAACGTATGGCTTGGTTCTTTATGTATTTTAATGATTTCTTATGTATATATGGTGAGATAGTTTTCTAGTTCCTTTAACTGTCCGATTTCCAATTTAAAATTATATTTATTGACAAAATATGCCGTTTTCTTTATTTTCTTGACAACTTCTGCAACTATGTATGTTGCTGTATGGGTAGGCATTATTCACTTTGGTACTTGGCGTATCACTGTTACATTTAATATCTCTTTAGCTTCTATTACTACTTGAGGCGATTTTGGCTAAGTAATAACAGCCGAACGGGCCGATCGACCAGGTTAAACTACGCTTGCCGCGGTTGGTCCGTGGATGGGTGACCATCTTTACATACCTCGACCTCTCCGTGGCTCGGAAAGCACCTTAAGGCGAAAGCGCCAGGGTAGCCCGCGAAATTCATTTTTTTTTAGGTTTTTTGGGATTTGTTGGTCAGTATTAAGTTGTACGTTGATTAATATATGAATCGCGGCCGTGAGAAATATGTGTTTACAGAATTATAATCATTAAAGTCATCAACACAACTCTCTAAGACCACGTAAGTCCAAAGTATGATGATTTCATGAAACAGTTATTCTTTGGACTTACGTGGTCTTAGAGAGTTGTGTTGATAACTTTAATGATTATAATTATGTAAACACATATGTCTTACGGCCGCGATTCATATATTAATCAACATACAACTTAATACCAACCAGCAAATTCCAAAAAACCTAAAAAAAATTGAATTTCGCGGGCTACCCTGGCGCTTTCGCCTTAAGCCGTTGAAACTTGCTGTCATTTTTAGATCCTTGACCGTCGTTACTTGTCGTCAGTAGCCCGAAAGTCTGACAACCAGTCTTACCAAGGGGTATCGTAATACCCAGTAACTGGGTTGTGGAGGTCAGATAGGTAGTCGCTTCATGTAAAATACTGGTATTCAGCTGCATCAGGTGAGACGGGAAGCCGACCCTAACAAAGTTGGGAAAAGGTTAGGCAGATGATGAAGTTTCTATTACTACCTACTACTAAAAGTAAATATTTTTTTCCTTCTACATCTTTCCATGTTACTCTATCATTACCAATGTATTCTTCAATATATTGATCGAAATAGCCAAGTCAAGGTGTAAGTTGATAAATGTTAAAATTAATTGTATAATTTGTTCGATCCATCTGCTTTGGTCTCTGGAGTGTTCGCGGCGCTAACTTCACAGTTCCAAGTCAGGCTACACTTAGAACGTGGTCTGAGTGTATGGGATGTAGCGTTTTGTATATGTCTATGGTTTTTAGTGGTCGCAAAATATAAAATGGAAGACCAGCCGGTTTAAAAATCTCAACGTGAAAACTTAGGGGAAGTGAGCTTGATGTCTGCTAATTTCGTACATCGGACTTTGTATTTTTCATTTTTATCTTAGTTTTTATCTGATGTACGACTATTATCTAGCTATCTGGTGTATTGTGTGTCTCTTAGTCTGTGCTAAATAAATGTATTTTCTTTCTTTCTTTCTTTCTAATCCCTAGCATTAGGTCGTATGACAGCGCACTTTAAGCTCACTCCGCGCTGATATTTTTACAGAAAAGGTCTGCTGATTGCGTGTGGCCGGTTTCTATATCATGTCTAGCAATTTGTAGGCTTGGGTAACAATTGTAGGATAAATTGTAACGGTAATGCTTGATTTTATATTGCTTATTTTTACTCTTTTCCTATACGCTAATATATTTACCTATATTTTAATATTCTTTAAAATTGTTAGTGTTTTCCGTTTATCGGTTGGTATATAAAACCGGGTATTATAAAATATGTTTTTAGTAAATAACAGTTTGACTACACCAAGTTTAGTTAATAAAGTTAGTAATTGGACAGGTTCATTCGGGAAAGTTATTTAATAAAGCTCCATCCTTATGTTTTAACTCAACAAGTAATAAATAAAACAAAATACGTTTAATGTTTGGTAATGAATGAGCAAAGACAAGATGCAAATAAATAAAACGAAAACAACCGATTGATAAATGACTTCTTGCTTTCACACAAAAAAATATTAGTT
This sequence comes from Luperina nickerlii, assembly GCA_963855955.1. Classification (NCBI taxonomy): domain Eukaryota; kingdom Metazoa; phylum Arthropoda; class Insecta; order Lepidoptera; family Noctuidae; genus Luperina; species Luperina nickerlii. The sequence goes on from OY979669.1 coordinate 21,316,000, forward strand.
TATATCTCCCGAACGATCGTAAAGCGTTCGTTTTTACGACTAACACTTCATCTCTTTCTAACACACTAGATTAAACAGAGATGGGTTGGTCTACTAGCCTAATTATTTATTCAAGTGTCGGTACAGCAATTAAATAAAGTTCGACAATTACTTCTGCCGCTATTGTTAATTTTATTCTAGACACGTTTTGATCCGATGCTTTTTAATTAATATGTCCCCGATAGCTTCTGAAAGTTTTACTATTTCTGTATAGGACACGTAGAGGCTTACAATTAGGGATTTGTGATTTTGTATTCTAGGGTAGTTTGGTCCATAACATTGACGAGGTTCATAGCTCGTTGTCTGTGAATGCCCATACTGCAATGGTGATGGTGTGGCATTTGTTCTTGCGTATTTTAGCTATTGGCTGCGCACGCGCTGCGTGTGCCAAATTGTATCCAAATTCGTTCAGTCGTTTTTACGTGATTGAGTAACAAACATACAAACCTACACATTGATAATATTATTATTTAGTGAGATTAAATTAACAAAAAATCTTACGGTTTGCCTTTGACTAAGATTATAAAAACTCATGTAAATAATACATACTCCTTTCTATTTCGTGACCAACACGCTTTTGAAATCTCAATTTTTCTTGCTCTCTCCACCATCGCTTTTGCCATGGGCCGTACTTGCCACTCCAAATAATAAAGTAACAACAGCTCTACGGCTTTCCGTAGTAGCAAGACATAATTGATCGCTCCAACTGATCACTTGAACCACAAACGTCACAGTTGGTATTCGAGCTCCATCCGGGGATCGATTCTACCCGCCACCGGCTTTTATTCCGATCCTTTGTACTTTTTCATCTCGCGGGGATTAACTAAACTTCAGCGGTCCACAGTTCGGTGCCGAGTCGACTTCCATCGATTTCTTATTAGTTTCCTCTTTTGTTTACTCGGCTTTAATTTTTTTTAATATAGATTTTTTTCGGACGATTCTAGGTGGATTTATGAAGAATCAGGGAGGGGATAACTTTGTTTCTAGGTGGTACTCGGAATTTGAATTGGCTGATATTTTTCTCATTGGCCTGTTGTCTGTTGGCCTTTCCAAAATAATCGTAGTAAATAAATAATCGCAAATACTATAATTTAATTGGCGATTATGTATTTGAACCGTTTGGGGTTGAAACTCTAGGGCCATGGGGCCCGAGTGCCCACCTAGTATTTCGGGAAATCGCCAAACGGTTGGTCGACTCTTCACGTGACCAGAGGGCGGGCCTATTTTTTGGCCAAAGAATCAGCATTGCTATCCAACGTGGCAATGCTGCCAGCCTTCTGGGCACTTTTCCTGTTGACAGCGATGTGGACGAATTTTTCGACGCCCTGTAACCCTTTTTGATACTTGTAAATATTTTTATTTCTATTATAGAGTTAGTGTGTAAATAATATATCAATACTAGAATGTTAATATATTATAATAAATAAATAAATAACAAACAGGGTAAGCTAAATAAAATCGTAGTTACATTTTTTGCAAGGCCAACAGAGGGCTGAGGGTTGGCCTGCAAAATTGTAGGCTAATCAACAAAAAATCACACAAAAGCTACACGGTATGTTTTCAGCAAAATAACAGTTAGCAAGCTAAGTTTAGTAACTTACAAATAAACTTGCTTATATCAATCACTGTCAGCTGATTGAAATCTTTCGATTAGACTTCAATGACAACAGAAATTAATTCACCAAATTCATAATCACTATACATACCTACAGTTCATATTCAGGTCTCCCAAAGATAGAAGACAGAATCCCGATAAATCCACTAACCGTATAAAATGCAAATGCATCATAGAGGTCAGTCCTTGTATATCGAAATGTTACCCTTACCGTATACCCCAGAGTAACAGGGATTGAACGAGATTTTGTTATGCAGATGCTCTCGCAGATATCGACAGCGATCGCCGGACGACGCCAATTGAAGCTATTGTTGGCATGTGTAACGATGTAAATGATATTGTTGGTATTTTCGAAGAGTATTGGATTATCGAGTGCTAGGATTGTTAAACTATTAGTGGTGTTGGTTATGAATAAAGATGTGAAGGAGTGTTTGTAGTATTAGTGAAGTGACTGAAACTGAATTATGTAAATTGAACCATTGTAGCTGAAATGATGACGAAGTTAATAGTTCAAAGAATGATGTATTCCACATTGGGCACCCGCTTAAATGTCACCTGAGTGAATGCACCTGACACACAGCGGCACATTCACTTAGGTGCCATTTAAGCGGGTGCCCAATGTGGAATACGTCCATAGAATGGTAGAGTAAAATCAAAGCTTACAAATGAAAATGATTATAATTCTATCACATCCACATAATGAAGACTCATTGTCAAAATCTGGCTATTGTGGTTAAAAAAATAAGATGTGGCTTATTAATTCCTTTAAGGTAATTACGTTAAGTAAAACATCTCAGTTATTGGGACGCACTCAAACTGCAAGCTACTCGTCCATTCAAAATGTGCAGTAGAAGCCAACTTACTGGCAGTTATTATTGTGTTAAATTCTAATAGCTGTCGAAACAAACTTTAGGCTGGTCGCAGTAGTCCCGTCAAAATTAATGAATAGAGGCAGTTCGGGAGGTTTGGCCTAAATACTGCCGAATAGAGGGCATTTCGTGAGGGAAAATACGGTTTAAAGCAAAAACGTGGCTGAGCTAAAAAAGATAACTTAGTTAAATTTGATATAAAACATTAATGGATAATTAATAATGTCCTTGATTAATATGTAATGATAATTAATCATTGATTTCATAATTTAAATTGATCATAATGTAAACAATGATAGTGATACGGTGATAGGCATAAAAAAACCACAATATACATATAAAGTGATGACTTCAGCCCATTCTATGCAAATGTCAAAAATATAATTGATACGCTAGACATTTACCCAGTGACATTTTACTCGAACATAAAGTCCATTCCTGTATAGGTCACTGCTGTGAATTGTATTCTTTAAACTGACGAATTATCTTTCACTGTATACAACAACGACTATTAAAGCGGCAGTTTTTTTTAGTTTTAAATTGGTTATTCTGGGTATTAACAAAAATATGTTTATATATTTTTTTATATGTTGCATCGTTCAATTCATGCCTGTCATGTCTCATCATCATATGTATGTCATTACGTATATATTGTAATCTGCCAGGTTTCCTTCTAGTTGCTTTTGCATTATAATCCTCTTCAACCAAAAAATTGCAATCACCCAGCCACTACACTAACCAATCTTCCACATGAAATATCAAAACCGTTGTTCTCACATCGTAAATGCGTCACAAACTCCAGTCAAAAGGATTACAGCGAATGCTCCCATTGTTCCCAAAGCTATGTGGATTCTGACACCAGATCCTAAGCTGTTAGCATTGTTTTAGTGCAGGGAAATTTACTTAGCCAGCTATGTAGGGTTTGAATTTCTAGCACGTATTCTAGTAGAGCGTTTAAAAATGCAAGAGGACATGAACAAGATAAATTTCGGAAAAGTGCTGCTGGGTATACTCACGAACTTAAGTAAATAAAAGATAACTTGGGTACTAGAAATGACTATCCCACTAGCATTGTAAATTGCGGTACGCAATTAGGCATGATCATAATACCAGTGCAGGTAGCATGAAACGTAACGTAATATCGATGGACTTTAAATTTGAAAATACGCATTTCGCACATAATATTTACTTAGTTTTAAGAGGGGCTTGGGGCTAAGTAATAACAGACGTACGGGTCGATCGATCAGGTTAAGCTAAGCTTGCCGCGATTGGTGGATGGGTGACCATCTTCACATACCAAGATCCCTCCGTGCCTCGGAAAGCACGTTAAACCGTTGGTCCCGGCTGTCATTCGTGGATCTTTGACAGTCGTTACGAGTCGTCAGTAGCTTGAAAGTCTTACAACCAGTCTTACCAAGGGGTTATCGTATTACGCAGTAACTGGACTGTGACGGTCAGATAGGCAGTCACTCCATGTAAAACACTGGTATTCAGCTGCATCCGGTTAGACTGGAAGCCGACCCCAATATAGTTGGAAAAAGGCTAGGCAGATGATGATTTACTTAGTTTTAAGACTTTATTGATATCTATGGGTGATGCACGTTGTGCTTGTTTCAAGTAGGTACTTAAAACAAAATGCTATAGATTAGTTGTATTTTCGCTTCAAGTCGAATGTACGTGTCGTTTACGTCACGCGTTCGTGGTTAGCCTGTAACGTCACAATCCTGTATAATAATAATGTCATTGTCATAAATAAAACATAGATCACGATCGACATTTCGTGTCAGGTTATCAGTAACTCATATTGTATTTAAAACTGTTCTAATATCATAATGATTATGACTTTATCACTAATTTAAAAAAATCTTCGATCGTTGGACAGGCCCATCGTACAAGGCCACATTGTAACACTTTCTTTTCAGATTCTTTATAATAATATACTTATTATACTATATAAAGCTTTTATTTATATAAAGGCAACTAATCACATACACAGCATTAACTCAAAGCCTTCGTCATAATATAGATCTTGCATATATCTAAATTATAGAAAAGCACGACAGTCTCAATTAGCATACTAGAAACAAAAAAAAAACACAAACATCAAATGATAATAAAACAATTGAAAATTATGTTATAGCTGACAAATGCCGCCACGCCTTGATTTACGACTTCATATGAGAAAGTTAAACCTAAGAAAAAAATTAGAAGAATAAATTATATACCTAACTAATTACCAATTCTCTCGATTATGTAAACTTCGCCCAGAATTTGTTGACCTACGTTGTTTTAGTCTACAAAAGTTTACTTTGAGAGAAGATTAAGGGCTAAAGCAAAGTATGGTGGACACTGTTCTACTTTAGGTTTTGGGTCGCCAGTCTTATCTGTCAGTTTTAAATCTAGACTCCGAAATAGGCTATTTTAAGCGGGGTTTCTGGATTTCTGTGAATTAAGCAGAAAAAAGTTTTAAAGTATAAAGCTGTTATAAATATTTAAGTGAACGAGTAGGTTTATAAAGAATAAGAGTGAGAGATAAGTCTTGATTTGAATGTGGAGTGGATGTCTCTAAATATTATAATCTTAAACATACTAAGAAATGTATGTGTAGGTAGAGGTACAAAGGAAAGAATGATTGGATTGTATGAAGCATGATATGGGTAGAAAGAAGGTGCATATGATAGAGTAATTGAGTTGTGGAAGAAGATTATGCTGCGTTGATTTCAAGTGAATTGCGATAAAGATGACGATAAGTATGATAAACGAATAGTCTCGCTAACAATTTCTCCCGCAAGTACTTAGTATTCGATTATCATCATCAGCCTATAATGTTCCCACTGCTGGGACACAGTATTCGATTATAAGTAACAAAAAAAATCCCAGGTGAAAAAAATTACCAAAGCCAAATTGTACATCCAATATTTAACGAAACATTTATCCTTACCCTCTTGAACCGCAAAATACTCAAGAAACATTCGGAGAATAAATATAAAATAATCAACAACCTAAAATCCCTCTTCACGCGCAAGTGCCGTCGGTTGAGTCACGTTCACCCCGTTAGGACTTGTTCCCTCGTATATAAGACATTGGTGTGGGCGCTAGAAAGCTAAATTGTCCGGGTGAGGCCTTTAGGAGTTGATTACCTGTTCTCGATAGGTTGAGTTGGGAGGGTTAGACGTCGAAGTGTGTGTAATAGAATATGTAGATCAGTCTTTAGTAGCAGACATTGGTAGAGATAGCAGTTTGATTACATTTGAAGCACTCTCTCGGTTTTTAAGAGGTCATAGATTTTTTTTGTCATTGTAATAAAAAACTTGTTGCAAGCTTTTTGTCCTCTTCAACATAATCTTGTTTCATAAGATTTATTCGCAAATAAGGTAGTTACAGGGTACAGTGACAAGATTGCAAACGGAAGATTACAACCAAGCAAACGAAGCCACGGAAGGTTACAAGTGTAATACAAATGTCACGTCTGTAAGCCGAAGAGGATCTCGCCTAAAAGTAGGGCATCGTATACCTCCCTTACATCACAAGAGTAATTGGTCCAAAGCTTATAGCGCTAAGCCTTTCATCGTTAATAAGAAATAGTTTGAACCACATAGAATTCCAATCGGCCCTTTACTTGACCTGAGTACGTAGGAAGTGTTAGCACCAGAACTTTTACTAACAAGGCTTCAGTTAGACCGTGTCGGAGAAAAATTGCTTAAAAGTAAGTATTAACCAGCAAAGTTAGTCCAACTACAAGTAAAATCTTGGCTTCCTGAAGTTCAAATGAAAAATAAATGAAACATATTAAAGATAATTACAGTCTAGAGCTATTGGAAACTTTAGAAAACAAACAAGATTAATTAATGTTTCAGCATTAGTACGAAGCGATATGGAAAATTTTGGATTAACAATTTATGCCTGAAAATTTATTGAATTTAAACCACACTTTCTAGTATTATGTAATTAATGAAATAATAGCTTAACCGTTCAATATAATTTTGTATATTAATTATTTATAATAGTTTTGATATTACTGTTATTAAAATGTCTGTTATGGGGGAAAAGAGTGAAGAGTGAGATAAAGGATTATTATAGTATTACAATGTTAATGCTAATAGGAAAAAGTAAGGGAATCAAGTTAAAAATTGCTTTAATACACAAAAAAAGTTACAAGTTTATTAAAAACTACAGTTCTATTGTTACAGTGCAGTAGTTCCGTATTCCCACACAATGACAAAAAACACGCACTTTTTGTATAACATCGTTCAATCATTTGAAATGAAATTCCATTCTAATTTCACAGTATCTAATAAAAGTAATGAAAAAACTCGGACGCTCTTAGTCGGTTGAAAAAAATCGTCTGATCCATAGATTCGTATACATAGATTAACAAAATCGTGTAGAAGAGAAACTAAAACACTTTATACGTCAACGCGTTGTATGTCGTATCTCAACAAAGTAATCACCTGCTGACTACCTTTTTATGACCCACTCTAACCCTGGCTAAAACCAGGATGATAAAGTCGATAATAGAGTGAGGAGAGTCAGTCATCTGACAGTGGCCGGACAAAATTGTAGACATTGGATGAGACTGGAACAGACGAGTGGATATTGGCACAAGCATAGAGAGGACTATATATTTATTAGTGGGTAAAGACGGGGTGTAGATGGTGATGATGATTGTGGAGCGTGTAACGTGAGCGACGATATCATCCTGTCCGTGTTACACGTATCTTACGCCTCGATACAGCAGGCATTTAGAATGCCTAGCAAGAAAGTTTCAGTCATAAACAATACAAAAACATAGACATAATGTTTGAGTTAGATATTTGCTGCCCAAATTGCCTTGATTTGTAGCCGTGTGTACACGTATTTATCAATATTGGCGTTTACAGTGTGCCCACACGTACGGTTATTGCAACTGTGTACCCATTAGGGTATTTCGGTTCTATACTTCCTTTATTCTATGTTCGTGAAGATCTGGACTTGATAGCCGAGGAACCGGTCGGTCCCGGTCCGATATTAGTTCGGACACCTACGCACCCAGACAGTGTCGCGGTTCCGTTGATATACGATATCTTTATTACTATGGGAGATTTTCATGGATGATTGGGTATAAGTATTGTTGAGGTACAATGTAAGATATACAATCTGCTTTCTTTTGGTTATGGTTTTTGGAAGGTAAGATGGCAGGAAATGAGGTAACTGAAGAAAATGTGCTTGTGGTGGGAGTGGTTTCAATGTTATTTTTGAAGTAGATGATTGTGATACAAATTGAATGTTAAATCAGGCATTGCACTTGGAAACCAGTGGTTCATGTATAAGAATTGCTAAAGGTTCAAATTAATTTCGATTAAAACTAAAGCAATCTAAGAAAGCACAACAATGAAAATATCGTTATAAAAATTAATTTTACCGTCGCAGTCGGCAGGAAAAATGGAAACACGCCATTTATTCGTCGTAAGCCCTAGTATCATTCTCGTCAAATGTTTTCCTGCGTTCGCCGTCTCGTGTACATTGTTATTGTTTTCTTAACAAATTAATATGTGAAAATTTCACATGTCAACATAAAATTAATTTAGTAGATGTTATTTATATTTTGACCTTGCTAGTACGTGAAGTTTATTTGTTCGATTACCGTCTACATCAAAACTGAAATCTGTTAAGGTTTGGTAATCAATTTCTACTTTGAGAAAATTACGTGCTAGTAAATTGAAATTTAATTGCTCTTGTACGTTTATACTTGGCCTGGCTGATGAACTTAATTACAGTAATGATCTGAGAACGAAAGAAAAACGTAATTATCGGATGATTCACACGTATGTCCCGGGGATTGAAATTGATCGATCGGAAAGCACGCGGTAAACACAAAAGAAAAACAGTCTTGTATTACAACTATGCATTCTTTGTTTGAGCAGTGGTGGCCTTACGAGTAATAGCTCGTGGGTTTCAACCCATTCGGGCGCATTACTTTACTTTGTGTAAAATAATCTCATCACCATTGTTCTCAAAACGGTGAAGGAAAACATCATGAGGAAACCGGCATGTCGCAGAACCAAAAATTCGGAGGTAAAATCTACCAACCCACACTGGTTCCGCTTGGTAGATTACAGCCCTCTTAAAGAGAGGAGGCCTGTGTCCCAACAGTGGGAACATTATAGGCTGATAATGCTATTATTATGCCATTCTTTGTTTAGTGTTCCTAGCGCAGACTAATTGTGGATAGAATATTGATTAAACAATGTTCTAACAGAGAAAATACTATACCTTTTAATACCGATATTATCGCCTCGTTTACGCCTCATATCGGAACTCTACTACATAATCTCTATGGAGAAGTGTAGTAAAATTCAAAATCACCCAGAATCTTCTCGCAAATAACTCGTAGGGCCGTCATCAAACAGTATTGGGATATAGTGGCCGCCTCGGGCTGCTACGGAACGATAACTTAATCCCGGGTTTTTTATCTTGGCAGTGGTGTCCCTAGTAGGGTAACTTGGCTCCGATGTGCCTGTTTGTAATGCATTGATTAGAATTTCTGCGCCATTGTGTTGGAAGAGTTAAGAGGGTTGTACGGAGAGGGTATTATGAATGTAAATATTGCTTATACCTACTTACATTGTCTGTCAAACAACCCCTACTTTACTGTACAAGTGAAGAACCAATTTCATTTGAACAGGTTTCTGTACTATATACGGTTAGATGGTTAAAGCCACATACAGGATTAACACTTTGGCTTTAATTTGCCAATCCAACGCCCACGAATGTCGCAGTAATTCATTTCTCTTAGTTAACTCTAATGAAATACGTAGCGAGGTAAGCAACTGATGTGTTATTCGTCTATTTCTGGATCAGTATGTAAAAAATTTGGAGACCGTCTCATATTTTGTTGGAAACCTGACCTTTATGAGTAATGGGAATGCTTTTAAACTAAATGAGTTAGAGTAAATCATGTAATTTTGAATTTAGATAAACAAAAAAGGTGACATTCGATTGATGGCCGGGACAAGGGAAACAAAGCATTTGTCTGTAATCCAGTCATGGAGATGGCAATGACATATCTCCAAGTACCAGTACAGAAGAAAAAGTATATTTTATCTTTCTTACAAACAACATTTGCTTTATTTAATGATTGTTATCTTAAGAACGGCTTTAGGAAAACTTATTAGTAATAGCGGAAATTTCTTTTTATCAAATATATTAAATATTTTATACTTAGACGATATGATGATATATCCAGAAACGGTTTAAAATAATATCTCTGGAATATGCTCTACTAATACAGAGGAGATATACTACAATTATTATTATCATGTAAGTATAGATCATTGGAGCGGACATGAAAGGCGTTTCATGACAACACTCCTCCGTTTTGGAGATGAAAAGGAAAGAAATGAGAAAATATTCCGTAGTGACCTATATCGTAGGAGGAAAAATAAAGCAAAGCAGGAAAAACAGCATTCCAGATTTCGAATTGATTGGGCCAAAAATTGGTACAATAAAGGGCAGGGCATCTGTACAAGTTTTGTAACAAATTGGTATAAGGATTCTTGTGATAGAATACGTACTTCTAATAGGTCTCCCTAAATTTTATTGTAATAGATTGTATGAAAATTTTGTTTACTTTGGCTTAAGGTTTTGAAATGAAATTATGAACTCGATACATTTTAATTAAATTGCAAGCTACTTCTCAAAAAAAAAAAATTCAAGATTTCGGCCAGTGTAAAAGAATAATAAAACTGAAAGGAATGAACACGCCACTGAGATACAGCCCATTTATTTCTGTCTAAGGAATCCTTATTTACAAGTCCTAAGTTCAAATATTACAAAAGTTTCTGAACATAAAAGAATTTTAAGGCATTAGGGAGTCCAGTTTCCACTCCCAGTAGAAACAGGGAGCATTACCCCAAAAGCTTCAGAAATAAAAACAAATCTTTACAACCAAGTAGAAGCACCTACATGTTTTCAATTTACCAATTTTGCACTACTTTCCTTAGTCTTAAGGAAAAGTCAAATACAATTCCACAGACGGTCAACTCTCCTGTTTATAGCAATCTAGTGTGAGTCGGGACACGTCCGATACAGGTTTCTCGTTTAATTATCACCGGGTTCCGTCCGTTAGTCACTAGCGAACGCGATTAAACCAATCAATTTGTCACGGCACTTCCGACTGACAATTTTGGACATTTAGTTCTACGATACGAGTGCGATACGATTCCGATTTTAGGATTTGTTTGTGTTGTCATGAGTGTTTGTTATGCTAATTTAGATTATTATTTTAGGTGCTATTTTTTAACCCATGGCATTGTTTGCGGTTTTCTCTTGAGCGGGATCAAGTTTTATGAACTTTATTATCTATGCCCTAAGAATTGTTCCAATGGGAGTTCATAATTATGATTAAGCGCCGTCAGGTGGTTTGTTGCGTTATAATGAGTAGATGAAGAGACAAACTTACTTCTTCTATTTTTTTCTAAAGTAGAAGGATTTTCTCGTTGGTTTGAAAAGCACAACAATAATAAAGTTGTGAGATATTTTGATCTCACAAAGGTACAAATATTATTGTAACTAGTGGTTTCATTTCATTTTCATCATGAAGCATCCAAAAACACAGTTAAATTATTCAAAATAATTGCTGTGTCAGTTGATACATCAGGCTTATGACAGCAAAATAATTTAAACACCAAAAAGTAACGTTAGTCGAACCGACAGCTTCATTACATACGAAACATAATCTATGTTTGACAATCATAAAATTTATTTCAATGAAATTGATCCCCTGCAAAAGACACAGGAATATTTACGATGACAATAAAACTATTAAGAAGACAAATAAATCATACCGTGGTTTGGTCAACTACAAATTGTTGCTGAAAGCAAGCCCCAATAATTGGAAAGGTCTTAGCTAGACAGGTACGAATGTGTATGGCTGATGCGGTTTCTAATTTATTGCAAAAATAAGGGGCTTGCCCCAGGGGCGATCCGGATATAAGCAGGTGTTACATCGCCCTCAGTTTTAAACCCTCCGAGGCTCATTGTGTTCGATGAAATATTATAAAACGGGTCTCTTTGGTTTTTTGGAAAAGGGTGAGATTGGAATCTTGTATGACATGTGATATGGGACTTAGTCGGGGCAGAGGTTATACCTTTGTTTTTGCTAATAATTTTGCTTTCGATGTGTTATCGATCCTGCTCAGTTGGGAGTGAGGGAATTTCAGGTAGGCGACATAATTTAGTGAACGAATGTTGGAAGCGTGGAATATATTGTGGATGTCCTTTTAATTCAGAAAATCTTAATGAGATTTTATTTTCTTTTTCACTACAAACTAATCAGTAGGACCTTTTAAATTATATTTTGATAAAACAGATGCTATACTAACTCCATTCAAGGGGAAGCTAAAATATATGGGCCATGTATCAAATTAAATAAAACAAACTAACAAAAATCCTGTGATTCAGTGGGCACTTAAGGAATATTGAAACGCGTGATGAAATAATCTTTGGACATATTCCCATATCAAGTGAATCATATTTGCCCTTTGTGAATTTGGCACCAGTTTGATCTCGTTTATTTCCGTTATTTTTGAGATAGTTTGTGAGTCGTGCCAAAGGATCGTGGTAAGATCGTCTGGAAGGAACGATACATTGTTTTGTATAGCGGGAAGTTCCGGAGTGACGTCATAAAACAGCATGAAAATGAACACCGGATTTGAGTACAATTGTCACCGGTAAAGTGATCCGAAATTCCGCTACATTTTCACGAAGATTTTTAAGGGTGGCATCAAAGCATCGTATAACATTCTTATTTTTATTAAAAAGCTTTTCAATATATTGAGTTTCGTTACAATGAACTTATAAAAAATATTTGAAAAGGACCCTAAACTCAAGAAGGTTTCAGATACTCGTTTCAAGAGTTAGGCAAGATAGAACGCACGAACAAAACGTAACACAGAAATCAGTGAGACAACGATTGGTGAACAAAAAACCAGCCGATTCTGAGCTTTACCGCGAACATATTAAACGCAAATACTCGTAACCAATCTGCAAATATAACCTTGCATTGTCAAAATTTGTGTTGGAGTTGAGCTGCCGGATTTTTGTTCAGATTTGGATCTTATTTTGTTGGTGATAAGGATGAGGGATGTTGTTTTGGGATCGCAAATGTGGCGTTGCGTGGGTAAACACTCGAACTGAGAGAGACGCCCTAGAGCAGACGTCAAAAAAGTGCCGTGGAGTTTGCTAACGAGGGAGGGGAAACAATGTGTTTTCCGCTTACAACTTTTGTGTACGCCTGCTTTGGGCTTTAATAGAAATTGATCGCGGGATTTGTCTCAATGAAAGTTGGGCAAAGATTGATTGCTTTGTTAAATAAAAGTAGAAACAGTTAACAAGTGTCGATAAAATGTAATTTGTTGATAAAAACTTACGTATTTTTGGCCAAAAAATTTCTTTGAAAAGATTTATGCATTTAAATTTACCGTCCGGCTCACTTTTGCTAAGTAAATTAATTGAAAAAAAGTTTTCGATTAGACAAATACGTACAATTTGCCAACCCTTTATTTTACAATTTGTCGTAACTGAATTCAGCAACTAACATCCATTCACTCCTTCCCTACCACACTGTTGTTCAACCCCACCATGTTCAGCTATCAGACAAATCACCAATTCGCACCACCGGCAAACGCGATCCAATCAACACACACCATCTATTCGGTGCTATTCCAAGTACCAAAACGGAGCACAGCAAAGCGATAACAATCTCGCGCCACATTCGACCCGAGGCTCGAATACTAATGCGAGCACTCCATACAACGCCACTCGTTATACAACCAACTTTATTCAAGATTCGTTTATTTCAGCGACAAAATAATTTTCAAGTAATATAGGGATTCATAATGTGTGACGTAAACACTTCCAGAGTTTCATAATGGGAGAAGTTCTTAGTTCGAAGTAGACTTATTTGGAGAGAAAATTAACAAGGCAATACTTTTGATACGTACTTCGTAGTATGTTCAACAAGGTACGTGGAGTTAATGAGTGAAAATTGGTTTAAGTTAAACAGGGAATTGTCTGTGTAGCTAAAGCTCGTGAGTTGTGAGCAAATTCATACATATGCTTTTGATAAAGTAACACGATCAGCAAGTTCTTGTCACAGTGTAACTGGCTCTGCAGTTGTTTAAGCGTATGTTCAGAACGATTCTCTTGTTCGTTCAATGCAGAGTGCGGTATTGTTTTTTTAAGTAGGTCATCGTGAGAGCTTTGATCGAGCTTGTTTCAACAAGGATGCATATTAGGGCCAACAAATGCTTTGCTCTGAGCTATCTTTTTTTGTTCACTATTAACGCTGGTGTGCTCGGATGGTTTTAAAAAATAATCTATTGTATTAAGAGGAACGATTAATTTTCCTTTCTCCCTGTTATCTATCTTAATAATTCCCCACATACCTCATTCGGATTACACAAAGATTTTAAAAGAATAATTTCATTCTCTATTAATAATCCTCCAAAAAATATAGTCCATTAAAATGTAGCGATATCTCATCCTCAAGAAGCTGTCAAACTGATAATAACAGAAAAGGACCGAGCTATGTGCGAGTGAGCAAACAAAACGCGATCCGTCTTAATATTAATGTAGTTGTTAGGTCGGATGATGAATGGTGACACAGCAAAGCACTTTGCGGTAAACTGGCCCATTATTATTCTTAGCGGGGTGTTTAGTTACCAATTTAGTTAATTTAGACATATTTTCATAACATCTTAGCTAAATTTTCGTTTCACGTATTTGAAAATGCGTTGGAAAGCAAAAAGGAGTCCTAATTTTTAAATTCAAAGTGCAATAATCAATTAGGTTCACGCAGTTTTTAAAACGGAACAGCGAACTATCAGTCCACATAGGCATGCTGAAATCCCAGATGTATTTAGTAAAAATTAAGAGGAATATGACAGATGTGATTCTATAACTGTTCTGGTAAAGGATAAAAAAACGAGAGTACTAATGTTGAATTCAAAGCCGAGCTGCACCAATTGAATTACGTTCACGCAGTTTTTAAAACGGAAGCATACGCAAACTATATAAGTCCACCCAAAGGGTATTTGTTTTGCTTTTAAAAGGCATTCGATGCGAATAATATGGTTATAATATATCGAGTTCAGTTTTGGTGAAGTCACTTGTCCTATAATTATACTCTCTGCGATAATTAAGAAGAATAATTACCATTTTAGTGTCAACCACGGTGTTAACAGTTACAGGTATCTTTACACAGGTATGCAAGAATGGTGTTAACATAACAACACGCCTATATGCCCCGGAGGGTTAGACAGAGATGGTGATACTGGCGTTAAATGTGATAAAAATTATGTGTTTGGCTACCAGAGTTGACAGATCTAGAAAGACGTTTTCCATCCATCTGATACGAAATAAATAGCAAACTGATTAAAGGTAATTTATTAACTACTAGCTGACCCGACAGACGCGGACGTCCTGTTTTTGATTCGAAAGACACGTGGCGCCATCTATTTTCATAATAACGTTCTTGTTGTTTTCTTAGGGAACAGCACTTTTTTTCGGGATGAAATGTCCGTTTTGTACACCTGGCAACATATATGCAAAATTTCAGGATGATCGGTTCAGTGGTTTAGGCGTGAAATGGTAACAAACAAACAAACTTAATTTCGCATTTATAATATTAGTTAGGATAACTAAATTACAAGAATTGGTATATATTTGAAATTGACGTATAACGACGTCGTGAGATAGTTCAACATAATTAGAGAAATCTTAAAATTACTAGTTATTTAGTAAATAATTTATTTACTTTACAAGGGATACAATGTATTTAGTATACAAAGATAAGATAACAATAGAAGACATAATTATTGTCTTAGCTTCTAATTATTAAGGACACTACATAACATAATACAACGATTTTTGGGAAGCAACCAATGCAATTCCACCAATAACGATCGTTGAAATTCTCCAAAATCAATGGCTCAACATTGGATCGGTCAGCAAAACTTTGCAGCTGTTTTCCAATTCTCAACATTCCAATTTATGAATGAAAGTCTGTAATTTTCCTTCAGAAAAAGAAGTGCATTAACCTTTTCCAATGCAAGAATAGGGTGCTTTTCAAAAACCTTCTGACTTCGAGTGTATGGGTGTGGACTAACTTAATTTATCGAACTTTTAGACGGTAGCTCTAGGTTCTGTAAGCGGTTTTACACTTGGGTTAACTTTGCTTACTTTAGGCTTTGCTTTCGGTAAATTCTAGATTTGCTTTGGTTAACGATTTGTGAAGTCGTCTATGAGCATGCTAGGTGATTTAATATTGTTGTTCTTTATCTGTACGAAATATAAAAGTTTAGCGCAGCCGTTACAAGATTGATCCAATACACATTTTATATCGTGCGTCAGATTTTTAGCTTTGAGCAATTTAGAAATACATTATAGAAATAATAGGGTTGGACTTTTTGGCAATTTCAATTTTATATTACAACAAGGTTATTTAGAAAAGATTTTCCAAGGACTATTATTATCATTATAATTACTTTTTTTATTTTTATTTTTTTTGAAGATGGGAAATCATCAAATGACCCAGAGCGGGAAGGGTCATTTGATGATTTCCCATCCTCAAAAAAAAAACCCTACTGATTAAAACCCACCCGTGTTCCTTCCTTAGCCCTTTATGTTCCGGGCCAGCGGTAACCCTTTCGGACAATCCCGCTGACCCGGCAGGCCCTAACGGGCCCCTTCTTTGTTGCTGACATCTCTTTGAGGCGCGCGTGGAACACTTACGCGCCGTCCGGCACGGGCCTGGTCCTGATCGGAAGGTGAGCTACTCATTACACTCCGTCTGCAGGCCCGCGCCTACGGTAGCCGAGAGTCGTCACGCGGCTCCCGGCGCCCGGAGCGTCACCCGCGGCGACTGGGACGCGAGGCTCGGTCCCTCAGCCATCCCGCCACCTCCTTCGCTGGCATGACTGCTGCGCAGAAGGAGGTGACTGCCTCCCACTCCTTCTCGCTCCGGACCATGGCTTGCACCAGAGCCGGACGCTAGAGGTCGCCGCCGCTGCCGTTCGCCTCTACGAGCACACGGCGGTGCTCCGCCCAAGCGGGGCAGGCCTCCACCGTATGCTCCACCGTGTCCTCTGGGATTAGAATTACCTTGACAATGGATACTAAGATGGATGGAACTTTGTATTTGTAGGTATAACTACACTTTAAGTTTTAAACCACAAGAGAAAGCTAATGTCTTACTTAGCCGCTTAATCTAATCTCATAATGATTTTCACAGAATTAGCCACAATATTAAAGATTATTTCACATCTTAATCAGATTAACCTTACCGTCACTACGAAATAATTTTTTACATTTATAGCTTAAGGACCCTAAAACGACGCAAAAACAGCCTCTTATTTTAAATTAATCTTCCATTCTCCCAATTCAGATTTTGTTACATACACTTCTATTACAAAATTCATTTCGTCCGTGTCTCTTATTTCATTTATCTTTTATTCCGAATTCATTGCTTCATTTATATCTACGGCTACATTAATACAAGTATTTACTCTCACGACAATGGCGCATTACTTGTCTGCCGATCTATCTTCGTGCACATTTCTTAGATAAAACATGCAATAGTTCCCCGTATATTCTCGAGCACCATTAAGGGCCCCTCTGAAAACTTTCCGACAAAAACCAAGTTGCACCTGACATTGGTAATTGATATACGATACCATTAATCACTTTGTATTTTGCTGTATAAACTTTATGTAGCGGTTTTGTAGCTTCTGCGGAGGTTTAGGAATGGTAATTTTGCACAATATTGCCATGAACAGTTTCAAACATTATTGTATCTATAAAAGAAAATGAGTCTTTTCATTCATAATGAAAATGATGTACCTACTTACCCCTTTATTCATAAACGTTGTTTGAAGTTAAGTAATGGTTAGCGACTGTTTAACCATATATTTTTGTCATTTAAACGACTCTTAATTTCTTCTTTATCATTTTAAATTTTTATTTGCAATGTGCGTTTTTGTTTGTGCAGAATAAACAAATTTTCTTTCTTCTTTTCTTCTTAACTTTAAGTAACGTTTATAAATAAATCCCTTGATTAATAAACTAAAAGCTGAATCAACAATTTTAATAATCAAAGTAACTACACCATGTTCTCCGTACGCAGGTTTTAATAATATAAATGTATCGTCTGTGGTTTCGTTCACATGACATTTTTAATACTCTCTACAAAAAATGGGTAAAGGTTTATACCGCAAAGGTCACCAAAGGGTCTAAGCTCCCTTTGATTTGCCTCTTATACATAATATTTAGTAGTAAAATTATTATTTCTTTTGCATTCTTGAATAAAATATCACTTTTGGAAACCATTAACGAAAATGATGACCCAACCCGTTCTATATAGTTCTAGGTTGCTCTAGCCGTAATGTTTATCAAAGTAACTACAGATTTCACAACACAAAGATTCGAAGCAATCCTAACAAACATCTACGATACAGAATCCAACCATGCGTTTCTTTCCATAGAAACTTTGCGTATCCTTACAACAAATATCAACTCGAATTTGAACAACATAATACAGTTATATGATATAGTGAGTTTCGACTGCTAATATCAATGAATGGTGCCCCGGGGAGGCCAGCTCACTTAGAAATATCATTGAGCTTAGAGTTGGGATAGGCATGTCGAAATCCCTGATGTATTTAGTATAGATATGGAGGAATAAAATGGAGGTAAATAAAGCTGTTCTGGTAAATAGGCTGCTCGGGTAGATTTTTGTGTTGAATTAGAAATTAAGGAGTGATTGTTTTGAAAACGTCGTCTTAATCTTCGAAGCCATTCCTAAAATATTTGATTCAATTGTACCCGATTCTTGTAAATGTTTACTCATCATTATCGGGAATAAATGATGATAATCATCAACCATTTAGAGTAGCTATGTTTGACTTTTAGTAGATATATAAAATATATAAGCGAATACACCAGCCAATATTCCAATTCACATTCATTTGCGACCACATATGAAAGTGAATGGTTTCACTGTCATCTAATGTCTTCAAATCCACAACGGTTCTTCTAACTTAAATAGATACGGCTTTAAGTTCCTTAGTACCGATTCCGCTAACCCGTATCGAGAGGAAAGCGTGGATGATACATATTAACAATTTGGGTTCATAGTTGAAATGCGTCTGTCCGTAATTGTGGTTAGTAATTAGAAGATGGTCCTCGTTTGATATTTGACCCTTACTCTGGGCTTGTTAAGATTACTGCTGAAGTTACTACACATTGTCCTTCTGAAGATTCTGAGCGTCTATCGTTAACCCTACTTACTTATGAGGTAAACAGGGCTTCCTAAGTAAACGACTTACATACATTAGAACTTAGAGGCTGTATCTTCCGTTATGGTGCAATGAGATCCACTTACTTTAAGCTTGGAATATAATTTAATGCTTATTTTTATAGACCAGTCGCCTAAATAGTTTCTCTGGAAAGGAAAAGTTTAATGCTTATTTACTCGATACTTTTTGAAATCAAAGAGTCAATAATAGGTGGGAATTAGGTACTCATTATTGAATGACCTAAATGATGACTTTGATCATGAATTATCATCCTATAATGTTCCCACTGCTGGGACAAAGGCCTCTTCTCAGTGAGAAGGAGTGGGCTAAAACCCACCACGGGCCCAGCGCAGATTGGCTTTGGTCAATTCCGTCCAATTTCTCAATCGACAGATAACATTTTATCTGAAGAATAAATATGATGATTTGATATATTTTTATACAAAAGCTGTCAAACAGCAAATTTAATTCGAAAAATTAAAAATTCTAAAAAATCTGCCCTTAGCCAAGTTTTTGATATCAAAATAATACTGTAGCGATACTAGTGTTTTTTCCGAATTTCCTTCTGCACAGCGGCAGAGTATTCTCGCTTTTGAAATTTGCAAACAACTGGAACATTGATTGCGACAGTTGAGCTACAAAGACCTGCAAAGGAAAGTACGAGTGTTGTTCAATCATTTGGATTGAAATACCTGCCGAGGTTGGTTCCTTTGTGGCTGTATACAGATGTGGGCATCCAGAGACATTGAGTGACAAATGTTCTGGGAGTTCATTGCAGATTTTTTTGTCGACGTAGCAATTTGGTTTGTTTCTATAGTTTTTA
Source organism: Luperina nickerlii (assembly GCA_963855955.1). Lineage (NCBI taxonomy): Eukaryota > Metazoa > Arthropoda > Insecta > Lepidoptera > Noctuidae > Luperina > Luperina nickerlii. The sequence goes on from OY979669.1 coordinate 21,335,680, forward strand.
TTTTCGTAGTAGGTTTCTATATAACGAACGGTATGGCTAAAGTCTTTTGTTTGTGATAGTTAAACAATCCTAGACTATAGGTAGGTAAGTCCAATACTGTTTATAATGTGAGTTAGGTACTTTTGAAACTACGAATTGGATCCATTTAAAAATATGAAAGATATCAATCGGTCGACTATCATATCTGCCGTGTAATTCATAAAAAGCTTGTTACTCCCGTCTTGTGTCATGTTATTTTCTCTTTCAAGGTTTGAAATCTTAACAAACCCGAGTCACATCTGCGGTACTTCGGTAAAGAAAATTGTAAGTTGTTTCGGCAATAACTCATGTTAGCGATTGTACAGAATATAAGTTAAGAGAACAAAGAATAAAGTTTTCTTAGATACTTCATGCTCTGTTCTCTTAGCTATAAGGTCCGTCGTCTACGACGCAACTCAAAAATTACCAGAGGGTCTAGTACTAAAGCGTGACGTAAACGTTACGTAAATACAAATGTACAGACGCCAGCACATCAAGATACTACAATCTGTCAAAACTAGCTTTTATTTTTTTACAATGGCTGAATGTATTTGAATGTACGTGAGTGACTTTCCGTGTAGATATTGGTACGAAAATTAAAGACGAAACAGGCATGTTTTTTTTTGTGAAAAGGATTTAGACTTGCAAAAAATAGTTACGTCCAAGTCTAGTCTGCGTCAGTTTTCTGCATACTATGTTTTTCCCAACGGTAGTATATTATATAAATATATTTTCTATTCGAACTTATTTTTCATTTTAATAATACTTCAGGTTAAACAAATATCACTTTTATCTTAATGGTTTTCAAGTTGATTTCAGAGTGACTAGCACTATTGAATAAATTATTAAAATGTTTGAAGTTGTAGCGTAAACTGAACTTTATTGTGTAGGATTATAAGTTATTTTTCCATAAAGTCATATTTGTTTACATTTTTTGCAAATAAATCGCGAATGCAGATTACTTAAATTATATTTTAAACACACAGTGTACTGGTATACTGTGTTTATGGAAGTTATAGAATGGAAGGCATAGAAATCTATGCTTATCGTTTTTGAGAATACGTAGGTACATATCTTTTTCTTACCTTATCGATGGTAAATAAGAAACAAAAAAACCAGTAACAGTAACAATTTAAGCATCTTGTACCAACCTGTCTATCATCGTCTAGTATTACAGCTCTACCGTACCGTGCTACCTAAAATTCACAATATTTCATAATAATATGTATATCTTTGCAGTATATTTACATAAAGCCTTCATAAAAAATACTCTTCAGGGAACACAATAAATAAACATAATTGTAGACACATACGCAATAAAAACGGCCTAAAATTTTAACTAAGCAGACGTCTGCAAAAGTCTGAAGATTATTTAGAAAGAATTTTTGTATATACAAGTATGTATAAGAATATTCAAGTTGTGAACTTTGTTTCGTAAAGGCTATGTCAATAAGGAATGGTATTCTATGGCTTCTCTGACTTGATTGGTTATTGTTTGAAGTTTTGCATAAGTAGGCAAATTATTCTCCCTGCATAATCAGCATGAAATGTTCCCATTGCTAGGACACAGGCCTCCTGGAGAAGGAGGCGGGTCCAGGGCGGATTGGTAGATATCACATGTCTACGAATTTTTGGTTCTAGGACATGCCAATTTCCTCACGATGTTTTCCTTTACCGTTTTGAGAGCAGTGGTGAAGAAATTATTTGCACAAAGTTAAGCGCTTGCCTGGGTTTGAACCCAGGACCGACTGCTCATAAGTCGGAGCTGTTACCTACCACTGGACCACCAGTGCTCTCGCTGGGTCACTATTGTTCACTTCCCCCTGAGCCAATTGCTCCGGGAGTAAAAATATTTCTAGATTTGGTTTTGTTTTTATCGTTATCGTTACGTTAGGTATGTAGAAGTTTTGTATTAATAATTTGTAAAATAATGCGTTTCTGGCCCTCATAAATCTGATAGAATCTGTAAAAAAATACAATAATGTTTCAATTTTATTGCATTGTAAAGGTAAAAATAAAACAGACAAAGGCAATTAAAATCCAACTCATCATCTGCCTAGCCTTTTCCCAACTATGTTGGGGTCGGTTTCCAGTCTAACCGGATGCAGCTTAATACCAGTATTTTACATGGAGCGACTGCCTATCTGACCTCCACAGCCTAGTTACAGGGTAATACGATACCCCTTGGTAAGACTGATTGTTTGACTTTCGGGCTTCTGACTACCCGTAACGACTGTCAAAGATTCACGAATGACAGCCGGGACCAACGGCTTAACGTGCTTTTCGAGGTACGGAGGGTTCTCGGTATGTAAAGATGGCCACCCATCCACAGACCAACCGCGGCAAACGTAGCTTAACCTGATCGATCGACCTGTGCGGCTGTTATTATTTAAAAACCAACTCAAAGTTGTAATAATGACATCACTTTTACAGGCCTACCCAACGCCAACCAAAAAAGCAAACTCATTCATACATCACAGGCCACAAATATTAACAAAATCATCAAAGCAGATGCACTATAAAAAAGTTAAAAACGACACAAAAAGTTCATTAGTTCATAATTACCGGCACGAACCAACGGAAGTGATAATGAAACGGGGCGTGCAACACAATTAAAAATAAATTTCCTCTGTTTTTAACAACAATATCCGAACTATACCATTTCAGGGTTCCGCTTGGCGCCAGGTGGAAACCGCACTCGTTACATGCATCTTTATCAGGAATTACAATCGAGGACAGAAAATAAGGTTAAATGTCATAGCACACATATCAACTCTGAAAGGGATCGTCACCGTATCGCCTTTTGCCTCGCCGTCAAACAGGCGTCAACCTAACGTAAGCACGTAACCAAAGCGGATCAGCAGCTCCGATACGTCGACTCGGCTATGGCTACGCGACGCCGCACTTACGGCTCGCCGACCGCTGGTTGATGGTGCTGCTAGCAGGCCGCGGGAGGGGTGAGAGGGGCTAGGGTGGACGAAGAGACGTAAGCTCGGGTACGGAGAGACGTAAGCGCGGCACGGGAACTGCAAGTTGACCACCCACCGTACCGCGGTTCGTGCTTGTGCCGAGGCGAGGCGATTACGTTACGATTCCGATTAGTGTGCGTTGCAGTAGGAAGTTTCATACAAAGAATATTAAATGGCTCGAGTTGAAACGGTGACGATCCCTTTCGAGTTGATATGTGTGCTATGACCTTTAATGTAAAATTAAAACATGAGGTGAAATTGATTAAAATTTTGAAGCGTGGTTGATTTGTAGAGATAGAACCAATGAACCAGACCGGTGAAATGATTAATAAGTATGGTCTTTTGTATGGTGAAGAACTAGGGTAAGTACCTTACTTCCCTAGTTCTTCACCATACCAGGCCTCCGACACTCCATGTACTTGCGCGCTATAATTACCTACCGCCCGGCCGAGCGGTCTCGGGCCGTTTGCGGACCATATTCAGTGCGGTTTTCGCAAGCGAAGCGCACGCACGTTATTCAATTTTAATCATTCCATTCGTTTGTACGGGTACCTACAATGCCGTCTGGTGCATTATGTGCAGTAGATGAGTGCAAATCAAGTAAAAGAAGGGATAAACACCTAATATTTTTCCATTTACCTGTCAATGAAGAAAGTTAAGTGATAAACTATTACCATTTTTTGTCGTTTCAAAATTATTACAGTCAGCACCAATTTATTAAAAACATATTTTACCTTTATACGATACAATTTTAAACTACCGAACATATTCACAGTTCTCAATAAAATAGACACAAATTTTAATTTTACCGAAGAGGCAGCCCTGCGATTGCTGTGGGATCGCGCGGTGCGAAGCAATCACAACTGTACGCTTGAGCATTTAGGCACATTTTAGCATGCAGCGGTTGCTGACGCGACGGAGTAGGCTATTATAGCAATAGGTATTGGAAATTTTCTACTGAGTGAAGTATCTGTTACGTAGTAACTATTTAGTAATCTGTGACCATACCATCTATAACTATACATCTTTATCTACAAATAAATAAAATTGAAGTGTGTTTGTAATGTCAAAATAACAGCTTTTTACTAAATGCATGTGTAAGTATATATACGGTACTTATAACAAATACAATTCTTAAAATATTTGTCCACCTGTGTCTGTTTGTTCCGGCTAATCTCCGAAATAGCTGGACCGAATTTGATGAAATTTGGTAAATTTCAACTCTGAGGAAAGACCTATATACCAAGCTAAGACGCGGGCGAAAGCTACTATTTAATAGAAACAAGCCGATAACTAACATCTAATTAACATGTTCTGGTGCAAACGAAAACAAAGAAAATATAATAATCAGAGTAAATCAAACCATGTTGCAGTTTGGTGACCAAGACTATGTCTGGACTTTGAAAGAGACTGAGACCTCTGAGTTTGCTTCGGTCTTTCTTCCCTGAGTAGTCAGAAAGGAAAAACCGAACTCATCTAGTTTTTGTTAGAAAATAATTTATTTTTAACGTGTAAAAAAAGTGCTTGTACCATTCATCTTTTATTTTATATTCTGTATTTAATTAGGGACCGGCCGCAATGCGTCTGACAGTCCCATCGTATCCTAAATAGGTACTGCTTCGGATAACATTTGGACGATGAACCTGAATAGAATCTTTGCATCATCACCATTTGGTTGAGACAGATTTTTATGGAATGTGCCCATATCAAGTCGGTTCAACTTCAAGACCCAAAACAGATCACTTCTATGAGACTTCATATAGAACACGGTACATCAATAAGGTCTTTCACAACTCCACATGTATATTAAAAGTAAACTGCGGTTATCAAAGTCACACATAGTACAACAACCAAAGTCATATGTTCCTACATATTACATATACAGAAAAAGCTTACACCAAGTTAAAATATCTCGCTAATAACCTTTAGCTTCTCCTACTAATTGGTTCTGCTATAGATCCTGTGTATTAAACACAAGATTTATGACGTAACTCGTGCAGTATCTTAATTGCTGCTTAAAAGGAATTAATAGCTAACACTTTTTCTTTGCTTACGACTAAGGGAGCTGTGTGTTATGATGATAAAGAATTTTGAAGTGTTGACTGTTTTCTTGTCTTAATGTTTGTTCATTATTTAAAGTCGTCTTTATTATTTTTATTTATAGCTAAATGATAACAGCCGCACGGGTCGATTGAATGTAAAGCTACGCTTGGATGGGTGACCAACCATTGCATCACCTCGTACCTCGGAAAGTACGATAAGCCGTTGGCCATTTGTATATCTTTGACAACTGTTACGGGTAGTCTGCACAAGTCTGACAACTAGCCTTACTAAGGAGTATTGTGTGACCCAGTAATTGGTTTGTGATATTGATATTAAGGTGATATATATTGAAAAAAAAATGTGGTTTTTCTATTTCGCGTAACTTGTTAAGTATGTGGAATAGGGATTTAGCATTTTGGTATATGTTTTTTGTCTCTTTGGTCTAGTATCATGTAAAAGGAATATTCAATGAATTTTTCTCGATACAAAAAAAAATTACAAAGTTATATACATTTTTTTTACTTTTTTCGACGTCACGGCGTAACTCTTAAGAGTTATTCAATGGAATTTACTTTAAAACATAGAGAATTATCATATCAAAGTTTACTCAAAGTAGTTTTAAATTTTAATTCATTTTATTTTGTTAAAAAAGAAGTAAATTCGTTTTGGCACATACGTCCTTTTATTCCGAGCGCACGCACACTAAAGCCATCTCTCTTCTTTTGCGTTTCAAAAGTAATTTCATCACTTTCGCTCGCTTAGTAGGTTTTCGAGGATTTTATATTTTCGAGGTAGAGCAAATAAAAATACTGTACAAAGGCGGATTGAAGAGCTTGAGCATCTAATAAATTAACAAAATAACAGTAAGCATCAAATATTTTTACTAGTCGATAAAAGTATTGTATAGGATTATACTTATACCGTTAGGACATAACTTTTTTTGATGTCAACTGCAAGGTAAACAAACATGTAACATAACGGTTCTTGCAATCTTGGAAGTCATTGTTAGTTATGCTGGGTGCATCATAATGCACGACTACACGTAACTGTGACGTACAGTTATATAAGGTCCCATTAAAATAGATGGACAAACTTTTAGAAATCATTCAGACCACCAAAATAAGGACGATGCTATAAAAAATAACATGAAAAACGCATTAGATACTTACAAGAAAAATAACCAGCTAACGAAAATACACTCATATTTTGGGTCATAATAAGATCACTTTAATCAGTGTTTTCCTTTTGCTTGTCTTTGGTTAGACGTACTGAGCGCTGTGTTAAAATTTGTCCATCTATTTCAATGGGACCCTGTATAGTTTTATTTTGGAGTAAACACTGTGATTAAATATCGCTCTTTTATACGGAACATGAGCTGACGTCATCTTAATGCGAGTATTTGGGACACAAACTCTTGGTTTATTCATGTGATCATTTATTTTTCTTAAATATATCTATACTAATATTATAAAGAGGTAAATTTGTAAGTTTGTATGTAGGGGGTAATCTCTGGAACTTATGATTCAATTTAAAAAAAATTTCCTTTGGTAAATAGCTACATTATTCCTGAGTGCTATAGGCTATAAATTATTTTTATAATATCTACATACCACCTATATTAACCGAGCTATGACAACTTTTGTCTAGTAAGTCAGAAAGAAATACCTCATAAAACAGAATTATTTGCATGAGCTGCCTAAATAGTTTTTTAAAATTGAAAACAATGTATGGCGACCTGGTTCGTCTTAATTATTTCTACAAAAAAGTCCACGACACCATATATCTATCTTTTATGTTTAATCTTTTATACTTCTTTTATTGTTTAAAAAAGTATTTTTCCGACATACTTACGTTTGGATGATTATTTAAACAAAAAAATATTAATCCTTATTAAAATAAATTATTTCATGATCATAGGGATATCATAGAGGTAAGATTTGCCATTTACAGTATGTCAATTGGTCATATAGCTTCGGAGATAATATAAAATTACTAAAACACAAAATGCCGCTAGCAGAACTTTAATTCATAGAGCTAGAGCTCTAGATTTTATCATGCTTTGTGCAGAAGTTTTATCCATTTACCCATACATGGCGTTCTATAAATACGTCATTTTTCTGAATCGCGGTGTTAAGATTTTCCGCGGATTGATGATTCTCTCGGTTTATTTTTCTACATTGTCTGTAGTTGGTATTCAAATTGTTGTATGTCAGTTGTTTATTGGTTTCGGTTGATTAATTCAGTTGTATTGTTTGTTTGTTCTCGTCTTCGTAATCGTAAATATCGTATTTTTATTGTATGATTGTTTTGTTTATAAATAGTGGTGGTTGGGTCTGTCTATGACTGCATCTGTAATAGCCGAAACAGGTAAAATTAGAAACCTGTTTCACCGGTCTGTTCCAATTTCAGGGAAATAACAGCCTGTTACACTTACATAAGCAACCAAAGGGCAAACAAAGACTCTTTCTTCATAAATTTACTCAAGTCTGTGTAGTTTATTTGTAAAATTAGATAGCGTTTGTAGTATTTGTAATTGTTGTCTATTAAAGAAAACAAACACAGCATGCCTAAAAGAAAATCGCAACTGTTCCAGAAGTAGAGACATCCCAGACAAGAGCAGCTCGAGTATGCCGTACGGAAGAAGCTGCTTCTGAAAATGAGCAGCGCCTCTCGAGAAATCTATACTATTATTATAAAGAGGTAAAGTTTGTATGTAGGGGGTAATCTCTGGAACTACCAGTCGGATTTGAAAAGATCTTTTTGTATTTGTTAGCCCAATTCTTGAGAAAGGCTATAGGTTATTTAACATCAGGCTATGACTCTTAGAAGCCGAGCAAAAAGAAAAAAGTCAGAAAGAACGCTAAGCAAAAAGGTTTCTGCCTATTTTTTTACTTTACGTCTTTGCCCGTTAACTTCCTACTCCGATATTTCACCCCAATTTGCACTACAAAGAATGACCTTCCTAATAAATTCTTTATTGAATTTAATTGATTGTTGGCAACACCACACGTCGCGGTTCCATTAAACCGCGACGTTTCGTATATTCCGTTGGTCGACTGTGTACAAAGGTGAAATAAAACATTAATTGCTGTCAGGCGGCGAGGGGCGAGACAATAGCTTGGTTTTTTCGTTACTATTGTACGTACGGGACCCTCCGTTACGGTTGGGAAGCAGCCCTGTTTCGGCGCAATGAAAAAGCAATGTTGATCGATATTTCTTTCCGTTTTTTTCTACGTTTTCGCGGCAGTGGGAAATTGTGGAGTTTTTAACGTGTTATGAAATGTCTGACTGCCCCGTTGGTCTGGTGGTTGCAAGCGCTACTGATGAGCACGAGGTCCTGAGTTCAGTCGGGCAAAGCGTCACTTGGTTTTTCCATCTGGAATTTCTCAGTAGCATCCCGGTATCTCGATGGGTGCCCGGTTCAAATCAAAATCAAAATATTTTATTTCACATAAACCTACATAGGCACTTCTGAAACGTCAGAAGCTAGGTGCACGGTTCCGATTGGTAGTTTTCTATGGAGAAGGCCTATAACGTTAGTGGCAATAGGCTTATAAGTGCACCTATGCCTAACCCTTTCGAGAATACAGGCGTGAAGTTATGTTATGTTTTTGAAATGTCTTTAAAAGGCACCAACTCACTGCAAAGTTGGTGCTTAGAAGGTACCAACTCATTGCAAGGTTGGTGTTTAGAAGACACCAACTCACTGCAAAGTTGGTGTTTAGAAGGTACCAATTCATTGCAAGGTTGGTGTTTAGAAGGTACCAACTCATTGCAAGGTTGGTGTTTAGAAGGTACCAACTCATTGTATGGTTGGTGTTTAGATGGTACCAACTCATTGCAAGGTTGGTGTTTAGAAGGTAACAACTCATTGTATGGTTGGTGTTTAGATGGTACCAACTCACTGCAAAGTTGGTGTTTAGAAGGTATCAACTCATTGCGAGGTTAGTGTTTAGAAGGTACCAACTCATTGCGAGGTTGGTGTTTAGAAGGTACCAACTCATTGTATGGTTGGTGTTTAGATGGTACCAACTCATTGCGATATTGGTGTTTAGAAGGTACCAACTCATTGCGATATTGGTGTTTAGAAGGTACCAACTCATTGCAAGGTTGGTGTTTAGAAGGTACCAACTCATTGCAAGGTTGGTGTTTAGAAGGTACCAACTCACTGCGAGGTTGGTATATAGAAGGTACCAACTCATTGCGAGGCTGGTGTTTAGAAGGTACCAACTCATTGCGAGGTTGGTGTTTAGAAGTTACCAACTCATTGCGAGGTTGGTGTTTAGAAGGTACCAACTCATTGCGAGGTTGGTGTTTAGAAGGTACCAACTCATTGCGAGGTTGGTGTTTAGAAGGTACCAACTCATTGCGAGGTTGGTGTTTAGAAGTTACCAACTCATTGCGAGGTTGGTGTTTAGAAGGTACCAACTCACTGCGAGGTTGGTATATAGAAGGTACCAACTCATTGCGAGGCTGGTGTTTAGAAGGTACCAACTCATTGCGAGGTTGGTGTTTAGAAGTTACCAACTCATTGCGAGGTTGGTGTTTAGAAGGTACCAACTCATTGCGAGGTTGGTGTTTAGAAGGTACCAACTCATTGCGAGGTTGGTGTTTAGAAGGTACCAACTCATTGCAAGGTTGGTGTTTAGTGTGACTTGGTTTGTATTAAGCCGTTTTGTCACTATTCAAATGTAAAAGGCAGGTTACAGGTTATATTCTCTTTGGTTAAAGGCTAAAGGGAGCACGCAAGTTGCGTTTACATTATGTTGAATTGCAGCGTGTAAGCTGGTATAATGAATGACTTACAAACTTAGCTACTCCAATTCAATAGTTTAAATGTTTAAGAGAACACGGAGCTATATACAGAATGGTCAAAAAGTCGTGGATCAAACGAAATAGGGAGGTAAAGGAGGTCATTTCCAACGCTTTTAAAGTGAGAAATAATTTTTGGAAACGCTTCGAAATTTTTGGAAAAAAATTAATTGCTCTTGAAATTTGGTACCCAGAGCCGCAATAGAACTTTTGTAGTGCTGATACATTATCTAGTAATAATACAGTCCCGTTTGTTTTATTGCTTTATATCACTTTTTTTTAAATCAGTGTAATTATAAATTAACTCTGTATATAAAAATATTCATAACTTTTAGGGCAATCGAATTATGGCTATGCTGTAGAAAGATTTTTTGTTGGAAATTACCTCCTTTATCTCCCTAAATCATTTGAACCACGACTTTTTGACTACCCTGTATAGCTGTAATGACTTTATGCTTCCAATAATAGTTCAATTCAAGGGTTAAGGTAGGACAGTGTCGTGAGCAGTGGTGGCCCAATGGAGTTACCATTGGGCTTCGCAATGACCATTTACCCTCCATTTATGTCGGAGTCGGATACTGAGTGTGCTATTGTGACTTCAAATCCTACCATACAATGCCAAAAGTGCTACGTAACGCTGAAACATTTTTGTCCAGATATGCTTAGCTTTGATTTTCTTTCTTTATATTTTTAGCTTTCTTTATCTTTACATACAGAGTGCTCCGTGCTTCGGAAGGCACTCTAAGCCATTGGTCCCGGCTGTCATTCCGTGGATCTTTGACTGTCGTTACGGGTAGTCAGAAGCCCGAAAGTCTGATAACCAAGGGCTCTCGTCTAACCCAGTAACTGGGTTGTGGTGTCGCTCCATGTAAAATACTAGTATTCAGCTGCATCCTGTTGAACTGGAAGCCGATCCCAACATAGTTGGGAAAAGGCTAGTCAGATGATGATGATGCTCAGCTTTGGGAGCAGTGAAGGTCAAGTGGCAATGGCCGCGACTTACGTAGTCGTTGATCGTAGGTCATAGGTAGGAACCCAGAGAGGCATGTTGTGTGTATTTCATCACCACTGCTTTAAAAACTGTGAAGGGAAACATCGTGGGGAAATCGGCATAACCAAGAACCAAAAATTCGAAAACATGTGACATCTACTCACACTCAATCTCACCGAGACAAGGCTTGTGTGCCAGCAATCGGAAAATTATAAGCTGATTATGTAAGAAAGGATGAACAATTATTTATTCTTCAAAGTGAACTCGACCCCTGCAAAGCCCGGAAATACAAGACACAAGCAAACAAGATATAAATCAGTTCAACACATGCATCACATTCATTAGTATCTTCATTGATTGACTGTTATTATAACTGCGAAGCTCTTCTTACTTCATTAAGAGAAAGTTAACGACGCAATCACAAGAGTTCATAAAGTCAGCCCACAGAAATATTTATGATATAAAACATAATATTTATAGACGGATTTATATCAGTACCTAAGTGCTGTTTAATTAATGAGAATAATAAAATGTAAATGTTTGGTATCTTAAAACCAATTAAAGTTAGTTTAAACCAGTTTTTATACTGGCCCAGTAAAAGTTCCATACAGTATACAGAGCGAAGTACTTTATGCTAGTGATGTGAACATAATGGGAACGTTGAGTGATTTGAGCCAAGATGAGTGTTTGAAGTTAACTTTTTACTTTACAATAGGTACCTATTTACATATACACTCGCAGCATACTGACACAAAATCAAAACCGCTAAACTTCAAAGTGTTTGACGAATATAGGTCACGAAAAGACAGGAGTCTTGTTAGAGGGAAAGAAGATCGTGATTTTAATACACTATAGTTTTAAAATAAGGCATGAAATACCAGACAGTAACTGACGGCTATGTTTTAAAAATACATTTATTTAAGTGGTATAGGTTATCTTAAGAAATAAATTGATTTTTACAGTAGATGAAGCTAGGGTAGATTTATAGTACCTACTCAAAAACCATGGCAACGCTCTACGCAGGGCTTGCATGGAGGCCGAGGAAACCGTTGCGCATGTGCTCTTTGAATGCACAGGTGTCATCCAGATTAGAACAGAAACCTTCGGGGCACCCAGGTCTCACACAGCTGATGTTCTTAATAGAGCAGGAGACGGCCGCCATGGCGCACGCACAATGGTCCACCAGAAGGACTTAGTGCGGAAACCAAACCCTCTAATATAGAACATAGAAATCATGACAACGTAGGTTGGTCAAAAAGCATAAGTCACTTTGTTAACTTTATTCGGCGAATCATTTTGAAATTTTGACAGTTGTTTCGTAAAAAAACTGTCGAACGTCAATTTTATTCCTCGAATAAAAGTTATATGGCGTTGGAAAAATCAGCCCTAAAACTAATAATTTTTGCTTACTTATTTTGTGATCTTACTTAAGAATAATCTAAGCCTCCTCCCACCCCCATGTAAGAAAAAATAAGACTTGTTTAGACCCCCTTCGAATTGTCTTTCGTAATAAATGAACAGCCCCTTACCGAATCCGAATTGAAATAATAGTAAGATTATAAAGTAAATACTTAAAATGTGAAGAGGATTACACAGAACTAGTTTGCTTGTTATTGTAATGTTCGAGCTGGCGAACTAGTAACCTGTTGCTGTCAAAATCCCCTGTTCGCTTGTAATCTTTTAATCCTTCCAGTTTTGCCTACATGTGCGGATTGAGGTCAGGTAAAAATGTGGTTAGGTTCATCCTAGACAGAAAACATCCGAGCATAAAACGCCCAATGTTTCAAAAAAAATTTTTTTTTTTAACTATACGAACTGAGGGGTTTTAAAACGCTTACAATGGTAACGCTTTTGATATTGACAGTTCAACAGCATTCATTGCGTTATCAACAGCAGACGAATTTTTCAAGCATTTCAGGCAGCGTATGAGCAATGTCCTTCAAAATTCTTCGGATTGTAAAAGAAAGTGTGTTACACAATGCGGTTGCTGGCCTGATACGACTGTCAGCCATAATGACAACCACAGTCTACAATACAAAAGCTTTGAATACCTATTGATAATGACAAACTCAAGTAGTGTTAGCTGTATTGTATACCTGCAGAAATAATCACACAGGAAGCTATGTTTCTGAATACCCTCTTTGCTGTATTGTTCGCCACAAAATAAGACGTCACCAGTACAGTTTACTTCCATAGAATTCCGGAACGCTCAAGTAAAAATACTCGAAGTAATACTTAAATTCCATCACTAGAGAGTTTGACAACGGCAATGGCGAAGCTAGCGTTGTTCCTGACGTGTTTACGACTACTAGTGAATTTACAACCTTTTTGTGACTCTCAGATTGGTGCCCGATACTTTTACTATAAATATTTACTTATATTTTTATGTATTACGTAAGTATAAATATGTGATACATGGATTCCTTTTAGTAAGGCATAATCTTAGAGGATTACGCGAAACGGAATGTGTGCATTCTGGTTTAAAATAATTATGGTGGTGGCAATGATGGCACTCTATGTTACTTAAAATAGATCTAAAATGTTCTATATCTTTTTTATTTATTTATTCTGTAGCACACATACTTAATTAATTATTAGTCAATAATGTCCCACTGCAAAGGTCTTCCTACCTCTTTTTCTCTTCCTCTCTTTGTCTAGAGCTGCCAAAGAGCAATCTTTATCATAGCACACATCACATAATTATATTTATAGTTTTTTTTTTAATTTAGGTATCTTTTATTAAGATGGAACTAGTCGCGAGCTCAAACTCACTAGTGAGCATGGGCAAAACGCACGCTGTCTCATCTGGCATCGTGTCCGACAGAGATAGTATCAGTGATGAGCAGTTAGACGCTAGTCGACACGCAAAACGTCTAGTTCTCACGCACACAAACACTGTTCTGAACTGAAACGCGCGTAAAATAATTCGAAGAGTCCTTTGGAAAATCAAGTTTTATGAAAAACCTTCTGCATAAATTAATTATAAATAAAGTTTATTGAACTCTTCGATAACTGAGCTTTGTCGGTACTGACTTTGTTTTGAAGATTTTACTGGTCTTATATTAATTATTTACATCCAAAGTTACGTTAAAAATAGCAATAAAAACGAATCTTTGTTGGCTCATAACTTTTTAATGGCTTTTTATTTTACTATTTTGTTCCTGAAAAGACGAAATTAATAATAAGACAAAACGATATCATGCTTAACTTTGGATGTACAATGTCAAACAGTGGAGTAATACCCTACCGAAATTTGTTTAGAAAAAATATCGTCTAGTGACACCTTAATGAGCGGACATCGGATCGATCTGGCCGTCCTAAAAAAAGCGGTGGAGGAATATGTTTGAATCGATGCAGGTTGTTCCTAAAAGTACAATTTTAGTTAATTTTCCAATTTTTTTTGTTGACATTTTCAGTTTATTATTTCTCCAATTAATAGATTAAGAGGAAATGCGGTCGGAGAGACTTTTGAAGAAGCCTAAGTAAAAAGACATAATTCGAGGTTTGGCTCTCGCCTATTTCCTCCTCCAATATTGGACCAATTTAAAAGATATTTCATAACTGAATAAGAAGGATATAATTGTGTCCCTATGTTTTTATTTTTCATTAATAGTTGTCAAATTTGTACACTAGGCCTCTGTTTCAGTGGTTTAAATGGGCAATTTTGAGCATTTTTTGAGGGTTCTAGTGCTTAGGAAGAATTAAAATATCATCAAAAAGGAAAACATAGGGACATACAAGTAGTTAATATTAATTATTCTGCAAAAAAGCATTGCTTTCAATAACCAGAAAGAAAACAGGCGAGAACGTTTCTATGGAGAAAAGACTACCCGCATTTCCTCTTAAGTGCAATGACAATTCATTAGTAAAATAAGGTGGAACGAGTAATAAGTTAGAGCAAGCAATAAAATTAATTGTTGCGAAGTGTTTTGAAAAGCAATCAAACAGCTTGCAAAGTTATTGCTCTGAATTCTGAGATAAAAATAAGTAAGGCAAGGGCAATAAAGCAAATGCATAAAGGAGAATATAAATAACTAGCTTCTGCTCGCGACTTCGCCTGCGTGAAATTTTTTGTTCTCCCGATCCACCCCGTCGCGTCGCATCGCCTGCTCACGCTATTACTTCGTTTTTGCTTAGAGTTTCGGACTTTTTTATTTTTGCTTGGCTCCTAAGGGTCCTAGCGTGGTCTAAGGAAAATAAAGGGCTAAGGAAGGAACACGGGTGGGTAAGAGTAAGTAAGAGTCTGACACTCCCTTCCGCTCCACCCAGAGCGGGAGGTCATTTGATGACTTCCCATCCCGAAAAACAAAAACGTCATAGCGTGATGTGTTTGACTATAGCTTTCCTCAAGAATTAGGCTACCAAATGCAACAATATTTTTCCGACGGGTAGTTCCAAGTTCCAGGAGATTAGCGCGTTCAAATAACAAACAAACTCTGTAGCTTTATTGTTAGTATATTTATCTATATGTATAAAATTCAGTCCTGACTGACTGATATATCAACGCACAGCCTAAACCGCTGGTCCTAGAGTCATGAAATTTTGAGGGTGTGTTCTTTGTGAAGAGTAGGTATCCATTAAGAAAGAGTTTTTCGAAATCCCACCCCTAAGAGGGTGAATGGTGGGAGGGTGAAATTTCACGGGTCGCCGGCAGAAGCTAGTATACTATAGAATTGGTATATAATTTATATAGATTATCAACTTCCTATTAATAAACAACACCTGATATCTTCACAGTGCATGCAGTATAATTACTCATACTTAAACTTAATTAATACCTTCGGCGTACATAATAACTTGCAATCAGGGTTCCCTGACATGATTACGTTCGATACAAGAATAGCTCAGTTCTAAGTAACATAATCAATACGAGCCCAGATAAAAATAACTCATTATTTACGCCGCTGCGACTGCAAAATGACACGGATTCTGAGAAAATCATAATTTTGTTGAAGTGGAATTAAGATTCCAATCTGCCTAGCCTTTTTCCAAATGTGTTGGGTCAGCATCTAGTCTAAATGGATGCAGCTGAATACCAGTAAATTACATGTAGCGACTGCGACTGACGATACCCCTTGGTGAGACTGGTTCTCAGACTTTTGGGCTTCTGACGACCCGTAACGACTGTCCAAGATCTACGAATGGCAGCCGGGATCAATGACTGAACGACCTTTCTGAGGCACGGAGGGGTCTCGATATGTAATAGTCACCCATCCACGCACCGACCGCGGTAAGCATAGCTTAACCATTGATCGACTCATGCTGTTGTTATCGTTAAGAATCTACATATATATTGGAAACGATTCGGAGAATAAAATTAAATGTCAATGCTTTTCTGCAAACCGATCATTAAAATGATAGTTCATTCAAAGATCGTTTCATTTAAAGTTGTACCTACTTGGTATATTTTTAAATGCTGCAGTGCGATTCTGTAACCATCTCACCGTAAAAACTTCGGTGAAGTGAGCGTGGAGTGAGTTGTCAGTGTCATCCCACCTGGCGCTGCCCCGCACCCTACGGACCAAGGTGTCCGTAGGATGCGGGGCAGCACCAACAGAATCCTGTCTATCATAGCAAGCAGGCTTGTTTGTGGACCATTGCTGCAAGTTTCCGGCTGGGCCTGTCACCTTGCAGCAGTGATATCACAATCTGTTTTCTGTTTTGTTTTTGTCTTTGTAAGTGTATTACTAACATAGTTTGTAAGTATATTTTTAACACTATGAGTCTTGTTGCTCGAAATAAAATTATTATTATATTATTATAAGCTGGTCTCTAATTTTATTAAAACTCCGTACTACGCTAAACCAGCTCAAGGTCGAAGTATTACCACTCACGGGCGCCCTGCTGGATCTACATATTTACTAGCTCCCTTACTAATAAACATATTACGAGTTTATACTCGTAATAATGTTTATTAGTAAGGGAGCTAGTAAAGGAGGTTTAGGGAGCATATGAATAGTTACACACCGATTTCTCTCTTTCAGTCGTCAGTAATTTGACTTTCGAAAGAAGAAGCCAAAGCGTTGTGTAACTATACAGACGCTATGCTATACAACGTTTATTAGTAAGGGGGTCTATGTTTTGAACGTAAACGAGGCAAAAGAAGCATGTAAGGATCGTAGCAGGAAGCGTATTGTCTACTCACGTGGGAAGAAAGCGTGAGTTCATGCATGTATGTTATAAGACCCATATATTATGTTAGGTTGAGGCTTCCGAAGTTAATAAGAGTGCAAAAGTGCCACTGAGAAATTCCAATCAGAGAAAGCCTAATTACATCTTCCCCGATCGGGGACCAAACCAGGGACTGCACAATCAGCAGTCGCGCTAACGTTTACTAGACCAACGAAGCGGTCAACTACAAATACTCTTAATTCACAAACGGATAGCGCTGGCTTCCTAATTCCGGGAATTAGTATAGTAGCCGTTAACAGCCGAACATCGCTGCAGGGCTGTCAAATAAATGTCGAGTGGTTCTCAACATTTTTATAGCGGCAGACATAAACGCTAAACGCTATTTTACGGCCCGATTATGTCTCTTGCGAAACCCCTGATCCAGATACGTGCTTTTAAATATTTTGATTAGGTTTTTATTACGGGAAGTCGTTTCGTTTGAGATGTGAGTTGTGTAGAATAGTTTGGATGTTTTGTTAATTAATATTGGGTTTGTGTTTAAGTGTTTATGTTGGTGATTATGGGATTGAGACAGTCTGAGAAAGCTTGTTTGTTTTAGCTAATTTAATGTTTTGTTAAATCTTCTACGATGAATTGGCCACCTCATTCTTATAACCTGGAAAACATTCTATTTCATTTAAGTCTTGAGCAAGCATGGTGACGAATGCTCGTCCCTTTCTCTGTATGAGAAGAGGCTTTTGACCAGCTGTGGGACAATAATAGGCTTGTATTAACAATGCCCAACTCTCGCGGTAGTTTACTATATCCTTTTCTATTTACTCTCTACTCTACACTCTGATTAACAATATCACCAACATTTCAAAAAAAAAGTTCTCCAACATTCTCCAATTCAATTCGAACAGGACCAACACTTCGCTACTATTCAACAGATAAGCCAGTACCTGGGATATAAGGCGCAGGTCACACGTCCATCTAATCGCGGCCGCACGTGTGCCCGACAAGACCGCAACTAAAAGCCGGTCTTACCGAAAGTGGACGTATCTGTAATGTCGTTACTTGTTTTCGGATCTGCGGGATGAAATGTGGTCAGGGATTGGGACTGTACCTAGATTGATAAATACAGGTGTGACATGAATTATTGGGTTGGATCGAGGGCCATGCGTCAGAATATTTAAAATACTTGATCCATGGCGATTCTACTGCCTTCACTGTTGAGACCAGCCATGCATAGGATATAGTTATCGACATCATCCTTCATTTCCTGTTGCTAGCTGTCGTAGGTTTTCTAGTAAACTAAAATGAAAGGTAAACTTATCCCCTTCCCATTTGGAAGCTACCCTCTCAAAGAACTGCTGCTGATTCGCTGCTTAAATGCAAGGAATCAGCAGCGTCCTTTATTACGCTAATAAAAACACTGTTGCGATCACCAATGCATTTGACAAACAATACGATTGTAGGACGACGCGAAGTATATACCGGAACTCAGGAAGCTTAATAGCCGATTGCTACAATTTACGGGTCGATATTGGTTAAGACTCTTGTGTCTTTACCTGTGGAACAAAGATCTCATTGCTTTGCATAGTAGATCCTGCCATATGGAAGTAGCTATCACAGGTCAAATTAGCTTACAAATCTATTTATAAATATGCCCAGTTTAGCTATCAAAAATTGGTGAGCAAACCGATTCGTTTTTTAACCGACTTCAAAAAAAGAAGGAGGTTCTCAATACGGTTGTATTTTTTTATTTTTTTTGCTTGTTTCTCAGTACGGCCGTCATTTATAAACCGATTTAGAAAATTATTTTTTTATTTAATAGGATATACTTCCAGATTGTCCCATTTTTATCAAAATCCAGTTTGCTGATGGGATCCATGAGAAATTGAGGGAACTCTTCAAATATTATTGGCACACCTATAGCGATTTGGGTATTTTTTATAGTAACTCGTGCATTTTCTCTCGGAATCCACCATTTGGTGAAGTGGAATTGATGAAAAAGGCCACAGATGGCCACCGCAACTACTCAATAATAAGTATTTCACGGAATGCGATTCGATTACTTTAATATGGTTGCTAAGCAATTTATGCTCGTCACAATGCGAATGGTGAAATAGAACTGATGGTGCAATACCAGGAGAACTCCTCAACAATCAACGTCCCTGCATTGGGAAAAGCAATATTATGTAAAAGGCGATGGGCAAGTTGACATTAGGCTATTGTAACTTAGATACATTATAAACAGACCCACTAAAAACTAGAAATAAAAACTTTTATTTTTTTTATATTTCACTTTGTAGTGGTTTTTTTGGAAGTCGGTATTCTTTTGTTAAAAAGTTTTGTTCATATAGGAATCGAGCATACGAGACTTAGGATCGGCAGTGGTCATTTACACAGTGATATGCCTAAATATACAACCCCATTATTTTGTTTTCTGCTCATTCATTCCTCACACTCCTATTCATTGCGGTGATTGTCATCGTCATGACGTAAAAGCTTTTTGATTGTAGCAACTGCAAATATGGATTGTGAGCGAGATTTCGAGTTTAAATGCATTTTCGTATGCCCCATTATTTTGGAGCGGAGGGAAAGTGTGTCAATTGTTTGTTTGGCGGATTGTCAGCATGTCAAATGACGGAAATATTGGATGGATGCTTTATCAGAATCATAATTTTTAATCTGAGTGGAAGTTTGCGGATTGTTTTTTATTCCGTTGCAAATAAACTACAAGGTCCGTAAAAATATCGAAAAGATTTTTCCAGTAAAAAGGTTTGCAGCGTGTATTAAATACAACACGCATATTTAAAAGCGTGAATAATAATTATAAAACCGGTCAAAATGACTAAGTTCGCCAGCAATCACTAGATATTTAATAACGTAGGTACCAGTACACCAATCATACCAGTGCGACAGTCTAGTCTCGATGTGCCATATTAACGGCCGGTTACCATATTTTCTCTTTGATGCCTCGAGACAACAGTGCGACGCCAATTGTTAACCACATTCAAAACACACACATTCAGACTGATCTGACTCCCAAGATACAGGCATACGCCTAGTTTGGGGATCACTGTCCAAACTGATCATGTATAGCTATGTAGGTACAGTTGTATTAATAATTTGAAAGCCTATAAGACAACTCACCATCTTGTTTCACAGTATTCCCCAGTGGTCCGCAGCTGGCGACCCAGACGAGCAGTATCCACCGCAGCATGAGCCCAGCCCTGCTTCTCTGCAGCTCGGGCTGGTTGTGAAAGTGACGCGCTGTCGGCCGAGCCTGCACTGCCATGGTCGCATCAAACGAGGGACCATTGGTGGAGAAGGTGGCTCACATTGTTTGGGTACCTGTAAAAAGAAGAGATATAAATAAATAAACCCCAGTAAGTTTTTGACACCAGGTACTCAATATCTTTATTAATGGATTTTGCCAATAACTGTCTTGTGCCGAGATTTAATCACATATGGGGGTGGAAGAAGCTGATTGTATTATGTCAAATAATACATAATCTTTGCAGATAGAAAGCATTTATGTTCTTGATTTTTTATTCCTATGCATAGTAATGTATATTCAATAAGTAAATGACGAAATCACCACGTTTAGCAAAAGTACCGGCGCTTACATAAATAGGCAGCTGGAGTTGCTTCGCTATTATAACCAAAAAACACTAAATATTGCTAATCACTGGTAGATTCTCCGCAATTTTTCTTAAGTAGACTATTTGACGATTGCCAAGACAGTCTGATTGTGCTATTCATCATCATCTGCTTAGGGGTTGGCTTCCAGTCTAACCGGATGCAGCTGAGTAGGTACTAGTAGTTTTTTTTTAGTAGTAGGCCTTTCTGACCTCCTCAACCCAGTTACTGGGTAATATTATACCCCTTGGTAAGTTGGACTAAATAATAATATAATAATAATTTATTTATTTCAGACATAATTCTCGTCCATAGATTCAAACTCATACATTAAAATGACTTATTCAAAACAGTAAAAAACCCAGAATAAAATTGTAACATGTGCTATTGTCGCTTCAAATCATTACAGCAAGAAGAGAAAAGTAACCATTAATAAAAAAATTGTGCTTGGCAAATATTTAAAAGTTCAAAGCTGTTTAGATTACACTTAGTAAACCACAATTTTCTCCAAGGTTAAAGTAAAAAGGCCAATCCGTATTGTTTATTAGACAGCTATAATTTCCTGTCACCCTAACACTAATAGTTGTAGCTACGCATTAACTTTTAATAGCAAAATTTTCTGACCTTAAAGAAATGGCGGAGGGAGCTGAACGTGCCATATCTAGACACTGGCCTTCATAAATCACAAAGCTACAACAGATCTAAGATAAGAGAGCTTTTAAGTCATCATCGTAGAGCCATCAAATGCCTTCGATTGTTATTCAAGTTTGTGTAAAGATTGGGGGCTTTTGAAATGGGCTGTTAAGCAATTTGGAGAAAACGGAAGACAGTTATGTTACGCAACTACAAGAATTGGATTACGCTGATAGAAATCAAAATCCTAACGTCTTAGGGTAGCAAAGTCATATGAGAATCCATACTAATATTATAAATGCGAAAGTGTGTCTCTCTGTCTGTGTGTTACCTCTTCACACTTAAACCGCTGCACCGATTTAGATGAAATTTGGTGTAGAGGTAGTTTGAATGCCGGGAAAGGACATAGGATAGTGTTTATCCCGATATTCCCTCGGGATCGAAACTTATGCGGGTCAAACCGCGGGGCGCTGCTAGTTTTACATAAATTCAGCAATAAAATAAAATTAAGTGACAAATCACGTCAATGATATCAGTGAAAGTTTGATGTTTTTAAATAGTAAACTACTGTTATTATTCTAATAGGAAAATTCATGACACTAAAGCCTCCCTTCCCCCTTCCCTGAAGCCTTCCTTTCTTCTGATACAGCTATCCTTCGGCTTTGTGGCTATAAAATAACAGCCGCACGGTTCGATCGATCAGGTTAAGCTACGCTTGCCACGGTTGGTCCGCAGATGGGTGACCATTTTTACATACCAAGACCCCTCCCCTCCGTGCCTCGGAAAGCACGTTAAGCCGTTGGTCCCGCCTGTCTTTCGTGGATCTTTGACAGTCGTTACGGGTCGTCAGAAGCCGGAAAGTCTTACAAACAAGCGGTATCGTATTACAGGTGAGTGGTGGAGGTCAGATAGGCAGTCGCTCCATGTAAAATACTGGTGTTCAGCTGCATCTGGTTAGACCTGGAAGCCGACATAGGGAAAAGGCTAGGCAGATGAGGACAGCTATCATTGCTACCTATTTACTAACACCTAGAAGCATATATTTCGCCAACAAATCCAGTAGATTCTAGCTCGATCTTGATATAATTTATAGCGACATAGTTTCATTATTGATGTTTTCACGCAGATCTTATCTTGAAAGATAAGAATCATTCTCGTAGGCTGTAGCGTCTGTCGCTAGGCAACTTGCCAAATACTTGTGTATTGCAGTTTTTGGTTCCGCTTACTCGATAAAATGAGGCGATACATCAGTTTCATGAATTGTCGACTGGATTTTTTTATTTGAAGATGTTGTCAAATGGCTTATTATTACTTTGATTTTGGCTTTGTTTGTGTTTGGAAGTTGGCGGTGTGATACCCCTGTGCCTTGGAAAGCACGCTAAGAGGAAATGCGGGTGGTCATTTCTCCGTAGAAACGCTATCGCCTCTTTTATTTCTGATTATTTTTTTACAGAATAATAAATATTAAATACGTGTATGTCCCTATGTTTTCCTTTTTTATGATATTTTTTTTTCTAAGCATTAGAGCCCTCAAAAAATTCCGATTTAAACCGCTGTCAACAGAGGCCTGGTGTACAAATTTGACAACAAATAATGAAAAAAGAAAAACATAGGGACACAGTATACATCCTTCTTATTCAGTTTATGAAATATCTTTTAAATTAGTCCAATATTGGAGGAGGAAATAGGCGAGAGCCAAACCTCGAATTACGACTTTTTACTTAAGGCTCCTACAAACAGGCGCGACACGCGATATAATCGCGCGCGACATAAAGACACCGCTCGTTGCGCGACTTGCGGTGCATTTGTTTTGTTTTATCGCGTGTCGCACCTGTGCGAAGGAGCCTTTAGGATTTTTCAAAAGCCTCTCCAACCGTATTTTCTCATGCCCCTGATCTCTCTCGGTCGTGTCGAATTGCCGTCCCATTGGACTATAAAAGGGAGGGAAAAGTAAGTGCACCTATATCTCCGCACAAACTGGTATCTCCGCACAAACTGGTATCTCCTGCGTAGGTGGCTAGTCTCCGCTGAGATTGGCTGCCATGGCCGAAATATACATATATATATAGTCTTCCAGACCGTTACGTATGACGTACTTTGGTTAAATATTAGTAGGAAATTATGCAGCATTTTAATCTGTTTTAGAATTGACATAATTTTTTCGATTATCGATTTATTTTAAGTAGGTACTTAGTAATTTATCATCTCAGTTCTAGTTTTCTTAGGCCAAACATTAATTTCGAAATTAAATGAACTATGGAACTTACATTGAATTAGCGTACTATCTTATCAATGTCGCACAAGACCAAGCAAAGCGAGCAGTCCCCGAATACTGGCATTAGGCCAAATTAACAATGGGGGGACGGAGAAGAATTTAACATATTATTACAGTACATACATACTTGCAAATGCAGTCTTGAATACAGGGCCTAAAAAGAATGAGATACGTACCTTTATTGGATCGAAAGAAAAAAAAATTGCGAAGTAAATCTGAAGAAGAGATTTTTAGAAGTCAAACATTTAGATTGCGTTATTTATGCTGTTGACCAGACGAATTTTTCATACATATGAAGTAATAGATTCGAAATTACCTTCAAAATCCTTTAGCTTTTGATCGAAAGTGTGTTACACGATTGGGGTGCTAGTTAAAATGATGATTTAGGCGCAGAATGCATGCGTCATAGAAACGTCAAATTCGAGTATTAGTCTGGGGCTCTTTGGTAACCACTGATCCGGACGATTTCAAATGAAATCCTGCGAATGACGATTTGAAATGTAATCCTGCTAATTTAGTAGTACTTAATACTGGCAACGATATTGGCATCAATCAGTACCAAACGGATATAATCATCTCTGCCTTTATTAAATCCTCTATGTTTGTAACCATGGCAACTATAAAATATTAGTTTGTTTCACAATAGCAACGGAACAACCGTTTTATGGGCGGATATCGAGCTTCAGATTTTGTTTCCGCACAATTTTTCTTTGTCAAGGTAGAAATACATTCTGTTGTTAGATATATTGATTATTATTATTATAATATATCACAACACAAAACAAAACAAAGTCGGGTTAGTTACACCATTTATAACTCAACAACGGCTGGACCGATTTTTATGATCTAAGATTTGTTGGATTTGTCTCCGCCCCGAATAGCAGAATAACTATCAAAAATATGAGAAAAATTCACGAAGAAAACGTTAAGATAATTCATATTCTGAAGCGGTACGAATCTCGCCGAGTCAACTAGTTCTACAGCCCATACTAATAATATAATTCCTTTTCACGCCTAAACCACTGAACGGATTTTGATAAAATTTGCCAGAGAGATAGATTGCATCCCGTGGCCTTCCCCTGCAGGTTTGTCGATAAAAACTATTTTATGTCCGTACATACGATAGTTTTTATCGACAAACCTTGCGGGCGAAGCCGCGTGCGGAAGCTAGTTCTACATATTTTAGCATCGTGACAGGTTTATCACCAACCCGCACTGAGTCCAACGGCCCACTCCCTTTCACCGAGACAAAGTCAAAGTCAAAGCATTAATTTCAAATAGGCACATAAAAGGCACTTTTGAACGTCAAAAATTACAACAAAATAGAATTGGTTGTAGTCGCCCATTCCAAAAAGTAGTTTTCGTATGGAGAAGAATGGGCAAGAAACTTCACAGTTACTCTTTTAAAATGTTTTACAATATTTTGCATACATTCATTACATAATTAAAAACATGTGACGACGATGCACCTAAAATGAAATTACTATACCACAATAGGTAAAAGAATTAAAAATGAAACCATGTCATATATGACGATGTCATGACATAAACTCAAACTCAAAGAGAAAGTTTGAGTTTTGTCATATGAAGATGTCATGACTTACACATAACAAATTCAATTGACCTATATTTCATCCATCACCAATCATTATAAAGGCCAACACGGAAAACGTAAGTTTTTACGGACATTTATGCAATTGTCTCTTTTTGTCTAATTGTAACAGCGATCACGATGCTAAATGATCCCTGACTTGGTAAAGTCAGGGATCATTAGCATCGTGATCGCTACGGATTTTTGTGTTCGTACTCGTAAACGGCTTATTTACACACTGGCTGGTTTATCGGTTAACAGCTGTCATATATACTTATTAGTTTTTTACATTCTTATTTTAAACTTCTTTATGTTTCCATTTTAAAAGGATATTTAGCATTATAAGTGGCCTGTATTTCTGTGTAATACAACCTGTAATTTATTTAAAAAGGGCTTACAAAATGAGAAGTATTTTGTCGCTATGTGCTCAGTAATTATGTCGATTTTGATGTACGGTGACCTAAATTATATACTAAATGGGACATATGGTGGAGTTCTGAGGCAAAAATATGTCATTCTTTATCGCAATATTAAAAATGACAAGTTCTTTTCCATAATTGTACTGTTAATAGTCATTTAAGTGTATGGCTGAATGGAAATAGGTCGATACGCTGATATTAAACTGGTGCAGTGTGTTAATTTACTACTATCATTTAAACGGAAATGGGGCAATCATCTGTTGGCTAATGTTGCTATGATTACCTACGGGAACTTTCAATGCAGGGCTAGTATACGTTAGATATTATATATTTTAAAATTACTCGGCTTAAGGATTAAGGCTCGTACACACAGGCGCGACGCGACACGCGACACAAAGGCACCGCTCCGCTCGTTGCGCGACTTGCGGTGCCTTTGTGTCGCGTGTCGCGTCGCGCCTGTGTGTACGAGCCTTTACTAGGCCGTGCAAAATAATCCTAGAGAAAACTTTAATTTATAAATATTAAAAGCTCTGATCTCAAACAACTCCGTAATTAGTATTAAAGCTACCATACATGTTACTATGGTAGTTATTTTGATAAGCCGTTAAAATAAAGTTTATCTTTATAAGCCGTTGTAAGAATTAAGTTTGTAAAACAAATAAAGATTAAAATAAACTGACTCAGCGATCATTGTGCCGATAGTCGTGTCAGCCAATGGTTTAATAGCCAAGAGCCTCGACTAACACCTGAGGAGGCTCTCGTTGGGCAGCTGCATAAAGGGTTTGGTTCAGAAAGCGGTACTTCTGGACACGGCTCGCATTGTCAGGAGGTTGCTCTCTCTGGAGCCCTGACTGCCGGTAGCTTGGACCCTGTTCCCGATATTGGTGGGCTACTATTTTTGACATTCTAATATGTAACCTCTCAAGCTCCTCTAATAAGACACAATTGATTTTCTATTGTATCGTCTTACATAGGATACGCGCGGAGGTTGGGCGGGTTATTTAATGAAATAAAGGAAATAATAAGTTTATATACATACATCGATTGAGTAAGTAATCCATAGTTAAGCTTTGGTTTCCTATCAAAGCGAGCAACGGCTACACAATAATGACTGTCCAAATGAACAGAGCGTTTTTTGACACCTTAAATTAAAATACTGGTGAAAATGGCAGATGTTCTTTACGGCCGTTATAATATGACGCAACAGATTTCCTAGGATATCCAAGCTTTACTGTGACATATATTTCGATATCACATTCTCACACAAGCCCATCCCAATCAGGATACTTTAAAGAAGCAGGTCTACGGGACCAATCATCCGGCAAAGCCTCCAGAATGACCTATAAACGCTCACGCACACCCTAAAATTTATTATCCTAATAGTAATATGATTGAACACATCGTGATCGTAATTTCGAGCGTGGTTCCATGTCTAATAATGTTATTTTTGTTCCACCAATCAGGTGATCGCGTGACGGGGGAATAATCCTCACCACTTTGAGTGTACGGTTACTGTGCACCGTATCTTGATGCGACAAGGTCGTAATTCAAATGGCTTGTTGGTGCAGAATTTTGTTTTTTTATCACAAAACTTGGTTGTATAGTGAGTTATCGTGTTGCCATTGTCTCGAAATGTCGCACTGATCGAGTGTTTCATTCTTTACTGGAATTTTAGTGGATCGAAATAGATGTCGTTTAGCTGGTCGTGGAGGGAGTAACAAAAAAGCATTGCGGATTAAATTGAAGATGCTTTTAAACTTTTATTGTTATTATTAATTCATACGTTGTTTCGCGGACATTTTCGACATCTGTGGCTTTGCTGGCTTTCGAGCTAATTGGCGTAACTAGGTCTAACAACGGTTAGACTATTGTTAGGGTATTGAACTGTGTCCTGTAACTTGCATCGTTCTTGCAGCTATTAAACAGTCAACAAAATACCCCCGCACAGCACGATGACAGATACTTACTCCATCACTTGTTCTTGTGCAAGAGGACTGGCTAAGCACTGTGTTGCTAGTTGCAATGTTTTTGCCATTAATATGAGAAGACTGTGGAGACTTCCTCTTACTTATTTTTGACATTATAATCCAGCTGAGTAATGCAAAGGTCAAGTATTTTCCAAGTGGGAACAGGAACGTTAACGGATACTTTCTTTAAGCTGCAGTGGGCGTTAAAGAATGAATAATAAATAATAAAGCTTAAACCATTTTGATTCCAATTTTATTCAGGAGGAAAATAAAATATCGTAAAATGTTTTTTTAATATGATCTTATAAATTTTAATGCGTAAGTTGATGGATTAGTAGCTCGTTACTAAGTACTTTATGATTTTCGTTTCAACTTAACAGGTTTTTAAAGGTATCATAGTACTTACAATTTTTATTACCTCGTAAAATAATATTTACGTCGATACGGTATTAGGAGTTTTTAAAGTAAACTTTTTGTATAACAGACTAGCTTTTGCTCGCGGGTTCGCCCTCGTGGATGTTGGAAAATATCCCACGGGAATGTACAAACGCCAGCACATCAAGCTGCCCGAAACTGTCAAATTTTCCCAATCAACTTTGAACCTTATGCTTTAGCGATAAAGTTGAAAATCTATTAAAGAAATTTGACAGATTGTAGTACAGTACCCGGCGATAAATATTGCACATCGACCTATTCGATCCTATCGATTTAACACAAAGAATAAAAATAATTATCAAAAGAAGCAAATCATAATTGTTTTAACAGCTCCTAATAGATACCGGACTGTTTGTATTTCGTGCGACAGAGATAACGCTCTACGAAGCCGAAATTAGCCGATTGTCTCTTTCCAAAGGCCGATGTGCAATATTTATCGCCGGGTACTGTAGCTTGATGTGCTGACGTCTGTACATTTGTATTTACGTAACGTTTACGTCACGCTTTAGTGCTAGACCCTCTGGTTACTTTTAAGTTGCGTCGTGGACGACGGACCTTATAGCTAAGAGAACAGAGCATGAAGTACTACCGGTATTAATTTGGCACACAGATAGTTTATAACCTTGGTAAATATTGTTGTTAATCCAGGTTATAAATTATGTATATGCCAAATTTCATCCATATCCGTTCAGCCGTTTTTGCGCCAATCAGGAACTTACATCCAGGCAAACAGATAAACGGACAAAATTCTTCATTACTACTTTATTATATATATATATATATAGATAGATACAACGAGATTTTGAAAGGTGTTTGGTAGAGAATGGGTTCTTCTATGTGTACCATAAGATTATTGCGTTTTTACTACCATTAACCACCGAACCAAGCATGATAGTTTAAAATCGATACCCCAAAAAAAAAAAAAAACGAAAAGAACTGTACCAAAAAAATCAGACCACATTTCTTTACACTTCGAAACACCTTTACAAAATAATTGGTTTTTAAAAACATGCCTTTACCTCTTAATAAAAGGCGCAATCATACACCAACAAAAAACAACAAATAAATAATCCACACCAACATTGGCACAACATCACCATCGCTGCATGCTCAAACAAGACATCTACAATAGTTCCCACGAAACTATCAATGTAGATCACAAACACGCCAACATTGGTGATGGGCTTTCATCCATTGAAGTTCAAGGCAGGTAGTTGGTCCTATTTCACAATGGTACTACCAAAGAGGCTTCATATCTTCCCATGGCTATTGACACGTCAAAATATTCGAGTGGAGATGATTCGGAGTAATGCTTTCCAATTGAGAATGTTTCGTGAGCATTGTTACCCGGAATTTATAGTGAGAGTATAAAGTACACATACTCGTACTAGTAGAATTTTTGAAGCTTGAAAATGTTTATATTTTTCTATGGATCAACTATTATTTCTTCATTTAGATCAAGTATCGTTACTGCTGGTTTATTTTCTATAGTTTTTGGTTTTAGTCCGATATTGGTCGGTATTTCTTCAATAAATGGCGTAACTAAGTCCGGTGTATCTGTTTTTATTTCAGACTTGTATCTTCTCGTATTTTGATATCTATTTTGAAATTATTTTTGATCAACAACTTTTCTTAATTTATTATTAAAGTTATCAGTATCAACATTGCCATTCAACGTGGCAATGCTTGGGCCTTTTGGGTTTTGTTCCCATTGCAGTGATGCTGATGATGATTTTTTATGCCCGCTCTTTTTGTTTTATTGCTCAATGATCACATGATTTATTTACCTGTCATTATTTTTATAAATTTTATTTTATTCTATTTATAATTCTTTTTACCTTTTGTGGGAGAGTAATTTTATTCTAGGTGCATCGTCTTCACATATAATTATCCAATGAATGTATATAAAACCTTGTAAACATTTAAAAAGAGTAACGGTGGTTTCTTGCTCATTCTTCTCCATATGAAACTACCTTTTGGAAGGGGCGACTAGAATCAAATCTATTTTTTGTAAATTTTTACGTTTAAAAGTACCTTTTATGTGCCTTTTTGAAATAAATTATTTGACTTTAGTATATAAATCATTCTAAAAATTACGGCATGACGATATATAAAGTTCCATTAAAACTACAGCTGTATTATTATCATCATTATAATTTGTACGTAGGTACTGGAATCTTCTAATAAAATAAGGAAAAGCTTTCAGTTCGAAGCCGAGGGTGTTATCAATCCACATTTACGATGACTATCATGTTATTATGTCATGTCCAACGGTGATAAATATTCCCATCACGATTATTGCTGGCTAATTTTATTGATCTATAGCTTCCGGCGTTATGTGAAAAAACTTGGGTGTAGTGTTAGTGTATTACTGCTGTCTTGGTATAGGCAGTACGTGACGATTCATCACTTAAGATTTCTTAATGTTTAAAATGATAATAATAATCGCTGGGCAGCTGGATCAAGGGAAAGAAATTTAATTAAGAAAGTATTATTATTTTTAATTTAGAAAGTGGTACTTCTGGACACGGCTCGCATTGTTAGGAGGTTCATTTATATGGAATCCTGACCGCCTGGTACCTTGATCTCAGTATCTGATACCGGTGGGCTACTATTTTTAATTTGTTTAAAAGTTTTTATATTATAATATTTAAAAATCTAATTTGTATGTACAGACGCCAGCACATCGAGCTACTACAATCTATCAAATTTCATTAATACATTTTCAACTTTATCCCTACAGAAAAAGTTGATTGGGAAAATTTGACAGTTTCGGGTAGCTTGATGTTCTGGATTCTGTACATTACTACATCACCACCGCTCTCAAAACGGTGAAGGATATTGTTGATATTGTTGAACCTAAAATTTTAAGACATGTGACATCTACCAACCCGCACTGGGCCCACGTGGTGGATTACGGCCCACTTCCTCTCACAGAGAGGAGGCCTGTGCCCCAGCAGTGGGAATATTATTGGCTGATTTTGCACGAGTAATTATTTCATCAAATCAATATGCGACTAGAATCAATTCTATTTGTTGTAATTTTTGACGTTCAAAAGTGCCTTTTATGTCCCTATTTGAAATAAATGCTTTGACTTTGAATATAGGTACCTACTTATTTTTACACGATGTCGCGCACTGTCAGCTCTTCAAGCTGAGTCGCTATTATTTTCTCATCTTCTAAATTAGCAATAGTCATTCATTCGCTCTTAATTATTATTAAGAGCGAATGGATGACATAATACACGCCACATACTCGTACATGCCATCCATACTAAAATTATAAATTCGAAAGTAACTCTTTCTATCGCTTAAACCAATGAACAGATTTCGATAAAATTTAGCAGAGAGATAGATTGCATCCCGGGGAAGGACATAAGATAGTTTTTATCGACATACCTTGCGGGCGAAGCCGCGGGCGGAAGCTACTAAACTTATAAAATACTCACAGACGTTGCATGGAAATGCCATGCAGGACTCCAAAGAATCTAGGTTTTTCAATGGTTTTGGCCTACTTGCAATACAAATCACTAAATGCAATTAAAGCTAAACGTATTTAAAATATCACTCTGTCTCCGTCATCTTCAAACGATTGACAGAAACAGAACGATGATTTAAATACGTTTAGCGCTAAATGTATTTAGTTATTTTTGATAAAAGTGGGCCATAACAAAAACGTTTTCTACGTAACAAGATTTTAATTTCTTGCAAAGGGATTTAAAACTTCAATGGAACATCTAACGGATTATTTCTAGAAGCGTCGTGTATACCTAAAGGAGAAGATTTTCTCACACAAATCATACAATGATTACTATGTAAGTTTACATCAGCTCCTCAGAAATAACACCGTTTGAAATGTTAATTCGTTTGGATATAGTAGTTTAGTTTCCTGAAAATCAACTTTATTGTCATGATCTTTAAGTCTTCATTCGTTCAAATTGCTATGTTTTTCTTCATTCATTTTATTAGATTTAGCATGTAGATTTACCTCTTAATAAACCTGCACCTTTTTAATAATCAACTTATTCCCCGTATATCACTCATAATCAGCTTACAAAGTAACATACAAACTGTTAACGCATTCAGTGCTGCCAACGCGCATGCGCGTTTTTCGTACTTTGACCATGTGCTGGCGGCGCGTATGCGCGTCCATACAATTTACTTAACTTTCTTCGAGTGCGGCGCGACGCACCTATGCGTCCATTGTGTATCTCTTTTGTTTCGAAAACATCGTAAGATAAGGGTCGGTAAGGGTGTCTACACACGTGTTCTCTGTTTTGATTGTTACAATAGTAATATGTTACGAGTGTCAGGGTGGAATAATATTCGTTCGTGGTATAGGTACCTGCCCAGTACCCACCACAACTCTCTTTCCGAGTCGGGTCTAAACGTAGCTATTATTGACATTTATATGTGAGCTTGCAATAAAAAAATAAGTTAAATAAAAAATAATTTATTTTTTGATTTCTTACCCACGCCTTTCCCTTTGGGCGTGGGTAATTCTGGCCGGAGGCACGGCCGTTTGGCGGGCTGGCCGTCAATTATGACGGCTCTCTTTGCCGCCTGCAAGGCGTCAGAGAGAGCCGTCATAGGCGACTCCTGAGTGCCGCCGCCGCCTCCGCCGCTGACCCCGGCGCCGCCGCCGCCTCCGCCGCTGACCCCGGCGCCGCCGCCGCCTGCGCCGCTGACCCCGGCGCCGCCGCCGCCTCCGCCGCTGACCCCGGCGCCGCCGCCGCCTACGCCGCTGACCCCAGGCCCGCTGTAGTCAGCGGCAGGAGGCAGTGACTGCGACGGGACCCAGTCACTCGGATTGGTATCCTCGTCTTGTCTAACAAAAAGTTATAAATATGTAATAGGACCTTTGGGTTCGATAATTATCTAGGTACATACTGCAATAACTTCGAAGAAAACTGCACATATTACAGCGAAATCTTTGTATTAGTAGTTATACAAATTATGAATACTTACAGAAAATCTTCTTCCATTTTTATTTTTCCGTTATGTTTGCGCTCTTTCTCGCTGACAGCTAATTTTGCAAGGGACAACATACCTACTAGGTATCTTTTTAGTTTATGGCCATTCAACATCAAGCTATAGTCATCGAACCGTACTGCCTAGTTGAATGATGATTTCATGAAACAGTTATTCTTTGGACTTACGTGGTCTTAGAGAGTTGTGTTGATGACTTTAATGATTATAATTCTGTAAACACATATTTTTTACGGCCGCGATTCATATATTAATCAACGTACAACTTAATACTGAGCAGCAAATTCCAAAAAACCTAAAAAAATTGAATTTCGCGGGCTACCCTTTAAATCGTAGCAAAATTTTTTGAACGAATGAATGACAAATCAAAATAATGTTACCATATAATTAATTTTTGATAATATGATACTGACCATTAGTATTTGTGGCGAAATTGATTCCAATAGCTGATGATCAAATAAGAATTCCATGGAAACGATGCATATTCAATATTATTTGTGTTGATTTATTATTCAGACTGCTTTTAAGATAACAAAAATATACCGACACCCTTTTGTCTTAAGGCTTAAACATTAAATTTAGAACACAATAGATTTATGCATTACTGTACTAGGAATTTCACAAATATACCGACACCCTTTTGTCTTAAGGCTTAAATATAAAATTTAGAACACAATAGATTTATGCATTACTGTACTAGGAATTTCACTATTCTATTATACTGATGCCAGGTGTGCGCCGGTGCCGGAGCCCTTTTGTTTAAAACCCTTTTGTTTATTGGACTACTAATCTATGCCGATTGGTTTAAATATTCTTTTGTAACCAAAATTAAGTATTTTAAGTCACTTCTGTTTTGCTTTCGTGGTGAACAGACGTACTCTCCGTGCTCTCCCTTGTGTTATTGCTCTTGCCTTTGTGTTTTGACCCTTGCTTTCTTTCTGGACCTCTGATTTGCCCCGTGACTACTTTGGCTTGTGATACTGGACTCTGAAAATACCTAGTGATTACCTTGGCTTGTGATTTTGAACTTGTGATCATTTGGTGTGTCGTACTGGACTCCGTGGTTTACTTTGTAAACACCTTGCCAGGAACTTTGTGTGTGAAGTGTGGTGAATCTTCGTAATCTTGCGGGCTGTACATGGTAAGTATCAACAGTTGTTATTATGAGCTATCTTTTACTTTATTTACTTGAGCTATCATTAAAAAATATGGTATCTATATTCCACATTTATGTAGCTGACGCTTACTCGTCGTAATACTTCGACATTGATGACCGAGTCCCACTTTAGACAGCATGTATAAGTATACTAAGTTCAGGTATCTACATTTCGATGTACCTATTGAACTTTTTCATTCACCCACGGTAAATTGCAAGCAATCTTTATCTATCTCCTTCAACTTCTTCTACATAAGCATCTTCTTGATCAGCTCACATTTCATTGTCTATGTCTCAGCCAACTCTCAAACTGTTATTTTATTTGACTTCTTAACGTATTGATTATGCGGCACAAAGTGAACGATAAAACATCATTTTTAGATGGCGCGTAACTATGAAGATGTGAGACGTGACCTGCATGAAATCTTCGGAGAGGAATTTACCGAGGACATTGAGTCCGACGGTTCTGACAGCGAAAGCGTCTCGTCCAACGCGTCAGACAGGTAGGGAACGAAATTTTTTTTCAACCTGTATTGCACTACTGGGCAAAGCTCTCCCCTATAGTCTTCCACTCATCCTTACGTGTTGTACTCTCTCTGATCAATCTCCCATGAACGTGTCTAAGTCGTCACGCCAGCTTTTCCTGGGCCTCCCTTGGCGACGACGCCCGTCTTCCGGCACCCACTGCGTGACGACTCTGACCCATCTGTCATGGTGCGTTCTGCATACATGACCCGCCCAATCCCACTTCAGCCTTGGCCACATCGGCGATTACTGTTTTGGAGCGTATTTTGGTATTCCGTACTCGGTTGCTGATCTTAATACCCAATACGTTACGCTCCATCGCCCTTTGACAAGAATTAATACCTAATTATATAAGCGTATTTTTATTGTAGTGTTTGTTTCAAGCATTGAACGGTTTTTTTAAATAGTTTTTTTTTCTCCTTTATAGCTCAAGCGTTTCCTCGGTTAACTTGTCTCCGGATGGAGAATGGACGGAGGAGACAGCAATTGTCAATAGTTTCCCATTTACTGGGACCCCCGGGATCAACATCGCGGAACCTTCAAGTAAAGGTCCTGTAGATTATTTTAAAACTATTTTCCACGAAGAATTTGTGACCAGCTTAGCGGAAATGACCAACATGCATGCCCAAAATTTGTTGTCCAGGCCACTTAAGCCTAATAGCCGCCTAACAAAATGGAAAAATACGACCAAGGCTGAATTGTGGACGTTTTTAGGCATTCTATTTTTCATGGGCACCGCTAAGCTAAGTAAAATAGCAGATTATTGGAAAAAAAATTACTATGTAAAATTCAATGTAAATAAATATATGTCTAGGGACAGATTTTTATTAATATTAAGATGCCTTTTTTTTAACACGACCAATGACACTAGAATTAAGTATTCAAAAATTGACTACTTATTAAATTATTTTAATGATATTATGAAAAAAATAATTTATCCAGAAAGGGAATTGAGCATAGATGAGTCAATGGTTGGATTTAGAGGGCGTGTAATTTTTAGACAATACATAAAAAATAAAAGGCACAAATATGGCATAAAATTATATGTTTTGGCCGATTGTAAAGGATTAGTCCATAAAATACACATGTACAAAGGAAGCTCTGATAATGAAGTTGGCGGTAAAGGTCATGTCGACAAAGTCGTTATGACACTTTTAAAAGATTATTTAAATAGCGGCCATTCCATTTATATGGACAATTTTTATAATAGTGTCCAGTTAGCTGAAACATTGTTAGCAAAAAAAACATACTGTACTGGAACTTTGGCTGCCAAAAGAAAAAATAACCCAAAAGCTGTTGTGGTTAAAAAACTTTTAAAAGGTGGAAATGTCTGTAGGTATAACGGAAAAGGTGTTTGTGTCAGTAAATGGAAAGACAAGAGAGATGTGCTCACTATTTCCACTGAGCATTCACCCGACTTGATGCCAGTGGAAAATAGGCGTGGTCGTGTGGTCAACAAACCAAATATAATAATACAATACAATAAATATATGAAAGGTGTTGATCGACACGACCAAATGTTAGCCTATTATCCAAGTGAGCACAAATCCATGAGATGGTATAAAAAAATTGGCATTCACATCCTGCAAATGATGTTATTAAATTCCTTTTTTTTGTTTAAAAAAGGTACAAGCAGTACTCTTTCCTTAGAATCATATAGGGAAAAAGTGCTGCTTGACCTTCTTCCCCCTATAGCTGACACATTTGCGCCTCAAAGGGCAAGACACATGCCCAAAGAATTAGAAAGAAACGATAATGGGTGTCTTAAAAGGCGCAAATGTGTCAGGTGCTGGGTAAAAGAAAAAAAAAGGAAAGACACAAAAATCATTTGCCCGGATTGTGATGTTGGGCTCTGTCTTTCGTGTTACGGCCGATACCACGATGAAAATCCATGAATTCGTGACTTAAGGTGAATGGGTAGTTGACCGCGAAATTCAAATTTTCCTACGTTTTTTGCAATTTGCAGGTCAGTGTCAGATTGTATCTTGATCAAAATATGATTCGCGACAATAACAAGTACATATTTAGATAATTATAATCATTAGAATCATTAATATATCTTTCTAAGTTAGATTTCTACCACCAATCTCTTATGGAAAAGTGTTAATGGTGGTGGTGTGTTGGTGGTGGTGTTAAGGGTGGTGGTGTTAAGGGTGATGGTGGTGGTGGTGTTAAGGGTGGTGGTGGTGGTGGTGATGGTGGTGGCGGCGGGTGGGTGGGTTGGTGGTGGTGGTGGGTGGGTTGGTGGTGGTGGTGGCGGTGGTGGTGGTTGATGGTGGTGGTGGTTGGTGGTTTGTGGTGGAGGTGTTGGTGGTAGAAATCTAACTTAAAAATATGTATTAATGATTCTAATAATTATAATTCTCTAAATAAGTACCTGTTTTATCGCGAATCATATTTTGATCAAGATACAACCTGACACTGACCTGCAAATTGCAAAAAACGTAAGAAAATTTGAATTTCGCGGTCAACTACCCATTCACCTTGAGTAAGTCACGAATTCACGGATTTTCTGTACCTATAGTATTTTCTGTATAGTAAAATGTACTTATATAATAACAATATGTATTAGGGTGTCTTATTTAATAAATGTTTTTACTTCAAATATTAATTAGTTTTATTCTACTACTTACCTACCTAATACCAAAAAAAAGAGCGAGCCTTACAGTAGTCGCATAATTATGCTGTATTGTAACATTTCAACGGCCAACTCTAACAACGCGCGCGCACATTGGTCAAATAGAGAATGCGCGTGTTACACACTTCCGTCCTGACACACTTCAGTCCCTGTTCACGAAATCACTCCCACAGATTGCAGGAAAAAGAGAGGAACGATGTTATACTATAATATATATCAAAAAAACAATCATTAATATGGATCTGATGTTGTTGCTCTAGTAAATAATTAATAAATTCGTATACCACTGAATGGCAACATTAAGTGTTCAATTTCATTCGCTCTATGCGTTTGTAACACTGACCTCTATCATTAATCTTTACGACTGAAGGACATGTATCCATGGTCATGAATAAATAAAAATAAAAAAAATTAAATCATTAATCATAAAGGGTTATTTTTTTTTGACATTTAGAAAGTTTTTGACGTTTAAAGTTTTTGACAAGTAACAACCTTACAAAGTTGCGGTTGACCAAGGCGGAGCGAAAAACAAAATGATTTTCATTGTTTTTTGGAGTGTTTTACACATAATTTCACAGTAAGTATTCTTTGTTCTGTATTGGTTACATCTCCCATAAACATTCTT
Organism: Luperina nickerlii; assembly: GCA_963855955.1. Classification (NCBI taxonomy): domain Eukaryota; kingdom Metazoa; phylum Arthropoda; class Insecta; order Lepidoptera; family Noctuidae; genus Luperina; species Luperina nickerlii. The sequence continues at coordinate 21,373,525 of OY979669.1, forward strand.
GCATAAAAAGTGTGGTATCGTATTCAATAGGAAATAGTTTCATACGGCCGCCGCCGCCGGCCGGTTTTCTTTAATAATTATATTTACGTTATCATGAAACCTAAAATGAAAACCAATTTTATAGTTTGGTACTATGAGTTGTCTATTTCTAGAAGTTATTATTACAAGCAGTGTCATCGAAAAAATATAAGTACGAACTACTTGTTTCCTAAGCTCAATCGTTAATTAAGTTTCAATTTCCATTTTAGACGAATAAGAATTCGAGCAGGCGAGCACCGGATGGTGGTGTGGCGGCAGGCGAAGATCGAGCGTCGCCTGTGGGAGGTGCAGTGGCGATGTTCTACACTGCCGATTCCTCCACTGCAACTCCCGCGGGCCCGGCCACTGCGTCCTTCGCCGCCCAGGGACATCCCGGTGCCGTCATCATGGTGGCGGCATCACCGCGCAACAAAGGGTTGGCGGGGTAGTGACTAAAAAAGGTACCTAACATATTTTTAGTCACAACCCCGCCAAAATACAATAAATGAACTTTTATCAAAATGTTGTTTTACTCCAAAAAACTGTATGTGTTCCTAATCCTGCCTACTTTCATCAATTTCTCCCAACAGTGAACAGTAAGAGTACCTAATGAGATATTAGCGTATGTTATTGTGATAGTAAACTAAAAATATACTTTCATAATTTTATTCTGAAGTAAGTACCTACCTACAAACTTTTGATTTGAAAACATTGATAAGTAGGTAAGTGAACGACAGCTGGCGACGAGAATGAAGAGGTTGAGTGAGTGAATGAATGAATGAAAGATGACAATAAAGTTGCCTAGTATAAATTACGTGGTATTTTTATTTAAGTATTATTTTTGTGTTTTTTTCCGGCGCCTTTTCTTTTTGGCGTGGGGCACTGGGCTGCTGGGGTGTTTCCTTGAGGCGATTCCTGCCGAATGCACTGTCTCTTGGCAGGCCTATTTTTGATTTGGTAGCGCGCAGCAAGCCCGACATGCTCATCTCGCCGCCCCACAGAGCACTCGTTTTTTAATTTATTAATTTGCCCTCTATGGACAGGCTAAGTCATCGGACCGTATTGCCTAGTCTTACGTGTATTGTTTTATTTAGTTTAGGAAACTACTTAAATAAATTAGGTACATAGGAGGCCCAGAGAACTTTACATGATATGTCTACATATTTTTAACAAATGAATTAAGGCGAATCAGCAGTTGTAGCCCGCGAAATTCAAATTTTTTGCGAGAAAAATTGAATTTTGCGGGCTACAATTGCGGATTCACTTAGGCAAATCATGTAAGGTTCTCTTGGCGTATGTGTTATGATTTTTAAATACCTAAAAAAACAAAAATATATAAAGCTAGAACAGTGTAGTTTATTTTGTTCAATAAAAAATTAGACGTTCGACAACCATACTACCCGGCTGGCTGGTCGTGGGCGTGGCTTAGTGAACTCGCCTTCGGGTGCTGGGGCATAGGGGTCCCGTTACGTAATCATTGCGCCGATGGACTCAACAGATGGGTTGTTATAGATTTGCGAGAAACATTTTATGGCATGCCAATGTTTATGCAATGTATGTACTTAGCAGTGAGAGGTCAGTGTTACACACTAAGTGTTCAATTTCATTCTTTCATTCATTCGCTCTATGCGTTTGTAACACTGACCTTTATTCGACAGAGGTCAGTGTCTATGTTGAGCGAATGAATGAAAGAATGAAATTGAACACTTAGTGTTGCCATTTAGTGGTATACGAATTTATTAATTATTTACTAGAGCAACAATATCAGACAGTCAGTGGTTTGTAACATACGAACAACAAATGATGAACAAAAGCAAATTAAAAAGAAAAAAATATATCAGGTAACGTTTGATTCGTGAGGTTCGTGGGTCGTTCGTGGGTCTAGTAACTTGACAAAAAATGTAACAACTGTCGTGTGAAACCACCTTTACTTGTAGCGTAATTGTTTTATGACCGTCATAAAACTCAAAAATTTTCAAACTCACATACGCGTCGTGCCGCACTCGGACAAAGAAGTAAACCGACGCACTAATGCGGCCAGCCGCACTGGGTTGACTTTCTTCAACCGCGCATGCGCGTTCATAGCACCACACGAAAAATTATTTGAACGCGCATGAGCGTTTGCCGCACAGGGTTAGTGAGTTATACAATTAGCATTTGCAAAAATTTCGCTAATAATTCAGCAGGTAATGCGTTAATAAGAAATAAAATAAAATAAATAAACAATAAAGCCGTCTGTCTGCCCACTAAACCCAGTGATTCATGTCGGACCGGTTAAAATGCACCTTTAGTTACAGCATTAGTTAAAGTTAGGCAGGTGTTTGTGGCTAACCGCGTTTTTTTACTTTTTAGTTATTGAAACTTTACGGTTAAATTTATTTATACTGACGTTCTTGGAATGTTTGAATTTAAATGTTTGGTCTGTTAAAAGTGAGGGGCCCGTGGCCAAATAATAACAGCCGCACAGGTCGATCGATCAGGTTAAGCTACGCTTGCCGTGGTTGGTCTGTGAATGGGTGACCATCTTTAGATACCGAGACCCCTCAGTGCCTCGGAAAGCACGTTAAGCCGTTGGTCCCTTCCGTCATTCGTTGATCTTTGACAGTTGTAGTCAGAAACCGGAAATTCTGACACCCAGTCTTACCAAAAGGGGTATCATATTACCCAGTAACTGGGTTTTGGAGGTCAGGTAGGCAGTCGCCCCATGCAAAATACTGGTATTCAGCTGCATCTGGTTAGTCTGGAAGCCGACCCCAACACAGTTGGGAAAAGGCTGGGCAGATGTTGACGATGATGGTCTGTTTAAAGTAGAAAGTTGTGTAATTTTGTTGTGAAATGTTTGAAGAACAGCAACAAAAAATTTTGTTACACACACATAGAAAGAAAGAAACACACACATACATAAACTCACACCTTTTTCCTTCGGGGATAGGCAGAAACTACAGGTTTTTCAGTTGGGTCCTCATGTTTTCTGCTTCCGTTTAAGGGCCTTACTCTCGTTTAGTACCGTAACACGGTCACTTTATGAAGCTTATAACTTATTAACGGTTTGGTTAGAAGGTCTGTAAAAAATATATGTTTGCTATAGATTCATGTACAGCATTTTTGAAACAGGGTTTTTTCATAAAGCTAATACTTTTGCCTTAAAAAAATATTTACCAAAACGCTATTTTGGCTAATATTTCCTTATAACTTCTAAACGGCTTTGATGTTTGGAAATATTTTTACACTGAAAAATTGATGGTTAGAAGTACTACATATTTGAAATAGCGTTTTTAAATCAATCAACAGTTGCAAAGACAATGCCCCATTTTGAGATAGAGCTTCAGAGGTGCTCTGCGCGGGCGCGGGCGGCAGTCGTGCGTTAGCACTGAGACGGGGTGGCTGTGTCGCTCGCTGCTCCGCCCGGCTATCGATCGACTACGCGCGTTTGGCTGTGTTAGTGCAAATATTTATGAACGAATTGTATCAGTATGCGTTTATAGACTAGCTCGCTGCAGAGGGCCCATTTCTATTGTCCGCGTGGACGCTTTATTAGTGGTGCCATTTCTAAATACTGTTTTTGTTTATATTGTTTATTTTGTAAATATAAGATAATTTGTAAATAAATAAAAATGCCAAAGCAAAGCAAGTCAAGAAAAATACTTTTTCTCTACGACGACGCACCGTTTTATAGATATTAGCGAAAAACTCAAATGTGGGAATTTTTATACCCCCCACTCCGGCTCACCTCCTAGACGCGGGGACTTTTAGTACCTATGTTCACTCCCTAAGCACTCTGAACAACTTTGTGAAGAAATCGCTCAGGGCCCAGCTCACGCACTCTACACCTCTTATCTCTATCTCTTAATAGTTATTCGTTGAGTGGACTAATAAGTATCTATCTATCTATACGAATAAATAAAATTGGAGTGTCTGTTTGTAATATTAAAACAACCGCTTCTTACTAAATGCATATGAATGTATACACGGTACAGTCAACCTCTAGACGTCCACTTACACCGCAATGACCATTATCGCCTGCGCTATACGGGCTGCGGCGTCTATACACAATGCGCATATTTATCCGTGTGAGTGATGCTCCAACGCTAACAAATTAACATGCCGTGTAGCATCGCTACGAGTAGTTAAAGATGTGGTCAATGCTAGACAAGGATGACAATATCAGTAACTTGTTTTTTTTATCGCCATCTGATTATTTTTTTCATAGTAATGCAAAATTTCGATAACATAACATAAGTAAACATTAGCTAGATCGGTAACGAGGCTGCACTCGCTAATGTGATCGGGATAGATGCGAGTTCAAATCCGAGTTGGGCCAGTTTTTTTTGATGTTTTATATAATTATTATTATGTGTTAGTACTTAATTTATTTTTGTAAATTACTTTGACCAAATAGATATTACAATAAAGGTAATTTATTATTATAATATGATAACAAATGAAATAAATTTTGATGTGGTAACATTGTAATATTTTTTATACATAAGAAATCCTTTACACTTACTTATGTTATTATTATAGTATTGAATGTTAAAAAACACACCTTAATTACTAAATAACGGAAACAAATAAAAGTAAACAACATAAACATAAAGCAAAGTATATAAAAAAAACAATTAAAAATAGAACAAAGTATACCAAAAAAACGAAATAAAAATAAAACAAAATGTCTTGATTGACGCAAAGAAGATCCTCCGACTGGGATCGAACCCACGGCGAGAAATCTTAACCAGGGGCCCAATTCTGTAAAATAACCAACTTCTCAATAGTGTGTCGGTAGTGTGTCAGTGGTGTCTCAATAGAATAGTCATTGACATTCGGTATTCTACAAAATATTTATGGTCATTGACTTGCCACTGTAGTGCCATTGAAACGCCATAGTAAGACTATTGTAATAATTGGTAGTCTGGTCCACTATAATGTGTCAATGGCTTCGTGATGACCAAAGTTACGGTAGTCTGTAATATTTTTAAGTGTATTTGACAGTTGTGTCTATCGTGTTTGAATAGTGTTTTGGCCATCGAATCGCCATTATGAAGCCATTGAACAACGACACCCCTTTTCGCTATTGTCTTGTTTCAATTTGTTTATTTTTTTATTTAAAATAATTGTGTGCGTGTGTGTGTGTGTGTGTGTCTTACGTAGTCAATTAATAAAGTGGACGTATTTCGCCACAATGAATGAGGCCTTCTCTATATACTTTGCGGTGGCGTATTTTGGCATTGGCTTATAGTGCCGACCGCCGACGTTTGCTTTTGCGGCAGCGCCGCAAATGAGATAGGAAGCATTATACAGTGTTTTTGTTTTTTATTATTACAAATGACATGGATGGATTGATGGATGGATGGACGGACGGGTGGACGGACGGACGGACAGGCGGCCGGACGGATGGACGGACGGGCGGACGGACGGACGGACGGACGAACGGCCGGAAGAATGGCCGACGGGCGGACGGACAGACGGACCGCGGACAGACGGACGGACGGGCGGACAGATGGACGGACGGACGGATGGACGGGCGGACGGACGGACGGACGTACAGACGGACGTACCGCGGACAGACGGAAGGACGGGCGGACAGACGGGCGGACAGACGGACGGGCGGGCGGATGGACAGACGGACCGGGGGCAGACGGACGGACGGGTGGACTGACGGACGGACGGACGGATGGACGGGCAGACGGACGTACAGACGGACGGACCGCGGACAGACGGAAGGACGGGCGGACAGACGGACAGACGGACGGGCGGGCGGACGGACAGACAGACGGTCAGACAGACGGACAGACGGACAGACAGACAGATAGATACAGATCTATAACGGTTGATCACTACTTGGCGGTGTGTTCATGGTTGCACCAAATGGGACGTAGGTAATTATAAAGGTGGTAAGTACCCACAGTCGACTGTCATACGCAAGTGTGAAGTTGGTTGGATGGATGGATGGATGGATGTTCTTTAGCATCGTTGTGATTTGAAAGTTTATGAAACGAAAAAGCGACAATAAAAAGAGACATGTAAAATTTATAAGATTTAACGTGGGAGAAAATGAGATAGGAAGCATTGTACAGTGTTTTTGAAGGTTTCACTTCTACCACGTGTGAATTGCACACATGCTGTTTTTTTTTCAGAAAGGCATAGACTAAAAATTATCGTGATAAAAATTTTATTTTTATAACAATATACGCATCTTTTTAGTGAAATTTGATGTTTTCGATATTAAAACATTTTTAGATTATTAAAAAAACCCTTATTATAAAGTTTTAATTGATAAAAATAGGATTTCAAAAAGTGGTAGGTTTGGTGATTTTTGTTAGCAACACTGAAAACTATTGTACTGCCACACTATCGACATACAATCGACACACTACTGAGACACCACTGAGATGCCATTGAAGTTTTTGCAGAATGCCAATTTTGCAACAGTGGCAACATAATGTCTGTAGTGTGTCGATAGAGTGTCAATGGCGTGTTGGTTAACTTAAAGTTACAGAATTGGGCCCCAGGCACTATGCCCCGAGACCAACTGGGGCCCAATTCTGTAACTTTAAGTTAACCAACACGCCATTGACACTCTATCGACACACTACAGACATTATGTTGCCACTGTTGCAAAATTGGCATTCTGCAAAAACTTCAATGGCATCTCAGTGGTGTCTCAGTAGTGTGTCGATTGTATGTCGATAGTGTGGCAGTACAATAGTTTTCAGTGTTGCTAACAAAAATCACCAAACCTACCACTTTTTGAAATCCTATTTTTATCAATTAAAACTTTATAATAAGGGTTTTTTTAATAATCTAAAAATGTTTTAATATCGAAAACATCAAATTTCACTAAAAAGATGCGTATATTGTTATAAAAATAAAATTTTTATCACGATAATTTTTAGTCTATGCCTTTCTGAAAAAAAAACAGCATGTGTGCAATTCACACGTGGTAGAAGTGAAACCTTCAAAAACACTGTACAATGCTTCCTATCTCATTTTCTCCCACGTTAAATCTTATAAATTTTACATGTCTCTTTTTATTGTCGCTTTTTCGTTTCATAAACTTTCAAATCACAACGATGCTAAAGAACATCCATCCATCCATCCATCCAACCAACTTCACACTTGCGTATGACAGTCGACTGTGGGTACTTACCACCTTTATAATTACCTACGTCCCATTTGGTGCAACCATGAACACACCGCCAAGTAGTGATCAACCGTTATAGATCTGTATCTATCTGTCTGTCTGTCCGTCTGTCCGTCTGTCTGACCGTCTGTCTGTCCGTCCGCCCGCCCGTCCGTCTGTCCGTCTGTCCGCCCGTCCTTCCGTCTGTCCGCGGTCCGTCCGTCTGTACGTCCGTCTGCCCGTCCATCCGTCCGTCCGTCCGTCAGTCCACCCGTCCGTCCGTCTGCCCCCGGTCCGTCTGTCCATCCGCCCGCCCGTCCGTCTGTCCGCCCGTCTGTCCGCCCGTCCTTCCGTCTGTCCGCGGTACGTCCGTCTGTACGTCCGTCCGTCCGTCCGCCCGTCCATCCGTCCGTCCGTCCATCTGTCCGCCCGTCCGTCCGTCTGTCCGCGGTCCGTCTGTCCGTCCGCCCGTCGGCCATTCTTCCGGCCGTTCGTCCGTCCGTCCGTCCGTCCGCCCGTCCGTCCATCCGTCCGGCCGCCTGTCCGTCCGTCCGTCCACCCGTCCGTCCATCCATCCATCAATCCATCCATGTCATTTGTAATAATAAAAAACAAAAACACTGTATAATGCTTCCTATCTCATTTGCGGCGCTGCCGCAAAAGCAAACGTCGGCGGTCGGCACTATAAGCCAATGCCAAAATACGCCACCGCAAAGTATATAGAGAAGGCCTCATTCATTGTGGCGAAATACGTCCACTTTATTAATTGACTACGTAAGACACACACACACACACACGCACACAATTATTTTAAATAAAAAAATAAACAAATTGAAACAAGACAATAGCGAAAAGGGGTGTCGTTGTTCAATGGCTTCATAATGGCGATTCGATGGCCAAAACACTATTCAAACACGATAGACACAACTGTCAAATACACTTAAAAATATTACAGACTACCGTAACTTTGGTCATCACGAAGCCATTGACACATTATAGTGGACCAGACTACCAATTATTACAATAGTCTTACTATGGCGTTTCAATGGCACTACAGTGGCAAGTCAATGACCATAAATATTTTGTAGAATACCGAATGTCAATGACTATTCTATTGAGACACCACTGACACACTACCGACACACTATTGAGAAGTTGGTTATTTTACAGAATTGGGCCCCTGGTTACTTGTATCCCGTGGCGAATATGTTGATCACTATTTCACGACGAATCGAAATAAGGCAGCTTTATCAATTGAGGCCGGAATACTTATGCCTGAACTATAAGGTTTTAGGTTATATATTATGGATATTATGAAAATTCTGATATCATTTAAGAGGTTACAGCTTAATTATTCATTTTCTCAATGAAAAGAGGATTGAAACTTAACCTCAATATTACAATAATATAAATACTAATTTGGTAAGTTACGACCACTATGTCCCCTGACACAAAATTACCCTACCTGTTTAGGATTTTTAATATTTCGTGTGACCTCCGTTAGCCTCGATACAGCTAATGAGACGTCGACACATAGACGCTACAATATTTGCACAGATATTTTTGCCGCGAATAGTGGAATAATTTATGTGAACTAGTAAAGTAGTTAAAAAATTAGGATAGATTTGAAACAGAGTGAACTTAACACTTTGTTTGAAATCTACCCTCATGTTTTAAAAACGACGCTAAGATTGAAAATAATTGTAAAACAAAAGAATCTTCGTTTAGTTGTGGAATATTTAACATAATTATTGGTTAGCAACTCGGCATTCTAATTTCACATGTAATACTTAAAAAATATTTTTCATGTTCGATGTGAGACTCGAACCCGAACGTTCGCCATGCGAGGCACAGTGCTAGCCACTTTGGCCACCGTAACGCTTACGAAACTTTTTGAAATTTGTAATAACAATCATGTTGCCAATTTGTAGTGTTGTCAAACGTTCTTATAGAAGGTCATAAGTACTAATATTGCTATGCCATAGTTTTGTGAGATTGCTAGTCGACTTCTGACTGTTAAATTGCACATATACCAAAATATTTTTTTTTACAATTTTTGTCTGTCTGTCCGTCTGTCGTCTGTTTGTTCCCGCTAATCTTTGAAACGGCTAGACCGATTAAGATGGGACTTTCACTAGCAGATAGGTGAATAAGGAGTTACTTAGACTAGGTACATTTATTTTAGAAAAAAAAAACAAAATAGGTTCCTACGAAAAAAAATTAAAATCAATGAAATGAAATATTGAATAATATCCGATTCAAATAGGGAGGTTGTATTATACTCCGTTTAATTAAGTACTTCCAAATGTAATCAAATCATAATAAAGAAACGGAGTATAGTTATGTTTATAAGTGGATCCTATACGTGAAGATTCCTTAATCTCCATAGAAATTGATTGAATAAATAATATAATAATATACTTAGTGTTTTTGTTTAAGAAAATCGTACACCAAATATTGTATATAAAAAGGCTAATACGAAAAACTAAAAATAAATAATAATTAAACTAAAAATGCAAAAACGATCAAAAAGAACTAAATGGAGAAATATTAGAAGAATTTCATTAAAATTAGCATAGGTATTTCTTTACGCGGAATACAGAATTAATAAGTTATCGTAAACTCTGCGAACTCAACAATAACTTTTTTCTTAAATTCCACGCGGACGAAGTCGCGGGTAACAGCTAGTACAAAATATATCAGTCTTGCATTCGCCATTCCCTTCTGGAATCGTAGGCAAAAATGGCGACCTACGTGCGGCATGTCTGCGCCTCTGCATATTCTTTGATCATCGTTTTAGTGTAGCTCGCCACCGCAAGCATCGGGAGTAGGACGCTTAGCTCCGCCCACATGCACAAGGTCAGTGAGCCATATTTACACCTTAAGCCGTGTACGCACGAACGAACAAAAACATGGTGAACACCGAACATTGAACACATTGTTCGCATGTGCGTACCACTAACGAACATCAAACACTGTGTTCGTCAAAAATATTCGTGGCGATCCAATTGTTGTTATGTGCGGACGGTGTTCGGACAAATTTGATGCTACTTCTCCATTGGATTCACCATTGGTGAATCCATGGTTACTGAGGGATTGAGCGCGAACATAAGTAGAACTGTGTTCGCAAGGTGTTCGTGTTCGCTTTGCTAATTTACGTCCACACGTACGAACCAAATGTTCCGTGATCGAATGATTCGTGTTCACTATGTTTTGTTCGTTCGTGGGTACACGGTTTAAACGGAAGCAGGAAACATGAGGACCCAACTCAAAGATCTCTCTAATCATCCAAAATGTCGAGTGTCGAAGATTGACATTACTCAATACTTACTCAATATATTTATTGGTTTCATGTGAACTTAGGTGGTAGGTTTTACAGATTTTGATCATTGTGAACCTTGTCGGGCACAGAAAAAGTAGGAGAGAGGAAGAGCGCTTTTATTTGAATACTTAGTTGTTATAATAAATATTTTTATTTTATAAAAACATTGTAATTTAAAATTCATCATTTAAATATTCATTGATATATTAATTAATATCATTTATATAATAGAAATTGTGTTAATTTATTTATGAATATATTAAACTTTTTTTCTTCTTTAATTATTTCTGGTAATTTATTATATATTTTAATTGACATGACTAGTGTATTTGTTGAGTGTATTTTTAATTTAGAGCTTTGTAAGTTTTTCCTAGTTTTATGGCATAATGTATATTTTGACTGTATATTTTCTCTTGTTGTGTAAAAGTGTTGGTAATTTCGAACGAAATCAATACTGACTCAAATATGACTATGACATTAAAGTCACTGATGGGTATGGCTCGTATATGAAGATACTTCATTTGAATTACCCTAAGAACATGACAAGGAATTTAGACGAATCTTAGCAGTCGGAGTTACAGCTATAGGACATATAACATTCACAAGACCGTCTAGCTCAAAACAAAAGGACAGTTCCTGAAGCTACTCGTAACTTGTAAGTCACATGACTATGAATATTCGTTCCACGACCTACCTACACATACGGCACAAAGGCTGGCACGACTGTACTACCCATGTCCTATTACTATTCCCGAGACATGGTCCACGGTTGAATATCAACTAAGATACAAATCTCGTCACGATAGTTTGCCGTCAAGTCAGTATTTTTAGCTGACAATAAATTAAAATGATTGTCATATAGAGTATGTAGGAGTATTGGCGAGGATCCAAATCAGACAGCTAATGAGCAAGTAAAGGCTCTGCGCGGAATGCTTTTAAGTACAAGAGGGATAAAAAAGAAAATTCGTCTACTACGACAGAAATGTTGGATTTGTACAGACGCCAGCACATCAAGCTACTACAATCTATCAAATTTCTTTAATAGATTTTCAACTTTGTCGCTAAAGTATAAGGTTCAAAGTTGATTGGGAAAATTTGACAGTTTCGGGTACCTTGAGGTGCTGGCGTCTGTACATCGTCATGTTGTCTCGCGTCCAACATATTTATTATTCTGTGACTTTAAGGACATTCTCGTGGCTAAATGGTAACAGCCGCACGGGTCGATCGAAAGTCAAGCTATGTTTGCCGCGGTTCATTCGTGGATAGGTGACCATTCATTACATATCGAGACCCCTCTTCGTGCCTCGGAAAGCTCGTTAAGCCGTTGGTCCCGGCTGCCATTCGTAGATCTTGGACAGTCGTTATGGGTAGTCAGACGCCCAAAAGTTTGACATCCGCTCCATGTTAAATACTTGTATTTAGTCTCATCCGGTTAGACTGGAAGCCGACCCTAACATAGTTGGAAAAAGCTGGGCAGATTGATTTGATTTAAGAGGCATTCTGGACACACAGATCCAAAAAGACTTTATCGTCATCATCATCATTTCAGCCGAAAGACGTCCACTGCTGGACATAGGCCTCCCCCAAGCACCTTCCACTTCGGCCGGTTCTGTGCTTCTCGCATCCAAAGGATTCCTGCGGTCTTCACAAAGTCGTCGGACCACCTTGTGGAGGGCCTTCCAATGCTACGTCTTCCGGTACGCGGTCGCCACTCCAGAACCTTTCGGCCCCATCGGCCATCTGTTCTGCAAGCAATGTGCCCTGCCCACTGCCACTTGAGTTTGGCAATTCTTCGGGCTATGTCGGTTACCTTGGTTCTTCTGCGGATCTCCTCATTACTGATTCGATCACGCAGGAAAAAGACTTCAGTTGTCAAAATTAGTCTAACAGTTAAAACTGTAATGCGTTAACCATCCAACAGAAATTATGTGGTAACTTGGTAAGGTGAATTGCAGGAGACTAATGGTCCCTTCATTGCAGTCTAACAAACGGAAGCATTATGAAGAGATAAATAGTAGACATAAAAACCGAAGATAGGTAATTATATCACCCTCACCCGCAGAGATGACCCTCAACTGACTACCTAATGTACGTGGGAACATGCACAAGTGACACCAACTACTTATTTCATCTTTGAGCAGCCGCTACCCGAAGATTCACTGTTGTGGCGAATTGGGATGAGAATTAAGGCTGATTTACACGATGCAATTTATTTGCCTGAGGTAAGCCAAAAGTTGAACGCAACAAAAAATGTCACTGTATAAACGGTGTTTAGACGATGCGAGTCATTTAATGCAAAAAAAAATATTGTATGCCACAGGCAAGAAAATTGCATCGTGTAAATGGGCCTTAACAATTATCTAATATCCTTTTGTTTTTGTACTAGCTTCTGCCCGCGACTTCGTCCGCGTGAATTTTCTTGTTACTCCGACCCACCCCGTCGCATCGCATCGCCTGCCCGCGCTATTACTTCGTTTTTGCTTAGCGTTCTTTCTGACTTTTTTTCTTTTTGCTCGGCTCCTAAAGGTCATAGCGTGATGTTAAGCCTATAGCCTTCCTCAAGAATTGGGCTATCAAATGCAAAAAGAATTTTTCAAATCCGACTGGTAGTTCCAGAGATTAGATAATTATAATTATATATTACTATTACTATAATGCCATTGTGAACATAAAATAATTTATTTTGATAAGGATTAACATTTTGTTGTTTATATAATAATCATCCAAACGTAAGTATTATGTCGAAAAATTACTTTTTTAAAATTGAAAAAAGCAGTTTACTGAGCACAACAGTTTCGTATTAGGTAGCCTAGCCGGCCACCCAGCTGGGCCACGCGGTATAGTACCTCGCAGAGCTGCCGGCCGCCTTGCGGAGTTATTTTAAAACTATGATATCTCCTAAAATATTCATTAAAATCAAATGCTGTCAAGGGCAATTTTGTTCAAAACTAAATACTTGTGCTGAATAACGTATTTATTTGGATAAGGATCAATATCATGTTTATAAAAACACCTTCGCAAATAATGCATTATTTTAGAACAAATTTGATTACCATAAAAAAGGTTATAGTTAGTCAACCTTGACAGATAAACATATACTGTCGCGGACTTTTTTTTTAACTTTTAAAGGCGAACAATTGCGTCATACATGATTTTTACGTAACTTTAACCGTTTACGCAGCGTACGCAACGGAAGCTCTCAAAAAGAAATAATTATTCCCATTTTTGCAACATTTTTCATTGATGCTCCGCTCCTTTTGGTCGTAGCGTAATGTTATATAGCCTATAGCCTTCCTCAATAAATGGACTATCCAACACAAAAAGATTTTTTCAATTCGAACCAGTAGTTCCAGAGATTACCCCCTACATACAAACTTACAAACTTTACCTCTTTATAATATTAGTATAGATATAGACTAGTATAGATAGTATAGACTAGTATAGATTTATTGGTAAAATAAGTTAGTATTTTAATTTGGTACCTAGTGTAACAATTAGTTGTGTTTTTACAGGGTCAAATTAAATTAGCTAGCAAAACTCCGCAGACATTATGGGTAAATAAAAAGATACTCACAAATTGATACTTAATTATTTTTTGGGTCAACAACCGCTGTTGATGAAGTATGAGTTGAAAAAACTTTTTTTGAAGTGAAAACTTCTTTAGCGGCGCTGTGTACTTTTTTTGGAATGGGTAAAAACTTCTAAATTCGCGTCAGGTCACGTGACCCTGATCGAAAATTCGTAAGACGTAAAACGTAAGACAGCGCCATCTATGCACATCGGGAAGAACTACGAGGGCCTCGCGTACTAACTACGTAGTTCATCCAACAACGACGAGCGCGTTGTTGAGGACAGCGCCATCTATGCACATCGGGAAGAACTACGAGGGCCTCGCGTACTAACTACGTAGGCCTCGCGTACTAACTACGTAGTTCATCCAACAACGACGAGATGGCGCTGAACCACGGATATATAACTGACGACGAGCAAATCTGAATAAATTCCTTTCACGAGAAGAATAAACCAGTCACTTTGGTCATCATACCTGATTTGCAAAAAACCCTATAAAATAAGGAACACACCTTAACACGCGTGTTTTGTTTATAAGACGATTCACAAAATACACTCGTAATTTTTTGTTTTTTCTTGTTTAGATATCGACGCCCATGACGTCTGCGGAGTTTCGCTAGTTAATTCAATTTGTCCCTGTGTGTATTGTGTATAAAATTTTTGGTGTATATGAAATAAATAAAAGTAACCGTAATCTTGTAAATACACAAAACTATGGTTCTTTGCAAGCTTTATTGAAAGTTAATTAAGTAGAACTTTACAGTGAATAAATTTCTTATAATAAGGATAAAGATGCAAGTAGGAGGTGTAAAGTAAGTTTGGGGGGTGATAGTATCCATGAAATATATAACTTTTAATATTAGCGTAACGTAACAACCTGAAAAACGGATGGAACAAACTAATCTGTATTGAACAATCATTATATTCTAAGACCATTTTAATGATCTAACTGAATGTTAAGTATAGTGGAACAGTTGATTATATTTTTCTATGAATTAGAGTTTCTGGTTGATTCAAATCCAATACAAAGGGAAATCGATCACAAACTTTCACCTATAGGTACATTAAAACCTTATTCGTTTAACTTTGCTATAAATCTCTTATCTTCACTCCCGTTCCTGTCTTCCTGTCACAACCAAATAGTAACGTCAATCAATCAAACAGTTTTCACAGGAGATCTTTTCGTGAGCCATATCTGCCTATATTCTTTTCAGTCTTATCACACTAATATTGTAAAGGCGAAAGTTTGCGAGTGTGTGTTTATTTGTTTCTTGTTTCACGCTCAAACGGCTGGACCAATTTTGATAAAATTTTGTATGGAGGTAGCTGATATCGTGGATTATATATAGGCTACTTTTTATCCCGAAATTTCCACGATATCGACACATATGCGGGTGAAACCGCGGTGCGCAGCTAGTTTGGATCATAAATATTCATAGTTGAACGAAGGTTGAACGTGAGTTTTCTAGTAGACCTCTTTACTAAAATAAATACATAATGGTCATCCCGGGGATCCTAGATGTAGGCAAAAAGGCTGCCAAATTGAAATGGGATGGGCGGGTCACGTCAGCCACATTCAGTGACCGCTGGGCAACTGTCTCCATTCGGTGGGTACCTGAAGATGGACGGCGCTGCCAAGGTGAGACCAAGAAGAGGTGGTGAGACGATCTAGAGGTGTACCGCAAGGGTTGGATCTAGGTGGCGCTAGAAAAGGTCGCATGGAAGGATTTGGGGGGAGGCCTTCGCTCAGCAGTTGGGCAAGTGTAGGCAATTTTTTTTGACGTGTAAACTTCTTTATGCGCGGGCGCGTTGGGCATTTTTTAAAATGGGAAAATACCATTGAACTCGCCACACTGTTACCGTAACCGACACCGCGCTACATTCGGATGTGTTCGGCTGTCCTCGGGATGTACTCGGTTTTAGTGTATATCCGATATGCCAGTGAGTGATGGCAAAGTATTCTGTTTGTGTTTTGTTTTTACTTCTGTCGGCGCTCCCGGAGTGCCACTGTTTTTTATTATCATTATGTAAGTGTTTTATCGCATCATTTCCAATTAAATAATGCATTCAGAAAACTGATGGGATGTTTGCGATGGCGGCGCGTGTAGACTGCTTTTACACAATAATGCGCAAACGCGCAGCATCGATGGTGGCTCGAGTCATGGCCAGCCCCAACAGGGTTCTGAAAATGATTGCTGACAGAGTGGCCTGTCCGTAAATAATTCACTGCTGTCAGTTACATGTGCCATCGTATCGTGTTGTTTACTAACACTTAGTTTTAAGAACATTGTTGCTTACCCTACATGAGTCTTGGCTCGAATTAAAGTTTTTGAATTTGAATTTGAATAAGTGGAAACATCGACACGACGAAGAAGATGTTGGAGTTTGTGAACGAAACCTCATTAAATGTCCATGGTGAAAGTGTCAAGATGACACTGTCTGTATCTGTCACTTTGATGTCATAACCAACTGCAAGATGTGTCCGTACAAATGATTTATGTTTTTTATTTGACTTTTATAAAGTTTATTAATTCCACAACGACATAACAGAAGATCCTTTGCATCTATCCTCACCACAATTCTCTTGCAAATACCACAAGCCCCACATTTCAATTCAAAATATATATATCTTCTGAATAAAATGCCACAGTTTCCAGCCCGTCTCCCTAACCAAGTCATGCGTTACCCGGCCCTTGCATTTCCCATGCAGCCAGTGGCCGTCTGACCGACTTATTTCCAAACGGATTGAGACCCCTCTATGCGCCCCGATGTGCAATAAAATGTTCTTTTTTACTCTGTAATGAATTTCTTTATTGGCCCTTTTGCGTCGATGCGTTTTCGATTTAGTTGTGGCTTTTAGAAAACATGTGCCGTTGTATTTTCAATTCTAGTCTAATTGAAATAAAGGGTGTTTTGTACAACAGTGTTATACATATTTAAGTCTTATTCTGTTTTGATCAAGTTACGACAGCGTGCATCAAAACCATGGCACAAAATGTGGGAATCGAAAATGTGATAAGACTGGTCCTATCGTGAAATTGATAGGAGCATTCCGAGCATTCACTTTGATCTTCCATGAATACTTAATACCGCACTATCATCATAGCGTTCGACGTGTTACCTACGTGACCCTTTTTAATAGACCAATTTCACGCATACCCACCTACTCACAAAAAAAATCATAACAGAATTCCTTTCTACATAGTAATTTTTTCATTGGCTCCGCAATAGCTCAACAAGTCAATAAATGCTTTAGGAATCAAGTAGTGATTCCTACAATCGATTTGTTCCGAATACTCGATTCTTTTAACAAGAACCGCGACTGAATAGAACACGCGATTCGGAATGTTGTTTTCAAAATACAAACGGTTAAAGGTCATATTTTGGGAACGTGGTAGGGCTGGTATTCGATATTTTGATTGTTGTTTTGAGTTGTTTACAGCTCTAAACAAATTGTATTAAGTATACAATAGTATGATTGATTCGAATACAATTCCGTTTTATTTAATAATGAATATAGTGATCAAAGTTAACAGCACCTTTGAGAGTTAGTTATTTCTTCATATTTTCAGGGAATGATGATTACCTCGGCTATTTCCAACCGTCTTTCAAAATGCTTGAAGAACTCTCTCGCGACTCCCAATTTGACGCAAATCTACAAGTTTATTTACAAACATATTTTTTTTGTAAATAGCGATCAGAATAATGAAATCAGTCTATAAAATTATTGTGAAAGGATTTAGTCTTTTTTTTTTGAGGATGGGAAATCATCAAATGACTCCTCCCGCTCTGGGTGGAGCGGAAGGGAGTGTGTGTGTGTGTGTGTACTCTTACTGACTAAAACCCACCCGTGTTCCTTCCTTCGCCCTTTATGTTCCGGGCCAGCGGTAACCCTTTCGGACAATCCCGCTGAAAAGGATTTAGTCTTGAGTTTCGATCTAGTCTTCAAGAATTTGTGATATTTCCGGCCACCAATTTAGTCCTTGACGACTATGTGTGATATACCAGCACGAAAAACCAATACCCTCCTATATTAAAACCAAAACTATGTAAACGTCGCGTAGCGTTTAATTTTAGAAAATGAAACGCACATTGTAGTGGAAGGGATGACGTCATGTGCTCGTGACAGCTCAGCTTAGACGCAACTGGGACCGCATCCGCACTCCGCACGTCAATCAAGAGAGGGACGGAGGGACAAATAAGAGGAATTGTATTGAAAGAGACGTTCTACGGAATTATTAAAGGTTTTGGGCCTAAAAATTACTGGAGGGAGTTTCAGAGTTACGTTGTTGTGTCTGCTGTGGAGATTTTTATGGTTATTAGATGGGTAGTTATTTTACTAGCCGTGTTTGTCATTATGTTAGCAATATCAGTTTGTTAGAAAATGATATATGTATGTCTGTACTAGCTTCTGCCCGCGACTTCGTCCGCGTGAAATTTCTTGTTACTTCGACCCACCCCGTCGCATCGCATCGCCTGCCTTCGTTTTTGCTTAGCGTTCTTTCTGACTTTTTTTTCTTCTTGCTCGGCTCTTAAAGGTCACAGCGTGATGTTAAATAGCCTATAGCCTTTCTCAAGAATTGGGCTATCAAATGCAAAAAGAATTTTTCAAATCCGACTGGTAGTTCCAGAGATTAGCGCGTTCAACCAAACAAACAAACAAACTTCAGTTTTATAATAATATTAGTATAGATTGTGTCTTTTGTTGCACTCAATAAACGTTTTATCTATCTATCTATCTAGGATATAGTACGTTTTAGAGTATCGCCGCAATTGAAGATTATTATTTTACCCTTTTTGGATCGGTTTTGATTCTTTTTTCTTTTTCGTTTTTTTCTTATCTTCTTTTCTTCTTTCTTTTCTTTTCTTTTTTCTTTCTTTTTTTTCTTTATTCTTTCTTTTCTTCTTTGATATCTTGCATGCTCTTGTATGTATACAATGTTTAACAAATAAAGAAATCTTATCTTATCTTATCTTTATACACACTCGTAAATTCATTATTCACATTCACACAAGTCACTCTCAAGTCACATTTTTCGCTGCAGTGTCGTTGTCATTGTGGCTCATCTGATCTTACAGACTAGTCATGGGCGTATTTATATCGTCCACCAGGGAATATAACCATTATTCTCCTATAGTCAAAATGATAAGGCCTTAACACGAGAAATTTACGCCATCATCAAAAATATTCCACCAAAAGCATAGAAAGATACTGTATCAAACTAATTAAGTCTTAGAGATAGGACCCAGTTTCCTTTAGAAATACATCTACTATTCAATCCTGATCGAACTATATTAAGCAACCATATACAATAGACAATAGCTCCCAAAGAAATACAGATCGATCTACCGATATAATAACAGAAGCCGATAAGCTTTTTACAGAGAAAAAAAAAGGTAATAGACTCCCAGAACATTTATTTGCTCTTAATGTATGTAGAAAAAATACAGTAATAAGATAGCTAATTTATTTCGCTACTTATCTGGGAGAATACCTTATTGACTCTGTATCGTATAGACTTGGTATAGTATACTGCACATCAGTGGGATGACTTGCACTACCAAAATCTTCCCTACTGCTTCGACTTAAAGGCGCTGTCGATGTCAAATTGTTATCACCGACATTCGGCCTACTGTACCAAAAGATATTTTACTTGGCTATACCTATTACAAAAGGAATAGTATATATGTATTACGTGTACGTTATAAGGGTCTTTGTGTGTTTAGGGGAGCTTAATATTGACTTAAAAACTGAGGTACATTCATAAAGCTACATACATTGGGGGTTTTGGACGAGCTGAGTAGGGCACTAAGTATGTAGACTGCAATGCCGATATTGAAAGGTTTTTTTTGGCAAGCAGGTCGACGGCCTCTGACGGTGGAAAGTGCAGTTACCACTGCTCATTAGACGCATGAAACTGCAAAGTCAAGGGTTTGCCGATGCGTTGCAAAGTTCAAAAGTATCCAATGCCTATCAACTCCACCGTAATTACTATACTTTTCTAGCTGAGACGCATAATTATGCTGTAGATATAGATTATTTGTTTTGCAGTTATCATGGCGATTTTAGAAAAGTTTAATGAATCCAGGTTGGTCATAAAATCCATGTAAGCGAAATTTCGGAAACTATTCCGGCCTTAATGGCAGTAGACATTAAGTCAAGGAGGAGTGCAAATATGTAGTATTGCGGTAGATATAGATAATTCGTTTTGCACTTTGCAGTTACGATGGCAAAATTTTTAAGAAAGGTTTGATGAATCCGGGTTGGTCACAAAAATTATGTGTGTGTGTGTGTGTGTATTGTGTGTTACATAATTTTTGTTGTGCAGATAGGTAGTATTATAAAAGATACAAAAACAGATATAAGCTTAAAGTAACTAAAATGGCCGTTCCTTTAACATCAGAACTATTACTCCATCACACTAATATTATAAAAGCGAAAGTTTGTGAGTGTGTGTATGTGTATGTGTGTGTGTTTATTTATTTGTTGTTTCACGCTCAAACAGCTGGACCAATTTTGATAAAATTTGGTATGAACTATGGAGGTAGCTGGCTCCCTGGATTAACATAACGGCTACTTTTAATCCCGATATTCCCACGGGATCCATACTTATGCGGGTGAAACCGCGAGGCGCAGCTAGTTTTAAATTAAAACCAGGGAGTGATATCGGTTAATGCAGTGTTCCCATAAATTTAATGGTGCTGTGAGTGTATAGTTAAACGTATCTATTGTGTATTTTTTGTTGTGTATTGTGTATTTTCGTATGTTTGTTTGTCGACTATTTGTTTAAGGGATCTCTTCTGAATGTTTGGTTTTATTTTATTGCCAGTAAATACCATTACCAAAGGGGAACTAATAACTTATGGGGTAAGCGTTGCTTGCTTTGCGGTTTTTTCTCACCGTTTCCCATGGTTTTTTTTTATAGGACTTGGTAAATAATATCACCATTTACACATGTCATGATTAGAGTTCTTGTTTACAGTATCTGAAACAGCTGTTTTCTTGCTTTATTCGTAGAGTTTTGACTTTAATGTCTTTCGTTTTTGTTTCAGAAGATATATTGAAAAACAACTTTATGGTCATTTGGTGAAACCATACATGTAAGTAATGAAGCTGAAGAGTTTGTTTTTTTGAATGCGCTAACCTCTGGAGCTGCCGGTCGGATTTTAAAAAAATATTTTTGCATTTGATAGCCCAATTCTTGAGGAAGGCTATTTAACATCAGACTTGGATCCTTAGAGCCAAGCTAAAAGAAAGTAAGTCAGAAATAACGCTAAGCGAAGTAATGACACGGGCAGGGGTGGGCCGGGAGAACAAGAAATTTCACACGGACTAAGTCGCGGGCAGATTTTTTTTAATTTTTTTTTTATTTGGAATGGGTTTGCTCTTGACTCTTGTCTAGGTCAGAGATGACAGAGACAAAGTCTACGATGGAGTGAGCTTACCCAGATGCTAGTTATAAAGGGGTAATATTTCTTCATTTTGTGTGAATACGATACAGCGATTACCTTTATCCCACATGCTGAGTGCAGTAATTGGAAAGCTATTCCCCAAACACGATCGTGAATGGACAAAACAACGGGGTAATTGTGTAACACACTAACAATAGCAATGGTATTAATTTTGACAGTTCGACAACATTCATTGCGTTGTTAAAGTTGTTGAGCAAACAAATTATTCGAACATATGAAGCAATGGATTTGCAATATCCTTCAAAATGATTCAGATTCAGATTGAAAGTGTGTTACACATTTAAGGTGCTGATCGATATTATAATGATGGTTGTCATATTCAGTGTGTGGCTCTTTTTCATTGGTTTATTTTTTAAAGTAACTTCTTTGTATCGGTATCCTTGCGACAGGTGACAATTACAACCGTTTTGTATTATAAGTACAGGTTATTATGAACAGCTGGCTTATCTCAGTAAACTCTTCTATTAATAAACATAAGAAGGACAGTTACCTCCTTACTAATAAACGTATTATATCAGATGAATAGTTGCATACCGATTTCTCTCTTTCAGTCGTCAGTAATATGACTTTCGAAAGAAGAAGACAAAGCATTGTGTAACTATACAGACGCTATACAACGTTTGGTAGTAAGGGGATTAAAGTATTATTATTATTTAAGACATAAAGTTCTGTCAAAACTGGAAGGAGGACGCGAAAGATGGAAGGAGTGGAGGAAGACCTTTGCACAGGAGTGGGACAACGTAAGCTAGAAAAAAAAGCTCTATTTTTAAAAAACACATGCAAGAGATTTCTTGTAATTACATAGGTATTTAATAATGATTATATATTAGTATTTTATATAATTTAATTTAATATCTATTTCATATTTAATTTAATTGTTCTGATACTATGGGTGTACCTATGTGTAAAAAAAAAACTTGCCTGAACTAAATTAATTTTATTTATTTATTTATATTTCCGATATAAATGTCACAAATTTACTATAAATAGAGTAGTATATTTTAAATAGTAGTTAAAATACATGGTTTTGATTGACTCGGTGAACTTAGTAAATTGAAAAATTCAGCCATGAAAAGCGTGTTGGTTCTGCTTTAAAGAAAGAAAAACAGAACATACATTTAGTACAGACTAAACGGCGCACAAGCTTTCACCTATGGATAACTCGTATGATTGCAATAAGTCTTTTGACTGTGTTTTCATCTTATTTATTTTTGTCTTTTTAATAACTATCTCACCAAACAGATATTCATCTAAAATGTTGCCAAGATGAGACCACATATGGCTCGCACTGTCAAAAAGTTATCAGATCTCATGTAGAGCCAAGCTTCTAACTCTACACGCCCTAACTCTACAAGCCCTAACTTCACAAACTCTACCTCACTCAAAATATGAGGCTTGGCCGTTTCGTTATAACAATAACTATAGTATAACAGAAAAGTAATGAACTGTATATACATTTTCCACCTTACGCCCATGTGATGGTAGCAAAACGGCCAGATTCGTCCTTCATTAAACAGTGTAACTATTCCTTTCGTCGATCAATTACAGTAAACCTCAAAACCTCCCAAAATACCGTATTTCGATGTTCCATCAAAATACTATTTCGTAGCATTTTAGAGGCGGTACTATAAGTAACCGTTATTTTGTTGTTGTATCTCCCATGGTGAGCGGTGTTATAAATTTTTATTGTTACTGTAATACCCCATATAATTATCATGGGAATCTGGTATCTAATGATTTGATGGCGGAATACATTAATATTGTGGTTATAAATATCTATTGCGTGAGATATAATAAATTGTATATATATTTTTTTCATATATGGGAAGCTCTTGTATGTGTAATTCACTCATAGTTTTATCTTAGGACACAACGTGGGTAAGTATATGTTTTTTTTTCTCAATACATATAATAAACAACCATTGTGTAGATAGCGATGTCCTACATCAGTCTGTAGGAAATCGCCATGTACACAATGCCATGCCAACACCATGTACTGTTCGTGACAGTAGTAGTTATTAGATGAACACCATTTTTGTATAAGTATTTAGTAATATATGTTCCTGGCAAACGATCTCCCACTAGAAGCAGTTTGCATGTAATAAATTGCTCAACGGTTTCCATGATTATATTTATTGTTGTTTTGAGCGTATTTTTCTTATGAGCAATCGCTGTTTCATACGACACCTGTCGGGTTTATGTTAAACTCAAACTCAAAGCATTTATTTTAAATAAACCAATTACAGGAATTTTCGAATTGTCAAGGGGTCGGTCAGTCAGAAAGATGAAGCTAGTTGCCTATTCCAAACCATAGTAGGTACAGACGCCAGCACATCAAGCTACCCGAAACTGTCAAATTTTCCCAATCAACTTTGAACCTTAAGCTTTAGCGATAAAGTTAAAAATCCAATAAACAAATTTGACAGATTGTAGTAACTTGATGTGCTGGCGTCTGTACATATGGAGAAGAAAATCTACGGGCACTCTTTTAAATCAAAATAATATTGTTTGGCTCAACTGTATCAAAGCCGAATGTTTGGCCATCATATTTACCGATTGCACCTTCTGATTCAGGAAAACTTCTATAAATTAAAAGAATTTGTGAGGACACAAGAAGCATCCATTAAAAAAATAAATTCTGTATAATAAATTTAAATTCTGTAAATTAAATTTAAAAACTTCTGTATATTAAAATAATTTATGAGGACACGAGAAGCATCCATTTAAATTCTAATAATACCACGCATATCGATTTTGTCCCTACTCCCCAAACCAGTGAAGAGGGATAGGGATCAATGCATAGTCCCGTTTATTGTGACAATGTATGGGAGAGTCGATGTTCAAGAGAGTAAGTTGTCCAGCCGCATCGATTTTATGAGCTCTAAACAATACTTAGAGAAAAACAGGGGTGCAACCATTATTACTAATTAATTCGCCAGTAGGAAAAAAAAGCAATTAGCTACAGCGATTATTTCGTTGTTTGTTGATGTTTTTACTTTTACTTTGATGATGATGGTTGAAGTTTTAATACAAATGAGGGAAAATTACTTCGGTGTTCAATATTTTTGATAGCTTTTAACTTTTAATAGTGTACCAATGAAGTGGTAAAGTTACTTAACATTACGAATATAGCATCAACAAACAAACCGTACCTAAAATTTAGGTCATCGCCAAATTAGTGCTACAGACAGACACGACCAAAAACTTCTAGTCATTATTTTTGGCTACGGTTTATGAATTATTATATAAAGTAACTAGGAAGTTCATAAAGATATTATATGTTACACGCGGAATCCATTTTTGGCAAAAATGTGATCTCTGTTACATGCAGGATCTATTTTTTGCAATAATGTGATCTCACTCAAGGACGATAAAATTAATTCTACTGATATTATAAACGCGAAAGTTTGTGAGGATGGATGGATGGATGTTTGTTACTCTTACACGCAAAAACTACTGACCGGATTTAGATGAAATTTGGCACACATATAGTTTATAACCAGGATAAATACATAGGATACTTTTTACCCCGATATTCCCATGGGATCAAAATTAATGCGGGTGAAACCGCGGGACGCTGCTACTACACTATAAATCCCAGATGTTCTTTTATTTCTCACGAGTTCAACCATTCTCATTAATAGAAATAATGACATCACTAATTGAATACAACGCTACGCGCATCGTTTACCCAAACATTTTTATCTTTAAGGGTTTGACGTGACACGTGCTGTGTTAGTTCATCTGTGTCCCCACTACCACATTTGAAATAACCCTTATAATAAAGTCAATAGAGTCGAAAATAAACACGTCGATACATTAACCGTTTAGTAAGGAAATGACGACCAGACGTAGGTCGTTTTTTCGCATGATTGGGTTTTTTTAGGGTTAAACATTCGGCTATGAATGATTGATTTCGGGCCCCGAATTTTGGGGTGTAGAATATTTGTTTAGTGAGCTTGCATGTTTCGATGGAAAATAAATACCTACCTACACAATACCTGAAGTAAATATACGAACGTACCATGTAGTTTACGCATAGCTCAGCCATGAATAGAGACAGCAATAGGACGAGTAACAATAAAACTCGGAATGTTATTGCACACGTTTTTCTTTCACACAAAAATAAAAGCAATGTCCAATTTCCCGCTACACAAAACCTCAAATCAATGGGGTTTACTCGATAGCTTGTTAATCGAGACCAAACAAATGCTAACCTGAATAAAAAAATACACCATACACCGGCAGATAGATCCTGCTCTCAATCAACTCGTACGCATACACGAGATACGAATGATTGTAAAGAACTGGTTCTATTATTGAAGAACCAAATTGTTAAAACGTTGATCGAGTTTAAAATTCATATCATAAAGTAGGAGGCTATTAATGCTTAGATATATTGTCGGCTATGAAAATACTCAACGTACGACTGAGAAAAGGAATTTTGTTTCAAGTAGGTATAAACATAAAAGAAAGTCATGGTGACTATCTAATGCAGAGTATTGATTTGCTTTAAGAAAAGCCTTGCCTTCTGAAAGTGACTGTTCAAAAAACTGAATATTTTATAGAAGACATAATAGTAAAGGAAACATACAAAAGATAAATAAGGTAGAATAACAGTATAAAGAAATAGAAGAACCCACTACAGTTAATCACGAAGTAAATTCAATAATTCCAGGCTATAAACAACTTCTTACTCCAATTTCAAACAACACAAAACCAACCAATAAATAAATAAACATTGCCCCAATAAAAACGCCACAACATCGGCGCATACGCATACACGATCCAAATGAAGATGGACAGGAAATAACTAAGTCCAGAACATCCATTGGACATACAATATACAACAAAGAGTCTAAAAATGACGCAGTTCATGGGAAGATGAAACAAATGACAACCATAACAGGAATAATTTGGTTGGAAGAGGCCTCAACTAATTCTTTGCTTTGTTTGAGATGAATGGTGCTTAGGTACTCCTAGATTTTAAACCTTGTCAGGAATGCTCCTTCTGCATCTTCATATTACTTGAAACGTATAAGAACCGGCCTCATTGTTGTAGAAATACCGGTTTCTCTGATAACTTCCGGACGAGAAATAAGTCGTCGAAATAACTCTCGTATGCTTTTATTTTTAAGCTCGCGTGTTTTATTCTATTTTGGCACCGAAGATGTATTGGTCTTTCTTTTGTTCTCATGAACTCATGCTTCCTTTATTCTTCTTATTCTAGTATAATCCTATAGTATAGTATACAGGGAATCTATGTTTGATCCCGATTGAGCTAAAAATAGCTAATTCGAGTGATATGGAGCTCGAAATTGTATGTTCGGGAACCTATAATTACAGAAGCTTGAGAGGTTATCAATTTATCAGTCAAAGGTAATAAGGTTAATATTATGTCACCGAAATTAGTATCAGTGCTATATTTAAACGCTCCAATTATTCTGTGTACAATTATCATTATTTCTGTTTTGTATTCATTCGTTATATTTGTTGCATCACTGTTTATTTCATTAAGCCGTCGAACAATTTGATCAGCAACAGTAGAATAGGAAAGCAATAGACTCCCTATATTCTTAATAATATACTCCTTCATGTGGTTACATTCAATGTTGCAGTTTTCTTCAACAGCTTGCTCTAACAACTTAAAGGCTCTCAAACGGTGTCAATGTGAGTTTCGTGAGAACCTTTAAAGCTATACATGATAATAACAAAGCTGTTCTACACAAAGGTTACAGTAATGGACGTAGGTACCCATATTAATAGGAAAAAAGATAGTAGTTATTTAGGCTACAAAGCAGCATACATAGTTCATGAACTAACAGAAACTAGCATGGTTCCTTGTGGAAGCCCTTAGATATTTGGGCAAAATATAGTATTGACGAAATGGAATTTATCAATAAGAGAAGAGAAATGACTTATTTATAGCAATTGTCATCAATATACAATAATACTAGCAACAATAGACTGGCCTAACGTTAGGAAGAAATAAACCGATTTGTTTATCTTTTCCGCGTCGAAACCTTCGGAAAATGCAAAGTGATGTTTGAGACTGATCGTAATGATTCTATCGAAAGATTTTAAGTGTCGTTTTGTAAAAGCTCTTATTGAAAACCCCTTTGTAACAAAATAGACAAAAAAAAAACAAGAATTTGGTGCAAGTCTATTTAAAAATGAAGGATCCCTTTTCTTGTTTCTAATCTTTAATGCTAGTAGTTTATGAATCCGTATCATTTTAAGTCTTAAAAGCATTTAATTTTATAATTATTCGTCTTTTGTATTTATTGACGGCGTCATTGACCCCTTAGGTTCTGGCTTATAGATTAAAGCTTGATGAAAGTGTGTTTAATCAAAAGCTCTTGCACAAAACTACAGGTAAACTATGTATATGTAGGTAATCCAGTATTACAACCGTATGTTTTATTCAAATATTTCTAAACTTCAATTTAAATACCCGCTCGGATTCCACTTGGTTATAAATTTCATATCGATTTGGTTTAACTGCTAAGGTCTAGGTCACAGAGTATGTAGTAGCTTCGGTGAAATTTTGATCTTCTTTCTTTATTACTATCATGTACACACGCCAGCACATCAAGCTACCCGAAACTGTCAAATTCTCCCAATCAACTTTGAACCTTATGCATTAGCGATAAAATTGAAAATCTATTACAGAGATTTGACAGATTGTAATAGCTTGATGTGCTGGCGTCTGTACATAATATGTAGTTAGTTTTATCATCTTTAGTGTTGTTATTTTATATCAGTTATTGTTATATTCTTATGTGACGAGTGTGATTTACTATTATCATGCATGTCCATGGCTATTTTTGAAAGTTACTTCTTGAAATTGGATCCAGGATTTCCAAGTTGTAGCCATGAACCACAACAATGGAAGATTGTTTGATATCAATGCAATTCACGGAATCTGTTTTATGCCGCAAAGAATATTGTTGTAGTTTTAGTAAGAACAAACTCACAACTTTGTGGAGTTGCTATAGCCTTAATATTTCCAGTCCGTAATCGTAAAGACTATCTAGAGTAGTCAAGTAACTCTAACCATTGTTATAGGATTGTAGTTTTTATTCCATCTATAACAGTAAATGTACTTAGTAATGTGTCTTCTTTAGTATACAAGACATACGTCTAGAATCTAGATAATGTTCATGCGAGTCAAATATTAATCCAATAGTACCGGCTTTTTGCTTCATAGCCTTTTGTGTGACGTCTTCTGAATTCCTACCCTAACGACAAAAACTTAATTAACCTCGCATTTAATTTTCGCAGTTATTGACTTAACTGGTCTATTGATCAATTTCATTAAAGCACAAACATTATTCACCGCCTTTTAGAATAATCACAGCGTGTTTACTAAAAGACAATCAATCGAAGCAAAACAAATAACCGATTGATTTGAAATTCAAATTGAAGAGATACCTACAATTCAATCGAATCTAATAGACCGATTGAGCTTGACAAATTTAAACCTAGATCTGATGCAGACACGTTAATATCTAGCAAAGCAGGAAATTAGAGCAAATAGACTATTGGCACAAAGGAAATGACACTACCCGTTCCTATTATGAAGTGAAAACTGTTTGTAATCGAATTTCTCACAGCGAATTCGTCAACTTTGTTGAATTTTGTTTCGCAATTCGATGTACCAATTAATTGAAACAGAGTTGAAACAATTTTAGGTTTGATTAAAACAGAATTGGATACAAAAATTCCAAAATTGAATTAGTAGCCACCCTAAATAACTCACAGAAAAAGAACAGAACTCCGGGTTTGTTAATGAAAATAGATAAAATAGTACGTACAGACGGAAAAGATATAAATTCTGGTAAATTTGCAACACAAATCGCACTGCAGTGTCTAGTGCAGAGCTTTTTGTGTGCGGGTTAAAAGAAACCAACTTATTAGCATATTCCATAGATTTCCACCCCCACACTGCGGTCGACGAACATAATATATTAATATATAACGCAAGCAATCCTCAAAGAAGGCACATTACCGATTAAAACACAGTAACAAGCGATTTATCGTAGAAAATGTTTTATATCATTATGGTTGGACGCTGAGCGATGTTCTGTCGCGATTTCCACTGAGTCACTGTTTGTTATCACTGTAATAGTTAACAAATAACACTTATTGCTACACTATAGCACTAATGTTATTCACGTTGGGTTGATTGTTAAGATTTTGTGGTTTTTTGTTGTGTGTCTGTGGGGAGCGGGACGCAACGCGCGTGCGTGCGCGGCAACAACGCGCACTCGACTAAGTGAAGGTACCTACCCCTGCCTGGCTAGGGTTTTCGTCCCGGCCGGCGAACTGGCGTTCCGTTTTACGGGATATATTGATTGTATGAGGAATTAATCGTATATTGGAGTGCTTATGAAAACTATTTCCGGATTTCATACTGATATTTTTATTTTCTTTGTAATTTTTTTGTGTAGCAATAGCCCCTATTATATGGGACTTAAAAATACCTGGGTTTAGGTGCTATATGTACAGACGCCAGCACATCAAGTTACCCGAAACTGTCAAATTTTCCCAATCAACTTTGGACCATAAGCTTTAGCAATAACGTTGAAAATCTATTAAAGAAATTTGACAGATTGTAGTAGCTTGATGTGCTGGCATCTGTACATCTCAGCCTAACCTTTTGGGGATGTGATTAAATTATTTTTTTAACCATTTATGTACACACACAATATAAACATAGAAGAGGTAAGGAACAGAAAAATAGGTCCAAAGGTGTGTATTGTATTATTATTTTGAGGAGTAAATCTAAATAATATTTTCATCGTATTTAAAGTTACCTTATGATATTCCAAACATTTGAAAAACAAATACGGGCTGGTATAATTAAAATCAGTAGTTATTAATCATTTCATGCTATTAATTTGAAGACTTTTGTACTATAACTAGCTGACCTGGCGAACTTCGTATCACCTCAGATTTTTTTCCTAAATTTTTCCCATGTTTTAATAGTTATTCTGATATTCGGGGCGGAGATAAATCCAAAAAATCAAAGATCATAAAAATAGATTTAGCCGTTCTTGAGTTATAAATGGTGTAACTAACCCGACTTTGTTTTATTTATCTAAATATATTAATTTTGCTCGGGGTGAAAAGCTTTGTTTCTTTAAATAACCCATAATTCTTAGTTGGCATTTATATTTTTAATGTTTTTTAACGTCCGAGAAAAACATGAAAGTTTTAAATTAAAGTATGAGAACACCCTATTTTATTTCCTCCGTTATATTTTTGAGAAAATATTTAAAGAAATATGTACAGTGCAATGCATATTGATTTGTAGTATTTGCATAAACTATTTTTAGAACTGCATGGTTATTTAGAGTAACACAAAACGTCAAATCAACCCTCTAACTCCGTGAAACGTAACGCGGATAAACAAGGGCAGCGCTATTTCTGTCTCCCTCACTCCATCATTTACAAAAGGTGACAGAGTTGTGCGTGTCTCAACCCTGTATCTACCCTTCTCAATACACGTTACACAACCAACGTATCACGATCTATTGCGAGTAACATTTTGGTGGACTTTGTAGGTCAAATTATATTGGTTATTAGGGTTACGATGTTAGGGCTAACAAATTAGAAAGGGGAAGAAAAAATGTTCCAATGTCAGGTTTATTGACATTTTGCAGGGCTATAATGAAGGTTTAGCGAGGGTCCAAGTTGTTATCGACACACCGTTAAATTTTAAAAGCCCGATTTTCTTTGCTATTAATTCATTTAATTGGCTATTAAAGTAAATGCGTGTTTTTTATTTTTAGGGAAATTACCCTTTTTTGGATGATTAAACATGTAGTTGTAAATAATTATTGATACATTATTTTAAAATGCTTGTATGTATTGTTTTCATTGTTAAACCGCTTTATCTAACCAATTATAGCTGAAAAGTTTTTATAACACCTAGCAAAAAAATAGTAATTTCAACGTCCCAAACAAACGGTTAAAAACAGATGTTATCCATATTTTGAACAATGTACCATGAGTCTACCTAGTACATTAAAATCCATAACAATAATCACAATAGCCTGCGTCTAAAACTCTACAAGAACTTGACAAGAACTATTAAATCAAGAGAAATAAAAACTCACCTACCAGTAGCGACATCTGTATCAAACCCTAAAATGCTCACGAAACGCAGTGAATGCAAACGTGCAACTTGTTCGACGATCGTATCGTACCGACTTGAATATCTACTTCAGCAGTCAGTGGGTTAACTTTGTACTTAGCTGTTTTTAAGTTAAGTCGACAGATGGCTCTGTTAGCTATTGCGTTTATGTAGAATATAAATGTGGTAACCAGCAGAGAGCAGTAGTGGCCTACCCAGGCAGGCACTTTACTTTGTGTATTTCATTCATCACCACTACTCTCAAAACGGTGAAGAAAAACAACCGGCATGTCCTAGAACCAAAAATGCGAAGACATGTGACATCTACCAACCTGCACCGGGCCCGCGCGGTAGATTACTTTGAAGAGCTCTTGGAGCTCCTCACAATACCTATGAATGAAACCAATAAATAATATATACCAATAATAATAAAAAAATATATACCAAAATAATATAATAAAAATATATATACCAATAACATAATAAAAAAAATATATATAAGTACCAAAAAACAACTATTCCGTGAATGAAACCAACTAATAAAATCGCTTCATTTTGATAAGATTAAATGTTAAATTTAACATAAAATTACGCTTGTAATTCTAGAAGGGGTTAAGCAGAGTTGTACCTATAGTATAGCCTATACTATATAGCCACATTTCGCCTTGGCCTTACCCTCTAGGAATTACTAACAGGCGTGATGTTATGTCATGTAAATGTTATGTAATTTTTTTAAGAAAATTAACTAAGATATTGAAATCAGTCGATTTGGGTTATTGTAGGTAACAATCAACATATGAACATCCACTGAGGTACTGGGTAGTCAATCGGCACAATAAAAAAATAATAATTTCAAATATTTTATTTTTGAAACTTATCGTATAAAAGGGTATACAAATTTGACCAATAATTAAGTCTATGTATGTATAAAACACCTATTTATAATAATATCATTAAAATTTCGCTAAAACTGACTGGTTTTCTTAGTTTATTTAGCAATTATATAAAATATCTTTTTAAGGGAGTTTCCTCCCATTCACCCACCGAGAATGATAAAATACAAACGTATAATAAACATTAAGTAATTATTATTTTATTTTGTAAAAAATAATCAAATCACTCCCATCACGCACATAAATTGTAATTAATCTCTATCAATTTAATTATATTTACATTATTTATTAATACTTATATATGCAATCACTGTACTTGATTTTATAATTTTTCGCAATAAAAACAAAACAAATCCAGAAAATAATTAAAAAAGATTTATATTTTATGACCTTGTGAATAGTACATGTACCTAAATAATTAAGTCTTGTACTTTCATAAACAAAAAATAATTTAAAACTTTATTTACAGCTATTGTTACTTATAACTAAATAAAGCTTAGTATGGACGGAAGTACTGGAACTAATGCCTTGTAAAGGCAAGTCTTTTAGTATTATGTATTTAAATGAGCAAAGACTTCGAAAAAATACATATACAAAGGATAAATAACAAAAATTGAGCAACACTGGCCTCATTTTGCGGATTTAACTTTCGAGGCTAAAATCTTATAAGTAAAATATGAATAAGTCCACTCATGAGGTAGTTTTAACGTTAAACTGTTAAAAAACGGGAAAAAAATAGGGATTTTTTAAAAATTGTTTAACAATCTTCGAAGTTACGACACTCATTGCCAAAAATTATTTACATAATTGTTAATTTTAATATACATATGTAGACGCACCATTTTGGAGTTCAAGATAGCTCACATGAAATAAATTGTTTTACACTGGTTCTAACTACAATATTTGTTTAGAGTTCAGGAGTGTACCGTTGAGTCTACTTGTATCTGTGAAAATTAAATTTTCGATTTCATTGTCACTGAGTTGCCGTCGGACTTCCTACCGTACGTTTCGTTTTAGGTATGTATCATCAATTAATTCCCAAGAATGACAGTGTTGATCACACTATAATTATTTAAACGTGATGTTGATTCAGTTGGTTGAAAGCTTCACGCAGCGCTAACTCATAGAAATTATACTTTCTACAGACACCTAGTTACTTTTTTCCTTCACAAGTAAGAAGGGATAAAAAAAACCCAAGTACCACCAACTCTCTATACAAATGGAATTAATAAAAAGTTTACAATCTAACCTAACAATACAGTATAGGCTATTGCACTTTTTCTTTATCTGTTATGTCATGTATCACTTGACTATTCGTGTAGCCATTTTGTAAATGGCCGTTAGGTTTCACGTGTCCATTAGCTTCATGTCGTAGAAAACCATTTAGTTCTCCATTTTTAACATGTCCATTGAGGTCTCCATTTTTTATATGACCATTTAATTCACCATTTTTGCTATGTCCATTTAGGTCTCCGTTTTTTATAATATGTCCAGTTAAGTCACCATTTCTTAAGTGTCCATTTAGGTCACCGTTTCTAAGGTGCCCATTAAGTTCTCCATTTTTAAGGTGTCCATTAAGTTCTCCAGTTTTGAGGTGTCCATTGAGATCATCATTCTTGATATGTCCATTAGTCTCACTCTTGATCATTCCATTGGAGGTGTGAGTTTCATCATTGTTGTTATTGTTGGCGGTCACTGATACAGCCTTCCTCTTTGGCCCATTTTTGTAGGCTTGCAAGTAGAAGTTCATGAATAGAACAATGAAGATGGATGAATGTAGGATTAAACCAGCGGCGATTAATCTGAAACAAAAAAAGAATATGTAAGAGGTATTCAGTACAGACCTGCGGTGCTATTCTGTAAAAATCTCACCATGAAAACTTAGGTAAAGTGAGTTGTGTATAAGTTCTGTCATTTTCCTGAAGCTAGTTGAGATTGACACTATTGATAGCTCACTTCACCTAAGTTTTCACGTGAGATTTTGACACATAAGATTTGCAGTCATTGATTGCATCCGTGAGGCTCTTGTTCATGACTTTGACTGGACAGGGAAATAAGTCTTGCAATAAACATTTAAGAAGATAGACATCAACCGAATCTATCCTCAATTCTAATCCTCGTAAGGTGTTGTACTGAAATGGATGAATGATAATGCATCTAAACGTTACCGCATGTTTCTAAATCCCAGTACATTTCCTGATGCACTTCGTGCGACATGAATTGAAACGACAAAAACATGCTCAGAAAAACACTATGACATCTTAGAAGTTGCCGACCTGCTCTTAGATGATTCAGAAGATGAGATGAATTAAATAGGTTTGATTCCACCGTTCCTGTTGATCGTGCACGATTTGATTTTGTGTAGCTAGTTACTTACACATCACAGCTAGGGTTGTACTTAGGCAACTCCTGTACTTTTGTCTAAAATTGAGCAAGATGAAGTCTTAGAAATATCTCTTTTCTATTTTGTTTAATATTAGTTGCATATAATTTAGAGTTTTTACAGTGTTTTTACAAATACAATAATAGTTTAATAAATGGTTCAAGAACGTAATAAGTATTTAGAGGGATTAATAATATTAAGATAATGGATGGCGATGAGAACATTATGATGATCTTAAATAGATATGTTCTGAATAATGATGATTAAAGTACTTACTTGGGATATCCACAGTCGTAGACCAATGCGCTGATTGAATGGAAGAGCACCATGAAGAATTGGCCCTGGAAGAAAGATAAAATATATTGAGTGTTCATACTAATAAACGGTTTTAAGTCTACCGTTTTCAACTTTTAATTATATCTATTGCTCGTAATGATGTGGTTTTATGTGGTCTTTCTAATAAATTGGCCAGTTCGTCTTATGCAAGTTCGCTCACAGGTTTATTGTGTCACTGTGTATGGACATTGACCGACCAAATAGTACGTCTTAGTATGTTTTTGACAAAATTTATGAGAAAAAAATAAAATAAAATTATCTCTTTCATCAGTGATAATGTATTCTAAGTTCTCTCCTCAATTCAGTAGTTTTTGTGAGATTTGTCTACACGATGGCCCACTATGCCCAATATTTACTGTTGTCTCCACTATTTTGAGAAACGCCAAAAATTGTATCGTCATGCTCTTGCCTTCATTGGTCCAGTAGCACTCTAGAATGCATTATGTTAATAGACTTATTAAAATGCCTAATATTTATTTACACACCAAAAAGGCTTTAATTAATTTAAAAAATGGAGAAAGTTCCCGAACTTTCTCTGTTTTAAAGTCCAATATAATATACAATGATTCACAAGTGGATTGAAGTAATAACAAATTTTCGTATTAAGGGCTTCCAAGAGAATGATGATGCCAAATGTCTTTTTGTTTCGCAATCAGCATAATTTTGGGGTTTTAATAAAGAAATTGGAATAAGTGAAAACTTAATGACTTTCCATTACAAATTGCATGTCTGCTAATAACGTATGTAATCTTCAATGAAACACCAAGGGCGTTATTATGTTTTTTTTATTACAAATTACTTTTTGTTGATAAATGCAAGATGAGCACTGAGCGTGGATAATGAAGTAAAATCATTTCACCAAATCATAAGAGTCTACTACGTCCACTAATATTTTAACAACTATTTCGCTTTGGACCTGACGGTCGTTGGCTAGATTGTATAAAAATATTACATAATATGTAAATATTTATACTATCAATAGTTACGTTATTTAACAACTCTATTATTGAGCCACGAACGCCCCAGACAAACATTAGCAGAAGAATAAGGAATTTAGCAACTGCAACCGTCGCGTCAGCTTACCAAATCCTGTTTCAAAAATACTTTCGAAGATTTTATAGAAAAAGAAAATATTGAAGCTTAATCCCAGCCATAGATTAAGGAGCTGAGAGAGACGCAAGTGCCCAAAGATGATCTCGCTCGGTACAAACCAGAAAATATTGAACACTGGTAGGGTGTTGCTGGTGGTGGAGTTGATACAGGCAAAGATATTGATGATAAGGCTGAATCCACAACTTTTCGTCATATTCCTAAGTCTGTACGTATACCTTCTACTAACTAATAAGATCATGATGCTATCGAATGATCGCAAGGAATTAACAAGCAGTAGAATTAATCTTTTTCCCCGACTACGGCAAAGCTTTAGGAGGATTATGATTTGGACAGGCTATGTAATTTCCATAGCCTGTTCGTGACACACAATCTTGTGTCTATAACTCTTTAGATGATTAAATTTTCCTATGCACTAAGCCAAGATGGCCGGCAGTGTCAAGTACTCAAGTTAATTTAAGTGTAAAACATTTTAATAGAACGTGTGTTTGCTAATGGAGAAAGGATACAGCGCGTTCCGCTGGCTCGTGTTGCAACTGTGGCTGAATGTTGCCCCCGCACGATCGACTAGGACTGCGCTTGTGGAAATACTTGGAAATATCACAGGTTTATTTTGCTCTCTATATCCAGATAGTAGTGTCTTGACTAAAAATATGATTAACATAGTCATAGCATGATTCTTGTGATATGGATGTTTAACAAGTCGTCCTCCACCCGTCTCTTCCCAGTAAGACTATTAGTATTTCCTTCTTTCAGAAATTAGTAATTATTAGCTTTTTCTTTTCTTTTAGAATTAGCCTTGGCCAACGTCTACTACGACGAGAAGGACAACTGACTGTTATTATTTGTGAGTAGTAGTTTCAAGGATAAAACTGTTTAATATTGTTATTATTTGACGACCAATTTTGTTGAGTTCCTAAGTGAAACATATAGGTAGGTAGCAAGGATTATATATACACATATACAAGCTAAATATTTATACTGGCTACAGGAAAATCTGACATCTGAATATCCAACCAATTGCAAAGGACATGATAGACATATAAAAAAAAAACAATGAGAATATTTTATTTTTCACATGTGCCTTTAAGTAACGTACTTTTTTTGATTCTACAACCGCAGTATTACTGGGCTGTGCGTTGTATATCCTACCCGTTTGCGCAAGAGCAGCTCGGTGGAAAGGAATGCTAGGCGCGGTGCGAGCTATGCTATCCTTATTGGTGGTTCCACGTTGGCGGCGGAACTATTTGCAGTAACACCTTTACTATATTACGCACTTTTACTAACTTAGGTTTGGTCATATACCTACGTATAAAAAAAGTTTACGTACCTAAGTTTACTTTTTTATATGTCTATTGGGTTTGGTTAGGGTGATGGCGGTGGGTAAAGTTTAATGAAAAAGAGAATCGGCCAAGTGCAGACCACACACGTATTGATTATACCTAAGGTGACCATTTATCTTTTTTGTCAGAGCGGGACGCTTGCGGAATTAAACAAAAAAAAAACTTATTTTACTAGGTATTTATTAAAAAGAGAAAAGGACATGAAAATAATATATTAGGTAGGTACATAGTAATATATGATTTTAATATTACGTTGCGGTTGAAGACGCATTTGTTTTATATTTATCGGTGGAGTAAATTAGTTTTAAAATGTCAGGACTCGGGAATAATGAATGACTAATCGCACTCGCGCATCCGTCTCTCTCTCTCATAAGTCGTATGTCACTATGTAAATTGTTCATTAATTAATTGAATTGAATCGAGTATCGTTTGGTCCCTTTGTAAAAGCGAGACTTTTTTGTTCTGGTTTGGGACAACGGAACAGTCAGCCTGAAAGCGGGACCGTCCCGCCCAAAGCGGGACGAATGGTCACGTTAATTATACCGGCCACAAAAATAACTTTGTATTCCAGAGCAGGATTAAAATATGGTGTTTAGACCATAGAAAGTTTTCACTGCTTAGAAAAATGTAGGTGACTCCACAATTTCTAATATTGACACGTTATCAATTATGTAACAGTTGTAGGAATTACTGTTCATCTTGAATTTAACAATGGTTCCGTAGATTTATTATGTTTTACTGTTTTAATTTTGAATCAATATTTGTGAAAATCTGTATGTGACTGTAAAACTGTTATTTTATAAATGACTACAGAACTGTAATTTTATAAATGACTGTAAAACTGTGTTTTTACTAATGACCGTAAAACAAAAATCTGTGATTTTATTATTGACTGTAAAACTGTGATTTTGTTAGGTAATAAGAAATTTTATTTACATTTTTAAGACTTTGTTATTTTATTAATAATTTTAAAACTGTGTTTTTCCGTTATGTCCATAATAAATGAAGACTAACTTCATGGTTATTTTATAATTTGTTGTTATTATTTTAATTTTAAGCCAATGGTGATTCGTGAACTTTTTGTCCACAAATCCCCATTATGTACTCTATGAGACTTCTTTGGGGATTCTTCATGGGGATTTGTGGATTAACCCCCCATATGCCTATGCAAGCGTGTGGGGTATTGTTGGATCTCATAATTGTATTATGACCATAATTGTATAATTAAAGAACTTGTGAGAATTATACGTTATGTATAATAATAGAATGTAAATTTACATAACGTAGGTATAATTTTAGTTATTAGACCGATATTAATCATCCTCGTGGCTCGAGGCCAAACCAAAACGTGGCTGCGGTAAGTCGTAAAGGGTATGCACTCATTTATTTTATAAACGGCTATAAAGAGTTATGTTAAACTAGCCTCAAACACATTAACCTCGTTCTGGGGCAGTCAGGTAAAAAGAAAATCTAAGGCCGCATCCTAACCGAAAGCGATAATCGTCGCACTCTTATAAGAATACTAGCGGTGCGCCCCAGCTTCGCACGGGTGCAATTTTTTTTCTATCATACAAACCTTATCCTGGCAATACCGAACACAACAAAAAAGTATTATCCAATTTGGTGCTGTCATTCGGAAGTTATGCGCGTACAGACATTTCAGTTACTTTGTTTTATACTATGTAAGGATCCGTACGCAAAATACTCGCATTGGCGTGGAGTTGCGGACACCAGCCCGTATTACCTATACTATATAAGGATAAGGATGACATACTCGCGCAATCTATCAAGTCGCGTTTGTCTGTTCACTCATAATTCATACATACGATCGCGTCGATGATGTACTCGCGCGATGGCCACTTACGGTTAGGTCGCGGGGTAAAGAAATAAGGAATATCGACTCATTTTTTTGCATTATGCGTAATAATTAATATTAATATAACAAGCTGCTTAAAGAAAAGTTGATAAAACGAAAATATTAATATTATGTAAAAGTATTTTAAATGTAACACAAGAAACATCCATCCGATGTCGAAAACCAGAAAAGTAGAAACTAAAAAGAAAAGTAGAAACTAATTAAACAATTTCATCGATGCAATAATTAAATGGTTAGTTTGTGAAATATTCTAAGAGAGTTCTGTTCGTGTTGTTAATTATCGAGGTAACCGTTAAGTAGACCGTGCTTGTGGCGACGGTTTTATCTAGATAGCCGACTGTTGATTTGTATGTCGAGTTGTCGGAGTTAAGTGCTGGTTCCAGTGAGATGTTACGAAAAGTAAAGAAAAATGGATGCACTACTGTACTAGAATTGAAGTAGCATAGTACGTGTACGATATCTTCATGTCTCTGTCCTAGAGAGCCTGAATAGAGTTTGCAAAAAGGACTCAGAAGGACTTAAAGGATGGTCTTTTCCATTTTATTTAAATTCTTAATAAATTTTATGAACGAATATATCTCACAGAATCATTATTCAAAGAAGGGTACGCACTCTTATTTGAGGAGGAACCGGAGGAATAGATTTTTGGCTGAACTCAATCATCATGTGCTGCCCTATTGTCTTTCTTTGCCCGCAATGAACAATAATAAAATGAAGCTTAATGCTTATTTAGCGGTATCTACAATGCCACATGCGAACAACGCGTCATACTGACGTCACACAAAATCCTGCATCTCGCAAGCAAACTTTACCGCGCAACTAGCATATATACAACGGCCCGACACGAATCACTGGGCACTTGCCCGCTAGACACAACACCCTGGTCGGAGAATTTTCCTTTTTCTATAGAGTATGAGTAAACTTTACATCCTGTTCCTCCTACCTCTATACCGGTGACCCCGATGTGATCAGGGTCGTGGTCTTTTTCTAGTCACAAGTCGCACATGACGACGACACGTATTTTTCTGAGATTACAAACAACTTCCTTCTTTCTACAAAGAAGACCTTCATACAAAGGAAGAGTCGGTGCCTACTTCTGCTTCTAGTGCTCCTACTATGAACATTTTTAAACGGATACTTACTAGTTGCAGAGTGGTAAGATGCTTCTTCCACCACAAATATTTCTGGTACTGAGGTCCCATCGCCGCCAGCATATAGTAGCTGTACATGATGACGTGCACCAGGTTGTTCACGATGTTCGAGAAGGTTCCATGACCACCTAGAACATTATAAAGAGGTATTAGTTGTGAACGAAGGTGAATAAGAATGAAGTTTGGTTATTTTAAAGGGGCTAATTAAAATAGAGGCGTACCTACATACGTTGGGCCAAGTCTGAGCTTTCAACTCCACTTCCACATTGTTAAGGGGTTTTTTTTACTTTGGTCTTAGTCAAGTAGTTCTTTGTCTGTCTATGGGAACTTTTTTTGCGTTAAGATATTTAGCAACGTAGGCTATTTTTTGCTGAATTAAGCCTTCAAAAATTAGCAAAAATAATTGGACAGTTACACTTCCATAATCTTAATAGGTACTTATTCGTGTGAACATCTTTATTACATTATTGTGTTTTTCATACGGAAGACTCTTCACATAATTTAAAATGATTTCGATGTTACCAAAAGTTACAAGCTTTACAATACAAAAAGAAACAAAAGAATAAAAAGCAGAAGAGAAAAAATACGCAAGTGGAGCCGTTGGAATCACTAGTAATTAAATAATGAAAACAATCACCGATCATTAACATTGCTCTTACTGATTATTTAAAGATTATGCTTTACGTCTTTTCCTGTAACCTTTGCCAAGGAAAAACTGAATGTAGCTACTGTAAAGTATTATGACAGCACGATCGTTGGTTCTACAACGTAGTGTAAATTGAGATCTACAATGGAATGTCTTATGGAATTTGCCATTAGCACTACGAGATGGGCAGACGACATTGTTGTCATCGCGGGCATAACCTGGATGAAGCTGGCACAGGAGCGTGGGTATTGGCACAAGATAAGAGAAACATATGCCCAGCAGTCATGGGTGGTGTAGA
Organism: Luperina nickerlii; assembly: GCA_963855955.1. Lineage (NCBI taxonomy): Eukaryota > Metazoa > Arthropoda > Insecta > Lepidoptera > Noctuidae > Luperina > Luperina nickerlii. The sequence goes on from OY979669.1 coordinate 21,415,205, forward strand.
TGATGCGAATGATGAAGACTACATTTATGAGCGTTTACGACGGACGGCATTTCACACAAACTTTCAAGCCCTTAGTTTTCGAAATGAATGAAGAAATTTTAATGACACTTCATTCGCATAAGCAGGATACAAAGGTCTAAAATGTTAGTCAAGAACATTTTCGAAATGTCTTATAACGAGTGGTGCCTTTGTGTCGCGCGCGATTTTATCGCGTGTCGCGCCTGTTTGATGGAGCCTTCACTCGGAACAGTTAAACGTCTTTGACTAAGCATTCCCAACAATATAACTAGAAATCTCTGTTTCTATGGAAAATTTAGTTATCTTTTTTTAAATAAGACATTGCGAAAAGGTTCTTAAGTAACTCTTTAGACCTTTGTATCCTGCTTATGTGTATGAAGTTACCTACATTAAAATCGGTTCATTCATTTCGAAAAACAAGGGCTTGAAAGTTTGTATGAAATGCCGTACGCCGTAAACGATCTTAACAAATGAATTGATATTTTCAGTTTAGATGCTACCTTTTAAACAAACTTGTAAAATACAAAAAAGGGTAAGAGCGGTTTCGGACTACATCCGATCCGAATCCAAGAAATGCCGGTCCCAAGTGATCATAGTCCTATTTGTATGAAGGGTTGCGCACTAGGTCTGAACTCTATCCGTCCGAATTTAGAACATTCCCAATTCGGATTGAAGTCGGATCTTTAATTGGGATTCGTATCGGATGTAGTGCGAAACCGCTCTAAACCGTAAAATAAAACGCGAAATTGCTCACAAACTTAAATATGGGCAAAATATATTTGTATACTACAAGTTGGTTCCTTATACTGCTGTTTACGGTATTGGCCACAATTGCCATCTTGGATTATTAAAATCGAATCAAAGAAAGAGGGAGGGAGGGGAACCTTTCCGGTGAAACCTCTTTGTTACTGACAATAAACTTCCATCAAGTCATAACCTTTTCCTATTACCAATTTGTCTTAGTAGATCTCGCTGTATTTGACCTTGATTTAATGGTCGCCTCACTGGCCCTATGATGTTTTCACTTTCAATTTGTAAAGGTTTTTTTCTTTTGCTCAGAACAATGTTACGTATTCCCTAAATTGTAATCTTTTTGCTGTTACACGTACATTACTATTATTTATAAATATATTCTTTTATTATTCATATTATATTGCATTTCTTTGTCTATACAAACAAGACTCTATAGTCTGAGTCACACCGGCAGAGAAGAAAGGTCACTGACGCCCGACAACGGAAGTTTAGACAAGTGACACTGAACCGGTTGGATTTCTTCGATTTGGCAATGTCATAATCTATCTCTTTGTCTAGTATTGGAGTTATGTGAATGGGAAAGTTTTTTTTGTCTTTGTTGTAGCAAACATTGGAGGGAATCGCTATCAACCTAGCTGACCGGTATTATTAACCATCAGAATTAATTATGATTAATATCAGGAATAAATAATTAGCTCCAGTCTTGTCTCTTATTATTGAAGGTCATAGAAACGATGATTGATTTGTAACACCTCTGAATATAGAGAGGCACAAACTTTTCGTCAGGTACCTATACCCACCACGGTTATTAAAAAAAACATCTGCTGTTTCATACAAATCTGCAATGCTTACACCGTTGAAACTTCAGCATTGGTTGTCCTAGAATCAAGTACTGAATTTATGGTGACAGTTTGCGCGTCGATGTCCCTAACACCAGTTAGGAGGCCCTTAATGTCCCACTCGTGGGCAAAGACTCTCTTTCCACCTCTCTCTGTCCAGAGCTGCCAAGGACCAGTCTTTATCAAAGGAGTCCAGTATAAGTACACCACATGTATAAGTTTATTTATTTATACAGACAGAAAGGTAAACTCACCAGCAATGAACTTCACAAGCAGCCACGCCTCAAACGGCGTCAGGGAGTGGTGATACAGATGCAGCCAGCTGATCTGGCTCTTCTTCTTACGGAGCACGAAGAACACAGTGTCTGCGAATTCCGACAGCTTTGAGAAGTAGTACACCCAGCATAGATGTAACATCTGGAGAAGAAAAATACTGATCAGTTGGAGGAAAATTTTGGTTCAGGTCTATACAGGGTGTATCGTTAAATGCGCAAAACCTCTTAAGGGGTCATTGTACTCATCATTATGAATAACTTTTACTATGGGACCCAAGCTGAAATCGCGAAAAAAAATCAGTTGTTCCCTACATTTATGCTCGCATAACTCGTCACAATGTTTTTTTTTGCGATTTTAAGTTTGGTCCCATACTAAAAGTTGTTCATAATGATGAGTACAATGACCTCTTAAGAGCTTTGTATACAGAGTGGTAATCGACATCGACTTGCAATTTGATACTGTCAACACAGTACACGATTCTCTCTGAAAAAAATTACGCTATATTTATATTGGTTTCAGTTTGCGCATTGATGTCTCATCACAATCACAGACATCAATGCGCATGCGATGAATATCATGCGATATGCAGATATCATGATATTTTGTTTGATCGATTGATCATTAATGGGATATCGTGTTACCCAGTAATTAAGTTGTGGAGGTCGGATAGATAGTCGCTCCATGTAAAATTTTGGTATTCATCTGCATCTGATTCAACTGGAAGGTGACCCCAACATAGTTGGGAAAAAAGTAGGCTGCAGGTGAGGATGAAACATTATTATTTACATCGCACTTAATGTATTCTTGGACTGTAATCCAACAAATGATCTGTTTGCGGACGAATGGACGAAGATTTTGTCAGCATGTCAGAAGTACTGTGTAAGGCATGAACGAAAGTTTGTTAACTTTTTACTTGATGATTTTATATTAAATCTTTTATGTGTGTATACAAACTATGTCTTTAATTTATGTAATTAGTTTGAAACCGTTTTAATTAAAGAAATAAATAAATAATTATATTCGTTCCGCGGAATCTCATTATGCTCTTATTTTGTTGAAATTGACATTAAATTAAACGAGGGAAGGATTGAATTTTAGCAGATATATGAAGGAATAATGATTATAGTAATCTACGTAGACAGTGATTTTGAATTTAATTACATTTCAATAAAGGTCTCACTAATTCAAATAGCTGAATTGTAATACATAGCAGCGGGGTAATTGTGTAAGACACTGACTGTAGGTTTCACTTTGACAGTTCAAAAATATTCATTGCGATATTTACGTTGTTGAACAGACTAATTTTTCGGTCATATAAAGCAATGGATTAACAATATCCTTCAAAATTATTCAGATCAAAAGTCTGTTACGCAATTAGGATGCAGATCTAAAATCATAAATTAAAATTTTGTTTCATTACAATAAGCAGGCACCTTCAAATCTTGATAATTCGATGCGTTCATTGTTTGCTTTTCTTATGATCACGAACTTTCTTTTTTTAAATTAAGAGATTTTACGCATTTAGTTCAAATGCATAAGGTATCTGGCCATAGATTCAAAAGCTATATACTTCTTCTTCGCCGTGTCGGGACCACAGTCCATTTTAATCTAGGCAACGAAATCTAGCTTCAAGCAAAGCTAGATTTCGTTGCCTGGATTAAAATGCCTATTAGTCAGTACCTTCTGTAAGCTAGCTTGTTTGACGGTCAACCGATTGGTCTAGATAATATAGTCTAGTCATTTCGTTTTTAGAGGCCTTATATGCGATGAAAGTTGAGTAGATAACGTGAATGAGGAACATTATGGGGGGCCAAAATCGACAGCCCACCTGATGGAAAGTGGTTCTCAACGAACCGTTGAATCATCGTACATATGTATATTGAATTCTTGATTATTTTACCAGAGTTTGAGATAAAATTTATCAGTCTCATGAGTATTGATAAGTCGTAGAAGAAATAGTATTTGGTGGTATTTCTCGGGACGTTGTTTTTCACTATTAGGCGGATTACATATGCGACGCAACGGAGCGCAGATAACGCCTCCCTCCCCCTCCTTGTGTGATTTATTATATACAAATTCAATAAAAAGTGTAACTTGACACTGTTTCCCGCGCTCCGTCGTGAGGCGCGTTACCTTAACTACCAGCTGATCACAATGTCCCAGTGACTGAATTCACCATGAATCGATTGGCTTCGTCAACCCGTTTAACTTATGAGAAATTTAGGCAGAGTTCTATATATAAACGTTACATGATACAATCAGACATGGTCCCGTCTCTATCATGCACTTGCAGTTTGACAGTGACAGAAAAAAAGCTTAGCCAAAGTACGTGCTAAGTAAAGGCTCCTGCAAACAGGCGCGACGCGCGACGCGCGACGCGAATCGCGCGCGACACAAAGGCACCGCTCGTTGCGCGACTTGCGGTGCCTTTGTGTCGCGTGTCGCGTCGCGCCTGTGTGTACGAGCCTTAAAGTTTATATATCTCGGCCTTGGAATCAGTTAAGATCATTGATCTCTATCGTGTCCCCATATACAGACTTAGTTTTGTTTACTACTCCGATTCTCAGATTCATAAATCATTGTTCTGGTCTTCAAATCGTGACAAAGGTACAAGACCACCAAAGCTTACAACACTATCGCTCTTGACCGTCGAAATGAACTTGCTTCCGTACAACGGTGAGCAGTGAAAGCCTCCTCGACTCAGCTGTTATTACGTCATCGCTCTCCGGTTGAAAGTGAAACTGACATTGCGACTTGAGCTCGTTTTTTATAGGTTTTATTGATGACAAAATTGTTGTGTTAAAGAAAATGTGTGCGTTATACGTTGTACATATAATTTAAGAGTATGAATTTGGAGATTTTTGGTTGGTTACTGAGGCAAGGCTCTAGGCTTTAGATTTCTATTTCAGGTCAAAAGACACTATACAGAATGATGAAATAATGGTGTTGGGGCAGAATGGATACGGAAGTCAGTCAATGACCGAATGTCCTAGTGAAATTTCGGAAGGGTACAGGTATACCTGTAGGCTGCGAAAGCCTCAGATAGAAGAATGCAACCATTCTTTTATCATCGTTATTGAAATCTTATAGAAATATAAACAATTTCGATAGCAAAGCAGAAAAAAAACGAAAAAGTTTATAAAAAAACAGTGGCACTCCGGGAGTGCCAACAGAAGTGAAAACAAAACACAAACAGAATACTTTGCCATCACCCACTGACATAATGAATATACATTAAAATCGAGTACATCCTGAGGACAGCCGAAGACATCCGAAGCGGGTATTTTTTTAATCGTTTTATAAACAAAACAGGCCCGGTGTCGCTTACGGTAACAGCGGCGCGAGTTCAAAGGTTTTATCCCATATCAAAAAATGCTCAGCACGCTTAAAGAAGTTTTTACTTCAAAAATAAGCACCTAAATATTATTATGTAGGTATTAATATTCAGTCGCATTTATCAATTCTAATAATTCATGCATAGTTTATAATATCCAAAGTACATTATTTTACTTGCCGCTTCACCCATTACTCACCTTTAGCATTAAACCCCATCCATTCCCACTCCTGCGCAATAGGTTACTTGTATACGAAGAAGATACTCATAAGGTCTTATTATTTCCTAACAAATAGTGTTAAAGACTGAATAAGGAAAATGGACAGTTTTTACTTTGTGTCGTTATCTGACGGAAGGATGCTGTTCGCAAAAAATAAACAAAGATAATCTGCGAAAATGACGTCAGAAGAGGATATAAAAGGTTTGAGATATCCGTTTAGTCGTCAAAGGTTCCGCGAATGGTCTTTTTTTGCAAAAAATATAAATATAATATATACATATACAAAATATAAGAAATTCGTTGTGGAAAAACCCAATAACACTTTGCTCAAACTGGGAAACGAACCCCGGATCCCACGCTTATCAGTAGCGCTTGCGACCACGAGACTAAAGGGGCATTCAACATAGTATTGAACCGTCATTCGGAGTATCGAACCATTGATAGTTTTAATTAGAGCAAAACACTTAGTAGAAGGATAACGCTATAACGCAACTTAACATCTGTAAACTAGCCAAGAGTAGCCAGGATTTAACATTCTAGTGTTATTTTTGAAGTAAGTGTCGCTTCGCTGTTGAATTAAGAACAAACTAAGCAGAAGGCGTTAAAAAAAACCCATTAGCATTTTTGAAACGTTCGTTTCTCTTTCAAAAGAAATCACAGACAATCATTTTTGATTATTCGTTTTGAAAATATTCTGTGGGTTTGTAACTCTCTAAAATTTGATGATTTATTTCACATTTGATAATCTTTGTGTGAGTTCGAGGAAACCTATTACGTACATTTTTGTACATCTATAAGTTACTTGAACAGAACCAAAGTAACCGACATAGCCCGAAGAATTACCAAACTTAAGTGGCTGTGGGCAGAGCACATTGCTCGCAGAACAGATAGCCGATGGCCGAAAGGTTTTGGAGTGCGACCGCGTACCGGAAGACAGCGTTGGAAGACCTCCCACAAGGAGGTCCGACGACCTTGTGAAGACCGCAGGAACCCGTTGGATGCGAGAAGCGCAGAACCGGTCGATGTGGAGGTGTTTGGGGGAGGCCCGGTCGAAGTGGAGGTGCTTGGGGGAGGTCTATGTCCAGCAGTGGACGTCTTTCGGCTGAAATGATGATGTGATGAAGTTGTTCGAAAATGTTCTGGTTCATATTTGAAAATTTTGTGCCCTCAGACTTGTTATTTCTGGCTTTAGGACCTAAAATATAAAACCTGTACCTGACTAATACAATACCTTACGATTAGGTGGTATTTTTCTTATATATATATATATATATTTTTAATGCTGATTGGGCCTGCTTTTGACTTCGATCACACCTGGTGGAAAGCGATGGATGAGGTCTATGATGGAACCAGCGTGCCCAGAAGATGCCTGTTCACTCTTGCTTTGAAGGTAGACGGAAAATGTGGAATTTTAAATGTGGAGGCGACACAGACGCTGGCAGAGAGTTCCACACCTTGGCTGTGCGCATAGTAAATGTGGAGAAGAAGCGTTGAGTAGGGCTGGTCGCGATAACAACCGAGTGTGGATGGAAATTTTACTATGTAGGCTATTTATTTGATGGCCTTGTATAGAGATATCAAGTTACAATTATCAGAGCAGTCTTCAATGACATCTTTAATACCTGCGTTCGGTTTGCTTCGATTCTTATTCAGTTTTAGTTGCATTTCCGCATTCTGTTCAACGTTTGGGCATTGACGTTGAACAGAATGCAGAAATGCATGCTGGCAAAGACGATAATTTTATTTATGAAGGAAGTACTTATTAGTCTGTCTAAACGTTTGATAAGCGAAATATGTATATTTAAAAGTCGAGTTCACATTTCCGTAGATTAATTAGATTGTGATTATTTTAGAGGTGTAAACAAATATTATATCAGTCACATTGAAAGTGTAATGCAAGGTCTTTTCCTAGTGACTTTTATCAAAATACTAAATCAATTAACTGTAAAATATGCTCCTACTAATTAGTTGTTTAGCTTCCTGACGTCTACTTCCGTTATGAATTTAGTGCGGTTTAATTTCCTTTCTTTAGTTTCCTCTTTTAGTTAGTAGACATTTTAAAGGCTAAATGCTGATTCTTTACACTTACTTTAGTTTGTCGGCAATCCGACACGATTGGAGACCAACTACCGGCCGGGGGCCGGGACCGAGGACGGTCCATTGGTCTATGAGAATGAGGGAAGAGGGAGTGCATCTATAATATCTCCCGCGCCGAAGGTTGGCCGTTGAGATTGGCCGCCGTGGCCGAAATACGGTCTACGGAAATACGGACTTTATTTATTTTAGTTTGCAAGTGTAAAATTTATTCTGTCGTCACCATATGCACTGCCGAAACTGCCTAACGCTTATTCTATTTTTCATGTGTTTGACCTCGCCAATACAACAACTAGCATTGTATTTAATTCTTTTAGTGTCAATGGTCTTGCTCGTTGTTTTTTTTACATAGTTTGAGCCCATTTTATTCGATAAACGTGTAAGTATTGTTGACATCTGTATTTGAATGGACAGCAAATAATATTACGTCTTCCTAGCTAATATTTTGACAACACCTACGTCCGATTCAAATAGTGGTATTCTTGAATCCATAGAGTATTTACTTTATACAATGTTGGTGGGATCTACAAAAGCGATTGAACAGACTATATACTCACTTAGATTTTTTAAAACAATATTTTTGTAGGACTTGAGTTAACTCTGTCTTTGTTACTGCTCCGTTGGTCTAGTGGTTCCAAGGGTTACTGCTGAGAATGAGGTCCTGGATTCCCAGGTTCAGTAAAGTGTTATTGGGTTTTTCATTACGAACTTCTCAAGCAGGAGTCTGGATTTGTCCCCGATTGATTTCAATAGGGTCGCTACCTATTACATCAGACTTAAACATAACTGGTGAAAAGTGCCATAGGTACAGCTCTGCCTAACAACTTGGGGATTACAGGTGTGAAGTTTAGTTATTTGTGTTTATGTCTTACGAAATCCAAAAAGGTCAAGAAATCTAAATTGAATATCTATAAATAGTAATTTTTCTCATAAGGCGGATGTCCCACCGCCGGCGATGAACGAGTAACGAGTAGAACTAGCAACTGAAAACAAGTTGGCGAGCAGCGAGTGTGTAGTTTCGATGGTTTTGTCGCTGGGCTATCATTCGCGAGTGTCCGAGTGCGACGGGCGATACTCGCACCACTCGCTCGGGGTGGTTAGTCCTCACGTCGAGAGCAAGCGTCGCTGAGTGAGTATTATCTTTGATAGCTCTTGTCGCTTAGTAACAAACCAGTGGAGCGAGTCCTCGCCGGTAGTGTGAACAGTCAGCGATCAACAATTAATATTTGAATCTCTTTTGTTTACACGGAATGTATTGTACGTTTCTTGAGCGAGAAAACAGCTGATAGTTAGCCGCTTCCTCGCCGGCGCGCGGTGGGACTGCCTAATATATCTATACGGCCCTGACATTGCATATTGTTATTAAATATTGTAAACAAATCGTAAAATATCCGCTGCAAAATGCAAACTGTATTGTACAACGTGTAACGTTAAATACGCAAAACCTCTTAAGAGGTCGTTGTACTCATCATTATGAACAACTTTTACAATGAATGTAACAAAAGAATGTAACAAAGAATACATTATCTATGATCAAAACTGGTTTCCAAAATGAAAACAGTTATCAATTAATTTAACTAAATCATGAATGACAGACCATGTCAGACGAGGAAAACAAATCTTTTGATGCAGCTTTTGAATTTGATTTATAGTAGCTGTTAACCTTTTGAGCGCCGCGCGGTACCGAACGCGATGTGTCCCCCAGCGCCAAGCTATAAAGTATAAATATAACGAATGTATAGTAAACAGTAGTGATGAGTTTTAATATAAAAAAGACCCCCTATTGAAATAAACATTTAAGTTTAGGGTTTTAGGCAATAGTAAGAATACGCACAAAAGCATTTGTTCATGTATTTTAATGTAATAAACGTTATTAGATATTGTCTTCTAATAAAGACGTGGCGTGGGGGGCACGGAAACGATCGTCTTCTATAGAAGACCGTGGCGCTCAAAAGGTTAATAGATCCATTTTTTTTAAACAATTAAGTTATATTCAAATTAAGTTATTATATTATGAGGATAAATTATATTAAATTCAAGGAGATTTACTCAAGAAGAAATATAGGTACTTGTTAGGTTTTGAGATAATAGTGGTATTTTCTAACCAGTAGTTAACGATTTGTTTTTATACCCCGATTTAACTAATATTTGTAGTAATATGCGTATATTACTACAAATATTAGTTAGTGTACCAAAAAGAGCCTTTCCCTAACTATTTTGTTACCTGTCAGTCTAACCAGATGCAGTGGAAAATAAGTATTTAACATGTAGCGACTACCTATGTCATCTCTACATCCTAGTTACTAGGTAACACCTACCCTTTGGTGAGACTGGTTGCTAGACTTTTGGGCTTCTGACTACCCGTAACGACTGTCAAAGATCTACGAATGACAGCCGAAATCAACGGCCTAGCGTGTTTTCCGAGGGACGGAGGGGTCGCTTTGTAAAATGGATGATCACCCATTCATGAACCGACCGGGTCAAGCGTTGTAAGCTTCGCTTAAGTGATAACAGCCATACGGGTTGGTCGACGGTTAAGACCGTCGACCAATCCGTATGGCTGTTACCATTTAGCCAGGAGCCTCTCCTGATAAAGTGTACCTTAATAAGAGCCAATTAAAGAACGTAATTGAAAAACGTAAAAATTGCGTAACGCATACCTAATTGTTACTAAAGCATGAACTTAACCTTCTAATAACACAACGCAGGAGGTATTTATGTCACAATGGCTTAAGATTTATTTCTAAAGTAGTAAAACGCCTTTGATATTCCAAAGCCAACAGCGATACATCTCCACACACCCGCAGCCTTTCCATTTCAAAAAATAAACACGATAAATAGCAAACTATGCAATTTCACTTTTGTATATAAACAAAATATTCGAAAGCCATGGGTCGAGAAGTCGGTACCGTTGGACGAGCTTGACGCCTCTAGGCATAGACTAATGAATAAGGTAGAACTGACTATGGACAATATTCGGTAAAATAAAACTAAGAATCATCCTTCTTCCATTTCAAAAAAGAGATGGTTTTATCGGCCTTCTATAGCTCCGTTTCTCTCTCACACTTGAAAAATGGTGTCATTAAGGCGAAAGCGCCAGGGTAGCCCGCGAAATTCAATTTTTTTTAGGATTTTTGCAATTTGCTGGTCAGTATTAAGTTGTACGTTGATTAATATATGATTTGCGGCCGTAACAAATACGTATTTACACAATTTAAAGTCATCAACACAACTCTCTAAGACCACGTAACCCCAAAGAATACATAAGTAACTGTTTCATGAAATCGTCATTCTTTGGGGTTACGTGGTCTTAGAGAGTTGTGTTGATGACTTTAATGATTATAATTCTGACCAGCAACTTAATACTGACCAGCAAATTGCAAAAAACGTAAGAAAAATTGAATTTCGCGGGTTACCTTAGCGCTTCCCCCTTAATACATCATAATGCCCCAGGGCATAAAATAGGGTCGTACTATGATGTTCGTATCTTCGAATGGATGTGTCAACGCGTTCCATATTTAAAAATCTTGTGTGACGACTGAAGTTAGACAAAATTTGCGAAAAATTAAGTTTTATTGTAATTTGGTACATTACCGTGTTTTACTTGTTTCATTCGGTTAGACTGGAAGCTGAACCAATATAGTTGGGAAAGTGCTGACTGAGTTGCTTTTCTATTTCGTTTTATATTTGATAGTGGAAAATTGTTCTTGTTTATTGTTATATAACATTTTGGAAATGGTTAGATTTCATATAAAATTTTATTTTAATGAGAGTGCTGTTTAATGTTCAAAACGTGTGCAGACTGTTTTTGTTTTTGTCATTAGCGTGTTCAAAAATACTCAATCAGAATGTAAGTTAACGCATGTTAAATAACTGTTTTAACATTACAAGTGTGAAAAACTTATGGACGTTAAATAACTGTAAATTCTTTAACTTTTTTGATACCACCTGAGGAATGTAGATAAAAAACAAAACCACACAGTCATTAAAAATGACTTAGCAATTGGTACCATCTTTCCAGAACTGCACATGGCTAGTAGTACTGTCAGATAAGTCATCAAAAATTACGTAATACATAATAATGTGATATGTGTAATTAATATAAGAAATGTACAGACGCCAACACATCAAACTACTACAATCTGTCAAATTTCTTTAATAAAATTTCAACTTTATCGCTAAAGCATAAGGTTCAAAGTTGATTGGGAAAATTTTACAGTTTCGGGTAGCTTGATGTACTGGTGTCTGTATCTTCCTCTGCCTAGCCTTTTCTCAAAAATTTAGACTAGAAGCCGACTTCGAGTCGGCTTCCAGTCTAACCGGATAAAGCTAAATACCAGTATTTTTCATGGAGAGACTGTCTGTCTGACTTCCACAACCCAATCACCAATAATACGATACCCCTTGGTAAGACTGGTGGTCAGACTTTTGGGCTTCTGTAGTCAGAAGCTCGTAACGACTGTCAAAGATGTACAAATGACAGCTGGGTCCAACGTGACCGTGCCTCGGAAAGAACGGTAAACTGGTTTCCGAGGTACGGTCTTGATATGTAATGAATAGTTACCCATCCACGGATCGACTTCGTCAAGTGTAGCTTAACCATTGATCGAGCTGTGGTACTATCATTTACCCACGAGCCCCTCAAATATGGAATGTACCGTCTGCATCATAATTTCATAATCTACGCTAAGTGATAATGGCGGTTGTACTTTCTACACCTTAAGACGCGTAGAGACTATCTCGGTAGACGTTGATACTTTAATAAAATTATATATAGGTAGAAGAAAGTGTATTGATTTTGCATAACTGGTGACGGTTTTGGCGAGGATTACTGGCTTGCGGATTTATGAACTCAAGTGGCACACCCGGCTTGATGATATAATCGATGACTATTCTTCGAAAAATGAATTGGATTTCTCTAAAAGACAGTCCTTTAGAGAAATCCAATTCATGCGTTTATGTGTTTTAAGCTTTCGAAGTATAATTATTTAAATATTGATAATTACCAACTGTGCTAAGGACTGATCATTTAATACGACATACGAATAATGAAAAACAAATGAAAATTAATGGAAAAAAAATACTCTGTCGACTGGATTATCATCAACTGTCTTACGAGATCCTAAAACATTAATGATTGAATTTTGTGTATGTTTTTTTTTTCATTAAAACTCTTTTTGCGTTTTATGATTGGATTCAATGTCAAAGTAGTGGTGGTGGCCCAGTGGAAACGGCCGCGACTTATTTGTGGGTTGTGAGTTCGAACCCAAACAGGCATTTTACTTTCTGTTATTTCGTTACCACCGCTCTCAAAACGGTGAAGGAAAACATCGTGAGGAGACCGGCATATCCTAGAACCAAAATTTCGAAGGCATGTGTACACCAACCCGCACTGGGCCCGCGTGGTGGATTACGGCCCACTTACTTAGCAGTGAGAATATTATAGGCTGAATAATGTATTCAATGTCTATATTTAATCAACTCCATGATACAATTAACCACAATAATAGTAATTATTAAACAGTAATAAGGTTTCTTATAACTCACCCGTCTCGCTTTTTCACTGTCGCTGTAGTCCACGGGTTGGCACGATAAACTGTAGTCTCCCCACCATCCTGACGCCAAGTGCTGGAGACAAAGACAAGCATTTTGTTAATATTTTTATTGTACCTAAGGGTTTCATGACCCTCCTAGTAAAATTCGAAGTAAGAGTGAACAGGCATCTTCTGGGTAGGCACCTTCTCGTTCCATTATAGACCTCATACTTCGCTTTCCATCAGGCATGATCGTGAAGAGTAAACCCACACAGCAAAAAAAAAAAAACTATGGCATGAACTTCTTCAAAAACTCCCCCAAACTCAATTCAATCCGCATTGCACTTTATTACCTACTACTACATGGGGCTTGAAACTGGCGAATTGTGGTTGTAGTTTATTTAAAGATTCTACCTACCTCTTTGGGGAAAAAACAGTCGAAAACAGGGAAAATAAGTGTGCAATAGTTTTAGATATACTGACATCTTGAAAAATAAAATTACAACATTAAAAAAAATACTTAAAAAAAATACTTAAATTAAATCTAATCAAAATAATAAGTAATTAATATTCAAATGATTATAGATGAAATAAAACTTAGTGCAGTAGAAAAATATAATTAGATATGGTTAAAATATGTTTTTTTTTCTTTCGTAATTAATTTAATAGTATCAGAATACGGGTGTAAAATTCCCATAAATCCTCCTTTTTATTGCTATTACAGATTACCAAGATTTACAAAGGGTAGGAAGTGAAGGAAGTGAAGGGGGTAAGAAGGGAAGGGAGGGGGTGTTGAATATTTGCCATTGTTGTTTGTGCTAGAATTACTTATTTAAAAATTTTCAAATAAAACCTAATAAAGTTCCGTGCCAATTTCTGTAACATGGTACCGCAGCCACCATATATGATCCTCAAAGAAGAAAGCTTTGGTTTTGATAGTAAGCAAATCGATAAAATTAAAACCCTACACATCGTCTTAGCGTGTCGATGGCTTCTTGACACGTTCAGTAGCGACGCAACACATAAATATTACATACACCTCATCATCTACCTAGCCTTTTCCCAACTGTGTTGGGGTCGGCTTCCAGTCTAACTGGATGCAGCTGAATACCAGTATTTTACATAGAGCGACTGCCTATCTGACCTCCACGACCCAGTTACTGGGTAATACGATACCCCTTGGTAAGACTGGTTGTCAAACTTTCGGGCTTCTGACTACCTGTAACGACTGTCGAAGATCCACGAATAACAGCCGGGACCAACGGCTTAACGTGCTTTCCGAGGCACGGAGGGGTCTCGGTATGTAAAGATGGTCAACCAGCCACGGGCCAACCGCGGTAAGCGTAGCTTAACCTGTTGGATCGAAACGTGCGGCTGTTATTATTACATATACCTCTGTCATACTACTTTATTACTATATAGCGTGCAAAACTTCAAAGTAACCTAGGCCGCATTTAAATCAGACCAAGCACTAGACCATTAACAATTTGTAACACAATAAAGTTACAGACAGTATCTAATTATTCGATAACTGTTATTTCACATCATGTCTATTGTTATATTGTGTATCGTAAACCTATATTGTCTTGACCGGTTTACCAGGAATTTTGCACTATCTATGCCTACCGACTAAGATTGCGTAAATTTTGTCATGAACCTATTAACACCAGGAGATATACTCCTGGTGTTAATCCGATATACTCCTGGAGATATACTCCTGGTGTTAATAGGTCCAATGTGGTAGATGGCTGATAGACAGGCAATTTGTTACACTAGTAACAAATTGCCTGTCTATCAGCCATATACACTAAGGTACTAACCTTAGTGCATATTAAAGTTTTTTACTTCAATACTACCCTATTGTTTTGGTTTTGCTGGGTGCATTTGAAAAGTCAGGGTTTATTGTTTATCAAATTGATTACCAACTTAAACTATCGCACATTCAAATCGTAACTATCATTCATTGCCAGCATGAAGTGTCTATAACACGGCAATTGGAAGCAGTGTGTCAATTTCATATACAATTTGCCTGACTGAAAATCAAACCATCATAGAACCTATTCTTTTTAAGGACGGAACGTTTTCTGCAGACCTTCTTTGAAATGCAGTCTTTAACACGATTGAAGGAACTCCAAGATCTTGTGAGTATGTCTGGAGTATTGTGACATGAGCGTATGACAGTCGAGTAGTTGTATACTTTTCGTTATTGTACTTAACTTATGTGTTTGTCTTTAACTAATATAATTGGCCTTGGTCATTTTATGTTAAATAAATAAATAAATTGGGTTTCCAAGAATATTTGATGATGAAGTAGGTAGGCATACAGAACAAGGGCTCATCTGAAGGAAAGCCGGTACCGATACCGACCATTGATTGTTGTCGATGCGAAAGACAATGCTATAGACAAATGCCTATGAGTTCACTGGCACTTCTATTGTACGAACACATTAATGCAACTAGCAAAACTTTGTGTAACACTAAGACTTTTCTGGACCTTGATTATAAGCTCTAACAACAGACACGTAACGTTCTTCGAAAAAGAAACGCAACGCTAGGCGCCAAAATCATAGGCAGTTTCGCAGAAAAAGAAAGAAATCATTTCTAGATCAGCAACCTGCCAGCGCCTTGACCTTATTACTGGGTGGCTTTTTGCACTAGTGATACTGTCACACTGTCAGATGGTTGCGTCAATGACCAATGGACCGTGTTTTTCACGCAGCGTGGCGTCGTGTGGTCATAGGTATGATCTTATTTGGCCATTTTGAATTTCGGTTTGGGTCTTGTTTTAGGTAAAGTTTTTTCGTATTACTCTGAACAGTTTCTTTGTGGATTGCCAACTTTTCTGTCTACATAAGGATGATTTTTCAACTCACATGGATACCTAAATGGTATTGATAATCTATATATCGACGGCGAAGTGCCAATAACTCCTAATTGACAAAGTCAAAAATTTACACATACTGGAAAAAAACGTTCAAAAATAGACACGTCGTTGCAACTAAAACAACGTGTCTATTTTTGAACGTTTTTTTCCAGTATGTGTAAATTTTGTGTATGTACCTCCCAACTAAAAGGAGGTACATATTTCCACATTTTAATTTAATGATGTTGCAACTAAAAATAACGCCTTTAAATTCAAAACGAAAAAAAAGTGAATTTCTCAAAAAAAAATCAGTTAGGAGGTATTGGCACTTCGCCGTTGATATATAACATTCAAACTCCTGACTGACTGAATATCAACGCACAGCCTAACCCGCTGATCATAGAGACATGAAATTTCGAGGGTGTGTTCTTGGTGAAGATTAGGTATCCACTAAGAAAAGGTTTTTCAAAATTTCAGCCCTAAGAAGGGTAAATAGGGGGAGGGTGAAATTTCACGCGGACGAAGTCGCGGGCAGAAGCTAGTACTTTATAAAACACTTGACACATTCGGATAATAATGAAAGTTGGGTAAACATTCCATTTCGATCAACAACCGTATACAAATGAAAAGTATTGTATAGCCTCAGAAATACCTATGCCTCTCTTTACTATCGAAGTGTCATTTAAAGCCGTTACTTTGCAAAAACCTCGTCAATCTATCATACCATCGATGAGGTGATGCGTATAGGTAGGTATTAGCTTTCTCCGACACCGCCCCGGAGTTTATTTTTTTAATTTGTAACTACATGCTGTCAACATGTCTGTCATTAACAGTGTCACACCTACAAACATGTTCTATTGCGATTGTGGTATGCGATAACCGAGCATAGTGTATTAATTTAAAGCCTATAATGACTTAACAAGTGGCTCAAATATGTCACAGTGTGGCGGGGACATCAACGTGCAACGTGTTACAATGATTCCAGTACATGATTCTGAAACCCCCTTATTTTTTGGGTACGAAATTATCAAATAACTTCTCCCGCTCTGGGCGCAGCGAGAGGGCGTGTCAGACTTTTACTGACTAAAACCCACTCGTGTTCCTTCAGTTGCCTCTGCCAAGGGCCAAGGTATCTCTTTCGAACAACCCGCGACCCTGGCAGGCATCGGTTTGTTATACTTTAGGTATAAGTATTTAAAAGAGTTACCAGCTGTTTCAGCTCATAACATTTAAAATTAATTCACATAAATATGAACATCTTGGAAGCCAAGCTGCGTAAGTAATATCTAAAAGAACAAACTGAATGAAAAGTACTTATAAACCAATAAAATTACACTTTTAATTTACATTCTTGTTAATGATTTTCTATTTTATCTAAATTCAACTCTAACCTGCCTGAAATATGAACTAAGGTTGCATGTGTCGCACCGGCGGCATAGGCCCATGAAATTGTCAAGCCACCTTGTCATATTGCTAAACCATGCAATTGTGTAGAACAATCGATTTGGTAATTATTACGCTTTGTTTGTATAGGAACAAGGCTTTGAGTATGAATGAGACAAGCTACATAACTGTGTGCTAAAGTATGAACTAATGTGAACATTATTAAACATGTTTGCATCCACACCTTGCGTTACTGTGATAGTGAGGTGAGAATAGTGATTTGTAAAACTTTTGATGTTTATAATAATACCTACCATTTTCCTGACTCAACCGCAACAAATTTAACTGGCACGAACTAACAGACTCAAAAGAAATAACAACGGTAGAATATATATTACACAAATTAGCAGTTCTTACTAAGGATTAAACTGAATAACAATATGACATTTGATATCTAATTCGTCTGGTAAACAATGCATAACAAATAATATCGGCAAAGACATATTATTATAGCAGTCATTCCGAATTCAATGTTGTGAACAAACATACAAGATTCGTTATACATCGAAAGAAAAACACCGCTGCTACGAGATACTGGACTCGTCAAAAATCGTAATTGTAAGACAGCTCTTCTCCTGATTAAAATTCCTAAGCGCTCTACATCTAATTCATACTTCAAAAACAAAACTTTTTCTATGAACGCGAACGATTATATTGTACAAGCTTTAAGCAAATTAACAATTGTTATGTTAATTAGTGAGCATACTTTTAATTAATCACTTAGCGCGAATAAAAATTTCGCATATCAAATTAATTTATCGCCTGTTATGTATGCTAGTTACAAACTTATTTTGCGTTTATAAAAAGCTTTATTTGTATTTTATACGATGACCTCATGTTTTTTTATTCGTTGTCTAGACAGCTTACAATGTATAAACTACTAGCTGCGCTCCGCGGTTTCACCTGCGTAAATGTTGATCCCGTGGGAATATTGGGATAAAAAGTAGCCTATATGTTAATCCAGCGTGTCAGCTACCTTCATACAAAATTTTGTCGAAATTGGCCCAGCCGTTTGAGCGTGAAGAAGTAATACACACACACTCACACGCACTCACAAACTTTCGCCTTTATAAGACTCGTATTAGTGTGATTTTCTAAGGTCTGGCCAAATTATCTCTGCGTATTTAAAGTTGTAGAATATCTTTGCTTCTTCCTGAGTAACTGCAAAATTATATTTATCATCTGTGGGTTAGCAAATTGGGCTCAAAAGATACTATGTTAATCAGGATTCATTGACTATGTAAAAATTACAAAAAGGGGGTCTTTTATCAAAAACTTGATAGTATAATTTATATTTGTAGATTTATTTATCTATATTAAATGGCAACCTATGACCCTTGGGAGCCAAGCAAAAAGAAAAAAGTCGGAAAGAACGCGAAGCAAAAACGGAGTAATAGAGCGGGCGGACGATGCGATGCGACGCGGTGGGTCATGAGCCGAAAATTCACACGTACAAAGTCACGGGCAGAAGCTAGTTATAATATAACCATGGTCTATAATACCAAGTTCAATGAAAACAATACTGTGTTCGGATATTTAAATAAGGTTATGTAATTATGTACAGACGCCAGCACATCAAGCTACTACAATCTGTCAAATTTCTTTAATACATTTTCAACTTTATCGCTAAAGCATAAGGTTTAAGGTTGATTGGGAAAATTTGACAGTTTCGGGTAGATTGATGTGCTGGCGTCTGTACCAGAGAAACTAGCTGTACATGAGAATATTCAACGTGGTCTGAGGGTGACGGCCGCAGTGCAATGGCACAAAGAGCACGTCTTGCGTGGACGTGACCTATGAGGTGATGCAGTTCCTACATTTACTCAAATAATAACTTAAAGCCTGTATTCCCTAAGGGGTCAGCAGAGGTGTATAGTATACCAGTTATACTTAAATACCATGTGAAAGGTGGGTGGAGCGGAAGGGAGTGTCAGACTCTTACTGACTAAAACCCACCCGTGTTCCTTCCTTAGCCCTTTATGTTCCGGGCCAGCGGTAACCCTTTCAGACAATCCCGCTGACCCGGCAGGCTTCCGCCCTGACGAGCCCCTTTAAATGATGCTGACATCTCTTTGACCATCCGTTCCATCACAAAGATGACAGATGTCACTTGGAAAGCTGCCAAACTAAAATAGAACTGGGCTGGACACATCTGCCGCATGTCAGACGAACAATGGGCCGAACTTACGACCTAATGGGTCCCTCTTAATGGCAAGCGACATTGTGACAGGCCCAGACGGAGACGGCGGGATGAACTGGAGTCCTTCAACAAGAACTGGTCCTTAGCAGCTTTGAACAGAGAGAAGTGGAAAGAGAGTAGGGAGGCCTCTCCCCTGTAGTAGGACATCAAGAAAGAAAGAAAAAAAAAGTATTTATTGCGACTCGTACAGGAAGATCATAAACTAAACTAAACACAGCAAAATAAAAATCCAAATTATATAAAAAAAAAAAGTAACAAAACGATAATAAAACAGAGAGTCCTATACGAGGCCAAAAGGCTCCTATCTCAGCATGATGCTACGACATTTAAAAAATAAATGTTGCAGCGCTGGTATTCTGATAGAACATCACAGGCTAATAATAAAAGAGAACCGGCCAATTTTCAATATAAGGGCAAAAATGCAGATTACAAGAAACTGCGGATAGTTTCCCAATAATACTGCTGGATCTGGAGATAGAGTTATTAAGAACCCAATTAAGTTATTAATACATGTTTGTAAAAGAAGGTCAGCAGAAACCCAGACTTCAGGCTGTTACAAATAATGTCCTAGCAGAAAAAGCAAAAAAAGAAAAATAACGTGCTAGACCAAAGAAGTGTCCACATTTTAAAATACTTCTTACATGGTATGAAACAAAGTCGCCGAAATATTTGTATGCGCATAACTTCGGAATGACTGCACCAAATCGAATAACTCTTGTTTTGTTGTTTTCGGTATTGCCAGGACAAGTTTCGTATGAAAGAGAACTTCGGAAATTCGAAAAAAATAATTACCACTGTGCGAAGCTGGGGCGCGGGTCAAATCACAATAATATTATAAAGGCGAAAGTTTGTGAGTGTGTGTGTGTTTAGATGTTTGATACTTCTTTACGCTCAAACGGCTGGACCAATTTTGATAAAATTTTGTATGGAGGTAGCTGACACCCTGGATCAACATGTAGACTGCTTTATATCCCGATATTCCCACGGGATCGAAACTTATGCGGGTAAAACCGCGGGGCGCAGCTAGTAAATAATAAAGAAAAAAAACTACTCACCTCATAAAACATGTACGAAGATAGCAGCACCTGTAGTGCGTTGTACCCAACTAAGGTGTTTTGAATCTGGAATGCTTTCCTATTGGCCATCCATAGTGGGCCAATCACCATCACGAACGCCAGGTATACGCACACCATGGCCACTGTGGGCAGCGGTGTGTCGAAGAGGAACCATCCTTGGACGCGGGGATCTGGAATGAAAGGGCACAATATGTTAGGGTCTAAACAGACGGACTGCATTTCAGCTGCAACATCGTAGTTTGGATGCAGTTGACTTAACTACTTCGAAGCCTAGTTATGTCAACTGCATTCAAATTGTTGCAGCTGGCATGCAGTTCAAATGCAGTCCAAGCACCGGGGTGCTTGGACTACATAGGTATTTAAACAGTTGGTTTATGACAAATTCCCTAAGAAAATTTGAAGTACAGAATTGATTAAATATTTAATCAGTTGATTTAAATGTTGGTGAACACAAGCCTTAGATATAAGAGACTTCAGTGATGTGCTTTTGTTTTTTTGTGAATGCCTAAGAAAATGGTAAAGTGTTCACTTGTTTTTCTGAACACACTTTTCACGACTTAGTTTTTCTACTGGATTTGTTGAATAATTTACCCAGAGGCAGTCAAAAAGAGCGGCGTTCTGTAATATCTACTAACTCATAACTCACATGAAAAAAGGCCAAGTTTTTGAATACAAAATAAGTACCTACTTGCAAAAGAAAAATGCTAGGCACTAAAACAAAATCAAAATGACCTGTGTGGTACATTTTGGCAGGGTTATTGATCAGATTTTATGAAATTTGGTAGTATAGTGAACTGTAGCTAGGAATTTCTGGAAATAAAAGTCAGCATCTCGTGTATGCTGACTTTTATTTTCCGAAATTCTAAAAGCCGATGGCATACATAGTAATAAATTGAATTAGGATTGTTTTTTTCTTATTTCGACGTTTGTACACACCCAAAAAGGCAAAAAAGATACGTGGTGCGTAAAAAAATATCATCGTTCGTTTTAAAACGATAAAACAATTCCATTCATTAATATTTCCATTCATATTTTTTCAAACTGGTTTTACGTGTGACGTTCATTCATTGTTGCTTTGGCATTTTATCTCTATCATCTTGTTGCCTGTATATAAGAAGAAAAAAAATGTATTTTTTTATCATCATTCTGTAGCTGTAGTGATGATAATTTAAGAAAATTACGTTTAATTCTATGACAAGCAACAAGCCAGATAGCCTTGCTGTTAATAGCAACATCAAGGAAGAGAGACGATGTTATCATATTAATAAATATAAGCTACATGTTTATAATTGATAAACCATTTTTATTTCCGCAGTTGCATTTTTAAGTATCTTTTACAATTTATAAATTACTAGCTGCGTCCGCGGTTTCATCTGCATAAGGGTCGATCTCGTGGGAATATCGAGATAAAAAGTATCCTATGTGTTAATCCTGGTTAAAAACTATGTGTGTGCCAAATTTCATCTAAATCCGTTTAGTAGTTTTTGCGTGAAAGAGTAACAAACATCCATCTATCCGTTTATAATATTAGTAGGATGCATTCTGAAAGCAAATTTTACCGTTCAAAATTTTCGCCAAAAGAATGAGCATGAATTATTCAAAAAAAAATAACCCTTAATAACTAAGATATCTAACCTCGCACAAATTTTGTATTTATGTTAGATCCCCACAATTATAACAATTAATCCAAAATAGAAAGTCACTGCCGTTGTGTGAATAAGCAACTAAAGAGAGAATGCAATTACAGTAAGTAATGATGTAGCGGTTAAAGTAATTACAATTATATTATACAATTTACAACATTACTACGTAAAGCTATTAAGGGTGAAAGTACTTATCGGGCAGTGCACTCATTACTGGACAATGTCGGCCATTTTTTCTGATAGGCTATGTCGAAAAAATATGTGGATATTTAACAGGAAAAGAAAGACAATAATTGACTTGTTAAAACAGATTACAAGAATTTCATTTTTTAAATATTACCCTAAACAAACATTTTAAATTTTACGACTCCACTCCTTTTTGTTCAGATATTTCATCATATTTTAAATAGAATTTATGATTAAAAGGTTATGACGTGATTATTATGGTAGTTACTCCGTGCACTTAAAACTTAAGCTTTAATCCAAAATGTTAATTGAATAAAACTAATCTTGCCAGAAATATAAATAATGCATCTAACAAATTGTGGTTACTAAACAAAACTTTCGATAGTCTCTTTTCAAATGTTTTGTTCCTGACCGTTTATGGAACACAATACTGCGCGCCAAAACCTAGATAACAAACGTCACCCAGAAAGCTGCTAAACTTAAGTGGGAATGGGCCGAATATGTCTGCCGCATGTTAGATGACAATTGGGTTAAGAGAACTACCGATTGGGTCCCACTGAACGCACGACGCCATCGCGGCAGGCCAAAACGCTAATGGCGGAGTGAGTTTGACTCCTACCGTAAGGACTGGCCGGCACTCGCAAGACAGAATTGTGTGGAAAGGGAGAGGGAGACATTTGGCCTGTAGGGGGACTATACCGGCTAGTTAGGTTAGATAGATAGAAACAAAACATTGTTTACATGCAATTAAGGTGATATACTCGTATATTGAAAAAAGTGTGGTTTTTTCTATTTCATGTAACTTGTTATGTATGTTGAATAGGGATTTAACATTTTGGTATATGTTTTTTGACTTTTTGGTCTAGTAGCATGTAAAAGGAATACATGATTCAATGCAGTTTTCTGGATACAAAAAAATTGCAATATTATATCCATTTTTTTACTTTTTTCGATATAACGGCGTAACGCTTAACAGTTATTCAATGAAATTTACTTTAAAACATAGAGAATTATCATATCAAAGTTTACTCAATGTAGTTTTAAATTAAATTAATTTATTGTGTCAAAAAAGGAGTAAATTCGTTTTGGCACATACGTCGTTTTATTCCGAGCGCACGTACATTATAGCCATCTCTCTTGTTTTGCGTTTCAAAAGTAATTGCATCACTTTCGCTCCCTTAGTAAATCAGTCGCTACGATTTGTTTTCGAGGTAGCGCCTTAAATTACACTATCCTAATATTACCAGATAAGGTATTGATGCATTGATTGGTATTGGGCTATTGATTTTCAGAATAACAATTTTATTCAACGTTATTTCGGAGACCTGTGTGAATTTTCAGTAAAAAAGACATCAACGCGTGGTATTTACAGGCTCCAGATATTTCGAGACCACTTCTCGTAATTAAAAACGTTCAAAATTTAGCCGGAATCTCATCTCAGCGACAATTTATGTCAAAAACTTGTCAAAATATCGGGAAATTAATTGAATCTTGGGTAATATATTTGACAGATTGAGACAGATCAGACCGTGAACGTTCTTAAATTATTACGAGAATTGCTCTTCAAATTGCGTCTAGATTTTTTTTGAACGTTTTTATTTAATTATGGGAATTTGACTGCTGTTAACTGTCTCCATATTATTATTATGATTACCACTATTCATTCAATATAATAATAAAACCTTATAGAGTTATAGATGTATGAGGAACAGGTTGTAAAGTTCACTCACACTCTATAGAAAAGGGAGGATCCTCCGACCGGACGGGTGTTGTGTCTGACGGGAAACTGTCCGATGATTCATGTCGGGCCGTTATCTATATTATGCTAGTTGCGCGGTAAACTCTGCTTGCGAGATGCAGGATTTTGCGTGACGTCAGTATGACGCGTAGTTCGTATGTGGCGTTGTAGACACCGTTACAGTGTACAGTTCAAACATTTGAAACTAGAATTTTAAATGATAATAATGTCAACTAACTTTTAGAGGGAGTTATTCCGGTCTGATTTTACGTTTATGTTACACTGTATATGTTACTCCTGTTATTACATAATACTAAAAGAGAATACTTCATTTCCCCCAAACTTTTCTTAGGGCCGGTTGTTTCAAACGGTTGGTTAATGTAACATACGTATGTCAAATAATAACTATAACGTACTCGTTAATATTTGACTTAAGTCAAGGCCATCATTTTGTAATTGTAATTTTGAAACAACGCTTTTTTTGGTATGATGATAGTTAGCTCCATTTTTTACGTATACGCGTGCGTTAAGTGGACGTGAAACAACCCACCCTTATAATCATAATAACTGATGTGAAGTAAATAAATTACGATAACAGCCACATAATGATCGAGTGTAAGCTGTGGTCATAACGCCGTGGTCAGAGTAGCTATTTTTTTATCTACGTGAAACCAGAATGTGAAAGTGGCGTATCATTGTTCCATACATGTTCCAAGACGATGTATTGCTTTCTATTGTTTAGGCTATATATACATTATTAAACTACTATTTGTGTACATAATTAACTAATTGACATTTAATTAAGTAACATTTAATTAAGTAAATAATTATTTTTTGTTTTTTTGCCAATCAATACTTTTTTTCTTCGTAATTAATTTTTAAGTCAGAACTGAACGCTTATTTGTTGTTTGTGTAATAGTATTAATACATTGTAGTAGTTAGTATGAAGTGTATGTGCACTTAATTTGCACTTCAGTGCCCATGTTAAACTTGTTCAATATAATTATTTTACTGACTTAGTCCTTGACATCATTATTAAAGAGCAATTGCGTGAATTTTGTACAATCACTCTTTAGAACTAATTTATACGTTTTTTATTGTACGTATATCCGAAGGAAATTAATATCATAAGCCTCTCATGACTCTATACATAAATATACATACACTCACGCCTTCTTCCAATGGGGGTCAGCAGAAACTACAGAACGCCACCTGCTATGATCCTTATATACACTTTTTGCTTTGTTAACATTCATAAATCTGAGAGACACACACATCATTTATCTTCTGATCTCAGTGTCAATCTGTCAAAAATACCTCCGACTAGATTTTTAACGCTTTTTAACCGACGAAAAAAACGAAGGAGGTTCTCAAGTCGACGCGCATATATATTTTTTTTTATGTATGACCACGCATCACTTTTTACAGAATAGTCCGATTTTGATATTTTTTTTTAAATTTAGGAATTGTTCTTCTGGTCATAATGCACGCCAGTTACGAGTACTACGCTCCTTTATACCTTCCTGAAGAACATTATCTATAAGGTCTATATATAAATACCTAATAAAAAAACAAAATCATATTCAAACATCATCATCAAAAAAAAAATCATCATTGAAATCATACTCAACATTTTTAATATGTAACTTATAAATTGATTATACATACATATATTTATATCTAAAACCATTCCAATAAATTAACAAGCAAGACCACTTTCTTTTATTTTTGACTCGATTCCGCCCGCGGCTTAGCCCGCGAAGTATGTCGATAAAAACTATCCTATGTCCTTCCTCGGGATGCAATCTATCTTTGACAAATTTTATCGAAATTCGTTCAATGATTTAGGCGTGAAAAGGTACATGCAGACAGACAAACAGAGTTATTTTCGAATGTTTATATTATTAGTATGGATTAGTTGATTATTTTAAGAACTTCTTGTTTCTTTTTTCTATGATTAATCCCCGCCATTTAATTTTATAGGGTTTTTTCATTTGGGATGTCTCAGTAGCAGTCCGGTTGATGGAAATAGGGTTGTTCCCTTTTTCATAAGACTTAAACATAACTTTGGAAATGTGGGTGTACTGTATAATATGGTCCACCTCTGTATAACCCTCCGGGAAAATACAGGCATGATTTTATGGTATGTTATTTTATGTTGTGTTATTTAATTATATTAACAAAAATCACAAAATAATAAAATCTTCCATTTACGTCAAGATTGACTTATTCAATTGTTTTATATAAATTAATATACTATGCAACTATTT
Source organism: Luperina nickerlii (assembly GCA_963855955.1). Lineage (NCBI taxonomy): Eukaryota > Metazoa > Arthropoda > Insecta > Lepidoptera > Noctuidae > Luperina > Luperina nickerlii. The sequence continues at coordinate 21,441,692 of OY979669.1, forward strand.
TTCATAGCTCCAAAATTTAATTAATTAGGGTTTTGTATCCAAAGGCTGCCAACGGGACCCTCCGCTGTCCGTCCTTCCAGACGGACGGACGGACAGCGGAGCCTTAGTATTAGGGACCGTCACAGGGCTGTATCTTTTGAACTGTGATAGGTAGACACTTGAAATTATCAGAGTCTGTACCGTCAGTTATGGCAATTAAAAAATCTCAATCATTTGTGCAACGGTGGGTACCGTTGCACAAATGATTGAGATTTTTTAGAATACGGATCGATATAATATTATAGTTTTTATATTTTATTTATTTGAGCAAAGTAAATAAAATACAAAAGAATTATAAAATTCTATAGTTAATAAATAAAACATTAAATAATTATAAAATTCTACAGTTCTTTTATATTTCATTTACTTGAGCAAAGTAAATAAAATATAAAATTCTATCGATTCGTATTCTAAAAAATCTCAACCATTTATGCAAAGGTGGGGTCAGCTAATTGCTATAAATGACTGTACTACTCATCATCTGCCTAGCCATGTCCCAACTATGTTTGGGGTCTGCTTCCAGTCTAACCGGATGCAGCTGAATACAAGTATTTTACATGGAGCGACTGCCTATCTGACCTCCACAACCCAGTTACTGGGTAATATGATACCCCTTGGTGAGTCTGGTTGCGAAGAGTGTGTACTACTATGACTGCTATGACAATAAAAAAAAGTATTGGGGTCTTCATACAAGAATCGTGTTTAAAAAAAAGTTCGTTTTAAATATTGTCGGTGGTACGGAACCCTTCGTGTGCGAGTCCGACTCGCACTTGGCCGGTATTTTTTATTAATTTACGTCGATTACATGCATCGCAACATAACTTTATTTGTAAACACGTTTTTCTAACGCGTTAGGTAATGACATTGAAAACGAAACGAAAAACTCGAGTTTGACATTGACACTGAAGTCTAGAATTTAAAATTTATGTTTATTTTTGGTTTAAGTTTTTAAGTGCACTCTTTCCGTCTTTTTTATTAAACGCGTTGAATTGTTTATGCGTAAGTATTAGCAATATCCTTCAAAATTATTCAAATTGTGATTGATATTGATAGTTTGTTATACGCAATTAGGTTGCTGTATCCACAAAGACTAAGTTCAGCGTTTTCAAATGTCCTTTATAATGCGCGCAGCAAAAGAGTGGAACCCTCTACCTGCGTCTGTGTTTCCGAGCGCATACAACCCGAATCTCTTCAAAGTAAGAGTGAACAGGCTTCTTCTGGGTAAGCTCACTCCATCGTCGACTTTGTCTCTGTCACCTCTGGCCTAGACTAGAGTAATGAGCAAACCCATTTCAAATAAAAAAAAGGCTAGTTAGCATAAGTCTCGTATATACAGGATGTGGCGTAAGTAGTCCGTTAAGGATTTGATATACCAGACAATTTACTATAACATATTACAATTTTAACCATTTTTACCCAATGGTTCCAAAAATATATATTTTTTGTTTTTTATTTATGAAATTTGGTTGTAGTTTCAACAAAAACCATTATATTTTCATTTTGATTTCTGCTATTTACTGCTGAAATACTAGAGCTGTCGTGTAAAGTTATGGTTTTTATGTAAATTTAGAGCTTTTGAAGAAAAAGTTAGTTCTTTTCTGTTTTAACCATAATTTTTCACATTATCATGCAAATTCAAGAGGGATTTTTGTATAAAAAATTACTACTAAAATGGTTAAAATTGTAGTATGTTATAGTAAATTATCTGGTATATCGAATTACTAACGGTGGACCACTACTTACGCCATACCGTGTATAAAAAGGGAGTCACCCTATTCCACAAACCGGGCACAAATTTAGACTTTGGGAAAATGGGATAAATCCATTTTGAATAAATCACTTGGCCCAACAAATGGGACAGGCAGTTCTTTCGTTCTCCCTCTCTTAAATATTATAAGTATCCCAATTAATATGAATACATATTCATTTCTTCCGAGTTCTTACTATGACAGTTAAACCAGTGACCGTCTTGTTAACCCATCGTAGAGACCGTACTACCTACGACTAACACACTTCGACTAGCCACTCGTTATTCCGGTTTCTCGGGAAGTCGTATATAAACTGCATTTTCTTTCACTCTCGATTTACATAGCACAGATGTTATATTATTTACTAATTTATTCAAATGCGGTTTTTCGTTTCGTTGTGAAGACAAGGTTGTTTTGAATACAGTTTTTTTTTTAAATTTGATTTTAAAGAGTGTTTTATTATCAAATTAAATGTCAACTTAAACTGCTTCTGGGTTCTTTCTCATATCGATGTAAGGTTTGCTATGGTTACCTAAGATTATATTTTAGTCTGTGCAATATTGTCTCCACATTAGTGTCTTTAGAGAAATGTAGATACGTCTGGCGCACCCTGGCCAGTCAATCCCCTGATCACCTTGATCACTGGCTCATATGTCTACCAGTACATTCGCTGCCCCTGAGTTTAATTTGTGAAGAAATGAAAAATGAGGTCCTTGAAAGTTCCCTTCCTTGGCAAGAATCTAGATGGATGCAGTATGCCCTAAATATTACAATTTTTTTGAGTACCTACCTACCTGTCTAAGATAAAGCAAGTACTAATAACAGAGGGACAAATTCTAGTAATTTTAGGAACGTTCACAGAGTCAATCTGTCAAATATACCTGTAATTTCCCTACATTTTTGATAAGTTTTTTGAAATTGATTGTCGCTGAGATGAGTTTATTACTAGATTTAGAACGGTTTTAATTGAGGAAATTGGGCTTCAGGTCTTTATGATACAATAAAACCTGTCGGATGTATTTTACCATTGTTACACCATTATGTAACTTAACAGGTTTATTATATATCGCGTGACAAAGTACAGGTATTGTAGATATTCTTTGTTTGTACATAGATCTTGTTTGATTCCGATAGAGAATCGTTTGGGATGTTGTGTCTATGTTTCTTTACTCTTTTGAGTGGTGAAAGGGCTTGGTTTACTTGACACTTTTTAAGTTGGTGTGGATAATGTAGTCTTTAAAAATCGATAACACAATAAGGGTATTAATTTATAGATTCATTAAAATATTATTTTGAAGACAGACGGAGAATTTAAAGAATATTAGAAGCTGTTGATTAGTAAAAAAGGTTCTAAGTGTTACACGATTTCAAAAAAACAAAAGTCATGTATTCAAATATTAGGCTGGGGAACCGCACTTTTCAAACGTCAGAATTACATAAGACACTCCCCGAAAAGCCCACCCTTAACCACTTCCTAGTGCTTTAGCTAGAATATGGTGCAACAAACTCCCCAGCAGCACATTTGTCTGTTTAGTTAGAAAAACTTGACTTTTAAATGCTTACATTCTCTATATCCAGAGCTAGACAGTCAATAATTCGAGAAAGTAAACCTAGTGCTTACATAGGAATGCTACAAACTTTCTTCGATGACTTATATGATTTGCGATCTCAGATAAAGCGGGTTAAATAATAATATTATAGATAAAATCTAATAATAGAATATATTATTAGACAATGCATCATCTTATTGTTACCTCTTGTCAATATAATTGAATGGTCTGTGTTTATTATTCTTGATGGATGAAAGATATCATTTTGTGTTTGGGTCACCGTGAGAAGATTTTCCTATATGTTTTATTTTTACTTATAATATGTTTCCGTGCTTGTTATTTTATTGAGATTTTTAAATTTTCGAGTTACTCGTCATTTAACGAACAATGACGCATTTAAAAGAGTACTTAAGTTAATAGTAAGAAAGAATAATTATGAGAAATATTTACCTGAAACTCTTTCTGCTAGCATCCAATATTTGTTGATAATCGTCGTCCAATTGCTATCCGAATAATAATCGTCTAAGGCAATTTTCACAACGCCCGTCATTTTTGCTTATTTTTATTAGTCACTGAACTATTATTAATAATATTATTGTTGTTCTTTCAGTCTCACTTCTCACTTGTCACTGCCACTTCACTTTTATGAAGTCTTTTGCTCATTGACAGTCCTGGTAACAATTTGCACACAGCAAGCTGTCACCTGAAATAATAAAAAAAAACAAGTTATACAATGAAAGTTGGTAGTGAAAGCTTATAATTAAATGAGGCCTAACTACAAATTGTTTGAAATAAAAGTGTCCGAATGGGATAAATTAAAAAATTTAATTGTTGGTGGAAAATATAACAAATCAATTTTTTAAATAATATTTTGATTATTTAAAACAAAATTGATTAATCGTAATACTTCTGGTTTTCTTTTTAATACATATTTTTATTAAATAAAATTATTAATTATTTTTCAAGCAATGACACTTTTCTTTGTGTCGCCATCAAATATCATTATTTAAAATTATTTTTTTTGCATAACATTTACACTTGATATCATTATTTTAATTTTTATTTGAAATATTAAAATTACAGTATTTACGAACGCAAAATATTAAAAATATTTCAAAACAATTTACACGATTTAAACACGTTAAATAAATTTTTGTTACCTATGGTATTTAGTAGCCAGCATTTTCGCCAATAGATTTAATGGCCACAATACTAAACACGTGCGCTCATCATCTCAGAGGATGAAAGCGAAAACAACTGAAGTTTTGCGAAAGTGTGCGCACGTCGATAGCCGAGCCACAATTGAATAGCCCGCGCTTACTCCACCAATCACAAGCCTTCCTACTCCCACGCGAACACAAGGACACAAGTTACATGAGAACGTTAATGAATATTAAACCTTTTGACGTGCACAAAAAGTCGGTTTTTCCGTGTGTTACAGCGTAGTCAGATTTCTTGTGGAGTTCGAAGTGCGTCATTATTTTCCAACTACGTAGCACAGTGTTTTGATTTTCTTAATTTTTTGTTAATTAGCTGATATTACATAGTACAATGGACTCATAAGTACCTATGTTTTTCCCACATTAAAAAACTTTTAATTTTTAAATAAAATATTTTGCGTTCACTTCCGGGTTCACGATTTGTTCTCCGAGAATATTTATATTACAATTTATATTAAAAGGTTTTTTGTATTTTTTGAGTATTGTGTCATTTTTATAAAACAATTTTTTTCCGAACATACAAAAGTTTGTGTAAGATTTTTAGTTTTTAATATACGAATACCTGTGTGTCGATTACATAGCCTTCACGAAAATACCAGGTTAATTAGACAAGAATGACGTGTAAAAACGTGAGAAACAGTCGTTAAAACAAAGTACGAAATATGCCCATGACACTACGTTATTATGTATTTGGTCACAAAAATATTTTCAAAATATTTTTAATTTATATATTAAATTGTTTATGCATTTTAGTCTGGATGGGACTAGTGTAATTAACGTTTTCTGTTTATTTGGTGTCTATGTTTCTAGTTATGAAGGTTTTTTTTCAGGATAGTAATGTACCCGAATAAATTATAAAACTCAAAACTCAAAGGCAGAAGTTATACCAACTAGGCGCTTTTCACAAAGATGAAGCCAGTTGCCGGTTCCAAAGCGTAGTAGGTTTCTATGGGGAAGAACGGACAAGAAACTCCACGGACAATCTATACTAATCTATACTTATTACTTATATATATATAATATATATATATAATATATATTATATATAATATTATAATGCTGAAGAGTTTGTATGTTTGTTTGTTTGGTTGAACGCGCTAATCTCTGGAACTACCAGTCGGATTTGAAAAATTCTTTTTGCATTAGATAGCCCAATTCTCGAGGAAGGCTATAGGCTATTTAACATCACGCTATGACCTTTAGGAGCCGAGCAAAAAGAAAAAAAGTCAGAAAGAACGCTAAGTAAAAACGAAGTAATAGCGCGGGCAGGCGATGCGATGCGACGGGGTGAGTCGGAGTAACAAGAAATTTCACGTGGACGAAGTCGCGGGCAGAAGCTAGTCATAATATACAGCCTTAGACCTAAACCTATAAGTATACTTTGAAATACATGTTATCTCAATGCCCCGCAAAATGTAGTCAACGTCTGGTAACAAATGCAACGTACGCCTCAAAGAGATGTCAGTATCAATGGAAGGGGCTCGTCAGGGCCAAAGCCTGCCGGGTCAGCGGGATTGTCCGAAAGGGTTACTGCTGGCTCGGAACATAAAGGGCTAAGGAAGGAACATGGGTGGGTTTTAGTCAGTAAGAGTCTGACACTCCCTTCCGCTCCACCCAGAGCGGGAGGGGTCGTTTGATGATTTCCCATCCACAAAAAAAAGGCGTCTGCGCACTAATTGCGTAACTCACAGTAGCAATAGCTTTCATTTTGACAGTTCAACAACATTCATTGCGTTATTTAAGTTGCTGAGCTGACAAATTTTTCGAATATATCTAGCAATGGATTAACGATATCATTTATTAGATTCTGATAATGTGCCACGCAATTAGGGAGCTGAGTAGTCAGCTCCTCATTACTGACTGACTTATTATTTGGCATGGGATTTTCTGTTATAGTAGAATAGAATACCTACTCGAAATAGTTTGTGCTGAAACAAGAAAAGAAGAATGACTCTTGCAGTATCTTGTTCGGAGAAAAGTCACTGCTCCATCTTGTATCCATAGGAAAGTTATTAGAAGGGTATTCGATGTACAGACGCCAGCACATCAAGCTACTACAATCTGTCAAATTTCTTTAATAAATTTTCAACTTTATCGTTGAAGTATAAGGTTCAAAGTTGATTGGGAAAATTTGACAGTTTCGGGTAGCTTGATGTACTGGCGTCTGTACAGCCGACCTATTCTGTAATATCTCACCGTGAAAACTTTAGTGAAGTAGGTTGTCCATATTGTCAATCCCTAGCATCACGTGGAATGATAGCTTACTTCAAGCTCACTTCACCTAAGTTTTCAAGGTGAGATTTCTACAGAAAATATCGGCAGTACTGTAAATATACACAAACACTTGTAGAAAGTTCCTTACTGTCAGAATGTTGACGTATTCCACATTGGGCACCCGCTTAAATGGCACCTGAGTGAATGCACCTGACATACAGCGGCACATTCACTCAGGTGCCATTTAAGCGGGTGCCCAATGTGGAATACGTTAGAATGTTTTGTTCATTAGCGATCGATGTATCTCTAACTGCGCATTGGGTTATTGCGTACAAAAAAGTCAAAAGAACTTTGCAAAAACTATGGGAAAAATCCAGATTATACTCTGCAAAAAAGGTGCAGGGGTCATTCGCATCTCGTGTCAAAATGATCAGGTAAAAAATACTTGATGAATATAATTTTAGAAAATATATTTCAAGATCGTCGGTCATCGAACCTATCACTCCATTATCCTTCTTGAATGTTCTATTTGGTATGTGGCAGTATGAAACGATAATTATGGTAAGTAAATTTCGTTCACTGTTACAGTTACACGCGAGAAATATATACTTACGATATTCCCCGATTTAAACCACTCACTGTTAGGATAACCATGACCAGACCTCATCTAGCTTATTTAAATTTTTTATTTTATAATATGACGTGTAAAATTGATTCCGATAACTCATTTAGAGAATAAACAATTTATTTAATTATTTGATTTATTTATTAAAATCTCCCTACCACTATCATTACAGCCGGTCGATTCTGTAAAAATCTCACCGTGAAAACTTAGGTGAAGTGAGTTTCGTCGTTGCGCCTGCAAAAGTCGCTATGTGTTTTTAGTGAACTTATTTGAGCTATATGAATTACAACATTTAGCGTGTTTATACGGAACTTTCGATGTATGAATATCACATAGGTACATTCCTTAACTCTTTAAATATTGCACTTATCACATAGCTGTTTATGCAGTATGTGTGTATTGAAATAACGACTAAAACTGCATAAAGAACCGAAAATAACTAAATAACACATAGCGGCTTTTGCACGCGCAACGACGGTTTGTTTTTGCTAAGAATTGACACTATTGACAGCTCACTCCACGCGCACTTCACCTAAGTTTTCACGGTGAGATGGTTACAGAATAATGCGATAGCGTGGTCTCGTTGTGGTCATTTCATGTCATTTCTGTTGTCCTATTTAAAAGCAATCGTCGCGCGAATACATGCTTATACCAACTTTTACAACTTGGAAATGTATATTTATTTTAATTTCGGCAAACGCAGTGTGGGACGCCCCCCAGCTAGATGGACGGACGACCTAAAGAAGGTGGCTGGGGTAGACTGCATGCGGAAGGCGGAGGACAGGGTGCTGTGGCGCAGTCTGGAGGAGGTCTATGTCCAGCAGTGGACTGCGATAAGCCGAGTTGATTGACTGTTGTTTTTTATTTATACCTCGTATGCTGCATCGGGTAACGTCATGACGTCAGCGCCGGCTGTCGCTGAAAACCAGCGCTGGGGCTTTGTCTCGCATAGGGTCTTAGCATATATATAGTATATATTATAGTAAATAGTATGTATGTGTATATAACCTATTTATGTATTTGTGTACCTAGTTTTAGTAGATTTTTTTATCATTGTTCATCTCAATCAAACCACCTGCCATCCAATCTCTTCACCACCCTTGGTTGACTGGTAGAGAATGCCTAAGGCATTTAAGTCCGCCTTTGTACCTTTTTGTGCGAAAAGTTTAAATAAATAAATAATAAATATGCTGAGTGATGGCCGTTTTGCGTGGATGTGATGGATGTTTTTCCCCAACTTGATATTTTTTTGTGTTTGTGTTCTTTTTTGTGTCATGTTTACAGCAAAATAAACGTATTTTCTTTTTTCTTTGGAGCTGTTCATGTATTACGTAAGACAATTTTAACCAATTTATGACCCCCCCTCTCCCCTACGTAAGAAAAAATTAGACTTGAATGAACCCCCTCCCCCCTTGAATCTTACGTAAGATCGGTATCTACCAAAATTGCAAAGAAAAAGTAGCATTTTTTTTTATTACAATTTTTGCTTACTTTTGTGATCTTACGTAAGAATAATCTAGACCCTTCCCACCCCCATGTAAGAAAAAATAAGACTTGTTTGGACCTCCTACCTCCTCAAATCGTCTAACGTAATAAATGAACAGCCCATTTCTTTCAATACACAATCGTTGCATAAGTAATTTTTAGTTCGGTAAACCTGGAGGCGTGGTTACGCCGACAGAGGGTGCTTTCCAGTTTTCGTAGAGTAGTGGTATTCCAGTGGTAGCAGCCGCGACTAACAACTAGGTTGGGCGTGGTGGATTACGGCCCACTCCCTCTCACAGAGAGGAAGCCTGGGTCCCAGTAGTGGGAACGTTATAGGCTGATTACGTGATCGCATATTCGCTCGCCAATCGCCTTTAAAACGGACGCGGCCTAATAATTACGTATACCTTTTGTCATTCAAAAACTTTTAGCGCAGGCGTCGCCGCGGGAAATATAAAATGTCCGATAAATCCGCGCTCGCTTCGCATCAAGACGTCAAATATTGTGCAACCTGCTGCACATGGACGCACAAGTGATTGCGGTTTAGCAATTTATCTTCGGACTTATCGACCTTCGTATATTGTAATGTTTACTCGTTACAATAATGTGGAGTTGTGGACTATATAATTATGACTATGTACAGTCAGCAAATAGTCGATTAACACTAGTTTTTTTTAATCACTGTTATTGAGCAAAATATTTGTTCAAAGTTGCAGCAGAAGTACAATACAATTTTGAACAAATATTTTGCTCAATAGCTGAAATTAAAAAAAAACTAAAGTGTTAATCGACTTTTGTTGCTGACGGTACCACACGGAACATTACCCTGGCATAATATATTAGTTTGTTTTTAAATAGCACGTAAGAAAATTACGTTTTGATTGGTGTGTTTATGTTACATTATTATTCATTTATTTCTAAATTAAATAAGAAGTACCCAAAATTAAATAATTTGTGTTATGCTTTTTATAGGCTGGTATTTGAATACGCAATTAATAAGAACGGAGTAAACATTTTTTGTACAATAATACTTTTAGAAAAAAACCTTTACTCATAGGCATGTTATCTCAATCGTCAATTGATAGAAAACTTCTGATTACGATTACTTTACCCTATTTTTTTATAAGTCTGCCATTCAGAGTTCAATAGATTAGTTGTGATTTTATTGTTTGTTACGTTTTATAAAATAATTACATAATCGTGGGCAAAGGGTGAAGAATCTTTAGACCGAACACAACAAATTACAAAGTTATAGACAGTGCTTACGTCATTGGATAATCCCATAGCTGCAACTATTATTATTAATTGGTACATCCACGTGCAAAAAATATAGTCATTTTCTGTCAGCGTGAATGGCAGACAGTGATTTACTAGAGTAGTATTCAATATAAAATTGCTTGTAAAATATTTATTTGAATTCAGAACGTATCACTTTATTTGAAAAAAAAATACAATAAAAACTCAATCAGGTTATGACATTACAACGTAGATACTACGCATAAGCTAGAATACATAAACAATTTTTTCCATACATACCTGTTTTTGCAAGAGTTAAATATAGTGATTTATTAGCGAATATTCAATACTTACACCAAAAAAGAAGTTCCAGACAAACAAACCTTGACCATTTACAGTAAAAAAAATTTCGTCGTCACTTTTAATTTAAAAATAGTACGTACAAAGAAAATTGATATTAAAATACCTTAGGTCGAAAAATAAATCAAAGAAATAACAAAAATAAATATATAAAATGAGGCGAGTTTATTAATAGCTCGATTATTAAGTATGTCTGAATTGCAAAATATGGCTTGTTTTTGAATAATTGAAACTATTCATCATTAACATAATAAAAACATGGTGTAACATTTTTATTTATAACTTGATGCAAGTTATTATAGGCCTACTAAAAGCCATACATATATAATAATCTTTACAAGTAGGTACCTACCTCATATTTTTCATATTTTTTAAAGTATTTATTGCTACGGATTTGAATATCGAGACATTGTCGGGAAAAATAGTGTCAAATACGTCTGTACTTTTCCGAGTACTTTTCAGCAATCTATCTCCAGACATATCCCTAGCAACAACTCATCGTGTGAACAGTTTGTAGTTCGTCAAAGCTCAGCTAGTCGGCGCCACCGGCCGCTTTCACCATAACCATACATATTTGTGTGAACTTGTAACACTTCTCTCACAGTCAATGTCAGTGAGTCCGGTTTTGTAATAGAAAACGTACTTATGTGTAGTCAGCACTCAAATATTTTATTACTAGCAGCGCTCCGCGGTGTCACCCGCCTAAGTGTCGATCCTGTTGGAATATCGGGATAAAAATCCTATCCTATGTCCTCTCTCGGGACTCAAACTATCTCTACACCAAATTTCATCTAAATCGGTTCAGCGGTTTAAGCGTGAAGAGGTGACAGACAGACAGACACATTTCCGTATTTATAATATTAGTTACGGATTGCATTATTAGTCATTAGTCCGCATTAAAGAAAACATAATAGTCTTTGGTCCGCATTGATTTAAATATCTGGTCCTTCGATACAAAGGTTTAAAGGGTATTTATCGGAATAATTGTTCGCAGGGTTTATGCCGATTGTCTGTAGAAGTCTAGATAGTACCTATGGCAATTTACTAACGTCTTTAAATTAAAGGAAATGTATTTTAATAGGCTGCAGTTTAACAGTCTTCCAGACCGTAAGTTCGGCCACGGCGGCCAATCTCAACGGAGACTAGTCTTCGGCGCGGGAGATATTATAGTGCACAAGCGTGTGCGCAGACACAGGTGCACTCTCTCGTCCCTCACTCGGACCGCAGAGAGATCAGGCGCAGGACCACCGGCTTAACGTGATTTTCGAGGCACGGGGGTATCACACCACCAACTTCCATACTCCGGGCTGTTACTAAGAAATTCGTTATGGAAAAACCCAATAACACTTGGCCCAAACTGGGAATCGGACCCAGGACCCGACGCTCAAACTCAAAAACTCAAACTCAAAGCATTTATTTCAATTAAACCATTTACAGGCACTTTTGAATTGTCAAGAGCTCATCAGTAGCGCTTGCGACCACGAGACCAAAGGGTACAACAGTCCTCCAGACCGTTACTCGGCCACGGCGGCCAATCTCAACGGAGACCAGTCTTAGGCGCGGGGGATATTATAGAGCACAACGACGCCTTTTTTTTTCAGGATGGGAAATCATCAAATGACCCCTCCCGCTCTGGGTGGAACGGAAGGGAGTGTCAGACTCTTACTGACTAAAACCCATCCGTGTTCCTTCCTTAGCACTTTATGTTCCGGGCCAGCGGTAACCCTTTCGGACAATCCCGCTGACCCGGCAGGCTTCGGCCCTTACGCGCCCCTTCCGTTGATGCTGACATCTTCTTAGAGTGAAAACCTCGTAAGTGTAAAAGAAGTAACTTTTCAGGAGGAAGAAAGAACTGCATGCTGTAAAATTTTTTTACGGCGTCTTTTATGTTTTTTAACCGACTTAAAACAAAAAGAGGTTCTGTATTCTTATTAATTAATATGGAAATTCAACCCGCTTTTATATCCAGAACTGTTCAATACTATAAGATTGTCCGAAATGCATAAAATGCTACTTACGGGGTATTGCATTGCCCGAGGTTTTTACTATAAGGCGACGACAAGTATGTAGGTGCACTAGGCTGTGAATGACTAATCAACTTGTTTCTGAAGAATACAGTTTATATGGAAGGAAACATAACTTCAACACAGATTGATAACAGGTTGATAAAATTATTGATCGCTTCTTATGTAGAACGCAATTGATTTATCAACATCATCATCAATAATTTGCATCCATCCATTAATTTTGAACGTAATAAGTTACTTCCTTTGCTAAATTTCCTTCCAGAACATCATTCGAATGATTTATTCATAATTTTGTTACGATTTCATTTTATTTGCATAATGAGCGTTAGATCAAGGATTCCACGTCTTTGGCAATTTTGAAACTCTGATAAGTACTATTTTTATTTTTAGATGGTTTATTGAGAAACTTGACGACTTTTTTTAGAAATATTGGTTGAGATTTAAAAAAAAAACATGATTTTATGATCATAAAACTTTAAGAGACCGATCCGAGATCCGGTTAGACTAGAAGCCGACCTCGAGTCGGCTTCCAGTCTAACCGGATGCAGCTGAATACCAGTATTTTACATGGAGCGACTGCCTATCTGACCTCCACAACCCAGTTACTGGGTAATACGATACCCCTTGGTAAGACTGGTTGTCAGACTTTCGGGCTTATGCCTACCCGTAACGACTGTCGAAGGTCCACGAATGATAACCGGGACCAACGGCTTAGTGCTTTCCTAGGCACGGAGGGGTCACGGTGTGTAAAGATGGTCACCCATCCACAGACCAACCGCGGCAAGCGTAGCTTAGCCTGATCGATCGACCTGTGCGGCAGTTATTATTTAGCCACGGGCCCCTCTTTTTTTAAGAACAATATTATGTCAAATTTAAGAAGAACATTATGTCAAATTAAAACTAACCATAATATAAAATGATTAGATATAATTATATGCTTCGTTTTTTTAGCAGTATTAGTTAATCTAAATTATGAGTGCGACGTCAAATAGTTGTCTTGTCTCGGCCATAAAATGATTTTAGGTATAGGGTTCCGTGACTCACAAAGAAAAAAACGGAACTGTTACAGGATCACTTTGTTGTCGGTCTGCCAGTCTGTAAAGACCCTTTTTTTCTCAGGAACGCCTGGAGGTATCAATTTGAATATCAAATACTTAAGTCTACAGTCCCTTGGAGCTCTACAAAAATCAAGCTTCTAAGTCAACGCAATAAAATAATACGGTCATTTATGCGACATATTTTTTGATTGATACTCGCAAATAAATCAAACCCTGTATGGATGGTACTTCCCGTTGACCTAGAATCATGTTTGGCAAGGTAAATGAAAAGATCTGAAAATTGTTAAATTGTAGATTTACATAAAAAAATGCGATTACAAACTTACATATGCAGTTGCAGAATTGACCGCGAGGAATATTAATGTATGGGAGAACATTTTATCCTAACTATGATATTTAATATAAAATGCGAAAGGAAGTTTGTTTGTTACCTTTTCACGCCTGTGAACCGATCATCCTAAAATTTTGCATATACGTTGTCGGGTGTACACAAACGGAAATAGGGTATCTTTCATCCCGAAAAAAAGTGCTGTTCCCGAGGAAAACAACAATAACGTTATTATGATAATAGATGGCGCCACGTGTCTTTCGAACGGGGTCGACACTTTGCGGATCAAACCGCTGGGCGCTGCTAGTCAACTACCTATATAAAGTTAAGTTGGTTCTTGGGATAAATTAATAAAGGGTTCCGTGGTTGGTCCACGGAACCCTTTATTGTAAGTGGTCCGAGACGCACTTGGCCGGTTTTTTTTAAGTTAATTAACATTTATTGTGTAAATGGCCCGTTCTAACAATAATAACCTGAAATGTTAATGAAGTCTTGGTATTTTATTGATCTCAAATTAATGTTGTTGAGGTAGTATAAAGGTTATTTTACATAAATAATTTTTTGTTTCTGCTGATTCCGGTTAAACTGGACAGACTGGCCGTCCCCTACATAGCTGAAAAAATGCTAGACAGATGATGATGATTTTATTTATTCCCTATGAGACAGTATCATAAGTTAGAATCGTTCCAGTAAGCTTGCAATTAATCTTTTTAACAAGATATTAATCTTTTGCAATAGAACAAAGCATTGCATGCTGATGCATATGTGAAGTAATTACGTTTACAGATGATGAATCTTGATAGGAAATAAAAATAATAGACGCTAGAGTAAACGCGTAAAACGCAACCCATGCCAACACGCACTTGGCCCGCGTGGTGGATTACGGCCCACTCTCTCACAGAGAGGAGGCCTATGTCCCAACAGTGGGAAAGTTATAGGCTGGCAGGTTCCATGATTTAGAAGAGTGTTCATGGAGTTTCTTGCCCGTTCCTCTCCATAGGTACCTACTACGCTTTGGAATGGGCGACTAGCTTCATCTTTCTGACTAACCGACCCCTTGATAATTCAAAAGTGACTGTAATTGGTTTATTTGAAATAAATGGTTTGAGTTTGAGTTTTGAGATGATTATGCAGAACCTACAATTTAATCTCTGTTTTAAAAAAAAAACCCATCACTTCTTACTAATATATGTTCTACTGATTCGGGATACACGGACGTGATGTTATGTTGTGTTATATCATTAGAAAATTAATAATAATCTTTATTTCTGTATTAATAGCGACAATAAAGTCTCTTGACAATAAAGTTGGCGTGGCAAGCTAACATAATTATCGAACGAGAATAATATGAGCAGAATAAAAATTACATTGCCAAATATTATTCTGTTTTTTACAATGGAACAAACGGCTCAACAGATTATTTATTTTTTTACACCACCTCTTTTTATCTTTTGTCTAAACCAATATTAAGTTTACAGAGAAAATATTTGAAATATAATATTATAAAGAGAAAAAATTGGGTTGATTGTTTGTTTTTGCTTTCACGCTAAAACGGATGAACGGATTTGGATGAAATTTAACTTATTACTTAAGTAAATGACCTGGATTAGGGCGTAGCATACTTTGTTTCTCAATATTCCAACGGGATCAACGGGAGTTATAGTTAATCTATAATGTTTGGAACCAGACTTAATTAGTTATAATCTGGGTAAACCAAGCAACAGAACAGTCAAGTTTATCAAACTACCAAGGTTATTACCGCTTTTCAAATATCGACAGATGAATAAATGATTTATCTGCAGTAATACTACGCCATTGAAGAAAACGTGATGAGTATCAGTGAGGAAACCTTCACCCACTTGATCAACTAAACAGTTTGACATTCAAATTATTTGTCATTTCATCATAAGTAAGCATAGGAAGATGCAAGTAAAGGTGTGTTCTGATGGTGAGTCGTTTATTGATGTACTCTAACGTAAAGTACTTAAACCTTGTTGACAAAATCTTAGAATGACCGTAATAAACCGGGGTTACCGCATCTAAGGACATTCGAAAAGTGATCTGTGCCAATTCGTCATTTAAGGAGGAAGCGCTAAGGTAGCCCGCGAAATTCAAATTTTCTTACGTTTTTTGCAATTTGCTGGTCAGTATTAAGTTGTACGTTGATTAATATATGAATCGCGGCCGTAACAAACATGTGTTTACAGAATTGTAATCATTAAAGTCATCAACACAACTCTCTAAGACCACGTAAGTCCAAAGAATGATGTTTTCATGAAACAGTTATTCTTTGGACTTACGTGGTCTTAGAGAGTTGTGTTGATGACTTTAATGATTATAATTCTGTAAACACATACATATTTCTTACGACCGCGATTTATATATTAATCAACGTACAACTTAATACTGACCAGCAAATTCCAAAAAACCTAAAAAAAATTGAATTTCGCGGGCTACCCTGGCGCTTTCGCCTTAAGCCATTATTTTACGTGCTATTCAATAGAAAATTTGGAAAACCATGAAAAGTCTTCGTTTTATGTTTCCAATGGTTACATGGACTGGTTTTGCGTGGTGACGCATATTTTCCCCCAACTTGTCCTTTTTTGTTTTTGTGTCTTTTCTGGTGCTCATGTTTCACCGCAAATAAACGTATTTTATATGGTAACAGTTTCTTGTTTATCTGTTTGGGTTTGAAATCGGTGTCCCACCTGGTCATGACAGTATAATAATAATAAACGTGTCCAAATATCACTTGACCTCTAAACTAGTTTGGTTACCGCTAACAGTTTGTAAACTACTAATCTATAGGTAATAAATAACTTTGAATCCATTAATGAGCTCATCAAATTTGAAAGCTGTATTATTTTTTTATTAAATGCCATTTTAAAGTTATCGGTTTCCAAAATCCTAATCTAAATGCATATTTTGATCAATTTCACCGTTACGGATCCTAACCTAACGGTGATATTATTAATATAATTAAAAAAGTTTTGGAGCAGTGGGTCGGAGGGGCGGGGGCGCTTTGTCATTACTCGGTACGTGCGTTGCGAAAAATAGGCTACCCCGCCGCCCTCACCCCCGTCCCCACCCAAGGCGCGGCCAACTAGTTTCACGCGGACTATAGCCTATAAGTCTATTGGATGTATCTCATATCTTTGTGTCAGTGTATTCAATTGTTGGTGAGCCAAATAAATAAAATAAATAAATATTAAATACTACCAGCGCCCCGCGGTTTCACTCGCTTAGGTTTCAATCCCGTAAGAATGTCAGAATAAAAAGTATCTTATGTATTAATCCAGGAAATGGTCTTTCTATGTGCCAATTTTCATCCAAATCTGTTCAGCGGTTTACGCGTGATTGAGTAACAAACATCCAAACATCTTCACAAACTTACAAATTTATAATATTTGTAGGATTAGTAGTTGAATAATAAAACTTAAATGATAAAAAAAACTCATAAAATATAGGTACTTATGCATGCTTCTAATCAAAAACTTGATTAGTTGATCCAAAATATTTTATCCATTTGCGTGTGAACTTTGTACAATACATAAACTTGTGCTAAAAAACCTGCTACAAGATGCATCCGGGTTGGTTGATTTTAAAATGGTGTATTTAATTAAAGTCGCTTTACGTGTCTGTCTGTGTGACCGCGTTATTCTTCTAAACTACGCAATGGATTTTTATACGGTTTTCACCATCATTAAGACAATTTATTTCGCAAGACGTATAATTAATAACATACGAAGCTCTAGTACAGGATACGTCCACAAAGAAAATGTAAATGATTGAAGTTGTTACGCGGTGTTAGGCGATTCAACGCGAAGCGAAGCGAAGCGGCGCGAATAGAACAAACATCATCATCTGCCTAGCCTTTTCCGAACTATGTTGGGGTCAGCTTCCAGTCTAACCGGATGCAGCTGAATACCAGTATTTTACATGGAGCGACTGCCTATCTGACCTCCACAACCCAGTTACTGGGTAATACGATACCCCTTGGTAAGACTGGTTGTCAAACTTTCGGGCTTCTGACTACCCGTAACGACTGTCAAATATCCACGAATGCCAGCCGGGACGAATGGCTTAATGTGCTTTCCGAGGCACGGAGGGGTCTCGGTATGTAAAGATGGTCACCCATCCACAGACCAACCGCAGCAAGCGTAGCTTAACCTGATCGATCGACCTGAGTTTATTTAGCCACGGACCCCTGGAATAGAACAAACAATGATATTCTATTGCGGTGTCCTACGTGACCAGCCGCACATGTGAAGCGAACCGGACGCGATCAGTTGGTTTGATATTTTCGCGCGAACTCTTGCGGTGCGGTGGCTTGTTTTAAATAAATTTAAATATATATAAGCTAAATATGGTGCAAGAATAAAATTTAATTACGAACGCCCTATTAAATTATGAAATTCCCCATAAATAATGTCTATCTATGGACGCATTCCACCAAACTTTATACCTAGAATAAGTCTTATCCTGAGAACCAATTTGGAATTTTTCACAGTTTTTTCCATACTAGAACTGTCAGACGTCAATTTTATTCCACGATTAAATGATATCTGACTTTGGTAAAATTATCCCTGAGCATAAACTGTTGGTTGCACTCTTCTGTCGTACATACTTCTTGAGTATTTGTTCTTTCAAAAGTGAATTTTCCAATAAAAATTGTTTCCGACCGTTCATGACAAATGCAGGGTACTGAATGGCGGCGGCGGCTGAAGCGGTGACTTCGCGCGCACGTAGGACAGAGCCGCCGCATCGCGATGAATTCGCGTAAACCGCATCGGATCGCTTCGCAATCGCGTTCGCGTTGAATTGCCCACTTAGAACGCCGCGTTACTGTTATTATGATCTGACAAAGGAAATCTCACATGCTTTTAGGCATTATGATTCATGACGATTGGGTAGAGAGTCTGGGGTGCAATGACAGAGTATTCATAAACACAATTTTCTTTCTTGTTTCTTTCTTTCATAACTGGCGGTAGGTAGTCCTGATGTACTTACGGGCAATTTAAATTGTGCAAAGGACATAATTTATTTACATTTTATATATATATTTATTTCGTACCGAAAAATTTAAGTGCCGGCCAGTAAAAAATATACTTATTATTTTAACTGCATGTTCTTATGGGAAATAACATCTTGACCATTTAGTACTATTACAATGAAAGTCTATAATTAACCCCCGGCTGCTATCTGAGATTGAACATTTTCCTTTTTTGGTATAAAATATTCGACATTTGAATGGACATCATTCATTTTGGCAATTTCTTTAGCATTCGCCATGTACCCCTGATGGTCATCCAGCCCCGCTATCAACATGCTGACATAGCTCCACTTTAAATAACAGTTGCATGCATTACATAATATCCTCGAGTCAATATTCTGTCACACCTTGAAAAATTTCTACATTTATATCTGTAATTTCTGTGGTGTACAAGACTATTATCTCTATATTACACTAATATTATAAAGGCGAAAGTTTGTGTGTGTGTTTATAGGTTTGTTACTTCTTCACGCTCAAATGGCTGGAACAATTTTGATAAAATTTGGTATGGAGGTAGTTAACACCCTGGATTAACATATAGGCTACTTTTATCCCGATATCCCCATGGGATCGCAACTTATGCGGGTGAAACCGCGGGGCGCAGCTAGTATATTATAAAGTTAATTTATATTGACATTTAATACATATTAATCTTGGCTTGACTTAACAGTAGACGAATAATTACAGCTAACTGGACAGAGTATTGCAAAACTGACAGATGAATTATAATTATGTTCTTCCAATAAGTACTTGAATCATTATTTCAGTTGTCATCATCATCATTTCAGTTCCTGCGGCCTTCACAAGGTCGTCGGACCACCCTGTGGGAGGCCTTCCAACGCTACGTCTTCCGGTATGCGGTCGCCACTCCAGAATGTTTCGGCCCCATTGGCCATCTGTTCTGCGAGCAATGTGCCCTGCCCACTGCAGCTTAAGTTTGGGAATTCTTCGGGCTATGTCGGTTGCCTTGGTTCTCCTGAGGATCTCCTCATTCCTGCTTCGACCACGCAGGGAAATTCCAATCATAGCCCTCTCCATTGCCCTTTGGGTGACTTATGGCACTGAAACGTGGTCGCTCACAATGGGCCTTATAAGAAGGCTATTACTCTGTACTCGAACATAATCTAATATTAACCTATTGTACTCGTTACTAATAGCATTGGCATTGTGAAATCTTTAATGTCAAAAATATAGGATCATTCCAGCCACTCCTGCTTTTCAAAAAATGTTACTTTAATTATTTTTATCTTTGATTATTTTGTAATCAGCACTTACTGTTTTAAATTAAACTTTAACTTGTTTGATTTGAAATACTTATTTTTAATAAGACGTTCAAAGCTGCAGAGCTGTTCTGAAAGCTCTTTTCAGAGCGATATTTCCTATACAACCTAATACTGGAAAATTAATCAATGTACCGAAATATTTTACACATTAAAAAAAATGCTGTATCTATCATAGCTGCACTCATAGATTCTATCGAGACATAGCCTTAGATATTCAGATCAATGAATCCACCTAGCCTTTTCCTGTATTCAGGTTAGCTTTCAGCCCAACCGAATACAAGCACTTTACATGGAGCGGCTACTTGTCTGACCTTCACAACCCAGTTACTACGATAGCCCTTGGAAAGACTGGTTACAACATATTGGGCTAGACATATTGCTTCTGACTACCCGTAACAACTGTCAAAGATCTACGAATGACAGCCGGCACCAATGGCTTAACGCACTTTCCGAAGCTCGGAGGGGTCTCGATAAGTTATGAATGGTGACGCATCCACGGATCGAGCTCAGCAAGATCTTCTAATCTAATGCTTTTTTTTATTTTCAAAGAGGCCTAGGGGACTCAATATTATTTATTTGGCCCACCAACTATTTCGTAAATTGTGAATATAAAATAATGAGTAGGTAAAGTAATAATTTAACTGCGCATTTGCAATGCATTTATTTCGCAAGCAGTTGCACTAGCACAGTCGTTATCTTGAGTAGATTTATTCATTTTGTTTCACGAAGACGTGAGAGGTTTTGCATTTAAGTAATTATATGGTTGGTACATATGTAGAGGGTATATAAACGGACTCATTTTTAGCAGAGGGTTAATTTACGGACCGCTGTTGGTTAAAACTTAAGACTCTTGTATCTTTACATACTAATGAAGCAAATCCAAACTAACTAATATTAGAAATGCGAAAGTGAGTTTGTTTGTTACCTTTTCATGCCTAAACCACTGAACTGATCATCCTGAAATTTTGCATATACGTTGTCAGGTGTACAGAAACGGACATAGGGTGCCTTTCATCCCGAAAAAAAGTGCTGTTCCCGAGGAAAACAACAATAACGTTATTATGATAATAGATGGCGCCACGTGTCTCTCGAACGGAATCGACACTTATGCGGGTAAAACCATGGGGCACTATTAGTACCTCATAACTTTGCACAGTAGACCGTCCCATATGGAAGTACCTGTTACAGGTGAAATTATCTTACGAATCTTTCTATATGTTAAGTTTGGCAAAAAAAAATGCTGCCATTATTGGGAAGAAAAACGATTCATTTTTGTTTATAGGAAACGAGCATTAAATTAAGGATTAAGGCTGAGATTAATAAACGTTAGCTCGTGATTTAACTTAGACATGAATCCGTCTCTGTCTTGCACTGGTAGTTTGAAAGTTGTGCGGCAGTGACAGAAATAATGCTAAGCCAATGTACGAGCTAAGTAACGATTATAGATCTCGGCCTAAGGTAGGCTCTCGTAATTTCATCACAAAATGTATTAAGATTCAATATTTGCTTGAAAAACTTTCCAAAATAAATAAGTGAATTGTCCATTGCCGACAACGTGAACGCTGAATATTTATTTTAGCAACGAAAAGATAGAAGTGTCCATATTGCTTTGTTTGTGGGAAGCCTTGCAGCATTGAAGATGACTTTCAGTCTAAATTTATGTCATTTAAAAACATTTTTTGAAGTGAAAACTTATGTAGGTGCGTTGGGCATTTTTTGAGATGGGAAAAAGCCATTGAACTCGCGACACTGTTACCGTAACCGACACCTCTGTTTTATGTTTTGGCCATTATAAAGACATCAACGCGCGGTGCATTTTCTTTGGGAACAATGACCTTCAAACACAAAATTACTATGTCTTTTCAAGTTTTCACTTCTATCGGCACGGCACTCCTAGAGTGCCAATGTTTGTTTTTTTTTATGAAATTACAGCCGCTTTTTGCTAGCTTTTGAAATATGGAGGCGGGTCAATAAATTAGCCACTTGATTGACAATTTAAGTGGTGCGATTTATTTATATTTTTTATTTGGCCTACACTTTCCCAAAAGGCTGAGGCCTTCCCCCAAATCCTTGAAGGAACTCTGTTCCCGCGCCACATCGAGCCGTTGCGGTACGCCTCTAGGCCATCTCGCCATCTCTTTCTGGGTTGGCCTCAGTGAAATTTATAAATTAAACGAGCTGTGCCACGCGGTTTCACCCGCGTAAATGTTGATCCCGTGGGAATATCAGTATAAAAAGTAACCTATATGTTAATCCAGGGTATCAGCTACCTCCATACAAAATTTTATCAAAATTAGCCCAGCCGTTTGTGTGTGAAGAAGTAACAAACATATAAACAAACACACACACACACAGACTCAGAAACATTCGTCTTTATAATATTAGTGTGATAAATTCTTGTCACACAAACACAGGCAGGGTAGATAGAGCACACGGCGCAAGATGGCAGGTGAATCAAAATCTAGCAACAAAATTGCACGAAACATATTTATCCCTAATTAAAAGTTTTCTAACCATTCATCAGGAACTGGTCGAAGGCCTTGCGTGTATTTAATTATATGTGTGATTGATTGAGTTTGCTGTGATTCGGTGTTACACTTCAGTGGGCACGGAGCCTAATGTTAGACGTCTGTTATTCATGTGAGCTTATCACGATTGTTCTGGCAATGGAAAATTGGGAGAGGTACCATTGTCTGGTTTGGATGAACATGACTTTTTTGGATAATTCGATGTGTATATGTATAGGTTTGTGAATCAACTAGCTGTGCCCCGCGGT
Organism: Luperina nickerlii; assembly: GCA_963855955.1. NCBI lineage: Eukaryota > Metazoa > Arthropoda > Insecta > Lepidoptera > Noctuidae > Luperina > Luperina nickerlii. The sequence continues at coordinate 21,464,694 of OY979669.1, forward strand.
TTACCCGCATTCGTCTGGATCCTGTAAAAATATCGGAAAAAAAGTATCCTGTGTCCTAATCCAGATCCTGGTCTAGTTTTAGCGTGAAAGCATAACAAACAAACATACAAAAAATCAAATCTTGTCTCTTCATAATATTAGTTTAGCCTAACTGTTGTCCATGACTTCGTCTGAGATCCAAGATGAAAAGTAGCTTATGTCTTTTCCATATCATTGTCTACCCTTGTGCCAAATTGCATCCAAATACTTTTTTTTACTAATTTCATTAGGGCAAATCAGTTTTTTCATTGCTTCTATGAATACATAATTATGTAACTATTTGCGATTAATAAATTAGCCAACAAGCTGAGAGTTATCAAGAAAAATAAGTGGTAATTGCCAGAATCGTGTAGCAACTTCAAAAGCAGTCGGGTTAAAGATATAAAAATGCATGTTTATTAATTATAAGTTTGGGTTTTTTATTGCAGTTAAAATAAGATTTAATTTAATGGGTTCGGTTTGGGATGGCAAACCAATGGCACACGTGCCATTGGTGGCACGTGACAATATAATTTGGGCACGTTACGGTATCATTTCAGGAACTTAGGTACTTAAATCATCCAGTTTGCATCAGTAGAAGTCGCACTCATTTGTTTTTTAATTTCAATAATACATTAAACTGTTAACATTACTGTTTATAATAATAAAGGTATTATTATGAAAGTTTACAGTTGTCAATAAAGAGTATTATTGTGAAAATCATTTTTTTTTTCTAGTAGTCAAGATTGTTTTTTGGCACGTCATGGTCAGAGTCAATATTTAATTGGAAAAAATGGCACGAAGTTGCATAGAGGTTCGCTAGCCCTGGATTAGGTTATTTTTTGTTGTTTTATTTCGACTAGTTTGAAACAGGTTTGTTTTATTTTCATATACAAAAACAATCCAAAAAAGTTGTAAAGTCGTCTCATAATTTTCTTATCATTAGGTGTAAGGTCCGGTAAGGATATAAGATTATTCACATTATGATCCGTAGTCTTGTAATAATAAGATTACAATTCCAATACAGATATGGGTAACGTGACATTCATATGTTTGTTGAGTAGGTATCATAAAACATGTCACAACTGCTGCATTTTTGTGGTCAAGTGAACGTTAAAATACGGCGATTATCGGTTATGTGGATCTTGTCCATGTAAGAATGGTTTTGGAGAAAAATACAATAAATAATAAAAATAATCGTTTGTTGGTGCCTCATTTCATTGAAAACCTCTAACGGGCCTCTGCGAGTTGGCTTCGGCCCCTCGTACGCCTTCCAAAGGTCCGGGACCCCAGGGTCCCGAGATAAGTCAACGTTCTAAATATTACTATAATAAATAATAAAAATAAAATACAGTACCCGGCGATAAATATTGCACATCGACCTTTGGAAAGAGACAATCGGCTAATTTCGGCTTCGTAGAGCATTATCTCTGTCGCACGAAATACAAACAGTCCGGTATCTATTAGGAGCTGTTAAAACAATTATGATTTGCGTCTTTTGATAATTGTTTTTATTTTTTGTATAAAATACACCAATTTCCAAAGGTCGATGTGCAATATTTATCGCCGGGTACTGTAATAACGTTTATTTAGTTTATCCCCACAAATTGCATTCACAAGGTGTAAGTTGACAGGTATTTTATCAAAATTCTATAATTTGTGGGAGATCTGGAGAAAATACAGGTCTAGGTTTAGTTTAGGCCTGGGCCTGTACTTTAGAACTCCAGAACTCGGAAGGAAAAAGGTTGTCAACGTACACAACGGTACAATTTATTTATGGTATGCGGACACCCACATACCATCAACAAATCGACACACACCCACACAATCGTGAGTGATTGTGTAAGGGTGTGTATGTGTGTTTGTGTGTATACTATAATTATTATTCTAGCCCAAGGAAACGTACTACCGGGCTCAAAAGTATTATGTGTGCTAACCTAGGTCATGGTCAAACTGTGTGCCAAATTTCTTCGAAATTCGATCAGCTGTGAAGGCGCGAAATGTAACAGACAGAGTTACTTTCGTATTTATAATATTAGAATGGATAGTATAAATAATAATTATATAATATTAGGATTGTTTGACTTAAACCACCACTTTTATTATCTACTAAAATGTTTGTATATTTTTAAATGTTTCTTTATTCTTTTTCTTTCTTTTCTTTTTTTTTCTTTTCTTTTTTCACCCAAAAGATGTTTTTTGTAGCTAAACCTTATGAATTAGTACTCTAATTGCATAACACACTATCAATTTATATCTGAATTATTTTAAGGCCTAATCCATTGCTTCATATGTTCCAAAAATTGTCTTCTTAGCAACGTAAATAACGCAATGAATATTGTTGAACTGTCAAAATGGAAACCATTGCTACTGAGTGTGCTACGCAATTACCCCGCAGGTCTAGTCCGTAATTGTCAGGGAACCCGAAACAAATTCTATCATTCTCTCTCTCAGTACTGAATATCCATGAATGTTATATTAAAATATTCTTTCCGCCTGCAATATTGCGTATCTTGCAAAATTTCTTCGATGCATTTGCAAAACATTTTGCACTAACAATAGAATTGGCCAAGTTCAAGTTAATCTTGTGCAATGTTACGCTCTATATAGTGTTGTTTAATGCAAACAGAACAAATATTTTAAAAGTTGTGAGCTACGAAACGTTACTATTTTCCTCAATCATTCTCTTTTCGTCTTTTTTTTAGTAAAACATTGTGGTTTACAACCAGCTCCGTGTTGGCAATTATATCTTCAGCATTTGTGGGGATAAGGCAGGACGAATTTTCGCCATATCATCTTTCACACAGTACAGGCGCCAGCACATCAAGCTACTACAATCTGTCAAATTTCTTTAATAGATTTTCAACTTTATCGCTAAAGCATAAGGTTCAAACTTGATTAGGAAAATTTTAGTTTCGGGTAGCTTGATGTGCTGGCATCTGTACATCCATCGTTTTTTTGGTCATCCCCTACTTTACACATCATTCTATCCAAATTCATACTCAAAACTACACACATACATTCTACATACACTCACACACACACATCAACACATCATCATCATCTACATTTTCCTAATTCCTTACATGACATGATAATTTCCACAAAACTTTTCAGTCACCGGTGCCACTTTCATATTTCCTTTTATGTACTCAGCTGTATTATACTATATATACTTGATAAAAATCTTATATTCATTCTTAGACAGACAGAAAACGCACTGCCTAATCCTCTGGGGTCTAGCTAGAAGCATTAAATGAGTATAATAACAGGAGTTCCAGTAACCAGCTGCTGACGTTTAAGTTTAAACAAAAGTGAAGTGTCATCTGCAAACAACACTATATCATGATTATCCGTTAAGAGGTACAACAAGTCATTAATATAAAGAAGAAACAAGAAAGAACCAAGAATTGAGCCCTGTGGAACTCCCATTGATACTATAGATCCGCGAGATCTTTTTCCATTAACGGCAACGCTCTGAATTTTTTTACTCAAGAATGAAGTAAAAAGATCTACGTAGGTGAGCACTAAAGAAGTATTTTTGAAAATTCATCCTTTAAGGCAATGTTGTAACCATCCCTAAGGGGGTATAAATAGGGGATGAATGTTTATATGGAAGTTAATCATTTTGCTGATGGGAAATCTTATCAGGCACACGGCTTGTTTTTAATTACAAAGCAAATAAGTAGCAGACATTAAAAAATGATTAAATACTTGTATATAAAAGACGTAGGCTCTCTTGCAACAAACGCTATAACACTGTCTAAGGCGGGTCATACACTAAAACGCGCCACGTGACGGGGCGCGGAACAGAAACGCGTTCTTATTGAATTTGTATGTAAAAAATCATGCGCGGGGGCGTGTTCTGTGCTCCGTCGCGTGGCACGTTGTAGTATGTCATCCGCCTAACTAAGCTATTAGAATAACTCATCAGTAGGGGTTTGTGCATCACGTATTAGAGCATAATAAATTTGAAAGGCAGCCTTATACAGAAACTCGAGCATAATAAATTACTGGCAAATACAAGGTTAACATTTCTTCACATATTACCGGTGAATCTTGAACACCATAATATAAATTACCAAAGCAGTTTTGTAACTTGACCTTCATGTTGCTTGGACCGGTCTACCTCGAGTGACCCTTATGGTCAGTGTCAGAGAGGCCCAGATAAGGGTCTTAGAACCTTATATACGCATGAATCTGAATAATACCTGTGGTATTATTATATGAAAAAGGATGGTTATATGAAAAAGGAACTCAGGCATTCTTGACCCATCCCCTTTAGTAATTGTGAAAGCAATAAAGTATACTTTATTTATTTTTTGGGCAGAGGTGTTCTAAAGCTCCGTTGAAATCAAAATCATTAACGGTGTAGGGTAATACACCCAGTGGTCAGACTTGCATTATTTTGCTAATAATAGTACAGATTGCCTCATAAGTATAAATGACTGCCACTTGATTCCTTAATATTTTGTTGTTTATTACACCAACTTGTAAAATAATAGCTTCACGGGAAGCTGGACTACGCACAATTGTTACTTGACCATATATACGTATATACCTATTAATTCAGCGCAAGGAATTTTGTAAAATTTATATCTTCGGTTTCGATCCCATGAAGCGTATCTTATAGGAATATAAGACATTTCTAGTAGTCTAATTTATGCGTAATTAATCAAGATATCTAAACATAGCTCAAGTATTTCTCTAAAACTATTCACGGATGTATTTCGAGATCAACATTATTTTGTAATGAGTCTGTCTGAACCACTTCGCTGGTTATGTAAGATGTATTATTTAAGTAATGGTTTAAGTCTAGACTAACTAGAGTATCAGGTCATAATACTTGTAACACACATGATTATGAATTTTCACCCTCTCGTAATTAGCGAACCCAGAGCAATCACCTAGCGTCTGAATTTTCATTCATCGGATTCATTTTACCATGCAAGAACAATGAATACTTTGTTTATTTATTTATTTATTTAATACTTCAAGCACATAAATGTACAGAGGCGTACTTAATGCCATAGGCATTTTCTATCAGCATAATCCATAATAAAATGAATACGGAACATACTTACATTGTTTTGTAATCTTTTAGACAGAATGAGGACGACATCTTTCAAGAATTTTTCACAAATTTTCTGAAGTCACCTGATGCAGTTGAAATAAGAACTGATTTAAAGGTTGAAACAGAAACTGATTTCTGACAATCGAAACCAGGGGCTAAGCAAAACTTATCAATTTCCATCATCATTTCAACCGCAGCAAGCACCTCCACTTCGACCGGTTCTGTGCTTCTCGCATCCAACGGGTTTCTGCGGTCTTCACAAGGTCGTCGGATCACCTTGTGGGAGGCCTTCCAACGCTACCTACGTCTTCCGGTACGCGGTCGCCACTCCAGAACCTTTCAGCCCCATCGGCCATCTGTTCTGCGAGCAATGTGCCCTGCCCACTGCCACTTAAGTTTGCCAATTCTTCGGGCTATGTCGGTTACCTTGATTCTCCCGCGGATTTCCTCATTCCTGATTCGATCACACAGGGAAACTCCAAGCATAGCCCTTGCCCTTTGGGTGACTTTTAGCCTTCTTATAAGGTCCATTGTGAGCCACCACGTTTCAGTGCTATAAGTCATCACTGGTAACACGCACTGGTCAAAGACACTGCGGTATGTGGGGCGAATAGATATTGCGTAGCTTCCCTAACGCTGCCCAGCCGAGTCGGATTCCACGATTGACCTCTTTCTCGAAGTTAGACCTACGTAACTGGACAGTTTGTCCTAGGTAAACATACTCGTCCACGACTTCGAGTGTAGCGTCTCCGATCTTTATGAGAGATACTTCGAGACGATATTTCGGAGAGATAACGTCTCCCTGTATCACACCTCGCTGCAGAAGGATTGGCTTGGAGGTCTGATCCTGGAGTCGGACTGACATAGTGGTGTTTTTGTACAGATACTTCAGCACCTAGATGTACCGATAGTCGATCTGGCACCGTTGAAGAGACTGCAGCACAACCCATGTCTCGATCGAATCAAAAGCTATCTAGTAGTCCACAAACGCTAAGCAGAGAGGCAGGTTATACTCTTCGGTCTTCTGTATAATCTGTCGCAGCGTATGTATGTGGTCTACGGTGCTAAAGCCTGTACGGAATCCGGCTTGTTCGGGAGGCTGGTAGTTGCGCGAGACGGTTCGTGATGACTCTCAAAAACGGCTTGTAGGCATGGCTCAGAAGTGAGATGGGCTTATAATTCTTAAGAAGGGCATTGTCGCCCTTATTAAAGAAAAGTATCACCACACCTCTGTTCCATGCCTGTGGTGTTTTACCCTCGAGTATGACGGAACCAAACGGCTTCTGAAGGGCCTTAATAACAGGTTTTCCGCCGGCTTTCAGGAGCTCGGCCGTAATTCCGTCATTACCCGGCGCCTTGTTGTTTTTAAGCTGCTTCAGAGCCATCCTAATCTCGTTAGGCTGACGTCCGGGATGTCTTCGGTATAGTGTCGGGTCAATCTAGCTCTTGAGTCGTTTGTCAGATTCGTAACGGGGTTACTTGTTGACGTGTATAACTGTCCATAGAACCTCTCGATCTCTCTCATCAGTTCAGGTTTGGCGGATACGATCCTGCCATCATCGGTCTTCAGTTTCGTAAGTTGGCTCTGCTAAATAGACAGATTTCTAGCAAAGACCTTGGAGCCTTTATTTCGCTCTATTGCGTCCTTAATACGATCTGTATTAAAGTGGCGAAGATCGCTTTTCAAGGACTTAGAGATCCGTCTTTTGAGTTGCCGGTAATTTAGCGCATCATCTGAAGACTGCAGGATTATCTCGCGCCTCTCCTTCATGAATTTCCATAATATATGTAAATACACTCCCTCTCAAAGAGAATGGCTGTGTATCAGCAGTGGAAACATTATAAGCTGTTTATGCTGAATACATGTAGTAAAAATTTAATGGTGATACATAAAAACTAAAACTAGTAAGTCATTTCTTGTAAACAGCATCCGCCTTTATAACAAGTTGCCAAAGCCGGTTACAGAACTTAGCGATGGAAAGTTCAAAACCCTCGTCAAACTTGTCCTTGTCAAAAAGCATATTATAAGATTAGAGACTACGTTGAAGACAAGGTACTTTGGCAAACATTCCTTCTGCATATGTGGCTTCCCTAGCCCCTCATTAACAGCATAACTTTGTACTTGTTCATGAACTGCTTCCGAATTACAATGTTTATTTTTATTTTACATACTTATTTCACATATTCTTTATATTAAAAACTAAATTCAACTCCACAACTACATACATAACACTACTTCACTCAATTCTAATACCAACTCTTCATCAATGGTTGTAATGGCAATAATATTATGTGGTTTTAATAGGTTTTTATATTTTATTTTCGTTTTTTATAGATTATTTTATATTTTGTGAATGTGAGAACCTTGTAGGCTTTGTGGACTGTAGATTTGTAGACCATTTTTTTTATTAAGTACTTGGTACTTGTTGAGAGGCCTATTGTAATTGAATATTGTAAAAGCCAATTATTTTTAAAAGAGTAACCGTAGAGTTACTTGCTGGCTCTTCTCCATAGGCAACGACCATTTGGAACCGTACACCTATCTTCTGACGTTTCATAATTGACCATGTAGGTTTAAGTAATTTTTTTTATGATGTTGAATTTTGATATATTTTGTCTGTTTCATGCCATAACTTGGCACTTATGATATTTTTTTTGTAGATTTGACTAAAAATGTTCATATACTTTTTGTTGGGATCAGTATTACCATAGCACAGGTTATGTATTACATCAATTAAACCGAGCCTAAGATTAATACACACATTTTTCTAGCCAGTAAGCTGCATGACAAACTACATTCTAGAATCATCAATGGGAATTTGGCCTAGACGTATTTCATTATAGGCTATAGCCAGGCTTTTTTATCGTTTTAAAAATTAATGACGATACGAGTTTGGTTTTTTGAATACCTAATTGTTTCAAATTCTTTGAAGCGGTTGCAGACGCCTTGTCGTTTTTAACTAACTATAATTAACGGTTGTAATAAGTGCTTTTTTAAAACATATTTTTTTTTTGCACAGTACCTACTGTACTACTATTTTTTGTTTTAATTTTTGAAATGAAAACTTTAGGCGCGTTGGGAAATTTTTGAGATGGGAAAAACCATTGAACTCGCGCCACTGTTACCGTAAGTGACACCGGGCGTGTTTTGTTTATAAGACGATTAAAAAAATACCCGCTTCGGATGTGTTCGGCTGTCCTCGGGATGTACTCGGTTTTACTGTATATCCGATATGTCAGTGAGCAGGAAAACTATTCTGTTTGTGTTTTGTTTCCACTTCTGTTGGCACTCCCGGAGTGCCACTGTTTTTTTTATGACTTTAATGGTGTTTCTGTAACTTGTTGCTGGACTGAATAATTATAAATGCAAGCATTTGATTTTTTACTAAGATATACCGTAGAAGGCTAATAACTTATAATTGAAAACGAATAAACTCGACAAATTTATTCAAGCAGCAATAAAGTAGCCAAATTACTTTTTCGAATTAACCCCCACTAAGAGACCTATTTCAGAAAATCTCCAACGAAATCACAATGCATTTAATAAAGAACGTGCATTACTGACCATTGTGCAATAGGATCGCACAGTGGCTGCACACGCAACGAGCGGATATTGCAACCGGCACATTCAAGGATAGAGGCGAAAACCGAGTGAGTTCCGACTGACGGAAGCACAGTGGGTGTTAAGGATAGTCAAGCGGATTAGTGCGGTAATGCACGTAATCAATGTGAGGTCTATCAGAATAGTGACGTGAGCGCTGTTCTGTTTTTGAAATGGGGAGTGGCATATTGCTTTTTTTGTGGAAATGTAGCCTTTGGATTTTTTCACTTGTTTGCTGCCCGTTTTTTTATGAAAATCGAATGATCTCGTTGCTACCAGCTACAACCTGCATTTACTGTGAAATACGCAATAAATTATATTTATTTCTGTAAATTGGCTCAACAAAAAGACTAGGCAGATTTATTGGACATAGAAACTCTTTTACACGTCATAAATAAATTACATTTTAAAACTATAAGTCGGTGTCCCCAATCCGACTATTCTGGGAGGAAAGACCAAAACATAATCAGAGGTCGCAGTGTAAAATCTGACGACCAGTCTTACTACCCAGTTGCTGGGTTTTGGAGGTCAGATAGGTAGTCACTCCATAGAAAATACTGGTATTCAGCTGCTTCCGGTTAGACTGGAAGCCGACCCCAACATAGTTGGTAAAAGGCTAGGCAGATGATAATAATGATTTATTTGAAAATAAAAATAGTATTTCCATACACTTTGACTGCATTGCATTTTTCTATGAAACAGCTGATTTTATAATCGGCGAATAATTTCAACTCTAGGGGCTTTTATTTATCCATTTATTTCAGCCAACAAGGCCCATATACAATATAATATATTAATATAACTTAAAAATACTAATACATACTAACGAACACGAAGTGTCTGCGTCGTGTTTCGCTGACTGGTGTCATGTATCCAGCTACGAAACCAGCGGTACATAACACCCTTCGGCCAGAGCTCTTCCTTGTGGAACTTCTGGAGATGACGTGTCGGAACACGCATTTATGGTAACCGGTTGCGCGTCGTTGTCCCTGTTGGGTTATATGAAGGTACTAAGATTCTTATTTGACTTCTGTTTTGTAGCATTAAAAACTAAATACTGCCCTGTAAAAACGCATGTTGGTACAGACGCCAGCACATCAATCTACCCGAAACTGTAAAACTTTCCCAATCAACTTTGAACCGTATACTTTAGCGATAAAGTTGAAAATCTGTTGAAGAAATTTGACAGATTGTAGTAGCTTGATGTGCTGGCGTCTGTACGTAGTTTCTACTATAAAGTACAACGGATTCAGGAACCGGCACTAGTTTTAGGTGTTCCGCAAAGGATGGAGGAACGCAATTACCACATATTGACCAATATAAAGGCCATCGACGACTCAATGTTACTGTAGTAATGTTCATTCGTTTAATTAAACAACAAACCAACCTGCACTAGGCTAGCGTGGTGGAAAATGGCCCATTCCCTCTCGCAGATAAGAGGTCTGAATCACAGTAGTGGGAATGTTGTTGGCTAATTAAACTCAACAATGAATGACTGTCTTTGCTGTATGCTTATTCGTTTTTTAACCGACTTCAAAAAGGAGGTATTCAACTCATAAAGAAAGAAAAGAAAAAATACTCTACCTATGTATGTTTTTTATGAGAAAATCGTTTTTTTTTTCGTTTCAGATCCATTTATATAGCAATTATACTGAAATTCACTGCATACCCGCAATAAAATCTACAATAAAAGATAATTATAATAATCATAATAGATAATCTACTATGCAAAATAAAATTCCAAACGCTAATATTTTTTCTGTTTTTTTAACTAATCTGCAGACAGATAAAAATATCTCAGTGGATAACGATATTGTTTTTAAATAAATCAGCTAATAATTTATTTACTGCGGAATATATTATGTTCTTCTTAATTAGTGTTTCATCTGCCTAGCCTTTTCCCAACTATATTGGGGTCGGCTTCCAGTCTAACCGGATGTAGCTGAATACCAGTATTTTACATGGAGCGACTGCCTATCTTACCTCCACAACCCAGTTACTGGGTAATACAATACCCCTTAGTAAGACTGGTAGTCAGACTTTCGGGTTTCTGACTACCCGTAACGACTGTCAAAGATCCACGAATAACAGCTGGGACCAACGGCTTAACGTGCTTTCCGAGGTACGGAGGGGTTACGGTATGTAAAGATGGTCACCCATCCACCGACCAACCGCGGCAAGCGTAGCGTAATCTGATCGATCGACCTGTGCGGCTTTTAGCATTTAGCCACGGACCCCTCCTTTTAAAACAGAAGACGAATAAGCAGCGGATTGAGGACAGGGGGGAGGACGGGGGTTCAAGGGATCAGACCGGAATAACTCTTCTTAATTAGTGTTTATTTTTTTTGCATATTGCAATATTCGGCACCCTTCGCAAATACTTCGGTATCGTAATAAATTGTTACTATAAAGAAATGCTTTAGTAATCCTTTAAAAAAAACTTCTGCTCATTCTGTGATTAATTTAAAAAAAACATACGATCATAAGAAACCTTCGTTTTTTTTTAGTACTATTCGTGACAAGTCCTAATTATGACCCAAGAATTATTATTAAACAATAATGTTCAAGTAATTGTTTTTATTCTTCTAATATTACATACTTGTTAAACAATTTATTATTAACACCGCATATAAAGGAAAAACTAGTAACAAAAACCAAATAATGGATATTTTTATCTAACAATTATCTACGTACCTAACTGCTTATAAATAAATACAAAAATTACATACAATTTATAAGGCAGGTACAGTACTGGTCAACATTATGTTTGTCAAATGATTTTGACATATATGCTTTTTTTTACTGTCTATTTGAGCAAAAACTATACATTCACGTCAATATTTTTTGTCGTTAGACGTGATTACGAATATGTTCATGATACATACTAACCCCCTTTTAAACAAAAACTTGACATTAATAGACACTTTATAAATACGATTTGTTATTCATGTAAATTAGGAGAGAACAAAAAAGTAAGATTAGAATATTATATTTTTATTTTAATAATTTGTAGTTTATTCAGTATTAGAAGTTTGTACATATTAGAT